>OY856365.1:1207250-2414500 GCA_963693475.1 Ectropis crepuscularia | reverse complement strand
TTGGATCTTTTCGTAGGTCTTTCTTTTTCGTGTCTAAACCTTCGGGGATAAGTGACGGTGTGGCTTCTGCCGACATCGTAATTCTCTGAAATAGACGAAAAAAGATATATTAAACAAAGTGAACCAACAGAACATAATACCAGACGAGAGTGAATCTGTTTCTTCTAGGTAGTAAACACGCTTCATCGTAGATCGCATCGTCGCTTAGCATCAAACGAGTTAGTAATAAAGATAAAAAACAATGTCACATCGGTATTCAGTTTTTAATTTTCATGCAAACTATTTTCATTTTATTTGAACCACAATTATATTTCTAATCCTACTACTATAAGCAGATTTCCGCGTTTTTACCCGCGTAGATCCCGTTCCCGTTATTTTCCCTTGATAAAGAAGTAGTTAGTCAGCCTATGTGTTATTCCAGGCAAAGTCAAAGTTCTTTATTCATAAATGTACAATTTACACGTCAAATATTAATGAAATAAAAAAAACAAAGGAAATACTTAGCATACAAATAGTATACATTTTCAAAGTTTAAAATTAACATTTCACCGTACGATAACAATTACCGTACAGTTAAGTGTCAAACTATACAAATATATTTATCTGTTACAGTTATTGTAATGAACAATCTAATTTTTTTACCATTTGATCATAACCTTACCATAAGTCTCTAAAAACTCGCTGTAACTATTCAATTCAAATTGAATTGAATTGAATACCGAGACTTGGGGCTGATTTAACTATTTTAGGAAGTGTTATATACTTCCGGTCCCATAATGTGAGTCAGCTTCCGTGACTTCGTGAGAGAGTGTGGTATAGCATCCAGCTTGTCGGCGTTGCGTATATTGCAAGAATGTCTCTCTCCTCGCGTGTTGTATGAGTCCAAATTATTTCTGACATATACAGCCACTTGGTAGATCAATTTATCTGTATTCCAAATTTAAACCCAGCCCGCTCAAACGTTACGATGTCCATCCAAATTTTGGAATTTATAACAATAGTAGGATGTTGAAGTTTGGATGTTTATTGCTCAATCACGTCGGAAGACCTGAATGGCTCTTCTTCTTTAAATTAATTTTGATTAAAATAATTATAATGGCTCTTAGATCTTTCTTCCAGCATTCCTAGATGACGTGCACACAGAGCGTGTGCACGAAAGCTGTGCTGTGCGCCGTACACAGAAAAAAACGTTAATGACATACAAATGAAGATCTTTCGCCATTTAGATAAAATTACTGGCCAATAAAAATGTTTTTTTTTTATACACACGAGAGGAGCAGACATGTACCTGATAGTAAGCAAAATGCCTGCCCATAACAGCATAGTGTCACGCTGCTATTGGAACATGAAGAGTCTAGCACTCACCCGGTCGTCGCCCGGATATACAATGTGTCCGGTCAGAGGTGTCGGAGCCAGCAATGGCATCAAATACGATACATTTTATCGAGAAATTGCCTCTCATAAGTAGTTTTTTCCCTACCATAATAAAATGGCAGCCATTTTGTTTTTTTTTGGAATCAAAGCACTAGTGATTGTACTAATTTCGCCATAGCTACCTATGTAGAGGGCCTAAGAACACAAAATAAGTCTCATTCGACAGCTAGATATGTAGTAAATAAGGAGAAAAAGAAAAACATAAATAAATAACAGTAAAAGAACAACAAAAAAATTGGTGAAAAAAAAATAAATTTTTTTTTGCGTTTTTTTCTTAGATTACTAACTTTTTCAAAAAAACTAAGCGGTTAACTAGCTATTATTTTATTTTTAAAAGAAAGTATAGGATATTTGCTAAAAAAATACATTTACATCTTAGTCCTAAATAAAGTAGTTTAGAAGCTATGATAGTTTAACTATGACCCGTTATTATAGCGTGTGTAATCCGGAAGTTATTCAAAAAATTAAATAAAATGCTGAATAATTTGTTATGACATTTATTTTAGCAAATAAAAAACAAATGTTACAGCCATTGTTCGAAATGTCCTCCGTGGTGTTGCAGACATGCTGTTGCTCTGACTGACACATGTTGTGTAGAGCGTCGGATCATTTGTTTGTCTCCCCTTAATTCATTTCCGACTTGGATAATTTTTTGAATCAGCTCCTCGCGTGTATTTGGTACGTCGACATACACTTTCTGCTTCATCGTACCCCACAGGAAAAAATCAAGTGGGGTCAAGTCTGGTGAACGCGGTGGCCAAGCAATTGTTCCACCGCGTCCAATCCACGGTGAACAACGCTCGTTTAAATGATTGCGTACATTTGTAGCGAAGTGCGCCGGAGCTCCGTCTAGTTGGAGTATCATCCCTGACCTATAGGTCAGAGGTATTTCCATTATTGCATCCAGGTAGTCAGTTTCCAAGAACTCCAGAAATCTAGGGCCATTCATTGTGGCTGGCAAAATGAGTGGGCCAATCAAAATGTCATCGATCATTCCTGCCCACACGTTTACCGAGAATTGGTGTTGAAAAGAGCTTGGTCTCACAGCATGAGGATTATCCTGGAGCCAAAGATGCTCATTGCGATGATTTGTGTATCCAGATCGTGTGAATGTAGCTTCATCGGTCCACATAATTTTTTTCAAAAAATTTGGGTGCGTTCTCAATCTTCTTTGTAACCACGAGCAAAAAACAGACCTTCTCGCAAAATCAGGTTCATTTATCTCTTGCACCCGCCTAAAATGGTACGGATACAATCCTTCCCTTTTCAAAACACGCCACACTGCCCATTTGGATAAACCAAGCCTAATTGATATATGCCGGACACTCAGTTTAGGGTCTTCTGTGATTAATTGTAATATCTCTTCTTCCTCACGCGGTGATATGAAACGAAATCGTTCGTCGGCGGGTTTTCTAATTCCATTTTCAGCGAGACGTAGATGTATTCGTATGAATGTGCGGGCATTCGGCGTTGGTCTATTTGGAAATCTTCTTGCATACTCTGTAACAGCTCTGTTAGCGTTACCGTTGCACAATCCATAGACGAAATGGATGTCGGCGACGTCTCGGCTTGAATATTGGCCGTCTTCCATTTCAACTAAAATAACAAAATTCAAGAGTCCAATAACAAAACAAAAAGTCCAATAACAAAACAAAAACTTCACTAAAAGGTTCAACGATAACAAGGCACAGTATGTAGGCGCAAGAAAGTGTAATCGCAACGCGGAGCGAGGGACGACTGACCTGATTGGGCCCCCTAATCCATATACAACCGGTATTTTGTCTCACTCACACTTAGGTAACACAGGTTTTTTTACCTGGTCCTACTAAGAATGGCATTGTCAAAGACTCGTCCTTGAAATTCCTCGAAATCGGAAGTCTCGTGCTATACTATCGGAATAGACGCGCTTTTAAGGGTCGTGTTCAAACTATCATAGCTTCTAAACTACTTTACGTAGGATTAAGATATAAATGTAATTTTTTAGCAAATATCCTATACTTTTGTTTAAAAATAAAATAGTAGCTAGTTAACAGCTTAGGTTTTTTTAAAAAGCTAGTAATCTAAGAAAAAAAGGCAAAAAAAAAAAAAATTTTTTTTCACCAATTTTTTTGTTGTTCTTTTACTGTTATTTATTTATTTTTTTCTTTTTATCCTTATTTACTACATATCTAGCTGTCGAATGAGACTTATTTTGTGTTCTTAGGCCCTCTACATAGGTAGTTATGGCGAAATTAGTACAATCACTAGTGCTTTGATTCCAAAAAAAACAAAATGGCTGCCATTTTATTATGGTAGGGAAAAAACTACTTATGAGAGGCAATTTCTCGATAAAATGTATCGTATTTGATGCCATTGCTGGCTTATTATGGCTTCCATTCAGTACTGTTACTGTAATTTCACCAATGTCTAGCGTTTCATCACTAAGATAAGTCTTCTGAGGTTTTATTCACTGAAGAGATAGGAGTCTTGCTTCAGATGATCAGTCAACTTCAGGTAGTCTTGAGTTTGATGACAGGCTCTGGCATATGTTCGGTGAAGAAGCAGTACTTATGATTTTTACGATAGAGATGCGATAAACTTCTTAGCATTCCATGAATTCGCCCTGCGGGTGCCGGGTTCATCGTGTGGCAGAGAGAGATATCCCAAGTAGACCCCAAGACTTGTGACTCGGGCGTAGGTTTAAGGGGCCCTTTTGATGTACGTCAACACTCACTTTCACAACTCATATTTCTCTCCCTGCCCAGCCAAATCCGATATGATCCTACTAGTGCAGCTTTAGATACTCATTCTAGTATAGAACTTATTGCACTTCTGGACAAGCCAAGGTCTTTCAGCAGGTTATAGAGAGATTTTGCTGGTATACCTTTGAATGGATCTCATTCATATTTTGATAATGGATAGATTTTGCCTGATGTTAAGAGATGATGCCATACATGATGAAGCACACATCATATTCAACCATACTCTCACTTATTTACCTTACAGACTTACGAGGGACAAAAAAAATATCTACTAACTATTACAAATATTTTTAAAAAAAGCAGGATACAAGACAATGAACAATCATTCAAATCGAAACACATGACTCACAGAAACCTTCTAAATCTAATACTTTATTGGGGTAAGGTCTTGAATCGAGTCGCCTGAATTTAGGGGGGGAGGGGGGGAGGGGGGTGGGGGAGGTGAGGGGAACACCCCCCCACCATTTTCGCCTGCCGGAATCGCGTAGTTTTTTTTTAATTTAATATTAAAGATCATTTTATCTACCTACTCTATTTAAATTTTTACACCTAACCTTGGGGGAGGGGGAGTGGGTAGGAGGGGGGGTAGGGGCAGGGAACCCCCCCCTGAAATTTTCCCCTGCCGGAACTGCATAGTTTTTTTTAAATTTAATATCAAAGATCATTTTGTCTACTCTACTAAAACACTTTTACAGCTAAATTTGGGGCGGGGGAGAGGGGTAGAGGGTGGGGCTAGTTGTATCTGTCATCTGGACCTAACAGGTCAGAGTTGGATTTGTCACTAATTTCGACCTAACCGGTCTAACTTGGACTCTGGGTGGGCTCCCGCCAGAAGCTCTTGCGATCGCCCCTGAATGTTGCTTCGCCTCATTCGACCTCCCTTGAGCTTCTGGCTCCCGCATTTTTTATAAACACTCTAGGGGTAGTAGCCACAAGACTAGGTGGAGTCGGGGTGCTCTGTGTCGGTTTTGTGACTAATTTCAACCTAATCGGTCTGAGTTGGTCTCTGGGTGGGTGGGTAATTTGTTAAGTATTGAAGGGAGAAAAACGATTTTAACAAAACTATGTACGAGTATTTATTTTAATTTATAAACATAGTTGATTACACTGATCATGATCAACATAAAAAAAAACCTTTTTTTTTTTTACTTTATTGAACCTCAAAAATCGCGATCAAAACGTTTCGTTTCACGAACTTAGACATAGCAGACATTCAAATTTATGCAATATTTCCTGATATTGCGTTCCATTTCACGCATCCGCGTGTTTTTCGTGTGAATTTACAGAAACTTTAAATATTAATTAAAAATATTTTCGCGTAACTCCGGCAGCTAAAATCGAATTGGGAGGGTCAAGACAAAGCCCCTTGACCATTCCACATTAGCAGTATCCTCAAATTCAGGCGACTCGATTCAAGACCCGACCCCTATTTTCATATGGCAAAGTTGAACTTTTAGATAATTTACAATAAATGTCAGAGGAAAATAGACCTTAGCATACTTAGTGAATTTTTTTTTTTTTTGAGGAGTAGCAAAGTGTTAATCTCTTTTTGAATTTCTGAGATATGTGTTTGTAGATTTGTTTTACCTTTCATTTGGGCCACAAATCCAAGCTCTGTAGAATGAAGATACTAACTTATTGTTCACTGCTGTACACTAACGGGTAACAAAAACAAATGTGTTTCGCAACTCCATTAAATAATTTGTGGATTTCAGTACATTTTCTGTCAAATAAATACATGTCAAACTCAAGTCACACAACTTGGGTTAACTTGGATTGGAAATTGATAAAACATCTTATCTAAATGTGAAGTAAATTCATTATCAGAACTTGTTTCTTATTCATATAATCTAAAAAACCTCGCTCAGTCACCTTGCATTACGAGAACAAGCTGGTTTAATAGCACTATAATAATAAATTACCTACTAACTCAAGGGTAAAATAAGTATCAATTCAGATTCCAACACAAAAATATCATAACCAATCTTTTTTTCACGCTTTTACTGATTTTATAAGAGGCAAAGAGAGATAAAATATCATAATACATGTCATTATCGATAAGAATACGTCTTACGTATTATTGAAACGAAATAACACGTCATTTCAATAAATTAAAATAACTCACCGTTTATTTTTATACAAAACAGAAGTAAACTTCACAACGAGAGCCGGTAGCGAAACCGAGATGTAAATTAACATTAGAAATCAAATTGGATTTTATACTTCTATCGTAACACCGTAGAATCCTTTGTGCTAAAAATCAATAACATTAAAATTATAGAAATTATAACCAAAATGGCCAAATATTTTTCAATCATATTTTTGACATTTAATATCAGTGTTGTCATATACACAGATTTTTTCCAATAAAAAATTAAGACTTAATCCTTTTTTTAAATGTGCAAGTGGGAAGTGAGCCGTTTCGGATTCACACGGATATTGTTATATTGATTATCGAAATTTCGTAATATCCATTAATCGAAATAAAAATTATCCTATCATTCAAGTTAGATTAAACAGCACACGGTACGGTGTGCAAATTTGATGTAGATCGGTTAGGATTAAATAGTTTTAATATTATCTCTTCTATGGTTTAGGAGTCTATCGCGGACAAACAAGGTGATGCGTAATTTATATGGAGGTATATTAAGGAGATGATGACTATATTGTGAGAAACCATTCAGCAGAGGTCTTCAGTGTTCAGACATCTATAAATTCTGTCGTAACACATTTCCACAAAATTAGCAGAGTGAGGCGTTTACGTTTTTGCGTTTAGATCTATTTGCAGGATGCAATCTGTCAATGATTGGTCTCAATGTCATGAAATGTAGCACCAATGTTTCGGTCTGTATTTTCTTAAGTGAACATTTCTTTTGGCACACTACACACTAATTTTCCGTGGGCTGTAAATTGAACTCAAGCGTCACGTTCGTAAATGAAAGAAATCTTCGGGTAAAATCAGATGATCTAAACAGCCATGGTCATGGCCACGCCCTCCAGTTTCACCCGCGTAAACTACGCGTGAAGTGAGCCATCAAATTCGGAGATATTCGAATTCGATAGCTTTTTTTATTATTATTATTATTTAAATATCTACTCCACAGACTCCGGGTGACTCCGTGTCTCTTTGTGTGTGATCTTTGTCAATACAATTTTTTTACAGATTTCTTGGATTAGGAGAAGAAAAGGAAAATAGGGGGGAGTTGGGTTTCAAACGTAATTCGAGAGCTCGTCTGTAGAGCCGATCACTTTCGGTTGGGATTCTACCGCTAGTAATCGACTCCGATATTCGAATCCGAATTCGATAGCTCACTTGGGAAACTATTGGTTTTCACTTCTATCGGCAGTCCATAATCCATATGCCTGCTAATATTTTGTCAAGTAAAATGAAACATTGGTGACCTACATCAAAGTTTAAAACTGTATCCAACTATATATACTTTTTGCCTCTTGAATACAGAGCATTGACAAATGTCAAAAACTTCGCAAAAGGAGGATGCAAATGCGTTTTTCAGTAAGCTGCCAATGATGATTATGGCTTTATGGCGTATAGATGGCGATCAGTTTATTGGCGTATTATTATTAGTGACAAAATATATATTTTTTTCAAAAGTATTTAATTTCTTTAGCATTAATTCTGAACTTGACATGGGCTTTTGCTTTTTGTTAGAAAAAAATACAAAGTGGTTTTATTTTGCACCTTTTTTGTGAAATGGAGAACTAAAGGAACTATCTATGATAAGTAGATATGTTTGCATCCTGTATTGCCTTATTTCGTGGCGCCTGTAAAATAGCTCAAAAAGCTATTTGTTTAATAAAGCGCTCGTTTTATGCATTCAAAAAAAATGCTAAATTGTTATATAGTTTTAATAAAATTAATGAAAATATTGAACCAGGTACATAATAAAGTTTCATAATCCAAACAGGATTATCCCTGTCAGCGGAGATAGATTAATTCGATATATAGAATATATTATATAGATATAGAATTTATAATATTTTTTATGTTAATACTAATTTATAATATTAGACACTTTTAGGTGATAAACAGACAGAGAGGTGAGAAAATAAGTATTTATGACGTAAGAATAACAAACTTCTTTAACATGATAAAAATTATATCACCCATAGAGCGATTTAAACCTCATTCTAAAGTTTTTTTTAAATGACAACTTCTTTTTGCGCGCCACACATAGATTTTTCTTGGGCTGTGAACTTTGAGTATTAATGGTTGGTCTGAGGCTATGAAAGAAGCTCAGCGTCACGCTCGGAAATGAAAAAAAATGTGAGAGTGAACTCGGAACCGCCTAGTGTGTCAAAATGAGAAAAATAGTTAGCTGCTACTGTCAAATTTACTTTACTTTATTCATAAATGTACAATTTAAAAAATAAAAACGACTGTCTTGCAGCTGTCACCGTCGTGTCGCTGCGTTTAAATTTATGTGTAGGTACTCATATCTATTTTTAAAATGTTCTAGCAGTTTTTAACAATTACTTCTCATTTTATTGACGTGATAACGTCTTATAATTCGGTGAAGCCGGCTGTACGCCCGCAAAACATGACGTCATGTAACGTTACCGTTAGTTCGTCGTCTGTGCCATGCGGACGAAGCTGAGCGCTGAGGGCGCCACCCGCCGAGTCGAGCGGTATCAGTACTCGCGCTATCGGCGTACTGATTTCTTAAGACGTTGTCACGTTTCTGTCGTCAGTAAACCGACTTTAGAGACAACCATTTTTTTTCACTTCTGCGGTGCGTTCATAAGCTCATATTTTTTTCGCAAATGTTTACTTACCATCAAAGTTATAGTTTTCCAGTAGAAAGGGCGAATACGACCATGATCTGGTAACATTTCTATAAACGTGAAAAAATAAACGGTCTATTGTTTTCAGAAGAAAAATAGTAGTTCCTAACGAAGTACTAGATGGCAGCACTGGGATCAACAAAATACCTGTCTCGAAAATTAACTCTTCTTTTATTTTTAAAATTAATTGTGTTTTTTTTATCGGGACAATAACTTCTAGGTACTTACCACATTAACTGAACCTGTCACGAAATATTAAATTTGCATTTCCCATCCATTGCAAAAAAAAGTTTTGGTTGGGATATATTTATCTGTTTTATCACAGCACGTATACTATGTAAACACACAAAATAATACCTATTTTCATCACAGTACTGACACAAAACACACATTTTTTGCATTTCTAAACCCAATAACTATAAAATGAATAAATCAGCTAACACATTTGCGAGAAACGCAATTTACAAACCCGCGTAAAAAAATGTTTTTAAATTATTCTTGACCACGGATACTAAGTCATTCAGCAGAATGTTACTGTTGTGTTGCTGTGCTTCCTAGGCTTAGATAAAGTATTAAACTCTTTGTTACTAGGTATATTCAATTTAACTTTAAAAATCGTTTTGATTTTGAATTAGGAAACTAATTTAGTAGTATTTAATAGTTAAGTATTTCTTAATTTAGTTTTGACTTCTGCCGTGCGGTTTCAAGCGCACACATTTTATTATTTAAGGGAGAAGGGAGTATCCAATTTTGTAAAGCCAACAACATTTTATATTTATAACAAAATTAATATTTTTGGTGGTAAGTACAAACAAATATTTTTGGTCGAGTCCCTTCATTGAAAATTAAAGAAGCTTTTACCTTGCTTTTACCTATTTAGTCAATGTTATTAGCCTTTTCCTAAGTACTATCTTTAAAAACGTTTTATTATCATATTACAACCATCAATAATAATAAATACTTAAACAGTCATAATTTTACTAATGCTATTCCAACAGTCCAATACCATATACAGTTTTATTGCTAAGGTATAAGTTAGTCGGCTTTTAGTCAAATAAAAATATTAACTTGTTTGTTTTCTACAAAATCTAAGCAATGTCCATGTAAAAGTTTTAAAACGGAAGTTTAGATTACATTTTTGATTCTATGAAAATAAATAATTATTTAATCTATAGTGGCAAAATCTAAGATTGTGATGGTGCGACTGACCAAAAGAAAGTAAAATGAAATAATTGCTAATGCCAATGTCAAGTAAAATAAAAAAAAACAAACAATTCATAGAAAAAATAAAAATATATTTATAACCTCGGCTTTAGTATTTTTTACATTTAGCGATAAATAAAATAAAATAATGTTGCTAAGATTAGTCCGCCGTTGTAGTACCATATATAATTTACGGAATTCACTAGCTAATGCTAAGATTCCTTCATCGACTCGTTTGACTCGACTGATTCACGTGACTCCGAGTAATAACAATTTATTTACTATATTTTAATTCAAATAATCAAGTGTTTGTAACCTAAACCGTGTCCCATTTCAGGTCTAAGACATGGCGAGTATGAATGGCAGGACCCCAAGTCTGAAGATGAGGTGTAAGTAGTTTTCACTATGAATCCAAGTTCGCTTACAGAGACTCAATTCTAAGACGTCGTTATAAACTCATTAGTTAACTTTTCCTCTATTGTCAGTTTCTAGTTTGTCTAAGTACCTGCTGATTGTTCTAAAAATAGAATGGTGTCTCAGTCTTTATAATTCCATTAGAATATATTATTATTTAAAGGCTCTTCAGAGTCTGCCAGATGCAAAATGATACCTTTGCTAGTTATTCTACTTCCTAGCAGTGATGTGCAATCGTAATTATACAAATTTTGTTAGGAAATGATTCCAGATACAATACCTACGGGATAATTAATAATTTTTATGTAAAAACTTTTTGAAGTGAAAACTTCTTTAGGCGCGCCTAGACAAATTTTTCGTGGGGTGTAAATTGGATTCCACCGTCACGCTCGGGTATGGTAAGAAATCTTCGGGTAAACTCGGGACCTTGGCGATTGTGCATCTAGAAATGCGTCAGCCAATGGGAAATGCAGAAAGGGCGTGGCCTCGCCATCATGGCATGGCCATCTAGAAAGCCGTGAGCCAATAGGAAATTCTGACGCATTTCTAGATGGCCATGTAGTAGTAGCCAATAATAGTGTATTTATGACGTACTAAAAAAAAACTACTCATCAGATCGAGTTCAAACTAATTTTCGTTGGTAGTTTATATGGTAATGTACATCATATATTTTTTTTACATTTTTCATTCTCTTACTTTAGAAGTTAGAGGGGGGGGGGACACACATTTTACCACTTTGGAAGTGTCTCTCGCGCAAATTATTCAGTGTAGACGAAAATGATTTTAGAAACCTCAACATCATTTTTGAAGACCTATCGATAGAAACCCCACACGTGTAGGTTTGAAGAAAAAAAAATTTTGAGTTTCAGTTCTCAGTATGGGGGGCAACCCTAATTCTTCTTTTTTTTTTAATTTTTCCGTTGAAATCTTAATGCGGTTCACAGAATACATCTACTTACCAAGTTTCAACAGTCTAGTTCTCATAGTTTCGGCAAAAAGTGGCTGTGACATACGGACGGACAGACAGACATGACGAATCTATAAGGGTTCCGTTTTTACGTTTTACGGAACCCTAAAAATTGCTAAGTCCATATTTCACAATTCGTTGAAATATCAGCCCTTTGACAGCTTAACTGGAACAATATTGCCTTTGCTATTAAAGCAAGTGGTCCACTAGATGTTTCCATTGCTGGGTCTCAAGGCCTTCTCTCACAGGGAGAGAGTAGCAGTATCTACCTTGCTTTCTTTTTCGTCATGGTTTCCATTCGGTACTGCTACCGTAATTTTGCCAGCATCTAACATTCGAACATTGAGTGTCTTTGATCTATAGCGCTCTATTGCTCTTAGCGATAAGGCCGCCAATTGTTACTTAGTTTTTTATGTTTTGTATATTTTTGTTTTTTGTGTTCTTATTAAGTGCAATAAAGAGTTTATCTATCTATCTATCTATATGTGTTCTTAATTCAGGTGATCAGTCTTCTATTTTATCTACCTTTCTGTTATGGGCAGGTGTTGCTTACCAACTGTCACTGTCAGTGACATTCTGTCACTATTTATTTAATAAAAAACTTAATTGCATTAAGAGTGCAGGTGATTTATTAAATACAAAGCTCTTAAAAGTTGTACAAGACTACATGTGTTTGTTTAATTAACAATAAGGGTGAGTGTAATATTTTTTTGTTTTGTTTTCCAGAGTAAATATAGTGTACATAGACAAAGATGGCAATAAAGTCAAAGTGAGAGGGAAAGTAGGAGATAACATACTGTATCTAGCTCACAGATATGAAATACCAATGGAAGGTTTGTTATAGTAATCTTCTATACAAATAAATAAAATTGAAGTGTCTGTGTTCAATATTAAACGAAAAAGGCAGTCATAGGAACTGCCAATAGAAGTGAAAACTTATAACTCAGAATTTGAAAGCTCTGTTTTCAACTCTGAACTGACTCTCTCTTTGTTGTGAAACCCGAGGGCGTGGTTATGACCATTTGACCATGGCCATGGTCCCGAGTTTATCCGGCGATTTCTTTCATTTACGAACGTGTCGCTTCAGTTCAATCCACCACGAATAATCTGTCTGTGGTGCGCCAAATGTAGTTTTCACTTTAATTACCGCAAAATAACATTCTTTGCAATAATTATTGTCTGTCTGTCTTTTTGTTCCGGCGTATCTCCGAAAAGGCTGGACTTAACTTTAACTTTGCTTAAATGTGTATTACGTATCTTGTAAACCATGGTAAAACCATCACTGACCATCAAAGCAATATGGAAAGAGCTTGTTAACAATTTAGTGGCCCACCCCAAGATGGTACTAGGTGCAATTGAATGTTGGAAATCTAATTGCATCAGATTTAGAGATGACGTCTGACTTTTTTATACGTCCATGGATGAAACGTGATAAAACCAATTCACTATCGATTTGAAACCACAATTGTAACCTAAATCACCTAAACTGCTACCTTGAATGTTCCAGGGGCATGCGAGGCGTCTCTAGCCTGTACTACATGTCACGTATACATACCACATGGCTTCCTCGACCACCTACCCCCATCCGAGGAAAAAGAAGATGATCTCTTAGACATGGCACCGTTTCTGAAGGAGAACTCTAGGTTAGGTGAGTTCAGACAATGAACAATAGAATCACTCAGGAAATTGAAAATCCATGCATTGTATAAGCAGCCCATTAAATTTATTTATTTTATTTCATATAAAAGTAAATTTACAGTATTCACCAATGCGTTACAATTATCACTATTATAAATACAAGACATTACTTATCACAATTATACGGTAGAGCGACAACGCGTTCCACATCCTAGAAGTTCTTATCAAAATTGAGTCAAAACATCTTCGTTCGAGTGTTTGGAATGTTAACCATGAAACGATGTCGCTCTTTCGAACTACGAGCCGGACGGCCCCTAAACGTCCGACGCCAGACTGTCCATGTGACTTATAAAAAAATTCAAAATATTTAGTAGAATAAGTACAGATATTTTTTGAACGCGGGAAAATCGTCGGGCGCTGATTTATACGTATTTCCACTGGGACTGCGCCTGCCTCTGAGTACATCACTCACTATCCCCCCCCCCGGGGGGGGGCCCCCCCTGCCATAATTACCATATCCCTGTTTGGTACAAGCTTATCCATGCCTATACGCTTATTCCTTGGTCTTCTGCTGATTATAGTGTAGCCTGTGATAAATAATAAACTATCCTACTACAATATTATAAATGTCAATATATGGATGTTTGTTGCTCAATCACGTCCTAACGTATGAACGGATTGGGCTGTAATTTGGAACACAGATAGATTATAGTCTGGAAGAACACATAGGCTACTTTTTATCCCGGAAAAATAACGGGAACGGGAAGTACGGGGGTAAAACCGTGGGGCACTGCTACTTATATTGCTTATGCATTACTTTCACCGATAAAATAATTTCATGTCAATTGTATGTTCAGCTGTCTTTTGTTAAAGAAAATAAATTCATATTAATTTAATTATTGTCTATTTTAATTCAATTCAATTTCCAGGTTGTCAAATAGTCCTCACCAAGGATATGGAAGGCATGGAGATTCAGTTACCTAAAGCCACGAGAAACTTCTATGTGGATGGACATACACCTGCACCACACTGAGTTTGGCTGTCGTTGGATTTTAAGCTTTAGGGCTTACGATATAAGAGCGATGATGAGATGTCAGTACTATGGTTTAAAAGATTTTGAACAATTGCATTGGAATGCAATTCTTAAACCATAATATTGGCATTTGGACTTGATTTTTTTTTAAATGCACTACCACAGATAAGACACATAATTTAACTGGTTGTTTACAAAAGTAACTCAAAATAGATTAGTTATTATTATTTTATTTAAAATCTTATGCTGCCACAAACAGAACATAAGAGAAAATTTTCTGGTCAATTTTTTTTTCAATGCAGATTTTTTTCTAGTTCCATCTGGATTGAAAAAATCAACCAAAATTTTATCAACAACTTTACAAATTTAATTATGTTTAGTTTCGATACAATAAGTTGTTTTAACACTGATTGTTTATGAAAAGTACAGTAAACGCATAATATTAGTTAATTTGTGTAGAAATTTAAGCCACGGATGTGATAAATCTTAGATTTAATAACTGGTTTATTCATAACCTGCTATTAACCTAAATAATCTGCTACTCATCACATGAGTTTAAGAAAATTGCGAAAATATCAAAAAGTTGAGGAAAAATGAAATAATTTGAAAAAAAAATAATGCGTTTACAAAAAAGTTGCGGATTTATTTTCGAGAATTAGTAGTGTGCTCCAAAATAAAAAGTGAGAAAAATGGCCTGGGCTAATAATATGTCTTAGTTTATAACATACTGATAGTGATAGAATACCTTGTAAGATAATGAAAACTTTTTTAAAGACACAACAGAGGAGAAAAATTACAAAGGCAACTAATTTAAGTTAGGCATTTCAATTAGCCGCCTTATCGCTTTTTAGTATGCTTTTAGGTTTCCAAGTCATGGCATGCCGTCTAGCTGTACTATAAACAGCCCACTAAATGTTCCCACTGCTGGGACTTGGGACCTTTTCTCGCAAGGAAAGAGTCAAGACCATAATCCACCACGCTGGTCCAGTGCAGGTTGGTGGATGAAACCTAGAAAGATTCTAGGTACATGTCAGTTTCTTGACGATGTTTTCCTTCACCGTTTTAAGTTAGCGGCATAACGTAGATGACTTCGAAAAGACAGTGGTGCGTGTGGGGTTTGAACCCGGGGTCTCCGGATCGGCAGGCGCCGTTCTCTAGACCAGCTGTAACTTCTGGGTTTGATAATATTTGGCTAAAGTCAATGGAGCGAAATTAAATTACGTAATTTGTATGATATGGCTGATGTTAGAAACATGTAAAATAGTTGTAAATAATGTTTTTTTGTTACGAATAAACAAATAGATGTACAAAGTACAAGCTATTTATTAATTCATTTGTTGTTTTATTTTAATCCTACATGACCTACACTGATAGCATTGTGGCTCAGTGGGTACTAACTCTGCCTGCGAAGCCGAGGGTCGTGGGTTTGATTCCCACCCAGTGCAAATATTTGTGATGAATTCAAATATTTGCACTGTGTCTGGGTGTTTCTATGTATAAAAAGTATGTATTTAAAACTATACCTATAAGCAGTGCACCCTCACTCGCTTAAGGTCGCGCGGTTTTAGCCTACCGCTAGACCGTTCTTTCCAGGAAACAAGTGATAGTCGGTTGTCGGACGCACGGCTGAGCGCTCGCGCAACACGTTTCCCGCGCATACTGTTATTAGATATGTCGACAACCCTCCGCGCTAGACAGGGACAGAGATACGCGTTAAAAAGAGCGCAAATGTTTATTTGAAAATCGCGACAGGTATTATTGCGAGCTGAATTGAACTTTGTTGTGTCCCAGCAAGAGTCGCTATTTATATAAGGTCAACCGGGGCTAATCCGTCACAATACTTTGAATGGCATATTCATATGATTATAACACATATATTGTGTATCATTTTAAGCTATACGTTATGGTAGAAGTTATGAAATTTTATCTAATTTCACATTTTAATACCATATAATGACATTTTAAATAACTTCTACGTGTAAATGACGTTTCTATAAAGGCTGGGATTTTTAGACGCAATAGCCCTAGATGGGGCGAAAGCGTCTTTAACTAGTATTGTGGAATTGGAAGAGCTAATAACAATTATAATCACAATAACTTATAAAAATATTAATTTTTTTGTACATTATTATCTTGAACACCAAATTCTGGCCATAGTTTAGGGAAAGTAGTCGAACAAAAATATTCGGGGCTATGGCGTCTAATTCTCTTCGTTTCTAGTAGACGCATTCGCCCCATCCTAGATTCCAGGGGTGCCAAACATTTTTTTTTAGATTGGAATCACACTACAAGTTCGAAATTATGTATCATTTATTAGAACAACGGAGTATGACGGCATTTTGTCCGTCTTACAACCATTACAAAAATAGAGAGTTTCATAAAAACCCGTGAGATCTTTTAGTTTAATATCTATGTAACATATTATATTACGTTACCAACATTAATAGTCATGTAATAATCGATAAATCACGCTAGTTTTTACAATATCAATCAAGTATTATATTATTAGGAACTTCACCACGGAACGCTACAACGGTCGTATGTAGTTGTTGTGTTTCTTTTGTAGTGCCGCACCATATTGGAAATCTTAAAATAAAAAAAAGAATTAAAGCAAATTACTATAATATAAAAAAAAAATTATGCCCGCAAAGGAAAAAACACCTCTACCCTACTATTATAAGTGAGGAGTTATCCCACATTAAAAGTATCGTCAGGATCCGGATAATTAAGACCGTACTAAGTTTCATCGACATCAATTCATAGATTTATACTACTTAATACAAACAAATCGACAAACAGACACAAATTCTGAAATCTATAGTTTTGGGTTCAGTAGTACATCGATCAAACTTAAAAAAAACTAAGTAAGTATAGGTACAATGTAGGTACAGGTTTTACATTATTCCTTTGTTATTATGTATAGATAGATTTACCATTATTATCCTAAAATGAAAAGGTTTAGGAGAACTGATAATGGGGTTATTGCGTTACAATAGACGCAATCACCCCAACAGGACAGACGCAATAGCCTCAAAGCAAAAACATAATCTACACATTTTAAATTGCATGTTGTCTGAAGATCTTAAGCTAATTATGTTAAATAATGAAAACAACATGTTAGCAATGAAACAATAAAAGTACTTACGGTATAAAAACATCGATTCACTCAAAAAGACCTTAGGTTAAGGTACGGACAGACGTGCTCATTACTAGCACGAAAGCATGCTTTTATTGAGCAAGTGCTCATTAGTAGCACGTGTGTTACGTAATGAGCATGCTTATTTATAGCATGCTCAAAAATCAAACGACGTTTGATTTTCGAGCATGCTACCTGTGGCGGGGTTAGGGGGGGGCGTGATCCGAGCACGTCTGAACATGTTTGCTTATTAGCATGCTATTATCCATTTTGCATGTTGTCTCAATCTGCAGCGGACGACTGTTTTATGCAATTAATGGTTGTAATTAACTAAAATAATAAAAAAATAAAAAAAAAAATATACGGTCGAATTGAGAAACCTACTTTTTTTTTAAAGTCGGTTAAAAACGAAAATTAAACCCGCAATATGTCGCGTTGGGGAGAAGAAAAACTTTACTTTTTGTGGCACATTATAGAAGTTACGAATGTCAGTGGAACACACATTCTTCTTTATATAAAAATAATATTGCATTAATAATCCTTATGAGGCTTTATTAAAGGACATGAATGATTCAAGTTTATCAATAAAAATAATTAAAGTTCTGTACGGATAGCACTGTCACTATTTACTTGTACATCCATTTTGGCCGAGAGCCTGGCGCCAAATAGCACGTCTGTCCGTACGTTTGCTTTGAGCATGCCTATTTAGGAGTATGCTTAAAACAAGCATGCTTATTTCTGGCAAATGTGAACAGTTTGCAGAGCATGCTAATTTTAAGCAAGCTTATTAGCATGCTTTTTTTAAGCACGTCTGTCAGTACCTTTACAAAAGATTTAAATTCACGTGTCGTCACACAAGAAGGGTCGAGAAATAACGAAAAATTTAAGATGGCGGAAAAATTTAAAAAAAGAGCTCTGTTGTGACATCTATTAATGAGTTTTCGTAGTTTTAGTGCTAAAGACTAAAAAAAGATGGTGTGGGTAGTTCTAAGTTACGCTTTTCGTAAGACAATTGAAATAGATGCTTTAGCCCCGTAGACGACTTCACCCCGGTTGACCTTAATGGTTTTCGGTAAGTGAGGCTTCTGTACTAATATTTATTCTGTGCTATAAGTATTATATCAGCTATCTGGCTGCCATAGTACAATCTTTGCATAGTTTGGGGTCAGATGGTGTTGTGTGTGAATAATTTTGTCCGCCAACATTTATTCATAATATCATAAACTACCAGCGCCCCGCGTTGTTACCCGCGTATTTCCCGGGATACAAAGTAGCCTATATGTTCTTCCAGACTATACTTATAATCGGTGTTCCAAATTTCAACCAGGGTAGCGATTCTGAAACCATTCAGTTGCATCCGACATGGAATCTCATCTCTTGGTCTTTGTCATGCTAAACAGATAAGACAAAGACCGAGAGATGAGATTCCGTGTCGGATGCAACCGAATGGTTTCAGAATCGCTACCCAGATCCGTTCAGACGTAACGACGTGATTGAGATTGATTCCGAACATTGACTTTCACATCGATTTACAATACATATTAATAGGATACGAAAGATTAGATGTATGTTGTTCAATCGTAACGTCTGGAAGCATCGGGTTAAAATTTGGAATACAGTGATTATTATAGTCTAGAATAACAAACACATAAGGCTACTTTTTATCCCGGGAAAATATTGCAAACTACGCGGATAAAACCGTGGGATGGTGCTAGTTTACTACTAGTAGCGCCAAACGTCCGGACTATTAAATAAGTGGGATTATATTTTATTTATAGTAGGATGTCAAAGTTTGGAGGTGTGTTGCTCAATCACGTCGGAACAGATCGGTTTGCAATAGGTACGCTTAGATATGGAACATATATGCTAATTTTTATCCCAGGAATATCACGGGGCTAAGGCTAAGGGTACAACCGGGGTTCTGCTATTGGTACATTAGTTGGAGTTGGAGACTTTGTTCCATTTGCTGTGGAGTGTGGAGATACGAAAAACCGATAGATACCCTGAAATTAAGCTAGTAAACATTGTAGGTAACTAACTACAGGACGTCTACTCTCTAAATAATAAATAATCGTTTATTTCCAAAAAAACACAATACAGCACATTCGCCACGTGATAGTGAAATTGTTTGAATTGATAAAAATCTAGTAGCCGTACCATTGAGCCCCAAACTACGCTAAACCTGTATCTTAGCACCCAGTCAAATGTTCCGATAGCTGCGTGTCACTGTGCTGTTATGTAGTACAGCAGGCACGTAGCTTACCATCAGGCACAGCCCAGAGGTAAGGTAATGTTTCATAAAAGTGATAACGGCAAGCAGTAATGTGCAAGCATTACTGTGTTCCGGTTTGAAGGGCAATGTTTCCAGACAAATTACAGGGCTTAGATATACAACAACTTAGATCTCTGGGTGACGAGCGCAGTGCGGTGCTAGGTAATGATTTTGGCTCTTCATGTTCCAATAGCTGCGTGTCACTGTGCTGTTATGTGGCAGGCATGTTGCGTACCATCAGGCACATGTCCTGCACGTCTCGTCACTCTTTAAAAAAAAACGGGTCTTTGGCCGCTATTGCAAATGGCACCACTAGCCCATATAAGACAAACCAAAAAAAAAACTTTGAAAGCCCATAACTCAACTCTGATATGACTTACAGCAAATCTGATTGCACAAATACTCTTGGAATAAGGTATCTAATGTTTCAAAAAAGCGACAACAGATCTTTGGCCGCTAAAAAAAAACAACGCCACTTGTCCATACAAAAAAAAACAAAAAATAAATAACTTTGATAGGCCATAACTCAGCTCCGATAAAACTTAGAGTAAATCTGACATCAAGCATCATTAGCAAAAATAGCATCAAGGTAATTTATTGTTACAAACAAGTGATAACAGATCTGTGGCCACTAAAAAAACAACGCCAACTTTACCCAAACCCCTTTAGAAGCAAGATTAGTGGAATGAATTGTTCTCATAAGCTAGTTTTAGAAACAAGCAATCCTCGCTTCTGGATTTAGTATGCAAGCTTACTATTGCGTGCACTTCACTGAATTCAGTGGCAGCTAAATTCAGTCGAGTATATTTAGCCGAGTGTAATGTCCACGTTTCGGCACCGTAGGTCATGACAGTTAGGACAGACTGTTCGAAGACTTTGGTCTTTAGACATTGTGGGATAAGTCTGAATGTAAACAAATACGAATACTTAGACATTGTGGGCTAGACGACTAGAAGACACGACGGAGTTTGCCAAGTGCTGTCCAGCCCAGCTGAATTCTTCTGATGGCCTCACTCTCGAAATTGTGCTTCCCTAGTTCTAGTGACGGCCCTAGGTACACATACCTACTTCTGAACAATTTTCAAAGCGACGCCATTTGTAGCATTGTTTGTTGTTACAAATGGCGAAAGTATAATTATATTATCCGTAACTTCGGTCTCGAAGTTACGCGCTCGTTAGCTATGATTTTGGTTTTAATCGAAGTTCATCTGGAGACCTATGCCTTGAGCGTTGCGCTAATCAGCTAATGCTTCTCGCATTAGCTGACTAGCGCAGTGTAGTGCTAGGTATTGATTTGAACTTTTGATATTCCGATAGCTGCGTGTCACTGCGCTGTTATGGGCAGGCGTGTTGGTGTTACTTGGGTAGGCCTGTGGCTTGCCATCAGTCGCATGTCCTGCTCGTCTCGTCACTCTACACCTGCTAAGTTAAGCCGTTCAGCATCGATTGTAAGTTGTAAGCCCACCAATGATTCAGCCGGTTTGACTCCTTTGTCCCGAATGAGAAAGTATAGTATCTATAAGTAGGTAGTGTGACGTCACACCCATCGGGAAGGCGGGTGCAAGGAGTGAACGCGCAGCGACGAATGCGATGCATCCTTGCTGCTTCGCAAATAATCCCTTAGACTGCGTACCTCACGGCTGAGGCTGTGAAGGTTCTTGGCATTTAAAAAGCTTCGACCCCCCAACTTCCGCGGGATATACAGTCCCATAACAGACGAGCGCGAGTGTAGCATGCGGTGTGTTGTGAGCAGTTGACGGATCTTTCTGTCCAGGGCGTCGAGGTCAATCTGAGTCCATCTCAGTAAGCCAAAAGAGTACATCAGCAGAGGCATAACCCAACCGTTGAAAACTCGCACTTGTTGCCGCCTGACAGAAGAGTTTTAAAAAGTACTTTTCGGTCAGCTGGCAAAAAAAGCGCTCCTTTACCGACTTCTTAATGTTATCTGCTGATATACCAATCAATGACTGTGACATACCGAGATATTTGTAGGTCTCGTCTTCGGAAAGGGATCTGAGAGTTTTGGTCTCAGAAAGTTGTAAATTCTCTCTGTACATGCATGACCGCACAGCCGCACACTTGTCTACACCGAACTCCATCTTGATGGCGTTACTAAAAATCTGCGTGGTGGTACAGGTATAAGATGTTACAATTTTAAATAGTTCCGACAGTTTTATCCCTTCTTTTTCAACATTTTTAGAGATACAGTACTACGTATTAGTTCGGACCTGATTGATGAGTTCAATAATTATGTTTTTTTAACTTTTATAGGTTTACACTTGACCGCCATCTCGCCTGATGTTAAGCGACGATGCGATCTACGATGGAGCGTGTCTACCTAGACGAAAAAACCCGAAACCGATCGAAACTCTCGATTTGAAGACACAAAGATTATAACCATCAGGGAAACCCCACTCAGGCAACGTATTCCACACCCTAGACATTCTTATCTCAAAAGTGGAGTTAACTCTCTTCGTTCGTGTCTTTGGAACATCAACCATGAAACAATGTCGCCTTTTCGAGCTACGAGTATTCCGATACGGGCACGGTGGTATTAGATCATGCAAATCAGTCGCACACTCTTCGAAGTGTATCCGATAAAAACCGATAGCCTAGCAATTTTTCGACGATGTTTATGACTTTGAAGTCTTTTTCGCACAAGAGTGTCGTTGCCTATGAGCCTTTTGACTCGTCTCTTGATCGATTCCAGCTGATACTTAGCCGATTCATTCCAAAGGTGCGAACAGTACCCAATACAGGAGCGAATCTGTGCTTGATATACTGTAAGCAACTGTTCAGACTTGAAGTACCTTCGCACCTTTGGGAGGACACCTAGTTTTTTGCCAGCTAGTTTAGCCTTGGACTCGATATACGAGCCAAAGTTGAGCGTAGAGGTCAAAGT
The DNA here is from genome assembly GCA_963693475.1 of Ectropis crepuscularia. NCBI lineage: Eukaryota > Metazoa > Arthropoda > Insecta > Lepidoptera > Geometridae > Ectropis > Ectropis crepuscularia. The sequence continues at coordinate 2,391,957 of OY856365.1, read as the reverse complement.
AACGCCCAAAATCTCAAGACGGTCAGAAACCGGCACGGATACACCTCTAAAAGTTGGAGTCAATTGGAATGGACCCATTTTAGAACAGACACGCCTGCGTCTTACTCTCGTTGAACTTGTGTGTTCATGTTCTTATGACAAGTAAATAATTTTGTATTTGTAATTATAAGATCTTCAACGCAAGAAGTACCTATTAACCTGAAGTTCTTTACAATATCTACTAAAATGTTTGACTAGCTAACTTGGTGTCGGTTTTTTGTACCGATGTGCGCGCCTACTCGAGTAATTTTTTTTTTTTTCGAGTTTCATGTAGGTATTGGTAGGACTCTTGGCAGAGTCCGCCTGGGGAAGGACCACACCTATGCCAGTTATTCTACCGACAACCAGTAATGTGCCAAAATTACTGTGTTTCGGTTTGAAGGGCAATGTTTCCAGAGAAATTACAGGGCTTAGAGATATAACAATTTAGACCTCTGGGTGACGAGCGCAGTGCAGTGCTAGGTAATGATTTGGACTCTTCCTGTTCCAATAGCTGCGTGTCACTGTGCTGTTAAGTATGTGGCAGGCATGTTGCTTAACATCAGGTATAGGTCCTGCTCGTCTCGTCACTCTTTATTTAAAAAAATAATCCTTAAATGCGCCAAAGAATGACAGAATTTTGAAAGCAAAAGTACTTACAAAAGTTGGTTTTTGATAAAAAATAGCTTGAACTTTATTGTGATAAGAACATTTAGGCTATGGAATGCGTTGTCCGAGTTGTTTCTCCTGATGGTTACAATACTTGTGTCTTCAAGTCGAGAACGAATCGGTTCCTTCTTAGTAAACACGCTTCATCGAAGACCCCATCGTCGTTTAACATCAGGCGAGAGATATGGCGATCAATTGTAAACCTATAAAAGTAAAAAAATCAAGAAATGGCAGTCATAGGAACTGCCGAAAGAAGTGAAAACTTATAACTCAGAATTTTATACCTAGCTTACTTTGGACACTACACGGGTGTAACCGGAGGGTGTGGCCTGGGCATCGTGGCATGACCATGTAGAAATGCGTCAGAATTTCCCATTGGCTGACGCATTACTAGATGGCCATGCCATGATGGGCAGGCCACGCCCTTTTGGCATTTCCCATTGGCTGACGCATGTCTAGATGGCCAATGGCTATGGTCCCGAGTTTACCCGAAGATTTCTTATCATACCCGAGCGTGACGCTAGAATTCAATTCACAGCCCACGAAATATCTGTCTAGGCGCGCCAAAAGAAGTTTTCACTTCAAAAATCTTAATTTTGCCAAACGTGACGCCAATGTTTTATTATTGAAGTGAGAACTTCTTTTGACGCACCCCACACAGATTTTTCGTGGGCTGCGAATTGAGCTCAAGCGTCAAGCTCGTGAATGAAAGAAATCTTCGGGTGAATTCGGGACCATGGCTACTATTACACATATCTAGTCTAAATGACCTTGGTTAGAACACTTATTTAGATGATAATGCTGTGAAGATTTATTCCAGACAAGCAGGGTCCTCCGGTTACACCCGCGTAGTTTCCAAAGTGAGCTATCAAACGATGAGTTACCTAAAAGTGTTCACTTCTATCGGCAGTCCGCCAAACATGAAACAATGGCGTGTCACTAAACTTGGAGAGATTGAAAACTCTCCAGTAATTTTAATAATATAAGTTTTACAAAAGCTAACTTGATCCCATTGTTCGTTCGTAGCTCCGTTTAGTTTGGATATTGCAAGGCCTTTTTAGAATGCAAATATATCTACCTACCACCTACCTGTCGGAGATAATTGTCAATTTCGTCAAAGGTGACGCCACTGTTCCATTTTCTTAGATACGTTTTTACAAAATGAAACTTTAGCGACATAGCTGGCGAAGTTGCCAACTATTTTTGTATTCTTCCGCATTTCTATAAACGCATAGTTATATCACAGTATAAAGAAATACTACCAGCCTTTGATCTTGGGAGAAACGCCGATAATGTCTAGAAACGGGTAGGGTTGTCGCAATTTTAAAAACGTGGCACCAAAATAAAATTATAACATATGGAAGACGTCAGACCTGAGTCGCGCAGCGCGCTCCTGCAATACTAACATGGTAATGTAGGCAATGCAGGAGCGCGCTTCCCGCGTCTCACTCCGCACGCCCGGCACGATTGCCCCGTCTAGACGGCTTCGTCGACTGTGTGATTTAATAGACTGTGGTAATATAGTGATCTGTCCGCTTCAACGCTTCATTCATCGAGCGAAAGTCTGCAAATGCAATGCACATTTTTGTGTAGAATAAATTATATTCGTTTCATTATTTCAGAGGGTTGATGAAAACTGTTGTGTTATAAAACTATGTAACACAGTAACAGCATAATAACAAAACCCTATAAAATTAATTAACATTAAAAAGCCCCATAATTTTCAAATTACTGAACCTGTAACAATGAATAAAAATTAAAAGGCTTTTTGAAGGTGTTAATAGACATGTTAGTTTTCAATCTCGTAACAAGTATAATGTGTCCTTTAAGGATTAGTTAGCATAGCCGTTCTGCATAAACCACTACAAACTACAAATAAAAACTAAAAAAATAATTTATCTACATTGAACTCTTAAAACACTTACTTACTTAGTTTCATCAAACCATCAAAGTTTATCTACCATTTTGAGTATTTTGAAACTTGGTACCCTCCATTTAATCATTCGTTCGTTCATTCGCGTATCGAGTACCTACCAACTAGAGGTGAACGTATGCATATTAACTTCTCATCACTACTTACTTATCATTACTTTTGAACGTTTTATTAGCTTACTTCGCAAAATAAAAGTTTTATCAACAATTTTTTTACATCAACATAAATTGTGAATAAAAAGTTATTTCTACTCCACTCTCAAAATGGCAGCAAGATAAGGCAAAATAGAAAATATGAAAGATTAATTTAAAAAAAAATGCAGTAAGTATCCACCTAAATAATCATAACACATTCGAAAAAAACATACCTACTGAATTATTGTACCGTGCTGCCACGTATTGAACACTAAAAATCAAACTATTACCTACTACTTATTTTTACGTAACGCTCCGCACAAACCCGTCGTGAAATATTTTTAGAAAATATGTACCTACATAATATGTATAATATGCCTCATCCGTGAAGCCACCTGCGAAATATGTACTTAGCAACGTTTCGTCAAAAAAATAAAAGTGACCAAAGTGCGGGAATCCCACTCGCACGAGTGGGATTCTCGCACTAAGGGTTCCGCACCATTAGCAAATAAACGGCGAAAACCTCTATGGCTCTATTTGAATTCAGACAGGCTGTTATCCAAAAGTTTTCTTAAAATTTTGATTTTAACTTACGGTTTTAACAACGCAGTTTGACGGTTGCAAGCGCATTTTAGTGTACTAGTGGCGCCTTCTAGTTTGCATGGAACGGACTAAGCGAGCAAGAAACGGGTCAAAGTTAAGTTTGTTGTATGGGAGCCCCTCTTAAATATTTATTTTATTATTAAGTAATATTTGTTGTTATAGCGGCAATAGAAATACATCGTCTGTGAAAATTTCAACTGTTTAGATATCACCGTTCTTGAGATACAGCCTGGTGACAGACGGACGGACGGATGGACACCCAAGTCTCAGTAATAGGGTCTCGTTTTTACTGTTTGGGTACGGAACCCTAAAACATGTGTGTGAATTAGTGTATCTATCTATACATGTAAGGCATGTAAGTAAGTGAAACGTCTTTTTGACGTCGTTTTTCAAAAAAGTTTATTCTATTTACATCTTTACAGAAATTGGTTCAAAATAGCTAAATTACATAAATATATAAAGTTTAAGCAAAAGTCTTTTATTATCATAGATCTCTATGATACAAATATTACAATTACACTTATTGCTATGTTACTAAGATTAGTACCTATAGTATTTCATTAAATATTTATGGCGCGTAAGGGAAAATGTGACTTAGAAATTAAGATAGCGTAACAGGAAAACGTTTCAATTTTTTAACATTGCTATAAATTTTCTCCCCGATATATATAATATATGTAGATTTGTAGATATAAAGTCGATAAAGAAGTTTCACAAAACCGGCCAAATCGATAACCGACATGTTGAACTTGGTTAAAAACACATCACTGCTAAAGTAGTTACTCACATAAATAAAATAAACAATATTCATCAACTTTCCATCAAAGAACCTCCCGTACGCATTAATTTACTCATATAAATTGTAAATTAATCACAATTATCTCACAAATATAAAACTACTTCAACCTTCACTAGGTTTCACAATAGTCTGCAATCGGGGTGCCTTAAAAGCAAATAAATTTTCGGGTTTGCAATCTCTGCGACGTTGATAAATTCAAACAGCTATAAATAGACGAATAAAGGACTAATAATAGAAAAAATATTCGATCGAAATATTCAAAATATGCGAATAATTATTACTGCTCCTAAATCCAGCACTACGTTTTCATTCGTTCAAAGTCAAAGTTCGTTCTGCTCGGCGTATGGTTCACTCGTTCATTTCGTTCAGCCAGTCTGTTCGCGGCCTTCGTAGGAGGAGGTGCTCTCGTTGTGTTCTCAGCGAATCGCGTTTACGGTGTGATTAGTGTTTTGTTTTGTGTTCCACGATGGCTTACAACGGCAGTGGTGGCAAGAGACTGTGCACAGGAACCGACATGGACGTGGAAAGGGTAAGTTAGATAAACTTACACTACATCATCAACCCTACATCTTTTGTTGAATCTGCGAACATGGCCGTGTTTTATTCGTTTCTAGCTCGATGTGCGCGTTTGGGCCACGTTATAGCGACCCTCCGTGCACGCAATTGTCTCTAAATAATAAATCTACTATCATATACAGACATCTTCGTGATATTGGTATAAACAACTTGTCATTACACGTCCTATTGTTGATTCATGTTTTGAGGTTACGTTTTGTTGACATTTGCTTTTTTGGGTAAGTTCTGTAGGGCCGAAGTATTCCAGGTATTCGAGCAAATAGCTTAATAATTTTATTATATTTCCGTTTCACAAGACTGTTTCGGTTTTAAAATATCTTGGCCAGACGCTGTCAATTAAAGTGATTGACATCGGTCGGTCATTAGTTCCGAATTTGAAATGTTTCACCGGCGTTTTCTGATTTTCTAGGTCGCCACGGGCACAATAGGCATGCGTTCCTAACCCATCCGCATTTTTAAAATTAGATACTAATTACCTATCTTCTGTAAGATGCCTGGTTCAAAGAGAATCGACTGTCGATGGCCTAGTTCTTTTTATTTGAGATTAGTTTTGTAAGTCCACTACAATAAAAAACGTTAAATGTATCATTAGGTCCCACACTAGCTCTTATTTATGTGGCCCAGCTGACGAATTTTATGGGAAACGAAAGTATTTTCGAACTGGCCAACATTCTGTCTAGTGAGTACCTATCCAAGAGAAAAAGTAAACATTCGAATTTAGAATATTAGAAATGTTGCTATGTGTATAAAAACAGCATAATTTATTTTTACCATATTATTGTAATTTAACACAAACCTAGATTATAAACTTTTAAAAGAAATTAAATACTCTTATTATAATAAATTATACCTGAACAACTACTTCTGCTGCACACTACTACTGGACACAGATGTATTGTTTAATACCTATTATAAAGTTATTGCCTAACAATTGTATTTTTGTTCCTTTTAAGTTTGTATGCTTTTTTCTTTACAACATAGGTATTATTATTATACCTAATATTGCATTTTTTGTATTTTAACTTTTACTATAAAATAATTATAATAACTTATTTAAATAGTTCTGTTAAAAACATGGTTTAATACATATAACATTTGACTATACATGTAGCTGAAGATATTTTTGAAAACTTTATCACTTGTCAAAACAAAGATGATAAGATTAAATTACCTATACTTATGATCTTTTTGATGTCTTGTAGGCAAATGCTTGTATTATTTGCTCAGGTGAAAAATACTTGAAAAGTTAATGGTTAATTAAATAATCATAATCATCATAATCGATGTGATCTGTGATGTTGAAATAAATTTATTATTTTATTTACAAAATAGAGTATTTTGTAAATTTGCCATTTTTAGACGAAAATCTGATGTTTTTTTACATATAATATATATATTTATGATGCAAATATTTTGTACATAAATAAGATTAATTTTAAAACATTTACCAACAAGCAAATTCTAAGGAGAACAATCTACAAAATTGCAGTGCCTAATAATTTCACCCTTCAAAGTTATATTCCAAAAAGTCTTCCCTGTCTATTGATAGCTTTTCTATGTAAAAAAAAAAACAGTTTCTCTAGTATTTGCTGAGATATACACAAAAAACATAAACAAACCTTAGCTAACCAAAGTTAAGTACTAGCAAAGTTTTTATTGTATTTTCCTACAAATTTATTCATCAGATACATAAATAATTATTCAAATTAATCTGCCAGTGAGATGAGTGTGTTCAAATACAAAAATGAATTCCTGAATTGTATTTATTTCCATTGTCCATTTCTTGTCAACTTTAAAAATAAAATTAACTACTTATAGGCCTGCCTGTAAACTGGCCTAATAGACCCAGACATAATATTACAAATCTGTCTGGCAGTGTTTGTTCAATTGTAAACTAAATCTGAATTTTATGCAAGATGTCTCGAGGAGACCTAATAGTTTAAAACTTAGATTTTTTCGTACGGGGGCAATAAGACTTTAGAAATTGTTAGCATGCTAATACTGAAACCGATCAACCAATTGAAAATTATGTGGAGATTGATTTTTGTCTGAATTTTGATATTGGTTCCATGGAAAAAGTTTCCATAGGTTTTCATTTGAATGTGTCGAATGTAAATCAATGTTTATTTATTATGGGACCTATAGCTGTTGGTCTCATGACATCTACTTGCAACTGAACTCAGAGCATGAATAATAATACTGGATATTCTTTGTTAACTTTTTAGATTGAATTAACAAATTGACAGTTTAAGTTCAATATCGCACATCTCACTATCCTCTGCCATTCATATAAATTTTCTATAACATTGCTAACTTCTATAACCACTATTAATATTCTTGAAATTAAATAAAAAAAAGTATTTGTACCATCATTGATTAAGTTTTGGTTGTGGTTTACTGAACTTGATACCTGGACGTCTACTCTGTTTCTATGAACACGAAATTTCGAAAAAAAACTCGCGACTTTCCTAAGCTTAAGCTAAGTTTTTTGTTTAACCTATTTTAATTCAGTAACAATATTATCTAGTCTAAGAGTGATTGTATTGTTTAAAACAATTTCTTTCAGTTCCAGGTTGTAAAATTAAAATCATATTACAAAATAATTATTCATAATTGTTGGAATTTCTTAACCGATTTTGAAATAGTAGACTCCCAGGTTCTACAATAATGGTATTAAATGATGCAATATAGTATTTTTGTACCTGTAAACGTTAATGTTAATGTTTGAGAATGGTATCACTAACTGGCAATCTTTGAGTAGAACTATACTCATTGACATTAATATAATACATCTGTGTTTCTTGAGCTCTATTAATAACCAATAGCCTATTTTTTCAAATGCTTCTGGTATAGTCTGTGATTAGTTTCCACATATACCAGAGTTTCATACAAGGTGTCTCATTTGCCCAACCATAGTTTGAAATGAACAACTTTTTTCACAGGGTCAATAAATGTTAAGAGCATATTTAATGGAAGAACGGAATACAACCTATAAAGTCATGGTCTTGGTAATAACTATTTATTCATCTCCACCACATATAACATCTACTTACACGTTATAAATATCATCAATAACAAAGGTAAAACGACTCGAAGAGTAATTATGTACACAATGATGTTAGCATAGAGTTCTTAATTGGGCCACAGCTAGGAGTCTTTGACTTAGTCTATCTAAAGTTCTATAGGTACATAATTGTGAATATTATGCATAATTCATCCACAGCACACAGCTGTTTCCTTCTATAAATAAGTTATTCATACAGCAAAATGCATTTCCTGGTTTTCCTGTTATTTTAAAAATTCAACTACATAAAACAACGGATCTTATTACAATTTAATTTAATAAAGAAATTTATTATTATTATTTATTTATATTTAAAAATTAGTCTTCCAAATGTATGTACTACACCTATAACTTTTGAATGACTGCACCAAATTGGATGATTCTTTGTTTTATTAATGTGTTCGTAATTGTTAGGATAAGGTTTGTATATACAAGAAAATTTAGAAAATATTAGCAGAAAATATTGGCGATACGGGTCAGCTAGTTGACATATAATTAGTTCAGTAAGTATGGTATTAACACTTTACAAATACTTTTAATAATTGATTTCATTATTACCTGTTGTCTTTGCGTACAGTAATTGTGACATATCACACGTCATTTAACATCATATTGTTAATTCACACACATTGGGTTAGTGGACATAAACGTTTAAACAAATATACGCTGTCTGTAGAAATGTCTGCCGAGTTATTTGGTCTTATATTATTTTTTAAATTGAGTAAAATTTTTGTGTGTTAATAATAATAATGCTTGGTTATTTATTTATCGCAAAATCAGGTATTATTATTTATCAATTTATTTTGTATTTTGCCCTTGAAGTCGTTGAAGTTGTAATAATCATACTTTTTCTGTAAAAACTGTGATACAAACCTACTATTGTAAACTATTGTAAAGGTTAGTTCATAAATAAAAATAAATAAATAAATATTGGTGGACAATTCACACACAACACCATCTCTCATCTAATGTCATATCTAATGACATTAGATTGCAAACTGATAGCATGTACAATTTTATGGTGCCATTTACATAATACATTTTTAGTAGGTAATGACAAAATTTCACATGGTAGTTTTAAGTGACATTACATTATATTATACAATATTTAGATTAAATATGAACATGACTACCTGAAGTATGCTGATTATTTATTTATTATCTGAAGCAAGACTCATATTTCTTCACTGAATAAAACTCAGAGGACTATCCCAATGATGAAACACTAGATACAAGTAAAATTACGGTTGTTCTACCAAATGAAAGCCAAAAGAAAAAGTTGGAAGTTGAAATATAAACTAATCTAACCTACTACTACAGTAGGTAGTATAGTATTATACAATATCTAATACAGACAAATAAGACACATGAATATTAAAAATTAAAATCAATGCAATGTGACATGGGTGGGTACATTATGTTATGTGCTCCGCTTATCATAAATTTAATAAATATGGGTCAAAATACACTCAAGTAATTAATTTACTTTTAACAATAAAATTAAATATTCAAAAAAACTTTAGTAAACAGCTGTGGTCGTCTAGTCTAGAGTGAGAAAGGTCCGCCGTACTATCGAGAGACGCACCTCTGAATATGTTTCAAGTGCAAATTAAACAAGATTGTCATCAGTGTCACACTTAATTGCAATGAAGACTACAACTACACATGTTTTATGTACTCCTGGCTTTATCTACTATGTATAATGTATATGTATGTCTGACATCAATTCTTCGATCCAATACTTCACTTTTACCTGTAGTTATCGAAGGAGTATCCACAAGACAATAGCAACAAAGTCTGTAAGCCATCCACGGTCAGTACCAGTGTTAGTTACTTATAATATGTGTATACCAATGTTATGTACCCAGGCACATCATATTTATGTAAGTAGAGTTTGGGCCTAGTTTCACAGGCTACATTCATCACTGTATCTGAATTATCCGTAATGGTTAATCATATTATTTAACAACTGTAAAATTATACTAAATTGTTATTATTGTTTCTTTGTAAATAACATGTTTGTGTTTATGGTAATTTTGTTAAAAAAATATATTATTAGTTAATTAGATTAAATTAATAAATAAAATTAATTATTGGTTAATAAACTTTTTTTTGTTAGGTTGGCAAATGGGATGATCACTGGGTCAAAAATATAGCATTTTAATATAATTTTGTTTTGATCTTTATAAAATGATGAATAATTATATTGTATGTGTGTATGTCACTGAACTCCTCTTAAATGGCTGGACCGATTTGAATGATTTTTTTTGTATGCGTTCGGGTGGCGTCCTGTAACATGGTTTATATACGTACACAAATCAGCCCGGCAGATGGTCATCTTCATCTGCAGCCTGCAGACGTCCACTGCTGGACATCGGCCTCCCCCAATGATTTCCACAATGACCGGTCTTGTGCCGCCTCCATCCACCGACTTACCGCGACCGAGACAATATCATCGGTCCATCGTGTGGGGGGCCGTCCTACACTGCGTCTGCCGTTTCGTGGTCGCCATTCGAGAACCTTTACTCCCCAGCGGTTATCGGTTCTGCGAGCTATATGGCCTGCCCATTGCCACTTCAACTTGCTAACTTTAAGAGCTATGTCGGTGACCTTCGTTCTTCTGCGGACTTCCTCGTTTCGGATTTTGTCACGCAGAGAAACTCCGAGCATAGCTCTCTCCATTGCCCGTTGCGCAACTTTGAGCTTGTACATCATGCCAATAGTTAGCGACCACGTCTCAGTGCCATTTGTCATCACTGGCAACACACACTGATTGTAGACTTTGGTCTTGAGGCTTTGTGGTATTTTTGACGAGAAGATGTGTCGCAATTTCCCGAACGCTGCCCAGATGGTGCTGCAGTCGAAATTTAGGTTATCTAAAATAAATAAATCTAAAAAATATAAAATCTTTGCGAAGCCGGAACGGATTTTATACTATTATACTATGCCGTGACGTCACTCGAAACTTCTAAGCACTGTATCATCGCCATTTTTTATCTGTGAAACAAAAGAAAAAAATACGTGTACAATATTTTTTAATAATCTGACTGACGGACACATTGTTTTTCTTAATTAGTAGGTATACATATTTAATTTAATTTCAACCCGGTCGAAAATAAGTTCGCGTCATCTGCCCTAGTGCGCCACATCAAAGATGTTTACGATAAAGACCTAAGATTCACTACAAATTAATTTAGTGCCAGTTGTAAATTTTAATCGCCCTATAAATTTCCACTTCATAGACATTATGGGACGCGTCTTTGTCATGTGGAGCTGCAATTAAATGCTCAGAAAAAGATTGTACCTACGTCGGTAGGTACTGTGAATTGTGTACGGAATATTAGGCCTGATGATGAAATTGGCTTTTTGACCCGACTGAAAGAAGGGTTATGTTTTTCGCGCGTATCTTGTATGTTTGTTTTAATTTCTTTATTCCCAAGTATCTTCCAAACTGCTGGATGGTTTTTACAATTAAGATATCGTTAGATTCGTCTCAACCACTATCACGGCATGGCCATCTAGAAACGCATCAGCCAATGGGAAATGCTGACGCATTTCTAGATGGCCATGCCAAGATGGCGAGGCCACGCCCTCAATTTTTTTTTATGAGACAGAGGATAGAGGCACAGGGACGGGAAGAGTAAGGCCACCTAATGGTAAACTTGCTCATAACATTACCATATTTATTATAACTTTCAAATCACGGGCTTGCGTTCGTAAGCACTTTTTACCAGATGCCTATACGATGAATTATATCTTTGCCCTGTAATTTCTCTGGCGATATTGCCCATCAAACCGGAACGCAGTAATGTTTGCACATTACTGCTTGGCTGTAGAATAACCGCCAAAGGTGTGTTACTTCCCCAGGCGGACTCTGCAAAGAACCCTACCACTACAAACTTCTACTAAACTACTAGGTATTAAAGTGTGAATGTCATATGAAAATATCGTCTCCGTCATCGTTTCGAGGCGTGACGATACACGCTTGTGCGCGGCACTGGGTGGAGACGGAATGATTGTATAGATTAGATAAGAGCATAAATGCACTTACACTTGAGTGTCAACGGTAATGCACACTAAACTATATTTTAATCTTCAAGTCTCTCTTGAAGTCTAAAGGTACAAGTTCGCGCTGAGACCGCGACAGGTGATCGCGACGCTAGACCGCGATAGGAGATCGTGACGCGAGACCGCGACAGGCATTTTACATTATGAAATTGTATGGGCGCCAGTTCGCGCCGAGACCGCGACACGTGTGTCTCGGTCTCCTGTCGCGGTCTCGGCGCGAACTGGCGCCCATACAATTCCATAATGCCTAGTGCCTGTTGCGGTCTCCGGACGCGGTCTGCGCGCGAACTTGTACCTTAATGTAACACAACGGATTAAAAGCCAGAAATGAAAAGACTTTCATCAGCTGACTATTATTTTTATCATTGTATAATTTCACACCGAGACAAATCGTTTTGTCAGACATATAGCATGCCTCTCTAAAGGCCGGGTCACACAGAGGCGATCCGATAGCGATAGCGATCCGAGACGGGATTTTTTGTAATGTTCGAATTTGTATGCAAACTGACACACAGCAAGCGGGCGCGATCCCATACTCGGTATCGGATCGCTATCGCTATCGGATCGCCTCTGTGTGACCCGGCTATAAGAGGCCAGTTTGTATGGGTCAACTTTTAAAATGTTTTCTAATAATGTCTTAGACCGGCCGTAACTTAGTAATACGTAACTTGGAGAGCTAAACTATGTGGATACACTATACATACTGTATAATATACTTATTGTGGACTTTTTGAGTAACTTTTTTTTACTTTGGTTAACTTCCCAAAATAGTTATTATATCTGCCCCAAGTTTCGGCAGCTTCAAAAACAAATTAAAGTGCTGGCTTATCGATCAAACTTTTTATAGTTACACCGAATTTTTAGAGAGTGATGGCAAAGTCCTATAAAAATGTATACAAAAATTTGACATGGGTCAGTACAATTGTTATAAAAACATATTATACTCATATAATGCTTGACTGTTTTCTGTACAATAATTATTATAATACAGTAAAGTAGTCATTTCAAACTTTGAAAATGTATACAATTTGTATGCTCTTTCGTTTGTTTTTATTTTTTATTTATTGACGTGTAAATTGTACATTTATGAATAAAGTACTTTGACTTTGAGTGTGAACAAAAAGTACGAAACTCGCGTCTTCGTCACAAGACGCTATGAGTATTATCTGCTCCCGATGCACACCTCTTGTTTGTATACAAATTACAAATATTACATGTACTACCTATGTCATAACATACCTATCTCTTACGTGTGTATACAACGTGTTGCAACAAGGAGCAACAATATTTATGGCAGTTCATCTACATTCAGTTTTGAATCATGTATGTGAAAATTAGGCATGAAAGCTCAATTTTTTTTTCCAAAAAGAAAATTATTTTTTTTGTTTGTTATTTCATTTGACATACCCCTAATGGCCAAATCTCCGCACGGATTTTTGTACGACGTCGCGGCGTCGGTGGCAAGGTCGTTTGTCTGCTGTACAAGCTTTAGGGTTGAAGCTGGTGATTTGGTGGGAATTTTACGTCAAACTTTGACTCGAATTATCTCGTGATCTACCGTGCTGAGGGGAAAGAGACCTTGGGTGATGAAGTCTACATCAGTGTTAGAATGGACTGTTAAAATATTGTTGGGGGTAAATCCACCACGTTGTATAATATACGCTTTGTACATGATCAATATTGTGTTTTCACTTTTATCGCCACTCCCCAAGATACTAATTTTCGCTATTGATATTGTCTACATAATCAGCCCACTAAATGTTCCCACTGCTGGGACTCGTTGACGTTTCATTCGGTTTACAATTTATACGATAGCGGGGTCGGCTGGCAGTTTATAATATCGATGCGATTGTAGGACGCTTCAGTAAGACATAGTTTATCATTTGAAGACGATAAATCATAAGTTTATGGCGTCGTAAAGTAGTTTAAATGATATCAAAGCAGTAGGATAATGAATCATCGGATTAAATGCCACAGCTGTCGTCGGCGATAGCTTTAATATGGTGAGGAGGGGGTATTGGATCGGGTGATGAGTCCCTCGCTAAATACTTGTCATTATTATTAGGAAACTAGTTATAGTCCAGGATCCCTGGTAGAATCTTTGCAATTGATTACTATCAAGCAAATTTTGTGTGTAGTAGCTTGATAATTTTGTGTTCCGGTTTGAAGGGCAATGTTTCCAGAGAAATTACAGGGCTTAGATAGAGATAATTATAATATCTTAGATCTCTGGGCGATGAGCGCAGTGCAGTGTAGGTAATGATTTGGACTTTTCATGTTCCAATAGCTGCGTGTCACTATGCAGTTATGTGGCGGGTATGTTGCTTACCATTAGGCACATGACCTGCTCGTCTCGTCACTATGCTATAAAAATACTTTATTTTGGTGAGACGCTCAACAATTTCCAGTAAGTGACTCGCGATTGTGGTAGATACAGAAGAACAGAGATACGATAAAAAAATTCTGAGCGTAGGACCGGGGTAATGTACCACGCAATTTGTAGGACGGTATCACTGTTAAATTATATTAATATTAGCTTAGTAAAAGATAATGTAACGAAACACGTTCGGATATTATATGTAGCTAGCTATAATATTTTCCATATATATCTTTTTCCGTCCTAAGATGGTATTATGTTATATGGAAGAGAGCTATTAGCGATAATGACACCTATCGCACTACCTTTAAGTGTTTCATATTTTTTAATTCCTTCGCCAAAATACACTTTTAGATTGTGATGAATTTGGTACTCTCAAAGTCACCCTACCCTAGGTCATGCGCCTCTCCGTTCCTAGCCCAAATACCTGATCGAGCGAGATCTTATGGTACAGAAACTAGGTCAGAGCAATTTCTGAATTTTCAGCAATCTTACGAAAACCGTGTTTTGATTTATGCCTCAATTCGTCAAGCAACAAGTATTGCACAAAGGGATGTCGCATATGGCAGCATCATTTGCGGTAAGGGGCATCTGTATCAGACAGTTACGCTTGCTGGGAATGTTCGCGTCTCGTTACAATATGCTATCGCCAACATATATTGAAAATACTACTAACCGAATGAAAATGAAACTCTACTCTATATTCTCAAATTAAATGCGAACGTTGGGAGAATCTGGTGAAGTTTTGCTGGAGAAACGAGAAACTGAATCTAAATGCGGCCAGATAGTTTACTTGCTTGAATAATGACATATTTTGGACAATCGTTTCAATCTTGGTGTCTTCAAATCGAGAGGACATCTGTTTCTTTTTTTTAATCGTTTATAGTGACGAGACGAAACTGGTCATGTGCCTGATGGTAAGCAACATGCCTGCCACATATGACACAATGACCCGCTGATTTTGGACTATGAAGAGTCCAAATCATTACCTAGCACTGCACTGCGCTCATCACCCAGAGATCTAGAAGATATTATATCTCTAAGCCCTGTAATTTCTCTGGAAACATTGCCCTTCAGGAACACAGTAATGTTTGCACATGACTGCTTGGCGGTAGAATAACTGGCAAAGGTATGTACTACTATGTATGTGGTACTTCCCCAAGCGGACTCTGCCAAGAGTCCTACCGCTACTAAAAAACGTTCTAGGCAAACACGCTCCATCGTAAATCGCATCGACAATTAACAATAACCGATATTGCGGTTAAGTGTAAAAAATACCTACATTACACCTTTAAACCAAAACACCAAAGTACACCTTTAACACCTTTAACACCAAAGTACACCTTTTAGAGTTAAAAGAAATCGATCGAAATGCAGCGGTGATGGAGGCTCTGGGTCGGGGTGAAGCTTTAATTGCAAAATATGTTTAAATAGTTTAGTTTATAAAATATGTAGATGCATGGTTTTTTTAGAAGTCTGATCTAATATTTAAGTGTTCCTGCATTATACAAAGGAAAATAACAAAAAAGTATAATAATGTATAAAACGTTAATAAAAGGCCTGGATGGACCTAGGAGTCCGTGGAGGTGAAATTTTTCAAATAAAAAAAAAAATCGAATGTGTTACCTATGATATTGAAGCAATGGCTATTATACTATTCTGGCCACCTTAGGCTGAATATGGGCATGTTGGACTCAGGGTAGGCCAACTAAACTGACAGCTCCAATGAGACAGCGAAGTTTCAACGTATATTAAACACTAGCAGCACCTCGCGGCTTTACCCGTGTAGTTCCCGTCGTTTTTCCGGGATAAAAAGTAGCATTATGTATTGTTCCAGACTATACTATCTAATTATAATTGTGTTCCAAACACACAACTTTTCTGAATCAGTTCAGTATTTTCTTTTGTAGTGGTAGGACTTTTAGCAGAGTCCGCCTGGGAAAGTACCACACCTTTGCCAGTTATTCTACCGCCAAGCAGTAATGGGCTAACGTTACTGTGTTCCGGTTTGAAGGGCAATGTTTCCAGAGAAATTACATGTCTTAGAGATGTAATATCTTAGATCTCTGGGTGACGAGCGCAGTGCAGTGCTAGGTAATGATTTGAACTCTTCGAGTTCCAATAGCTGCGTGTCACTGTGCTGTTATTTGACAGGCGTGTTGCTTACCATCAGGCACATGTCCTGCTCGTTTCGTCACTCTTTATTAAAACAAGGCGTCTTCGAGTAATCTGTGAAATCGGTGACATAAATAAAAAAAAGATTCCGTAGAGTGAAAATCTCGTTTTTTGAAGATTCGTTCGCAAAATCAATGAATAAAATAAATAAAAAGACATTAACAAGTCCTCGTAACCTACAAAGCGCGTTGAACTCAGATCTAAAAACTTGATAGACATATTTTGATCTTATTTCGATAATAAAAACGAGTTTTTTTATTAATCAATTAATGTCATCATAAATATGACATCATATGACAAATATCCAATACAATCCTACCTACAATACAACACTAATTTACACATCGAACAAGTTTAGAGTCATTGTATGATAAGCCGATTTTAATTTATGTATATTAATTACGGTTTTCATTCGATAGTATATGCTTTTGCACAAAAAAATAGCAAATTTTCAAGCATCGATATCAGGTTTTGTTTTTTCTTTTGGCGCGCCTAGACAGATTTTTCGTGGGGTGTGAATTGAATTCTAGCGTCACGCTCGGGTATGATAAGAAATCTTCGGGTAAACTCTGTAGCATCTAGAAATGCGTCAGCCAATGGGAAATGCTGACGCATTTCTAGATGGCCAGGCCACACCTTCCGGTTATACCCGTGTAGTTTCCAAAGTAAGCTATAAAATGTTTAGTCATAAGTTTTCACTTCTATCGGCAGTTCCTATGACTGCCAATTTTTTTTTTCGATTATATAATTTTTTTTCTTGACCGCCATCTCGCCTGTCGTCTCACTTATCCTACTAATACTATAAATGTCAATGTTTGGATGTTTGTTGCTCAATCACGTCCGGTGAAATAGTCTGTTCCGATTTCATTCTTTATACCTTGAGAGCATGGATGTATAAAAAAAGTCACAACGTAAACTCGCTAAAACAAAAACTGTGTCACTAGAGTCGGTCACATTTGCTCGTGTGCATTGTCAGGTTGTCACTGATAGGCACACATTGTGTATACGCACACATATACACAAGTTGGCCCATGTAATGACCACTGATGTGTGTGTGTCAGCCTGACAGCGCACACGTGCTTATTATGTGACCGACTCTATGGACACAGTTTTTGCTTTAGCGAAACTACGTCCGACATTTTTTATACGTCCATGCTTGAGAGTAATTATTTGCTTCCTGGCATATTTTAAAGTAAAGATTATTTCTGTCATACGTGGCTAATGAAATGAGAATTAGTTGAGAGTGGGTGAGAAATTAGTAAGCGCTTCGGTGGGTGGAAAGTGATGGATAATCACAATGATGTACCGTGATGAGCTGGAATTTTTATGATTATTTTAAATCTAATGTACTATTATTAGAAATATACGAATAAGATTCACTATGAATAGAAATTTGATCGAGTGTCTAAGGCCTAATTGAAACCATTATTGGACTTTAATATTGGTCTTATTTTTAGTTGATATACTATTAGATTAATTAACGATTAACGTCCACCTGCAAGATGGGTCGACGATATTGTAAACATCGCGGGTCGAACCTGGACTCGATTGGCACAGGACCGAGGCAGATGGCAAAGTAAGAGAGAGGCCTATACCCAGCAGTGCGATAGAGAAGGCTATGGATGATGATGATGATATTATTAGAAATTATACGATTTATTTATTTACAAACAAAAAATAACCATAAAAATCGATTCAAAATTGGCGGTGCTATCGCGTAACATACATACAACCGAATTGAGATCCTCCTTCTTTTTTGAAGTTGAAGTCGGTTAAAAAGAAATGTTTATTGTAGTTACGAAAGCCGGTATTAATAATGCAAATATGTAATGTCAACTACACAATGCAATTGCGATGTCTACGAGCCAGATATGTCTGTGCATCTATTATTATATTTGAATAATGCTTGCTGCGCTCAGCATCGCTGTCAATTGTTAATTAAACCGTATTTTTAGCTTGTTGTTTCTGTAAGAGAATATAATTATTTATGTAGTTGAAAATATGAGAATTGAGAATATATTTTAACTCATCTGTTACCTGTTACTTATATTTTATTCTGAAAAAAAAAACACCTCGTTATTCAATGAGTGAGAATCCATTCAGAATTTGTTACATTTTAGCAATATACCATCGGTCGAAAATAAATTATTATTTGAAACAAAACTGCTTAAAAATTACAGTCATTGCACTAAATATACCCAATTTACTTTGTGTAAGATCATTGTCACAAAACTACTAAGCACCGTATCGTGGAGGAACTTCTTTTTCGATCGTTGGTTAAAAGGCCTACATTTTACAAAAATGTAATAACCCATTTTTGTAAAATTTAAGCATGCATATTATACCTCTTGAATTATATTTTTTATCCAAATAATTGAAACATAAGTCTGCAAGACTTGCAATAAAAAATATAGGTTTTGTAATTTGAGGTCGATTCCAAAAAAGTATCACATAACAGGACCAAAAAAAACTCGAAAACAATGAAACTTCTTCAACGTGGTCATACCACTTTATTGCCATCAACTTTTATAAATATCTCATAGTCCGTATTTACACAGCGTTCGTCATCAGTAAATCCATCGAAATACTTAAACCTAAGAGGAGTAAAGCCTGGGACAGGTACGGTCTGACGGTACGTCGAGTTATGCTATTTTTTTTTTGTATATTTTTGGTCGTACCGTCGACTGGATTGTAAGCAAAGGTCGCGAGAAATACATTCTTGGTACACGGAACGTACACTTAAATCATTTTGTAGTTATTGTTGTGTGATTTAGTTAATACAAGTAGTAGAAAATGTATGTTTGATAAAATAACAGCAGATTTATCACATTAAAGTAAGCTAACTTGTACTGTACTTATTGTAATACTTTACGGGACAATATTAACACTGTTAATGTTTACGAAACTCAAAAAGTGTTTATAAGTAAAGTTTGTTAAGCTTACCTTCCGTGTCTCAAGATTGTTCAAGTATAAAAATAATAAAAAATATCGCGTTGGCAGAATCGGGGGTCCTTAGGGTGAGGCGGTAGTCGTCAAAAGTACTGACTCACGAGCTTGAAAGACGATGCAATTTTTGTATGCCCATTTTTGGAGCAATCATAGATGTTCTTTATTGTTATTGTTTTGTAGATTTGTTAACCAATTAAGTACCGACCAGATTTTTAAATCGAAAGCTTGGTCATGCCATAGATGCTATGTGAACTTGAGTTATCACAGTCCAAGCAAGTGAGTCAGGGCCTTTAGTTAGGTGCAAGGGTCCTAAGCAGCAGGCTTCTCTTCGGAGATGGCAGTGACGGCAGAAGCGACGGATGAACCATCGTCAGCTGGTGCGGTGCAGGCGAGGGCTGGGAACCTCGCGTACAGCGCTTTCTGGTACCTGGGGTGGCTGTCAACAAACAATAATGTCAGAAACTGTGGGGTTGAACTCTAAGCAGAGTCTGCCTGGACAAGTACCACGTATTTATCAGTTATCCAACCAATCAAGCAGGACTGTGCAAAAAACTGTGTTCCCCCTTGAACGGCAATGTTTTCAGATAAATTGCAGGGCACATAGATGGATCAATGTTTCTTGGTGACGAGGCCAATGCTGTGCTTGATATTGATTTCGACTCTTCATATTGCGATAGCTGAGTGACACAATGCCGTTATGAGCAGGTGTCTTGCTTTTTATTATAGAGTGACGAGACTAGCAGGACGTATGTCCTGTGTGGTGTGATGGTAAGCAACATGCCTGCCACGTAACAGCACAGTGACACGCAGCTATTGGAACATGAAGAGTTTAATGAGCTTATCATCAAGCACCCGTTATGTTCGTCCCGTCACTCCACTACAAAAAAGGTCATAATATGTCATATCGTATAATATAAGTCTGTCCTTCCTAGAATTGTGTGTGGATTCATAGTTGTGAGGTCAGACTCCCAACTTTATACTTTTCCAATTGCGGAAACTAGACACTTCAAAGCCAAAGAGTAGAATTCAAACTTTGTACAGAGGGGTTCTAAAATGTTACGTGAGTAAGTTAAGGAATGGAGCAGAACACTTGTTTTTAAACCCTGTAATTGATATACGTGTGACACGTTTATTTGTGTCCACTTTTCACATCCATTATCTGTTCTTATGCTTTATAAATCGTTTAGTAGTAATTATGTGTCAATTTCTAATAACATCTTAGCATGATCACTAAGGTACAACAAAAAGAAAGTAATATTGCTGAAACCTTTCGATTTTAATTACTAATAAACACCTGGCATAGACCTAATAATGGCGGTCATCAAATGTGCCTAATGAAAAGTGCCATAGACAAATTGCGGCCATAAAACGTTCCACGACAAATGTAGGTCTCGGGAAGACGTAAATTTGATTTATTTGTATTTTTTGTGAGAGAAAACTCAGTCTTAGTAGAAGGGACCTAAAGTGGGTTATTTTAAATCACGATATTGATAAATTGTCGAGATCTCGAAAACTGACGAAACAATCAAACCAATAAGATGATAATGGAGTGTTACCTTCTTCAAAATTAAAAAGGGAAATGCTTTTGTATATGTTAAACGCTTTACACCGAAAGCACGGGTCTGATCGCTCTTGTGGAAATGACACACTTTTGTCGCGGCACATCACTCTGTCGCCATAGCTAACATATATACATAATTTACTTACGATTGGTACAAAAGAACCGTGGGGAAAAACCTGATCTAATTATTATTTATCTTAGGGAAATGGTAATATGGAAATACTTACCTAATACCATATACAATCGGGTTGTAGACGGCGTTAGCTTTCGCGAACAGCGATCCCCAGATAGTGGCAAGCGGGCTGATGGGCATAGATTCGAAGATACCAGCATAGTTGATGATCAGGTAGGGTGTCCACGCCATGAACCACAGGGAAATTGTCATTAACGCCACCTGGGAAATAATCACATGATTAGTTTCTAAAGATTACCTACTAATACTGTAATTGTTTAAGTTGGGATGTTAATTGCTCATTCACTGAACGGATCGGGCTGAACACAGGCAGTTATAGACTGCAATAACATATAGGCTACTTTTTTATCTAGGTAAAAATAATGGCAACTGCAATTATGCGGGTACAACCGCCAGGCGCTGCTATTGTTTCATATAAATTATCTAGCTAGTTTGCAGTGACAAATGAAATGAAAAAAAAGTGAAACAAAATTAATTAGGTGATAGAACGGACGCCTATCGCATGAATCGAAATTGTTCTGTAAAAGTTCAGATCAAACAAAGTCTCGTACCTTCGCCAGTTTGCACTCAGCACTGGTGTTGGCAGCTTCAGCTGACCTCAGAGACGCCACGTTCATCTTCTTGGCCTGTTCCCTCATCGCCTTCTCGTGGGCAGTCACAGCCTGTAATTACATCATGTCAGATTACCCTCGGAAATTTCACAAAAAGCAAAAAATTTAAAGCATCAATCCAAGATCTTTTAAAATCGGAAGTTATTTAAATTTAATTTTATTCAATTGTAATTCTTAATTGTAATTCAGTGTTCATTGATAGTTCGCTAAGAACAGTCACGTCGCGAAATCCGCGGGTGAAAAAGAGTCCACTCATCTAAACAAACGCCGCCGCGTCGCGTCGCCGAGCGCTGTACGTAAAGTGTCGACTATGACCTAGATTCCGTACCGCGATGCCCTGTGGCTAAGTTTGCATTTTTATTGTTAAGGCGAAGTCATACTTGACTTCAATAATTAATCATGGCTAGCTCAAGTACCAGTCATATTACATTAAAAACAGAAACTGAGCGCATGCTGTATTCTCGTTACCGCGAAGAAATGGCAGAGCGACAAAAAATTGAAAATGTGGTAAGAACCTTACAGAAGGAAATTGAAAAGCTCCAAGAGCAAGTTAAAACTTTAACGATAGAAAAAGTCGACAAAAGTAACGATCGTACGGAAGAATGTTCTTCTCAGCAAGCAGATTACTGTACGGATGAAGAAGAACTAGCCAAAGAAACTGAGTGGGTAAGAGCATTATCTAGGAAAAAAAAAAGAAAATTGAACACCTCACCAATTCCTATTACTCCGTCACCGCAAAAAAAAGATAGCAGCAGTACAGTTGCTCCTAAAAAAGTACCACAACCACCACCTATAATAATAGACGGTGTTAAGGACTATCAAACTTTCTTTGATAACCTCTCACATACACAACCAGGAGACTCCTTCCAGGTTAAAATGTTACATGGAGATAGCGTCAAGGTTAACGCTTTTAACGAAAATGCCTATAGAGCTATTATTAACTTCTTAGACGAAAAAAATTTGCTATGGCATTCTTATGAAAACAAGCAAGAGAGACCCATTAGAGTTATGGCTAAACAGTTGCATTCTACTTGCAAGCCAAATAGAATTACTGAAGACTTGAAAGAAAAGGGCTTTAAGATTGAGAATGTAGTGAACAAACTGAGGTGGAAAAATAAAGAACCGCTCAACATGTTTGTGCTTACATTCTCCAAAGATCAAGACATCAAGAAAATTTATGAAATTAAGTCTATACTGGGGTGCAAAGTTGAAATTCAGGCTTTGAGAACAACAAAACTTGTTCCACAGTGTAAGAGATGTCAAGCATACGGACATACACAGAAGTACTGTGCAAAGGAACCAAGATGTGTTAAATGTACTGGCAAACATCTAACTATAGACTGCAAGAAACAAGCAGAAGAAAAACCAAAATGTGTACATTGCGGCGCTCCACATCCTGCTAACTATAGAGGTTGTATAGTAGCCAAAGAATTTCAAAGCATTAAAAATAAAAACATCAAAAAAGTAACTGCCACGGCTCCACGTTCGCAACAAATAACTAATAAAGTTGATAACAACACTAATCCAAGGAACGCAAAGATCCAAGGTACTAATAATAAAACTTCATTTGCCCAAGTAGTTTCTACCAATACCCACCATGTAACAGCAAATGATAGTGACAAAAAATTAGACCAGATCCTCAAACTAATGAACTCGTTTGATGAACGATTAAAGAAATTAGAAAATAGCAAGAATTGTGCCATATCCAGGAATAAGTAATGGCTAATTTAAAGATCATGACTTGGAATTCCAACGGGCTATTGCAACATCAAAACGAGTTACAATTAGTCCTAGACACAAAAGACATTGACATATGCTTGATATCAGAAACACATTTCACTAAACAGTGCTATGTAACATTCAGAGGTTACAAAGTTTACCATGCGCTGCATCCTGATAATACTGCAAAAGGTGGAAGTGCAGTCATTATCAAAGAAAATTTATTTCATTATGAAGAATACAGGCATGAAGAAAGAGAAATACAATCCGCAGCCGTCTGTGTGAAAACCAAGCTATACACCCTCACAGTAGCGTCAATCTACTGTCCACCAAAGCATGCATTAAAAAAGGAGCAATATATAAATTACTTAAACCATTTTAATAACCGATATATCATTGGAGGAGATTTCAATGCTAAAAATCTATATTGGGGCTCTCGACTTACGAATACTAAAGGAAAAGAACTTTTGTCTGCAATACAGCTAGTTAATGGTGACACAATTTCCAGTGGCCATCCATCTTACTGGCCTACTGACCCAAAGAAAAAACCTGATTTAATAGATTTTTTCATATACAATAATATATCAAGAAACTACATCAATACGGAACATTGCTTTGATTTGAGCTCAGATCATTCTCCTGTAATTTTAACTGTTAGCGATAAATTCATATATAGAGAAAATAGTCTGAGTCTAGTTAATAAGAATACAGACTGGGAAAGCTTCCAAAAAAATTTAGATGAAGTAATAAACTTAAATGTTCCACTCAAAACACCGGAACAATTAGATACAGAAGTCGAAAAGTTTGTGGAAAACATCCAACAAATAGCCTGGAAAAATACACCAACTCTCAAAAAGAGAGTGAATGGTACTAGTTATCCTATGGAAATTAAGCAGTTAATAGCTAAAAAAAGGAAACAAAGAAAAAAATGGCAAATGACACGTTTCCCAGGTGATAAAACCTTATTAAACAAACTAACAAAAGAACTTCAAGCGAGGATTAAAACTTACAAGGATGAATACATGAATACTTACCTTCGACAACTATCCAGCGACCACAACTCAGACTATTCTCTTTGGAAAGCCACAAAAAGCATGAAACGGCCAATAACCCATATTCCTCCCATTAAAGAAGAAAACGGGAAATGGGCTATTAGTAACGAACAAAAAGCCAAAATATTTGCGCGTCATCTTGAAAACATCTTCAAACCTAACGAAGAAAACAATATGAGTAACTTAGATAATACGGACAATGTATTACAAGATAATATAGATATAAAGTTAGTTACACCAAAGGAAGTTTACAAAGAAATAAAACTGAAAATTAGTTTAAAAAAGTCTCCAGGATATGATCTTATTACAGGAATGGTCCTGCGATATCTCCCACGTAAAGCAGTTGTTAAACTTACCACACTCATCAATGCTGCTTTTAGATTAAAGTATGTTCCTGATCTGTGGAAAGTGGCCGAAGTCATAATGATAAAAAAGCCAGGGAAACCTCCGAATGAAGCCACGTCTTATAGGCCAATCTCTCTGCTCCCTGTGATGTCTAAATTGTTTGAAAAATTATTATTAAAAAGATTAAAACCTATAATTGAAAGTAAAAATCTCATACCGAGCTACCAGTTTGGATTTAGAGAGAAGCACTCTACTATAGATCAGGTTCATAGAATCACTAACATAATAGAACGAGCCCTAGAAGAAAAGAAAGTATGTACCACAATATTTTTAGACGTGGCACAGGCTTTTGATAAAGTGTGGCATGAAGGGCTAACACACAAACTAAAATTAATGTTACCCAAGCAATTCTCAGATATATTACAATCGTATATATCAAATAGAGTATTTCGAATAAAACAAGATGAAGCCTATTCCGAACTCAAGGAAATCAAAGCTGGAGTACCACAAGGAAGTGTATTAGGTCCCATCTTATACCTGTTATATACTTGTGATATACCAACACTAGAAAATACTACTATTGCGACATTCGCAGATGACACTGCGATTTTGGCACTAGGTGACAATCATGCAGAAGCTACAGAGATGGTGCAATCCGCAATTAATAAAGTCTATGACTGGACGAAAAAATGGCGCATCAAACTGAATGAATCTAAAAGCGTTCATATAGATTTCACAAATAAAAAAGTAAAATATCATCAAGTTTTCATAAACGATCAACCCATACCTTATGAAAACAAAGCTAAATACCTAGGTATGACTCTTGACGCGAAGCTACGCTGGAAGGTTCACGTCAAGAAGAAAAGAGAGGAATTAGCGATACGCTACAAAAATATGTATTGGTTACTTGGAAGAAAATCTGTGTTGTCAGTACATAACAAGATCTTATTGTATAAACAAGTCCTAATGCCAGTCTGGACATATGGTATACAGTTGTGGGGCTGTACCAAACCAAGCAATATTGAAATTGTACAAAGATTTCAGAACAAAGTGCTAAGGGACATTGTCAACGCTCCCTGGTATATAAGAAATGCTGACATTCATCGAGACCTAAAGATGGATTCTGTTAGTGAAGTGATACGTAAATATGCAGAAGCTCACGAACAAAGACTTCATTACCATGTTAATGTCGAGGCAATCCAGCTCCTTGACAACACTGAGTTAGTGCGGAGGCTTAAACGGACAAAACCATTTGAGTTGACTTAGTGCAAATTAAATTAATACCTGTGTTCAAAGTGCAGTGTTAGTGCAATTTAGATTTATAAATATTAAATACAAAGTACACATGAACGATGTGACTTCACCTTAATAGAGACAATAAGAAAAGTGCTTATGGACACAATCTTACAATTATTATTATTTAGCAAACTAAGTCATAATAAAATTACTCATTAGCCTAGACTTTCCGAATTAGGCTAGATTGTAATGAATATATTAGTCACCAAGTTGGTTGGTGAATAATTATTAAATAAAAAAAAAAAAAAAAAAAAAAAAAAATTGTAATTTCTTGTTTGAAACTATGTGATCGTATTTTCGTCGTTAATAGTTCCTTCCGGAAAGATGAATGACAACTAGTACATAATTTATTTATCTCTGAAGCCCTTAAGGCCGAACTGATACAAGCATGATGGGCCTTTGACAGACGTAATACGTATGTATACGTATATTTATTTTTCGCTAAGTCGAGACAAGTGGAATACATGAAGATAGACCTGTGCTGAATAGTGAGTCATAACTTAGTAGGAATAATGATAATAATGATGAAATTCCTCACCTGTACAATGAAGTAGTAAGAGTAGATAATGAGCACGAGAGGCAAGAAGTAGACGAAGACAGAGTAGACGAGGATGTAGCTGCGGCTGAACCACTCCTTGTTCAGGTAGTCGGTACCGCAGGCGGTCATGTTACCTTCAGGCACGTATCTGGGGAAAACGAAGTATTTTCATAATTCTGTTGCTCTTTGTCTGGGATGAATGATGATTTTAAATCTATGAAATAAAAAAATGCCCATTGGATCTTTGTTCCAAGAAAAGCTTGCAACGTTTTAAGAGAATAAAACTGAACCCCCATGTAATGTACATGTTTGTACAGTGCTGCCGTTGAAGTTTTTTGTTAATATATTAAAAGCAGCAACATGCGATGGATCCACTACATGTAATGCGTCGTACTACTCGTAATTAATAACTAAAATTAAAAGCAATTTGCACGATTCGTGATTTGTCTTGGCATTTGCCCAGGGATCAAAATAAACTTGATTAGTGCACATTCTTATAGTAATAATGCTGCCAAGTAAGGTATGGGCATTACCTGTTCCATCCGAAAAGAGGTGCCAAAGTCCAGATGAGAGAGAAAGCCCAGATGCCGAGGATTCGCAGAAGTGCTCCGTTATTGGTCATGGGTTTTGCGGCGATACCCTTCACGATGACGTTGTAGCGGTCGAAAGCAATCATCGTCATTGACCAGATTGAGACGCAGCCGAAGAGAGAGCCAGCACAACCATATAATTCGCAAGCGAATGGTCCTGGAAGAATGTAAACAAAAATTGTATCGTACCATAGAGTAACTATCGTGATATGAATTTGATTAAAAGACACAGAAAACCTGGTTCCTGGTTGAATTTGTAACTTTTTTAGTACCTAAGAAGTTAAAAATAAATAATGACATTGAATATGTTCCTGTTAATTGTTT
Organism: Ectropis crepuscularia; assembly: GCA_963693475.1. Lineage (NCBI taxonomy): Eukaryota > Metazoa > Arthropoda > Insecta > Lepidoptera > Geometridae > Ectropis > Ectropis crepuscularia. The sequence continues at coordinate 2,364,363 of OY856365.1, read as the reverse complement.
TTCGTGCTTTGATCTGAATAGGTTTAGCACCTAAGCACAATAAACATTATTTTACTGAAAATCTGTCCAAGGGTTGTTAATGTTAACAACCTCTTTCATCATTATCTAAACTTATGATAAGTTTCGACAAGAACAAGAATAGGCCATTTGTTTTTCAACGCAGTAAACAAATTTAAAGAAGATTGTACTCACCCCATACCCAAGTTTCATTGTAGCAGTTTATGACCATAGCGGGGCACATAGCGCACATCATCAGGAAGTCGGAGAATGCAAGGTTGACTACGAGCAGGTTTGAGGGGGTCTTGAGTGTCTGCAAGAGAATAAACACATTTCAAAACGAATAGTTTCCAATAATAGCTCCATTGGAAATGTCAGCAGATTAGCAATTACTTTGACTGCACATATTGTGTAATGTAAGTTTGTACGTAGAAATTCTTCGCCGTTGATATGTTTGGTCACATAAGACCATGTCGTGAAACGTTATACGAAAATAAGTGAAGTTATGCTAAACTCAAGAATTATAATAATTTGAAGCAACAATGAAATGTAACTACAATTTGAGTACCTTAGTTGTCATAAAGATGTAGATAACCATGCCGTTGCCAGCCATGGAAATGAAGCCCAGAACACCGATGGTGAAACCTAGGAGACTGTGCCATAGTGGGTTCATAGGCGGGAACTGGTACCTGTTGAAAATAGTAAAAGAATAAAGTTCTGTTAACTTATTGTAATAGGACTAAAGTAATAAATAGAATAGGAATAATTGTATAGGGTTTAATATAATTTACTCTCAAATGTTCACGCCGGCCACAATAATTTTTGGTGAAGACGGTAACATGCAAATTTATTTATTGTTCGTGTTTTGTTATGGATTCCGTTTTTTCTGAATTTATTCTACAAGCGCACTTCTTTGCAATCAAGAGCTTCAATTATTGTGGTTAAAAATAAAGTATTACCAGTGTGGATCGATCATGTGCATCATATCCGCTGGCACCTTGTCCACGACCGTTTGGTTGGAGTAGGCGGCCACCTGACCGCCCCACGCTTGAAGCGCGGCCACTCCTGGCCCGGAGTCCATTGATGGCGTCATGTTTACTGGGTACTTCTAGACAACCTGGAAAATAACAACTAAATAAGAGGGTAGCCTGTTAAAAAATAGTTTAATTAATAAGCTTGTGCAATGGCATATTCAGAACCCAATGTGATTCCTTAGACGTCAGATTTTCGAATATTCGTCCTTCAATAGTGTCTGATCAATACGGGGTGTATTTTAGATTTCATTTTAGATTTCAATCTTCAATCACAGGCTAAACTTAAGTCTTTAATTGGACCTGTTTGACACTGAAGCAAAGCTTTCGTATTTAGATATAGGTAGTATCCATTTTGCCCAATACTATAAAAATACAAAATTAGCCTCCTAATTTTTTTTTGAGAATGTTATTACTCGTAAACTCGTTATCATACTTTTTGATGGATGTCATTTCAGCATGAAAAAATGTACGTAATTGTAGTATTTTTTTAATTTATCAAGATTCCTATGTTAGCGTGTCACGAGATAAATGAAATAGTTATTTGTTATACAAGAGTGCAAAGTGGCTTTTTAACCGCGTGCTCAATTTTGATGACCGAGCAAGCGAAGGATTCTAAAGTTGAATCACGAGCGTAGCGAGGGATTCAAAAATTAGAATCCTGAGCGTAGCAAGGGAATCAAAAGGGCACAAGGTGAAAAATCTTTGCACTCGAGTGTAACACGTAATTTTTCATCCCCCCCTAGCGAGGAAATTACTAAACGCTTTGCGCATTTTCAGTTTCAGTCGATTCTGTTGGCGTTAAATAAACTTCTTGGTCGCTAGAATCACTTATTATTATGGTATTTCGGTATTTCACTTGTATTCAATGTTATAAGTTTTAACTTAAGTTTATTTAGCCATGGTTTTAACAATAACAATATGACGTGAAAATATGGAGTTGACCGATTGAGGTAAGGAGTTTCATGTGTACATGAAAAGTGTCCGCCCAAATGCATTAAATTATAGTAGCGCTAAATTTGCATCAAGGTACATTTTAAAGGAAATTAATAAACGTACTATTCAGAATTCATGAAAGAAAAATATTGGCAGTCATAGGCACTGCCGATAGAAGTGGTAACTTATAACTCATAATTTGATTTTTACTTTGGAAACTACGCGTGTGAAACCAGAGGGCGTGGCTATGAGCATGGCCATCTAGAAATGCTGACACATTTTTAAATGGCCAATGGGAAAGGCTGAGGCATTTCTAGATGGCCATTGGCTATGATCACGAGTTTACCCGAATATTTCTTATCATTCCCGAGCGTGACGCTAGAATTAAATTGACAGCCCACGAAAAATCTGTCTTTGGCGCGCCAAAAGAAGTTTTGACTTTAAAATTTATTGTACCTACATGTTTTCTCAAAATAGTAATTATTTATTTGATGTTAAATTCACTGCATTATTTTGTACTGTACAAGTAGTTGAAATTATCTATTAGTTACTATTTTAGTAGTCAATAATATTTAATTATTTAACTCGGCAACTCGGCATACTTCAATTCGATTACAATTGATTCATTCATAGCATTTCAAAATGTTTGCCATTTGAAATAACATTATTTACCTCTATCCTCCATACGGGAAAAGAAAATTGCGCGCAAAGCATTTTAAAAAAAGTCCACCAAAGAGGTTCCGAGTATGAGTTTTTAACAAATTAAAAATAAATGTATGATGAATTCGGCACCAAGGAGGTAGAAATAAATAGGTTAAATTATGTTTTGAATTCAAAACCTCAGTACACACGATGTTCTAAATTCAAATTTACTTTAACCTCTAGAGGGTAAAAACGACTTTTGCGCCCTGATATCGAGGAGCAAAAGTACTCTTTCCGAGCTGGTGGGATGAAAAAGTAATTTAGATTCTAGCACGTAGAATATTCGCTGCTGAATTTGACATCAAATTTAGGGCCTCTGGTTGAATAATAGCTCGTCATGACACAAGTTCAACCAATGAAACTCATACCAAATAAAAATTAATGCTCTTAAAAATGAATATAAAAATTCTCATTTGACGTCGTTAAAGAAAAAAATCACAAGAGTTTCAAAGGACCATTTATAGAGGTGTAAAGATAGAATGGAAAAATACTCACTTATTGGTGCCGAAGGGAGGGTAGTCTCATCGAGATGGCTGCAAAAGTACTGAAGAAAATCGCTGCAACGAACTACTCCAGTCTTTGACCGATCCCGTGGCGCTGCGCCGAGACAGGGAGGTTTACTCGGCCTACCGTCAATTCCCTCAGCCTTTTATACCAGCACAAATTAGGGAAAAGCGTCACAAAATCGATATTCATAATTAGATTGGATCTTAAGAATAATGACTTAGTAGGTTAAGGCGGATCATATTTCGGGGGCTTCTTGGTGTTGTTTTGCGCTTGTTCTAGTTATAATTCGGTTGTGACAAGTACTTGCTCAGGTGAGTCGTATTCTGCTGTTGATCTTTAATGCTAGAAATGGACGTGTAGTCTTTTGTTGGATCTATTGTTTTGGTGTTTTATTTTTATTGGAGATTGGTAATATTTGTTAATACAATGGTTTTTCTCAACATATGTATTTAACTACTTTTACTTTGATGAACTGTTTGTTAGTCAGTATCTTTTTCATTTGTGGTATAAGTCACTATTAAATTGTATAGCTTTATTATTAGTTACTATTGAATAATATATTTTGCAAACAATTGGTTGTACGAAGAGTTTCAAGTCTCTAGAGTACAGAGTAACTGTGTCGTTAGCATTTTTTCTCCCGTTTAACTATCGTCCTCTCTTTAATTTAACTTGAATAAGTGAGTAAGCAATAATTGCAATGCCCCAAGGCGCAGGATCTTCTTTAATCGTGCTCCATTTTTACGCTAAATCATTGTTTGGGATAAACGCCGCAGTTTGGTTTTCCCCAGTGTGATAACTTCTCTTAATGTAAACACTTAACTGGCCTTAATCACGATCAAAACTATCATTTAATTACCTTTACACATTTAGGCAGCGTTACAACCCCCGTGGTCACGAGAAGACTTCTCTTACAAGGAGAAAGCCATAATTCATCCAAGTGCGCGTTGACATAGAATCATCGTCATTCTTAAACATCAAGCAATAGGCCTCTACGAAATATTTCCCTCCAATCGTGTCCGATAATACGATCACACGCATTCCAACAGTTAGACGTAACGACTCGCACGTAAAGAAAGATGACAGATGTGTAACAGAGAAAAGGGCGGCGACGCAACCCACGGCCGCCCAATCGTCATGACGACCTGACAATACGAACTCATGTAGAAAGGGTCGTTACCATCGCATTTTCCTATTGGAATTTCATAAAAGCTTTGTAGTTCGTGTCGGTCACCGGGCCAGAAATGTTGTGGTATACAGTCCCGCCCATTTGGCAGTCGTGTCGCATGATTCACGCCGAGTGCCAGACGAGTGCGTTAAGGTTACCAAGGTTTGTGGGAGAATGGGATTTGGTCACTAGGTAGTGTAGTGTAGTGGTAGGACTGCAGTGGTAGGACTTTGCAGCATCCACTTGGGGAAGTACCACACCTTTGCCAGTTACTCTACCGCCAAGCAGTAATGGGCAAACGTTACTGTGTTCCGGTTTGAAGGGCAATGTTTCTTGTGAAATTACAGGGCATAGATACAAATCATCTTATATCTCTGGGTGACGAGCGCAGTGCAGTGGTAGGTAATGATTTGGACTTTCATGTTCCAATAACTGCGTGCCATTGTACTGTTAGAGCAAGCATGTTGCTTACCATCAGGCACGTGTCCTGCTCGTATCGTCACTTTATACCATAAATTACGAGGTCACTTGTAAGGCGCAAGGTTGCGTCGTATTCATCACTATGAACTATTTATACTACGGGACCAACCGCGAATAAACATCTTTTGCCGTTTCAAAAGTCGTCATGGCCTATAGCTCCTCTGAGTATTTTCCATGTACAAGTTTCTCATCACCACATGTCTTTAACGATGAAGGAAAACATCGTAAGGAATCGAGCGTGTTCGTACAATATTTCGAGGTCATGAGTCTTCCGCCAACCTGTGCTGGGTCAATGTGGTGGATTATGTCTTTGAGTCTATTTATGAGAGAATGCCCCGAGTCTCAGCAGCGGCTACATTTAGTGGACGCTTATGCGGATGTTATATACAAAGTAGAACATGGCGCTTGCGGCTTTGTACAATTGCTAAAGCTACTACTTAAAATAATTATTTAAAGTTGCGTGTTATCTTAGCGTAGAGCTTAGACTACCATGAAGCCACCATGGCAATTGACAGCGACAGCCTTTTTAGGGTTCCGTAAAACGTAAAAACGGAACCCTTATAGATTCGTCATGTCTGTCTGTCTGTCCGTCCGTATGTCACAGCCACTTTTTGCCGAAACTATGAGAACTACACTGTTGAAACTTGGTAAGTAGATGTATTCTGTGAACCGCATTAAGATTTTTACAAAAGCTTTTTAAAAAAACAAAAATTAGGGGTGCCCCCCATACTGAGAACTGAAGCTCAAAAAATTTTTTTTCATCTAACCTACACGTGTGTGGTGTCTATCGGTAGGTCTTAAAAAATGATGTTGAGGTTTCTAATATAATTTTTGTCTACACTGAATAACTTGCGCGAGAGACGCTTCCAAAGTGGTAAAATGTGTGTCCCCCCCCCTCTAACTTCTAAAGTAAGAGAATGAAAAAACTAAAAAAAATATATGATGTACATTACCATGAAAACTACCAATGAAAATTAGTTTGAACTCGATCTGACGAGTAGTTTTTTTTAGTACGTCATAAATACACTATTATTAAAACTTCGATCAAAGTTACAACGAACTACAAGAACTATGTGTACTATGTATATTATGTTACTTGCTGGAACGGAACCCTTCATGGGCGAGTCCAACTCGCACTTGGCTACTTTATTGTGTTTTTAATTCTCTGCAGCCAGATATTTCGCTATAGTTTCTTGTATCATTTTCACAAAGCACAAACCGTAAAGTAACCAAGTATAAGCAGCCCACTAAATGTTCACTACTGCTAGGACTCGGGCCCTTCTCTCACAAGGAAAGAATCAAGACCATAATTCCTTTTTTTTTAAATAAAGAGTGATGAGACGAGCAGGTCATGTGGCTGATGGTAAGCAACATGCCTGCCACATAACAGCACAGTGACACGCAGCTATTGGAACATGAAGAGTGCAAATAATTACCTAGTACTGCACTGCGTTCGTCACCCAGAGATCTAAGATGTAATGTCTCTAAGCCCTGTAATTTCTCTGGAATCATTGCCGTTCAAACCGGAACACAGTAATGTTTGCACGATACTGCTTGGCGGTAGAATAACTGGCAAAGGTGTGGTACTTCTCCAGGCGATCTCTGCCAAGAGTCCTACCACTACAAAAGAGTTATTCTACCGGCAAACAATGGTTGTTGTTGTACAACAACAACATAACACTACTAAAATCATCACGGTGGTCGAGTGCGGGTTGGTGGATAACACATGACCTCGAAAGATTCTACGTTTTAAGTTATCGACATTACGCAGAGGAGAGAACAGTCGAAGAGACAGTGTTACGGGCGGGGTTTTAACCCCGGGAGTTCCGGATCTGCCGTCGCCGTTCTCCTGACTAGACCTTCCCTCCAATACTTGCGGCTGCGACCGTTGACCGACAGTCACACGTCGACGACTGAAGCAGCTATAACTTCTCAAGAAGACCTCGTGAAGCCCTGGGGCTTATACATCCGAATTTGCAAAGAGATCTCCTGAGGTCACTAATTTATAGTGCCCTAGGCAGTTAAAAGGTTGGTGGAAAATTTGTCCATCTTCAGTGCCGTTTTGTTGAAAGAATAATTATTTTTCACCTATTTTTCTTTTGTTAAAATAAAAATACAGTCCATTTAAATCGTGGGACAGAAACAGACGGTGTGTACCGTACAGTACCTATACCATAATTAATGCTAAAGTGTTGGTGACCAACCACTACAATTTAACGCAGTGTTTAACTTCCCAGATCCTTATCCAAAGCAGCTACTGCTTTCAGCGCTACAAACGTTATCGATCAAATTATTCAATGGTTCCGTTACAGCGAAAACCTTGTTCGCCGTTTCCGACGATTGATCGATGTGGGTAATAGCACTTTAATATGAAATACTTTGAAATTGTTTAAATATTGTTAGATGCAAATGATCACCTGATTGTCATTTGATCAGATTTTGAGCCAATTATTGAATTGGTATGACGACAGTATCAAAAATATACCAGTCTAGTTAGTTCGTCTGGTAGATTATGGAAAAATAAGGAACACGTATATTTTGTTTTATCTAATTATCAAAAATGTACATATAAATAGACCAGGGGTTCCCAAACTTATTTGGTCTGCTGCCCACTTTCAGAATCAATTATTTTTTTAGCGCCCCATGTTTTCACATAGGTACTTAAAAACCACTACAACTACAAATTAAATTAATTAAGTATTGTTGAGCTATATTAGTAGTAGTTATAAACGAGACTTTTTTTACCATAACCCTGATATAGACCAACAAACTTCCGGTGTGGGGGGATTGTGACGTCACTCTATTATAAAAAAAAATTTTTGTCTGTAAAGTCGGTTTACTGACGATAGAACGTGATAACGTCTTAAGAAAATACTGATGGAATGGTAGCATTTTTCAAAAGAAAAATTTTAATTGCATTTGTTTAATAGATTTGTATGTAAAAAGTAATCAGTAGAATTTAGTCATTTTCAATCAAAACAATGCAAAAAAGCTTTTAGATGCCGGGGATCGAACCCGGGGCATTTCACATGCAAAGCGAACGCTCTACCACTGACCTACATCCCCGCTTGAACTACTGGTCGAAATAATTAATACAACTGTAACAAACATGCGGCGAGGTAACGACCGACGGTAACGCGGTAACGGTACATGACGTCATGTTTTGTGGGCGTGCAGCCGGCTTCATCGAATGATAGACGTTATCACGTCAAAAATCGTACCATAACCGTCACGTTATGGTACTCTAAACTTTTAAGCACTGTGTCTGCGTCATTTTTTGTTTGTGAAGCATAAGAAAAAATACGTGTACAATATTTTTAAATAATCTAACTGACGGACTAATTTTTTTTTAGTCGTCTCATTGAGACAGGCTTAAAAAAAGAAGGTTCTCAATTCTGGTTTATTTTCTTTTTTTATCTTGTTTGTTGGAAAAGGTGCACCGATTTTGAAAATTATTTTTTTGTTCGAAACTATACATATTTTTTTAGAGAAAACAATTGTTTTGTAAAGGGGCTTGTGGCAGTTGGCTTAAAATTAAAGATGACCTCGATGGCTTACCGAACTTTGGACTAATAATGTTGAACGCGCTACTAACCTAAACAACTCAAACTCAATTGCAAAAGTGAGATTGTGCATGGATAAGTGTGTTTTCCACATAATTCAATATTTGACGGATATTCAAATAAACATGCAACGGACTAAATATTCTCGAGTATGGCATAATTCAAATAAATATCTAATTCAGACTTGTATCTCGAAATCTCTGCAATAAACAAAAATAATGTGAAATGTGTTTGTTTGTGATTATAATTTCTAATGACTGCTATTAAATTTAATATGCTAACTGTGTGGCAAATCTAATGTCTTATTTTAAACCGTTGATCTCGTTAATGTTTCTTGGTTTCACCATTTCAACAGCTTAGCAATCGTAAATAAACTAAGTCCTCGAGAGTTGCCAGAAATTATATTTCTAATCTTTTTGGTGATTTTTGACTACGTTAGGTCACGTCGAAGGTACTCGGCTCAGTGGGTTTATATTTATTATTTCTGTAAAAACTTGCTTACCTTGATTTTTGCGATTACGTGATTTTTAACGATTTGGTTAATATTAATACTATTACCTGGACGCGACTACAGACTTGTATATTCCCTAAGGATCTGCGCATTTTTTGCTACAAAAAGCAGCTTTCAGACCATTCTTCCATGTATAAAGTATGTAAGGTCCAAATTTCAGTCTATTTAATTCATACCGAAGTAATTGAGCAACAAACAATTTATTAATATTTTTTAAATGTTAGCAATTTTTTTTTCTATTTGTTCCTATTCATATAGTTTTGCTGTTACCGATAAAACTTTACTTTTAATGGTTTTTATTTTCACGATAAAAGATTATTTCTGTTAACGGTTTTTTTTCTAAACTTTTCAAGTTAATTTCGGGATCTTGGCCGTGGTCATGTGGTAGAGCCATGTTTCCAACTTTTCGCAATACTTGTAACTCTGTAGCCATGGAAATATCCCGCTACACTAGAAACTGATGGTGCCATCAACATGTTTACTGGTATGCGTGGATTAGACGAAATTGATTAGAAGCGAAGGGCATTCTAACTCCGTCTAGTTAATTGTTAGAAATTACTCTAATGGTATTCGAGATATCCGCTGAAAGAGCTAGTCGCCCGCTTGGGGCCGGCGTGGCCACAGTCCAAAATATTCTCCTACTACGTGTGTGGGCGATGTAGTACCGCGCTAAAACAGTGTATTAAATTTTCTTAACATAGATGGATTTTAAACTCTTTATTGCACTTAATTTTAGTAGTGGTAGGTCTCTTAGCATAGTCCGCCTGGGGAAGTACCACACCTTTGCCAGTTATTCTACCGCCAAGCAGTAATGTGCAAACACTTTTTATATTTAAAAAAAAATAAAAACACTTTTTAACAAAAATTCCGTGGTTCCGTTAAGTCAAGTCGATTTGCCACACTACTGCAGTGTTAAAAACACGCGCAAAATAGAAAAAAAAGTGCAAAATTTAAAAATAGAATAGTTAAAGACTGAAATTAAAATAGCAACGGGCGACCTTTTCTCTTAAAGCGATATCTTCTTAGCAACAGTAGGATGGAAAAAGAAATACGAAAATAGGAAGACGGGAAGCACAAATAAAAAGTTGTTTAACAACAGCCGAGATGGCGGTCAAGTGTAAACCTATTATTATTATTATCAAGAAACAATAAATGGGTGTAAGAACAAAGAAAATTATCCATCATTATCCACAGTCTTCCTTATCTGACTGCTGGTTGTAGGCCTTGCTCTTTGGATTTTGATTTTTTTCGGTTGTTTGCCTGAATTAAATTTTCTGCTTTCTAATATTCAGTAAAACTGAACAGCAGTAGGCTACTGCGATAAAGTACCACTTGGCAACATACAATCTTCCGAGCCATTTAGTAAATTAGGAAAGACCTGATCTCGTGTCGTTGTCTGATCCTTAAAATAACTGGCCAAGTACGTTTAAACTTAAGCTTCAGCGGCGTGGGTTCCGTAGATAATTACTACGTTTTTGAAAGAGTGTACCGAAGTTGTGAAAAATCGCTAATACAACAATTTTCACTGAAATACTATTTTCAAATTTAGAGTATTTATCCTACTTAATAATATATTCGTATTTATAAAAATACGAAAGTTGATATCAAGAAAGTTTGTTGCTCAATCACAACGGAACAGCTGAAAGGATCAGATTGACACACCAGAAACAAAATTTGAAAATTTGAATTTTCTCCGAAATTATAATTTATTTTCTCCAAACCGACTTCAATATCAAATCAAATTCGAACATGTGACCAAATTTCTTAACAATCTATCACTATATCGTCTAAATACATGAAAGCAAATTTTAGTTTGTAGTTCCTATTTCAAAAACTACAACACCGATTTCGATATAAAAAAGAATCATCGAAATCGATTGGCGTGATATTGAGCTTTTGATTGTCCATTTGTTGAGCACATACTTAATGTAAATTTCAGACTTATTCAGTTTTTTCATGGATGCCACTGTCAGAACTGGACCAAATTGCTATGGGACCAAACAGGAAGCACCAGCTTTCAAATAATTAAAAAAAAAACATCCAAATCGGTTCACCCAGGCGAAAGTTCTGAGGTTGTTACCTAACATAAAAAAGAATACAGTCGAAATGAGAACCTCCTCCTTTTGTTTGAAGTCGGTTAAAAATAGAAATCCTCTTCATTTTAAAATAAATCTCAGATACTCTACAAAATTTTATATTTTTTGTGATATATCTACGAATAAGTCATCCACGTAATATCAAAAACCACCACATCGGTTTACAAATTTATTTGGGAGACTACTTTTGAATTATTATTTATCAAACAGAAAAATAATCATTAAAATTGATTTACAATTGGCGGAGCTACCGTGTAACATAAATATGTATATACAAGAAAAAGACAAACAACCGAATTGAGAACCTTGACGTCTGTTCTGTCTGTCTGTTGAAAAATTCGTGAAATGAAGATATGGTCAGAAAGAGAGCGACAGAAATTGAACCTTGGACAAACTCCATAGCGTTTCCTCGTGACACTACGGAACCCTAAAATGGTCTTGTGACTAAGAATTGGCGCCAAAAACTGTCTACTGTCCACTTTCATGTCAGACGACAATAGGGAGTGGTGCCAATATCGACGCCTGAATCATTTCTGGTAGGGATGGGAAAAAATCGAATAAAAATAATCTCAGGTCGAAATGGGCCGATCGATTACTAGGGAAATACTTAATAAAATAACGTCTAGGGTTTAACAACTAGCACCATAGTACAGCTAAAAGAGCTTAACTAGTAGAATACACTGCGATTAGTTTAGATTACACTACAAAATGGCGATTTTTTTTCACAACTCCATATCAAATGAAAACACTTGACAAGTGTCATGCTGTATACTCAAATGCGTTTCAAATGGATGGTGGGGGTAATTAATATTTACGTTTTGTTAATTTGTCAACTCTGAAAAGTCTATTCTGAAGTATTTTCTGGGAGCGTCTATAAAAACGAAAGTTATTGGTATAACTACTCGCTATCATAGAAATATAGCTAAATCGCTATTTTGTGTTAACAAATATCGGTATATCTAAAACATATTGACTGGCCTTGTGGCTAAGTGGTTAGTACCTCTGCCTGCGAAGCCGAGGGCCGTGGGTTCGATCCCCACCCAGTGCAAATATTTGTGTGATGAATTCAAATGTTTGCACTGTGTCTGGGTGTTTCTATGTATAATAAGTATATATTTAAAACTATATAAGTATTATATCAGCAATCTGGCCGCCATCACACAAGCTTTGCTTAGTTTGGGGTCAGGTGGTGTTGTGTGTGAATTGTCCACCAATATTTAAATTTTATTTATATCGATAAGATAAATTATATCGAAATACATTTACTTTACCCCATTTCTAATTTCTGGTTTCTGGCATGGCTGGTGATTAAAAAAACACTTAAAGAATGCCTTTATTCTAAATTATTATGCGCCGTAGTAAATATCTGCTAATTTCTCGGAAAATATATCATATGAAGGTACTGGCTGAGATTTTCGCCCAAACATTGGGCGACTTAGGGCAAAATATACAAATACAAATCAAATACAAATACAAATCTTTATTACCAAAAAACATCAATCGGAACATATATATTACAAAAATACTTAATTAGATTTACATGAAAATACATAACATGTTCCCAGACTTATCCTTCGGCCCCACACTAGGCTCGGTGGCCCGTGCTGTGGAAGCCAGGGAACGAAAGCAAAAACACAGTAAACACAGGGGTATCAAACATATTGTTATTTTGGTCTAATCCCAGTTCCAGAAGTAGATGTAGTCTAGTGTGAGGGAGGGTGTGTGTTAGTGTGAGGTGTGTATTTGTGTGTGAGAGAGGGTGTATGTGTGCGTGTGTGAGTATGAGGGTGAGTTCGTAAAAAGGAAGTGATAGAAAGGTAGACGATAAAAAGTACAACTAAGTCGAAATCAAACGAGTGCTAGCCTGTTTCCAATCACAAACTGACTGAAGCCTCAAACAGTGCCAGATTACCATGGTGACCAATCACAACACTGAACGTATTCGAGTGATAATGAAGTGAATATCTAAAATGAATGTTTAGATTTTTGCATGTTTGTTGCTCAATCACGTCGTAACGTCTGTACGGATCTGTTGGAATACAGTAAAATTAGGTATAGTCTGGAAGAATATAGACTACTTTTAACCCAGGTAAGTAACTAAGGGAACTGCCCGGGTAAAACTGGTAGTAATTTAGTTGTCGAATGGATTACGTCCTTTTTTGAAGTCGGTGAAAAATAAGTAAATAATACAACAACACACTTGCCCATAAAGTGGCTCTAATTTCACCGCAATCAGGCATATAATGACACCTATAATCAACCTTGTATTTTTCGTTACTATTATTCACAAGTGAATTATAGTTTTTTTTTGGTATTTTTTTAAATAGTCTAAAAAAATAAAAAAATGTTTGTTATGAAAATATTTTATTTATTAATAAAGAAAACTTTAAATTCCACATTTTGTACGTGGCTATAACGCTATACGCAGAAAGACAAAATAAAAATAACCTAATTTTTTTAAGTCTGTAGCTAGCTGGTCGCCATTGTTAGTTGCGCGCGCATTTTTTGACGACTGATTATTTTTTCCCACCATAACGAAACTATTTTAATAACTCGTTTTCATTGTTGAAATGATTTTTTATTATTATTTTATTCACAAGTGTGTTGAAAAACGTCGTATGATACACGTGTGTATCTATCTATTGATGATTACCGTTTTCGGCTTCATTTAAGACCCTCGCCTCCGGATCGGACCTTAAAAACGCCTCAGCGGTAATCACCAACATTTGTAGCATAATCTACTACCTATTGTAATATCTAATACTTGTTTTCAACTGAGAATTTCCAGCTAACCGTAATATATATTTATATAAAGAGTGACGAGACGAGCAGGACACGTTAACACCTGATGGTAAGCAACATGCCTGCCACATAACAGCACAGTGACATGCAGCTATTGGAACATGAAGATTCCAAATCATTACCTAGCACTGCACTGCGCTCGGTCACCCAGAGATCTAAGTTGTTATATCTCTAAGCCCTGTAATTTCTCTGGAAACATTGCCCTTCAAACCGGAACACAGTAATGTTTGCACATTACTGTTTGGCGGTAGCATACACGGTGACGGACCACACCTTTGCCAGAAAGGCGTGGTCCTTCCCCAGGCGGACACTGCCAAGAGTCCTACCACTACAATATACAGAAAAAAAATTGGCAGTCATAGGAACTGCCGATAGAAGTGAACAGTTAAAACTCAGAATTTGATATTACCTTGGAAATTACACGAGTGTAACCGGAGGGCGTGGCCTCGCCATCTTGGCATGGCCATCTAGAAATGCGTCAGCATTTCCCATTGGCTGACGCGTTTCTAGATGGCCAATAGCCATGGTCCCGAGTTTACCCGAAGCTTTCTTATCATACCCGAGCGTGACGAATGAATTCAATTCACAGCCCAAGAAAAATCTGTCTAGGCGCGCCTAAAGAAGTTTTCACTTCAAAAATAGTTTTCTATTGTGACAAATATACGGCCGACGTCCGATGGCTTGACAACGAGAGTATCCATGGCTTACGGACGTAACTCATAAATATCAAATGTTCAACCTCAATACGCTATCGATCTGGTCAATTTCACTTCTGGCCTGTTTCGAGCCAAGGTTCTATTGATTTTAGATTTTCTGTCTGGGCTTCTCTAACAATGGGATAGCTTTTAAGTTTATTTAGGACTTGAAAGAGCATTTATATATTCTAAATATTAAATGGTAGGACCCTTTGCAGAGTCCGCCTGGGGAAGTACCACACATTGGCCAGTTATTCTACCGCCTAGCAGCAATGTGCAAACATCAATGTGTTCCGGTTTGAAGGGTAATGTTTCTTGAAAAAATATCATAGGTGATGGATAAACCATCTTATATTTGTGGATGTTAGCGTAGCGGAGTGCTTAGTAATAATTTGGATTCTTCATGTTCCAATAGCTGCGTGACACTGTGTTGTCGTGGGCATTGCTCACCATCAGGGACACGTCCTGCTCGTCCAGTTACTGTAAACTATTAAAAAAAAATCTCGATATAAATCGAAATTGTATTTGAGAACCATCTCGTTTGCGTCAGGTGGCAAAGAAAAAGTTATAATACACTTCTAAATTAAGTTTTGTGGTAGGTAAATAAAAACAGTGTTGATGTGCAAATATCGTCGATCTAACTATAGTATCGAAATGAAGACATATTAGTTCTTCATTTCATTATTACTGACTAGCTAAGAAACGTCATTACAAATCTAATTTGGCGGCCTCCCCAAGATGGCGGACTGGCTGTTTGAAATTCACCCCCATGATATGGGAATCAATCAATACGAAACAATAGTCACGTGACTTAAATCCAATATGGCGGACGTCCAAGATGACAGACAGACTATTTGAAATGCACCCCCATGATATGGGTATCGTCTCGGTATAGGTCGTTTGTTTTGACCATCTTGTTTTGGTATTGTATGTATAATTTTCTGTTAATTGATTGTGTGGTCATGATGACAGTAAGTTACGGTGGTCTAGTTGGGAAAACGGCGGCTGCCGATCCGGAGACCCCGGGTTCAAACCCCACAAGCACCACTGTCTTTACGAAGTCATGTGCGTAATGCCGCTAACTTAAAACGGGGAAGGAAAACATCGTGAGGAAACCGACATGTACCTAGAATCTTTCGAAGTCATGTGTCATCCGCCAACCCGCACTAGGCCAGCGTGGTGGATTATGGCCTAAACTCTCTCCTTGCGAGAGAAGGCCCCGAGTCCCAGCAGTGGGAACATTTAGTGGGCTGTTGATGATGATGATATGGGTATCAAATGAAAGGGTTTGCTGTCAGGAATACGAAAAAAAATAGTCACGTGACTTAAATCTATGATGGCGGATTGGACGAACTGGATTGTCTTTACCCGAAACACCTACATATAATGGACACAATAATGTTCGACGTGTTTTTTAAACTATTCTTATTAATGTAGAAGTTTGCCGCCTGTGAACAGCGCGACTGTCGCGCTGCTTGCGAACTAATGTGAAGGCGCCCTAAATCTATGCTCCAAATACAGTAATTTTGTAATAATTCCCGTTCCGACAACCCGCTCCGTTCGGATTCAAATCAGAAGCGAGAACTGAACGCGCTTTGCATAATCCCCACAGGGGGTATTGTCTTTATTAAAATTGTTACGCTCTCAGGTAGAGATAAGTAAATGTAAATGGTGCTTATATTTTGCTAGCTGACTTCAGAAAACAGAGGTTCTAAATTCGAAGGAAGCATTTTGAAGTGAGAACTATTTTTTGGCGCACCACACACAGGTTTTTCGTGAGCTGTGAATTAGAGCTCAAGCCTCATGCTCGTTAATTAAAGAAATCTTCGGGTTAAATCGGAACCATGGCCATCCAGATAATGCTTTACTAGCATTTCTAGATGGCCATAGTTAGAAGCATGGCCATCTAGTCTTGATGGCCACGCTACTAACCATGACATCTAAAAATGCTGACGCATTTCTAAATGGCTAATGAGAAATCCTGACGCATTTCTAGATGGTTAAAGGACATGGTCCCGAGTTTACCCGAAGATTTCTTATCGTTCCCGTACGTAACGCTAGAATTCAATTCTAGCCCACGAAAAATCTGTCTGTAGCGCGCCAAAAGAAGTTTTTACTTCGAAAATGCGACTACGTATCTCAATGACGCGAATTCA
Source organism: Ectropis crepuscularia (assembly GCA_963693475.1). Classification (NCBI taxonomy): domain Eukaryota; kingdom Metazoa; phylum Arthropoda; class Insecta; order Lepidoptera; family Geometridae; genus Ectropis; species Ectropis crepuscularia. The sequence goes on along the minus strand of OY856365.1, from coordinate 2,347,722 downwards.
GAATAGAGAAGTTTTAACCAATCCAAAACCCGTCTCCACGCAAAACGAAGTGCAGTCTTGCACTCAGCTCTCCGCTGCTATGCGCTCTGCCGCCACTACGAAACTACGGTTCTAATTCAGGGTGGGAATGATTGCCCTGCACTGACGTCCCGCTAGGGGTGTATTGTGCTCTTCCCCCCTGCCAGCCTTCCCAAACCAACCGAGAACCAGGCCGAACGGGTCCTTAAAATAACGGCCTTGGATCGCTGGCATATCAGTTGCAGTCCCATTTCGTCTGATATTATGTTGATTTGGAGTTTCTTCAAGGAGTCCCGATCTTGATCTAATACTTCCTATGGCTTCACAGCGCAGAAGCTCATCCTCCACAGTTTCATTCTCCTGCAGATAGCCCCTGCAGGAGACGCTGCTACTAATAACGCCTTTTAATAACACGAACAAATACGATTTTCTTTTACCATGCAGTACCCAACGCGACTAGAAATGTGTTTACTTCAAGACAATTTTCTACATTATTATTAATTTTCTACATCGCGAGTAGACAGACAAACGAAATTATTTTATGTACTGTCATACTCTGAAAATTCATTAAATTCGGCCTTGTCCACGACCACACAACGCGTAAACGCTGTCCAAAATGATCTTCAATAAGTCACTTTAAGAAAATCACCATCTCTCATCGAAAAAGAACAGCAACGATGATTACACGGCTGCGTTATTAATGATACATAGTAAGTATATAGCGAATAAACATGTCTCCCGAGTGTAATGACTCATGTAGGTATGCCCGGGGTAAAAATACATTGGGATGAGTCGGCGACGACTTGGCTCGGAGCTGTGTCGGCATTTCGATCGTACCTGGTCTGCGATGACAGTGGGATCGCTTGTATTCTTGGTTCTTCCTACTAATCTATACTAATATTATAAAGCTGAAGAGTTTGTTTGTTTGAACGCAAGGAACTCTCGGGAACTACTGGTCCGAATTGAAAGATTCTTTCTCTGTTGGATAGTACATTTATCGAGGAAGGCTATAGGCTATTTAACATTACCTACGCTACTATCAACAGGGGCGGAGCATGAATGAAAAATGTAACGGGAAAACGGGAAAAAATATTGCTTTTTGAAAGCTTTCGTTGCGTGACAGCATGTCATCTTTTAAAGGTTGCGTCAATACAACCTAAGGTAATCGAATTAGTTCAAAATTTGAATTGGTACGACCAATTTTCGATAGATGGCGTAGCAACGCGCGCACGGTTCAGCTGGTATAAGACAAATGGGCGAAACTAGCAGAGCTTCGTGGTTTTATTCGCGTAGTTCCCGTTGTTTTTCCAGGAAGGGTAAAAAGGGTATGTGTTCTTCCAGACTATGTATAACCTTACTGTGTTCTAAATTTTAGCCTCATCCGTTCAGTAGTTTCGACGCGATTGAGAAAGAAACATCCACACATTATCATATTACAAATTATAATATTAGTAGAATGCTATAGTTCGAGAGTTTTGGATGTGTTAATGCTTGTTGTTTTGTCACGTCGGTGCTGCTGGACGGATCTGGTTGATATTTGGAACGTAGTTAAATTACAATGTTTAATTGCAAATAGGCTACTTCATATTCAGGAAAAATAATGGGAACTAAGCGGGTAATCCAAATTATAAATTAGTGGCAGCGAGAGGCGCTTAAATAATAATAACTAACAATCAAGTGATGTTGATTGTTGTTATTGATCGTAAGGTTCAAAAGAAAAGATGGCGCCTCAGTAGGCTATATACGAGTAGATTAGTTGTTCAAACCAAATGAATTTGGGACGGACCGCTAGTACCTACACTATATGTTTTGTGGTACTACTCACCGACATTCTAAATCTAAACCCAAGCAATACAGACACAGTGATCCTAGTTTAATTCGTACCTCTATTTTCAAGTTAACACGCTGATCCACAGCAACAGCTCTAAGCTCCTCACAGACGGTGCCCTTTCCAAACGATCCGGCAGATTTAGTAACAATCCGTGACACTGATCGCTGATTTCCTACAAAAACAATTGTGTTTATATTAATTGTGTGGTTATTATTGTACTGGGTGTGGGTGGGATCCGCCTTGAGTTTGTCTTTAAAGTGGGCACCGTTTTTAATTACTTATTGAAGAGCGGAGCCACTAACGCACGCCTAGCAAACTTGGAAGAAAATTTCATCATTGTAATAGTTCGCTTATTTAGTTAATCGCTAACCTTCTGTGGTCTACTCGAAACCTTTTAGTATTAAAACTATAAAGAGAGGACATCGTTCCGTGGTAGTGTTGTTAGTTTTGACCGGCTAGTAGGTATTTCGTCCGGAGGTCTCTAATTTAATAATCACATTAAAATTTGTTTGGGATGTTAGGCATGTTATGGCAGTTGATCTATCTACCTACCTGCCTACTAAACTACGTAGGTATATGCCTAGCTAAGCACGAGTATGGTTAGTATTAAAAGGGTCCTGCACCTGCATTTTCTGTGCTAAATTTTGGTAGACAAAAGAGGCATCTCTAACTGCTATACAAATGTATATATTTTATATCCTTTCAATCTGTATAGTGTGTCAATACTATGGGACTACCGTAGTACAAGATTTGCTTAGATTTGGTCTAGATGGCGTGTGAAAAAAAATCAACCAATTTTTATCACAATAATATATTTATGAATGGCCAAAATGTTACCTTACCTATTTTAATGTTGTAATCTCCTATCAACAAACACTACATAGTGCAGAATATGGATCAGTAAAATACTGTAAATGGAAAATACGAATCCATTCAAAAATGGCCACACACGAACGAACCATTCCTACCTCCACAGATCATTATTACTCTAAGTTCATCCAATTGTCTAAAACTGCTTAGTTCGATGTTTTCATCGCATGATTTAAATGGTGGCGTAACTCTTTGATTTTTGTTTATTAGGTTGAATGATTAGCCGTTGAATGATTTAAAGCATTCTCATCCAGTCTATTTGCGGCGGAACATCCTTTCGTAGTACTATCTATTAATTATACTGAATTCACTAGCGCTCCGTCGCGGATTCGCCCGTGGTACTAGTGGTAATATATAGTCTATAGCAGTCAGGGGTCTCGTACATATCCAACGGCGAAAGAATTTTTGAAATCGGTCCAGTAATTCCCGAGATTAGCACGTGCAAACAAAAAACCTTTTCAGCTAATCTTAGTATAGATTTGTGTATTGCGCTACGCCGTGGCAGCCTAGTGAAAAGATTGTTTAATTATTTGATAAATTGATTATAATTTGTAATATGTTCTAGCTTAGCACACAGCCACCTTGACCACACGATCGCTTACCATCAGGCGAGTTGGTGGTATACGCAGATCTATGTGCGATAAATACGAACGTAAATACTTGAACTTATGGTTATTCTCATACTTTCTTTTATTGTTTCAGGTAAGCAGCACGAAGCTTGGTTGGTTCAACAATCGGGTATTTAAAACATTGGCAGTCATAGGGGCTGCCGACGAAAGTGAAACTTTAGTAAAATTCTACGCTATATAGAATTTTACTAATATTGTACACTACGTCATCTGTATAGCCACAGCTATACCGCTATTACCTATGTCGGTCATGCCTAGTTAAAGCCTTTGGGAAAGGCTGCTCTAAGCTAAAGAAGAATTTATTTAAAAAAAAGTCCTAGATACGCTTTGGTTCAGAAGACAAATGAGTTACTTATTGGGATTCAGCTTACACACTTATGAGTACCAAACTAGTGAAGTATACGACAATTATTTATTAAATTAAAGGAATGAGATGAACACCACAAAATCACAACGGATTCCAACGATCAAAGCGGAACAATAACTCAGTGACATTTTAAAAAGCGCGCATGATTCATTCTCCACCTTCGAAAACTATCAAGGAACCGTATCAAATCATAAAAACTCACCCACCATTAGGAGAATTACGTAATTGGACAAGTATTGTTATTGCGACAAAGTTTTAACTAGTCTTTGACATGTAGTACATTGTTGTTCATAAATCATATGGCATATTTAAAATTTACAAGCGGTTTTAACGTCAGTGGGGCATTTCGGTGTGTCGGTGAGGCGAAACATCTGTATCTATTTGTGTCCAATGATAAGTGTTTACAGCAATTAGATTAAATAAATGTCATAGTAAATTCGGTCTCGTTGCAATGTCCAAAGAAAACATCGAGTGGAGTTTCGAGAAACTCGGATGGATTCAGAAACCTGTCACAAGTTATTATCAATTGCCACGGATGGCGTCAACATAACATTTTGATAAAGAAGTTTATTTAACTAGTTAGCGCTTTTAAACAGATTTCCAAAAAAAAATCTCAATTCAATTGTGTTTTATTTTTGTACACATGTATGTAATACGATTGCTTCGCCAATTGTGAATGGATTTTGATAGTTATTTTTTTATTTTTTAGATCATAGTTAATTAAATTGAAATGTGTGATATGGTTTTTGGAATACCAACAAAACTGCTTAGACCAGGAGTACCCAACCAGTCGATCGCGACTATTAAGTCTATCATTGAAATAAAAAATACTACCTAATTGTGTCAATAGTTCAGTAACTATGCTGTGTATATGCTGATTATGGATTAGGTAGATCGCACAGAGTCGTAGGGTTTCGTTGGTAAACAGTAGATCTTGAGCTAAAATTAAGTCGGCCATCCCTGGCCTAGAGAGAATAAAGCTATTCTCCAGAACATTGGAGTATCCCGATACAAAGTTATACTAGTTTATATGCTTTATAGGGTTCGGTACACAAAGGGTAAAAACGGGACCCTGTTACTGCGACTTGGCTGTCCGTCCGTCCGTCGGTCACCAGGGTGTATCTCAAGAACGGTGATAGCTAGACAGTTTAAATTTTCACAGATGATGTATTTCTAATGCCGCTTTAACAATAAATACTAATAATAATAAAATATTTAAGGGGGGCTTCCATACAACAAACTTGATTTTTTACCGTTTCTTGCTCGATTAGTCAAGCGAGCTAGATGGCGCCACTAGAAGACTAAAACGCGGTATCGAATTCGTTGTTACAAACATAAGGTAAAATCAAAATTTTAATAAAGCTTTTCGGATGAATGCCTGGCTGCAGAAACTGCGATAGTCTATGTATACGAAATTCGGAATAAAGCCACAGGTTTTCGCCGTTTATTTGCTTATGGTACGGAACTCTTCGTGTGGGAGTCCCACTCGCACTTGGCCACTTTTTTTTGCTCTCTCTCGCACTTTACTAGGTTACCGTAACCGTCTGTGTATTATCATTTCCGAATATCCCAGTATTATTAGAGTCGAGCCGGAGCGACGCCCCCGCGTGTCGCCTAATGAATTATCTTCTTATTGGGCTAAACAAAATGGCGTTTGTAAATACGGTCCAGTGGAACGAAGGCAGTAGGTTATTTATGTACTTACAGACGAAGAGCTTGTAATCCTTTAGCACCTCTAGGACCACAAGATTGCGTCTCTACAGAAAGAGAGTGTATAAAGAGTTAGTATAGGTAACTCGCATGTTATGTGGTGGGCAGGCTGTATCCGGCTCTTTGAAGGGCAATGTATCCAGAGAAATTACAGGGCTTAGTGATTTAACATATTAGATCTCTGGGTGACGAGCGCAGTGCAGTGCTAGGTAATGATTTGGATTCTTCACGTTCCAATAGCTGCGTGTCACTGTGTTGTTATGTGGCAAGCATGTTGCTTACCATCAGGCACATGACCTGCTCGTCTCGTCACTCTTTATTTTAAAAAAAAATTGGCAGACATAGGAACTGCCGATAGAAGTGAAAACTTGTAACTCAAACGTTTTCACTTTTAATTGAATTATCTAATTTATTTATCACCTTGTCAGAAGACAAATTATTTGTTAAACCATCGTAGGTCTATGTACATTCGCATAATTTCAACACCGCCAGCTAAATCGATGGTTGCGCCATCTAGTTTTATATCAACGTAATTATACAGAATATTGCAACTCTTTACTGTTTCTGTTGCCCTGGTACTGGTACCTAGGGGCAAACGCAACTCTTATATTTCTGTTGTCCTGGTATCTGGAGATAAACGCTGGGCTGTTGGAGGTAGGTAATCGAAAGTCTTTACTGTTTCTGTTACCCTGGTACCTACCTGGCCGTTTTTACCGAGTTTACCCGAAGATTTCATATCCGATCCGATCCATTATCATATCCAAGCGTGACGATTGATGAATCCATTTCACAGCCCACGAAAATTCTGTCTATAGCGCGACTAAAGAAGTTTTCACTTCAAAAAAAAAGTACAAGCGCGTGACCACTGCTCCTTTGAAACTTAAACTAAATCAAACATGCCAAACGAGCAGTGGAGGCGTCCGTGGACCCTTCTTGCATAAAACCCGCCGGATACAGCCGAAACTAAAGTCGGTTATACTGTACCGACCGTATCACACGCGAGTTACCTGTACTAACTCCATATACAATCTCTCACTCTCTTTCTGTTTGAAACTTAAATCAGACTGGACACGAAATCACACGTTAGTAACCCGGGAATTAATTAAAAATGCGTACCAATGGTTGGTACGCATTTTTAATTAAGTCCGTTTTCATAATAAAGAGCAATAGGTTATATACTCGTATAGTAATGGAAATGGAAAGTATGTTATGAGAATACGTGTACATACGTGTATACGTGTCCAATATTTTTCCATGATCTAGCTGACGGAATAATTGGGATGGTGTAATAGGGTCTCTTTTCTCTTATCTTGTAAAGATTGCCAACTCGTTACATTTCCACTGTGCCAGTTTGCCGGGGGAAGTCCGTCATTAGAGCGTTACAATATTCTATGGCACGGTACTCGGTACTTCGGCGCGGAGATTATTTGAAATTCTCTAATAAACTTGATTTAATTGAAATTTAAATAAATTACTGTTCATAGAAGAAAATCGATTGTCGGACGATCTGTAGAGTCTATTGGGCATATTGTAATATATATGTCGCAGCCGGATTCTATAATTCGCCGTTTTACATTACGGCTAGTAGTTTTGAAAAACAGAGCCGTTTTGTAAAGCGGCGGTTTAACGATTAGCCGGATTGAATGCGGCGGAAAAACAGCCGGAATGTATTCGACGCCATACATCATTCGAAAGGTTTATTCCCCACTGCACTACCAAGCTGCACTACTGGTAGTGTCGTGGGGTTTTTTTTTCCCCTTTTACACTACTGGCCAGTAGTGCCGTGGGGAATTTTTAAATGTCATACATCTTCATTCCCTTCTACACTACTGGGTACAAAAACGTTTTACTAATAGTGCCGTAGGGAATATTTCTGCACTACCGTCATGTTGTGGGTAATATTTCTGGACTTCCAGCCAGCAGCGTCGGTACTGAGTAATTTATAATGGGTCTTTTTACATCACCATTCTCATCCACATTTCTACTCGTACTACAATATATACACAAAAAATTTCATAACTACGCGTTGAGGAGATAAACATAAGTAGTCCACTAAATGTTCCCATTGCTGGGACTCGGGGCCTTTTCTCTTAAGTGACCGTTTTTAAGTTAGTGGCGTTATGCAACATGACTTTGAAAATATTGGTGCACGTGGGATTTGAACCAGGGGATTCGGAACAGCAGTCGCCGTTCTCCCGACCAGCCGTACTATCCCGTAACTATCTAATAATAAATAAATTATTTCGTTTATTGTATTTACTGTTTTATTTATACATTATCAGCTCGGCACCGTAAAACAAAATTCATTTTGATAAAACAATAAAGAAATCACTATGAATTCAATACAGATCAAACATGAAAAGAATATGTGTACTACCTACCTAGTTAACACTTAATCAAGCACAAGCCGCCAATTATGAAAATTTAAAAAAAGACGTAATTTCTAAAGAAACTAAATCATAGAAAAGTGAACATTTCTCTTATTAAATGTGTAAAACTACTAATACATCATAAAGTTTACTTTTCTGAACTCATATAGCACTTATTTCACGAAACACAAATGGCAAAAGTTTAAAAGTAAAATGCAAAACTACAATCAATCGCTCGAAAAAGGCGCATAATATTTTTGGAAACGATTTTCACTGACAGATGAAACCAGCTCATAGAAAACAAAAATAACCTAATATACTAATAATTTGTGCTCAGAGTATCGCCAAACAAGTTTTTTTTGTTCTTAAACTAAGTGTTACTTAAATGACTTTTATTTGATTAAGGGGTTTAGTGTGAAAACTAACGTGGTAATTACACATTTTAAATAAATACATGGGAACTCTCGTATGATAATATTGACTATATTATCATACGAGAGTTCCCAGTCAGACTTAAGTTTCGGCCGCGCCCGGCAGCCTATAATTTAGATATAGTGTAGTACGAGTAGAAATGTCGATGGGAATGGTGATGTAAAAAGACCCATTATAAATTACTCAGTACCGACGCTGCTGGCTGGTAGTCCAGAAATATTAACCACGACACGACGGTAGTGCAGAAATATTACCTACGGCACTATTGGTAATACGTTTTTGTACCCAGTAGTGTAGAAGGGAATGAAGGTGTATGACATTTAAAAATTCCCCACGGCACTACTTGCCAGTAGTGCAGAAGGGAAAAAAATCCCCACGACACTACCAGTAGCGCAGCTTGGTAGTGCGGTGGGGAATAAACCATTCGAAACGGCTAGCCGTAATGTATTAAAACAAGAGATTAGCCGCCGCTTTGACAATTTTTAGTTCAGATTCTTAACACTCATGGCGCTGCCTGACATAACAACCAAAATGGCGTTGAATACAGTGTGTTGCTAAATTGCTAAAGTGACTATGAATTCTGGAGTTCGGAGTTTATTATATATAACAATATTAATGTAGATGTACAGTTATGTCATTATCATTTGCTGCAGTTTTATCATTTGTTGCTGGCTTTGGAAAAGTTTACGATAAATTCATATTTCGTGCTCGTCGTAGTAACTTATTGTTAATAATACCTCTAATATAAGTGTATAATTAGGTAGTAAAATATTTGATACGGTTCTAACAGATTTCGATAAAAAATATAATGGTGCCACCTCTGAACTATGATCTACCAAACTAGGAAGGACACATCAAAATTGATTCACAAATTGGCGGAGCTATCGCGTAATAATATTTAAAAAAAACATACAACCGAAATGAGAACCTCCTTCTTTTTGTAGTCTGTTAAAATACATTAAGTCAATAAAGAAAACATTAAAAAAGTAAATTGAGAATCCTGCGAATTCCGAATTGTAACTTCTTAGACACTGAAAGCCGAAAACTGAGATAAGCCAACACCACCATAAACGGTGTCGTCACTCGTCTATAGAAACTCTTGAGCCTTAATGTCCATATCATCATCAGCACAATGTCCTCAGTTTGTAGCGGAAGCGGCCATTAGCGTCACAATACCCACAGCACGACGCTCCGACACGACACTTCCGGTCGAGGTGGAGGCGACCCCGCGGGCCCGTGGCGGGGTGGATTTCACCCCGCGCGTAACAGGGTTACACAGAACGTGGCTGGTCGATAGTAGAGAAAAAGACGAAACTTTCTAAGTGACCACAATAATTTCTTTCCAAAAAAAAACCGACCGATATCAATTTCAAATTAAATTCAGACACTCGACCAAATTTCATAGACAATCATTACGTGTTCCATGTAAATTAAAGTAAATTTTAGGTTTTTGTTCATATTCAAAAACAGCTACACCGATTTCGATAAAATTTATATGGGACCACATCCGATTGTTCCGAACTATGATGTACCAAACAAAAAAATAACCATCAAAATCGATTCGCAATTCTATAATTAATTAGTCTATCGCGTAAGATATGTGCTAAAACAAAGAGAGACATAAAACCGATTTGAGAACCTCCTCCTACTGGCTAGGCTGGACAACTGGACATGCCTGCCGCTTTTCGTCGTATGATCAATAGGTTAAGACCACCCAGTGGCAGGTGACACAAAAAGCGATGGCGGGACGAGCCCAACCAACATCTTATTTTTTTTTTGTATAGGAGCAGACTAGATTGAAAGGATATTTGCCTTACATTGAAACACAAAAGGCTCCACACATAAAAATAATAGCAACCCTGATTTATATATATGTATGCAACATAGCCATATACGAACCTATTTAAAATTCTCACAGCGTCACGCAGCGTCCAAATCACTACCTTTGTACTCGTAGCACTGCACTTATAAGCAATTTAACCTTTCAGCTCAATCGTATCGTTCCCAAGTTACGGCTGGTCTAGTCGGGAGAACGGTGACTGCCGATACGAAATCCCCGGGCTTAAATTCCACGCGCACTATCTTTTCCAAGTCGTGTGCGTAATGTCGCTAACTTAAAAACGGCGAAGGAAACCATCGTAAAGAAACCGATATGTACTTACCTACAATCTTTCGAGGCCATGAGTCATCCGCCAACCCGCACTGAGCCGACGTGGTAGATGACCTTGACTCTCTCTTTGCGAGAGAAGACAGTCTCAGCAGCGGGAACATTTAATGGGCTACTTATGTAATGTGTATCATATTATTTCCGCTCACCCCCGATCACGCGAGTCCCGGTTTTGATGGATGTTATTGAGACGTAATGTCGGTGTGTTGTTAGAACAAATACCTCCTGATTAATGGTGCATGTAAATTGTAGCTCTTACGTAAACAAACAGTACGTTACGACATTTCATTGTATATAGATGATGCGTCACTTCATGAATGGAACTCGGCTAAACCAAAAATCGAGACTGGAACATTCGATTATATACGGTTTGACGAAGATTTCAATGCGTACTGGATTTTTGAAGGTTCTCCAGTTATAATCATTTAAAAATCGCACTCTTGTTATAAAGATGAATGTTTGTGGAGGTGTGTATGTTCATTCTCGCGTTTTTTTTTGTGGTGTATATAAATAGTAACGGGACGAGCAGGACATGGCCCTGATGATAAGAGTAACACGCGTGCAGTACAGGACCACGCAACTGTTGGAAGGTGAAGAGTCCAAATCATAACCTAGCATTGCACTGACTTAGTGTAATTCTTTGTACACTTTGCCTTTCGCACGACATTTTATTCCGAGTTATAATTTTTTTATCGGACTGCTCGTAGTTCCAGAAAGCGGCAAGAGTTTCATGGTTGATTTCTAAAGGCTAGATTGAAGTTGTTGACTCCTTGCATTATATCTATATATATAAAAGCGAAAGGTCACCACTCATCAAGGGATCTCAGAAACTACAAATGCTAGGAATCTGAAATTTTGCATGGTGGTCCCTTTTAGCACGTAGGCGCTCGCTAAGACGGGGTTTTGGAAAATTCAACCTCTAAGAGGGTGAAACAAGGGATGAACGGTTGTATGAAAATTCGTCATTTTCAAAGTTTTCAAACTTTGTATCTAGACAGTTGACATGAAGCAATCAAATGTTTGTTTTATCAATTTTGTCATTTCGAACTGTACGGGGATGAAATTGGGGTTGAAATGAGGGGTGAATGTCAAGATGGAAGTTCCCAACCGTTGAAGATAAAACCATGTAACTCTGTATACAGACACTTGACACGAAGCAATCGAAAGTTTGTTCTATCAATTTCGTAATTTCGAACTGTACGGGGATGAAATTAGGGTTAAAATGGGGGACGAATGTCTTTTATGCTTTCAAACCTAAACAACTAAGCCGATTTTAATGCAATCGTATAAAATTGTTTTATCATAAGCTGTTTTTAGTAATCGTAAATAATGTGTCTGGGTATACAAATAGGTACTGCCTGAGTTGCCATAGTATTTATTTCGCGCGGACGAAGTCGCGGGTACCAGCTAGTAGACATCTAAAATTCTGAATACGTTATCTGCGTGACTATTTCTTGAAGGATATAATCTAGGTGTCTTCCAGTCCCGACTGAATCGTCGACTAAACATCAGTGGTCAAGTATAATAAACCAGTATCAGTAAAAAAAACAATAGCTTACAACATACATAGTGTCGCCGCCTATTATGACTTCAGTGCCGTCTGAAGACATAATAGCCTTCGAAGCCAAGGGTCGTGGGTTCCAGTACAAATATTTGTGTATTTCTATGTATAATAAGTAATTATTTAAAACTATATAAGTATTATATCAGCTATCTGGCCATAGTACACGCTTTGGGGTCAGATGGTGTTTGAATTGTCCACCAATATTTATTTATTTATCTATTGCTCAAGTACATAAAATAATCTGAACTAATAATAAGTGGTAAATGGTGTGGACTGTCCACATAATTCGAGTACGTTCCATTATGAGTTTCCGTTCCTTTACGTAATATCCTCTAGTCTAGGAGGCTATTACCCAGCTAGTTTCATGCAGCATTGAACGCATACAATAGCGAAACTATAATCGATTCACAGAATTAACGTTCAACACGATTCCTTGGGGCTTCGAGAAACCTTAAACATCAACTCGTCAAGTTAGTTGGAGTCAACACGAACTGTTCCGATATGGGAAATGGGAGTTATTGAATAACTGTATAATCAATGTTGCTTAGGAACCGTGAGCTTAGAATAATGCCTGCGACAGAACAACGGGTTGTGGTAAGAACTGATATAATTCGGAGAGCTGGCGCCAATTTTCGGAAAGGTATTTGAGAAAAGCTTGTTGACTTGTCACAACAATTTCCTATAATATCCCAGTAGATGCAAACCTGGCTGGTGAGTAGCGGGGCAAAGTGAATCCCCCTACATTATTGATTTTTTTTTCCAAAAAGTTGTTTGAGGCATAATTAAATGTTTATATGTTGTAGTTTAAAGTATAAAAAAAAGATTATAAGCCAGATTATTTAGTCAGAGCTTTAACATTGCCAGACGCGTGCAGAAATGTTTTGCACAAACATAAAAAGTGTATTTGAGGCAACTTTAGTATGATGTAGATTATTTCTGACAAAAAAATAGGGATTTCACTGGTGGGACTTTATACCTGTCAGGTGTTCTGATTTGAAGCATTCCTTTTGCGCCGCTATTCACCAGCCAGGTCGGCGCCTCCGTGTTGGTATGGGACAAGTTTCTAGCTTGCCTCAAATACCTTACCAAAATTGGTACTAGCTCTCGGGGTATCCTATTTTTGAGTTTATTCGAGCGAACCGTGTTAACTTTTTTTTAACAATGTTAGGCTTGCACTTAACTGCCGTGTCGTCTGATGTTAAGCGACGATATAGTACGATGAAGCGTGCTTTCTTAGTAGAAATTGACTTGACGACCAGAAATCACTCGGGACTTTAAGACCAATATTGTAACTATCCGGAAAACCCAGTCAGGCAACGCATTCCACATTCTAGACGTTTTATTACAAAGACGACAAACCTTTTTGCTAAGTCTAGTTTAATATATATGCTTTTAGTACGAAATTACTAGGATTGCGCTAGAAAAAATTGTAGCTCGTATTAAACTATAAATATTAGTACTGTAAGCAGACTGACTGTTTTCACGGTTCACTTTTGTACCGTAAATCGCGATGAATATGCTATGTTAGCAGTTTTATGGTTTGTGGAAATCTCTACTGCGATTATAAATGGGAAAGTTCGGCTTATTTGTTATTTATTGATAACAAAACGTCTGAATGGATGTAGACGTTGAAAGCGTGGATCTGTAAATAAATAACAGTTATATTATCATCATACTACATTCGTGGTAAAATTTTCGTTGGGTATTTAATTAATTTGAGTCGCCCAGTGGCTTAGTAGTAAGTCTGCCTGCGAAGCCGTAGGTTGTGGGTTCGATTCCCATTACCATTCCAATAGCTGCGTGTCACTGTGCTGATATAGGCAGGCATGTTGCTTACCATCAGGCACGTGTTATGCTCGAATCGTCACTGAATACTATGTAAAAAAAAGTGGCCTAAATGAGTGGAGAGTTGTGACGTCATGTCTTTGTAAAAATCGTACGATGAAATTACGTTGAAATTTCTATGCATTAGGCATTCTATGTCTTAGTAATTTTTTGTTTGTATAATAAAAATATGTCCACAATGTTTTAATAGTCTAACTGACATACTAATTAGTTTTATTACTTATCATGCCTATTCTAAAATCATTTTAGTTACAAACGTCTACAGTACAATCCTCTAACTGCATCGTTTACGAAGTTACCTAGTAATATGTTTATGTCAAATGCCCGGCCCACGCCGCTCTATAAATACACTGACATGATTTCGTTCCTCGCAAATATAGATTTAATGCGTGACAGTTATACAGCGCCATTTATCTCTGATATGCAATTTTCCGTCACTATCAAAAGTAATCGTAAATAGTTGTAATTGTACTTTGTTATTAAAGGGGCAAGGCCATGTCGCGTGCGTTTCTGGTATTCACGATTGCTGCAGGCCTACTACGAAGTCCGATAAACGATATATCGGCCGAACTTATGGACTTTTCCTACCTCGAAAGACAATCTGTCGGTTGATAGGATCGGCCGTTTCGTTCGATTCGACCCTCATCCGACCTAATTCTATAACTTCCGACCGAGATGTATCGATCTGACTGTTTTTCGTGGTAGGCTACAATCCGATTCAGCTGTCAGTCGGATCCGATCATTCGGAGTTTGTTTTCGTAGTAGACCTGCAGGTTGTTATGTCTCACTATAGAGTTTATTTCATTATCAACGTGTTTTCACTACGATTTTTTCCTTAACCGCTAAAGTACACGAGTAAATGAAAAATACTCAGAAAAGCAGGGTACGGCTTGCTCTTCTGTTCTTGAACCTGCGACTTCAATATTGTAAAAATAGGACGTTGTAATCACTAGGCCACAACGGCTTTTTGAACTTTTCACTCATTGAGAACGGTAGTGAGTTTCTTATATAGTAAAGAGTGACGAGACGAGCAGGATGCAGGTGCCTGATGGTAAGCAACATGTCTGCCACATAACAGCACAGTGACACGCTATTGAAACATGAATAGTCCCAATCATTACCTATCACTTCACTGCGCTCGTCACCCAAATATCTAAGATATTATATCTCTAAGGCCTATAATTACTCTCGAAACATTGCCCTTCAAACCGGAACATAGTAATGCTTGCAAATTACTGGTTGGCGGTAGATAGAATAACCAGCAAAGGTGTGGTACTTCCCCAGGCGGAATCTGCCAAGAATCCTACCACTACATAAGTATAGTTCTAAAGCTTAGGTTTATAGGGCCCTGCACCTTACACTAGGCCTAAGTTCGATAAACAGTAAAAGCCACCCGAGTCCAACATCCTTCATAATATAAGTTCCTTAAAAAAAATTGCAGTCATAAAGACTGGCCGATAGAAGTGAAAACTTATAACTTAGAATTTAATGCTTATGCTTATTTAAGGCTTGCACTTAACTTTAGCCCTTTGCTTAAACTGCAGATGTAATAAAAGAAAAAAATGTTTTCGGAAAGCGTTAGGTGACGTTAACGCCAGTTCCACGATTTTTGTCCACACTAAAACTGTTCAAGGAGCTTAAAGAAGTTTCACTTCAAAAATGTAAAATTTGACGGTACAAATCAATTTATGTTATGCCAAAGTCCTTTGTCAGATTATGTGTCTGTTCGTTTGTCAATTCGTGTTACTTTGTTTTAGTGCGAAGTTGCTCGTAAGAAAATCGTTCAAGACGTTTACGCGAATTCGTTTTCCTTCAGATTTATTTTAGATCCGCCACCTAGACAAGCGTCTCATCGTCTGCAGTTTTGTCGACACTTTACCAGGGTACACAGGTAGGAAATTATTTTTGTCAATGGAAATTTAATCAATAATAATTATTACTAAAGGTCCCTAAGTAGTCTGATAGGCTACAGGCCCGTGAACAAAATTTACGTAGTAAATGAACCACCAGGAGACCTATGTAGGATGATAGAAGGGTATAAAGTAATAAGATTCAGCGCTATGCCGTCACTTGTAAGCTGTCCAACTGAGTACAGTTGTAGAGCGGGGTTTGCAACCCGCGATCATTTCTCCTTATCGCATGATTTTTGTACGGCATTGCGAAATACTGTATTGAAATTTAACAATTAATTTCAAATGTCACTTTAGAAAGGAATATAAAGATAAAATGTCCACATACTCAATGTCAACTTAAAAAAAGAAAAAAAGGTAAAATGTTCACGTTGATACTATTAACAAAGGCGAGATAGTGGTAAATCGCATATCTTGGTAAATTAAAAAAAAATGAATGATAGTACACGAAATTCCCAAAAAGTGTTTTTTTTTTTTTTTACATAGTATGTTGTTGGACAACTCGCATACAACACCATCTGACCCGGGCCAAATTATTTGGTCTTGTAATAGAACTAGAGTACAAGACTTACCTATCGGCCCGGCACCCTTCCTGCCAGACCTGATAGAATGCTGACATAGCTCTGCTGAAAACGAGCATTCCGCTATCCAGCTCACTAAGTGAGTCACGTTTTCATAAACTGCTTTGCTCTGTAAAATAGCCTGTCTTCAGCATATCACCCACTTTACATTCCCACTGGTGGGACTCGAGAACTTCGCTCCCAAAGATATAGTTCGAAAAAGTCTTCAAAGTCTTGAACATCGCCGCAGTTTCTTTAGTTCGCTTATCGGATACATTTCGGCGAATGTACCTACAACTGATTTGTATGATATACTAGAAGCGCCCCGCGGTGTTACCCGTGAAGTTCCCTTTCCCGTTATTCCCGTTGTTTTTCCGGGATAAAAAGTAGCCTGTGTTCTTCCAGACTATAATCTATATATGTTCCAAATTTCAGCCCGATCCGTTCATACGTTAGGACGTGATTGAGCAACAAACATCCAAACATCCATACATTCACATTTATAATATTAATAGGATTAATAGGATGTAATAAAACTTTTGTCTTTGTAAATTCCCAACAATTGGAATGCTCGTAACTCGAAAAACGACATCTTTTCATGGTTGACGTTCAAAAGACCCTGAAGAGGTTTGACTCTGCTTTGGTGGTAGGAACGTCTAGGCTGTGGAACGTGTTGGCTTGGTGGGCTACAATTTTCTATTGGTGTCTTCTATTAAAAAAAAAAGCATCTGATATCTCTAGGTGACGAGCGCATTGCAGTTATTTGGCCTCTTCGTGTTCAAATAGGCGCGTGACTCTGTGCTGTTATGGGAAGGCGTGTTGCTTACCATCAGGTACATGTTTCCTCGTCCCGTCACTAAAATTAACAAGAATAATTAAAAAAAATATAAAACCCGACTAAAAAACAACACGTAAGAAAAACACTTGATTGAATTAAAATGCTTGAAATTATTCCAAATGGCATTTAACTACACGACATATTTACATATTTGTAATGCTCTTTAAATTCTCTGTATTTTGATACCCTACTCGATATGCTAGATAAAAATTTTTTCTTCAACTACTCACAATTTTGCCTCAAAAATCGGCTATATTGATTTTTTTTTATTTAATACCTATCTAAGGACACTTGGGTAATTGAGACAAATGTAACGATATCTGAACCGTCAAAATCCGTCCAGCCGTTTGGAAGATACGTGGGAATAAAGAAATTTACAAACATACAAGATACGCGCGAAAAACATAACCCTTCTTTCAGTCGGGTAAAAAATAAAGAAATTAGACTCACTCAACTCTAAGAAAACAGCGTTTGTGTAATCTTACTCATAAAAAGAAATCCATTCTCTGAATCGTACGTCGCGTTAGTCGATTCGCTTCGCCGTACTTTTTATCTCTTTGATGATACTGATATAGATTGGGTAAAAAAGAAATGCTCTTGGTAGAGGGTAAAACGCAAATGATTCTTTTCTTAGCGCCTCGCGTCCGATGTGTTGTGCTGTCTCATGTGTTATAACGATGTTTTGACAAAAATGTTGCCCTGAAATCGTTCGACATTTTTGTTTTTCTCTTAAATTAAACTCACAGTTCGAGATTTTTTTTTCGTTGAATCGTTTCAAGATGAATGTATGCCTTGAAGACATGCAATGCACTTATTATCTTTACTATGATAATGATTGCCCTTTGATACGGCCTTGTCAAGGTGAGGCCTTGCTGAGGTGCTGTACTATACGTACGTACCTTTGCTAGTTCACGAAGATAGTTGTGCGTTGCTCTACTAGAATAGAAAATACTGGGATCGATTTACCATGTCGGACAGGAATATTGTCGCAAATAAGCTTGATATCGTGCTAGTCCCGTCTAAGCGCCTTTGATCATCGATATCACCATACGACGACGAAAACTAAATTTGAAACTGCCAGGCAATATGGCAGATTACGGCATAAAAAACACAGCACTGGCTTGTTTTTAAGTGAGAGTTTTTCCCTATCTTCGTGCCAAAGCAATCTCGATTATCTAAGTAACAGCTAGAAATAACAATGACCTTTCTATTTATTTATAAACACGATTCACCTGAAACGAAAAAATATTTATGTCGCGTGGGTACCTCGAATAAAAGAACTCGGCGGCTCGTTTCCACGACGATAAATCAAGTTGTGACAACTTCGGCTGTCACACTCGAATGAATGATGTACTACTGGGCAACTCCCTAACCGTTCGACATTATCCCCCTCTCTGTCTCACCACAATGAAACGTCGTAAGAGTAAGAGTGACGGAGATAATATCGTTTGTGTTAGAATTAACCATAATGAAAATTTGCCTAGGGTATTATTCGGTTTGATTGACAGCGTTTGTTTTAGTGTCAAAGCATTATCGTTAGTTTTGTGCGTTAAAAAAAAGGATCTATTTGAGACCTACTTTTCAAATTTCACAAAATTTTAAATGACTTGTTTTGTGTGGGTTAGTAATCTGTTAAGTCTCAAATTTCATGTTTGATGTTTTGTCCCGTTTGATACAGCGGTAGGTAGTTCATGAAATTAAATTCCACCGTTTTTTCTCGGAAACTTAAATAGACTTTTTTTGTATTCGTGGATGAATCGTCTTCCACGAACGTAGATAATTAAAAAAGGATTTATCAAAATCTGTGTCGAAGTGAAATGGAAAAACGTAACGGAAAATAAGTTAACTTAGAAATGATGATTAATAGAGATGAAGGGGAGATGCGACTGAGTTGTACCTACCCCCATATAAAGTGGGATAAGGGTTGGTAGAATTAAAGTCAAATCAATAAAGATTGGTTTTGATTAGATGTTTCATTTTTAATCGTATTAAAATAACATTGCGTTGTAAGCAGCCACTGAATGTTCCCACTGCTGCAATTGGGGGCATTCTCTCCAAGAATCATTACCATAATCCATTACGCTGGTTCTGTGTGGGTTGGCGGATGACTTCGAAAATGATAGCAAAATAAAGTATGGGGGTCGAATTGATAACCTGGTTCTTTTTGGAAGTCGGTTAAAAAAGATGAAACATCTGGAATACGAATTTCAATACCTTAAAATTTAGCTAGGTTAGGTTAGTTTAGACAAAAACATAAAATTTGTGGTTTCCCGACGCCATTTTAATAGTTTAGAGAGTTTCGGCACTAGGTGGCAGGTAGTGTAACTTAAATGAAATTAACAGGCTGGGCAAGTGTAATTAAATGTCAACGAATCAAGTTATTATGTAGCCTGTAACTTATTTGAAACCTACAATTGAGATAGGCGGCGCTTCCGTTTCGATTTTAGGTGCTCAAATGACTCCCCAAACTAGTTCTTGACTCGTTTTATTGGTGGGGGCCACTATGTAGGTAGCTTCGAGACTTTTGCTTGAACATTGCTTCAGTTGGCGTTTGATTTTCGTTGCGAATAGAAGGTGCACTAACGACAGAGTCGTTCGATAACATTTTTTATATTTTTAGATATACCTTGCAACTCAAATATAATTGTTATTCTAATAATAGTCATTCTGTAATGAGTATACAGAGTGAATCCCCTGTTGCGGGAACGAGTGGAGTGCGGAAAATTAACTATAAACGTCCGCGGCGTCTGTACAGCAGCAGCGACGAGGACGGCGATGACGAATATACGGCAAGCTTATTGCCGTCGCCAAAGCGATCGTGTACACGTACAGATGCCCAGGACCAGAGGTTGGACTATCTTCAAAAACAGGTCAGTGAACTAAAATACCTTATTACAAAGAATTTTAAAAATGACGCAGAAACCAAGAACGAAATTAATAACGATGTTTTTCTTAGAAATGAAGACAATGTGTCTGTCTCATCAGAGTTTTTAGAGCCTGGTGAGCCATTTCTTGATTGGAATGAAGAGACAATTAGTTCAGATTCAGTTAAACGCACTCCGGAGTCTAAACTAGGCTATTTGCGAAAGGTTCAGCATTTTGACAGCGTGGAATGGAGTAACGTGCGCTATACAGATGTTCAAAAGAAGTATCTTTCTCAGCCCGGCTTTACAAATTTAACCCTTAATGACGAGTTACTTTCGTGCGAATCAAAATTTAACCATTTGAGGTCATTGGATCAAACTCTTGGAGCACTAACAAACATGCTGGTCACGCAAAAAAGACGTTTTGCAAAAAACGTTAAAATTTATTGGATTGGAGTTCTAATGGTGACACACAGCTTAATAGCGCCTCACTATCCAAAAAAGTGCGAGAACTATTTTCTAATCGGTGCCCGTACATGAATGTTTCCAAGGATATTCTACAAGTGGTATGTGGTCGGCGGGCAAATGTGATTGAGCATAGACGAGATGGTGCATTGCATTCCGTTAGAGATAAATGTAATAAATCCATTTTGCAGAAGATACCTCCAAGCTGTGATTACTTGTTTCAACCGAAAGAGTTCAGTGAAGCGGTACTGAGATTGGGAGGTGGATCTAAAGTTTTCCGCAAGCCATTTCTACCTGCCGAGGGTAGTCGACGTGGCAATATTAGGTCATACTTGCCTGCCGAGGGCAATCGGACTACGCACTGGCGGTCTACCGAATTTTCGGGGTAATACCCGAAACAAATCCCAGCAAGCTGCCGCTTCTGGGAAAGGCAAGTCATTCCCTGGCAAACCAAACCATTTTGCGGCAAAGAATAAGCCACCTCGAAACTCTAAAGGTGACTACCACGGTCACCAAAAGCAATGACTATGCCAAAAGTTTTCAAGCAGGCCAGTTACACCTTTTTCGAGACGTTTGGAAATCCTTGGCCGCACCTACCCACATATTAAAAATAATACAAGGATACAGAATCCCTTTTACCGAGAAACCACCTCTCCGGGTCAGTTACAAAAATCAAAATCTGGTACCGACAACCCCTGCGCTACGATCCGAGATAGACCAAATGTTGAGGGAATCGGTAATCGAAAAAGCACCACCAGATCCAGGTTTTGTGTCGAATATGTTTCCAGTAAAGAAAACAGATGTATCTCGGAGGCCAGTTCTAAACCTCAGGGCCTAAATCAATACCTAAAACCAAAGGCTTTCCGACTGGTGAACTTACAGAAAGTGCCACATTTCCTTCAGGCCGGCGATTTTATGATGAAAATAGATATTCATCAGGCCTATTTTCACATTTCTATAAGAGAATCGCACCGTAGATTCCTCAAGATTTATTTTCAACGACGTGACTTACCAGATGACGTGCATGCCATTCGGTCTAGCCAGTGCCCCGAGAACATTCGCCACTTTATCCAATTGGGTGGCTCAAAAGCTCAAGAGAAGAAGGTATCAGAGCACTGGTGTACCTGGACGACTTCCTCTTGGCGAATCAATGTCCCTTTATGCTCCAAAAGTACATGGAACAAGCCATCCAACTAATGACCAGTTTAGGATGGGTTATAAACAGGCAAAAGTCGTCCGTCCTGCCGTTACAAGCAATCGAGTTTCTCGGAATAGCTTGGGACACAAAGTCAAACAGCATAAGTCTGCCACAGAAAAAAGTGTCTTCACTAAAGATGCGCCTGTTCCTCGCCCGAAGAACAAAACAACTGACATTGTTAGAGCTGCAAAGACTAGTGGGTACCCTACAGTTTTCCAGTTTTGTAGTACCTCACGGGATGCTGCACATGCGCAATCTACAGGCATGTCTTCATCAAGCTCTGAAAAAATCAAGAGCAGTTCCGCTGACGGTAATGGCTCAAAAAGACTTAGATTGGTGGCTAAACGACGCTCGAACAACCAGCGAAATTTGGATAGAACCAGCTTCTTATCACATAGTGACGGACGCTTCAGGCGTCGGTTGGGGAGCTTATGTCAACGGCAATCAGATTCAGGGATTCTGGACAGCAAAAGAGCACCTGTACCACTCCAACGTGAAAGAACTTCTGGTTGTCTTGAAAGTTTTGTCACAAGACGTATTTGCCCAGAGTTGTCAAAACAAAACCGTAATGATACAGAGCGACAACAAAACAGCTCTGGCTTATCTGCGGAAACAAGGTGGAACCAATTCGAAAACACTGATGCAGATAACGAGGCTGATATATCGCATTGCGGAGGCACGCAATTTAAGACTGGTGACCAATTATTTGCCAGGTCCACTGAACGGGATAGCAGACAGCTTGTCCAGAAACAAGTCGATAGCAGAATGGCACTTGTTACCTCAAGCTTGCCGCCTAATTTTCAACAAATGGGGAATTCCCCATATAGACTTGATGGCATCCACGCGAGCCCATGTGGTACCCACTTACGTGACGTTAGATCTACGGGATCAGCAAGCGATATATCACGATGCGTTCAGTCGACCATGGAAACACGAGCTAGCATGGATTTTTCCGCCACCATGCCTCATGTACAAAGTACTTGCAATGCTGAATCAAGCGCAAGGAACTTACATAGTGATTTGTCCAAGATGGAACAATGTCTTTTGGAGAGCAGATCTCAAGAAGAGAGCGGTCAGTCCACCGTTTACCATCAGGAACCTGGAGTCGGTACTCATAGACACGCGGACCAAACGACCTCCTCCGCAGATCAGCGACCTTGTATTGGAGGCATGGAAATGTCAGGGTGGAACGACCTCATGAGAAATTGGTCAGCCGCCGAAATAGCAATAATAGAGTCAAGTTGGCGGCCCAGTACACTAAAAACCTATAAACAAGCTTGGTCGCGATTCTTGGTATGGTGCCAGAAAAATGGTATAGATAATAAAAACCCCGGTGGGGCCGGTCTATCCAAGTACCTCATTTATTTACACACATGTAACTTGAGCTACAAGACTATACTGCTACACAAGTCAGTGGTGTCGTCGTTTTGTCAGCCTGACTTGGAAGTAAAATTGAGCTCTCATGCTTTGGTTCGGCAAGTTCTGAAAGGCATAGCGAACAAATCGGCCACAAAAAGTAAAATAAATGTTCCGGTGTGGAATCCACAAGTAGTAGTTGACTGGCTTTTACGGAATGAACCAAGGCTTGAAAGTCTGTTTGATGTATCTCGACGATGTGCCACTATAATGTTGTTGGCATCAGGTAGACGAGTTCATGATTTAACGCTTCTATCCGTTGAAAAAGATACATGTGTTTTTGACAGCAAATCGGTAACTTTTTGGCCATTGTTTGGATCAAAGACAGATACTATTCAGCATAGACAATCGGGCTGGCAATTACTAGCTGGAGATGATCAAAGGATCGACCCAGTATTTTCGATTAGAGAGCTTATCGAAATTTCCCAATCAAGGCGGTAATCGGGTAACGGAATAAAAAATTTGTTCATTTCATCTAGAGGAGAACCGAAGGCGGCCAGTCGCACGGTGATTGCTGGATGGATTAAAACGGTACTGGAAGCAGCCGGAATCCAAGATTCCCCTGGTTCCGTCAGATCTGCCGTAGCATCTTTGAACTGGGTAAATAACATGCCTCTGGAGGAAATATTAGCTCGAGGGAACTGGGCAACCCCTAACACGTTAATCCAGTATTACAGGCGACCTATGAGGACGCCACAGATATTAAATGTGCCGCCTAATCTGGCCAATACATTTGCCCCAGTGTGATTTGTACTATAATCAGATTGTATTCAGTAAATCTTTCTTCGCAACTCCACTATATGATTCATAATGTGTTGTACTAATTAAACATATGATCTTGTAACTGCCTTGATTATTTATTCAAGCCAAAACTAAACTTCCATATTTATAAACTGAAATTCACAGTTGGCGTTAATCTGTTGGTTGAGCCACCATGCGATAATAGACAGGTCTCAATTGTAGGTTTCAAATAAGTTACAGGCTACATAATATAAGAATTTTTCCTGAAATAAAAATTACTTATTATGTACCTAACTTATTTGAAACCTAGTTACTGCTGCATGGTTAATTGAGCCTAACTGAAGCAATGTTCAAGCAAAAGTCTCGAAGCTACCTACATAGTGGCCCCCACCAATAAAACGAGTCAAGAACTAGTTTGGGGAGTCATTTGAGCACCTAAAATCGAAACGGAAGCGCCGCCTATCTCAATTGTAGGTTTCAAATAAGTTAGGTACATAATAAGTAATTTTTATTTCAGGAAAAATTCTTATATTATGTTCTAAATGTCCACCAATACTTATTTGTTTAATTCAATATTTATTTGTTTAGCTGTTTCATGTGAATCTCATTTAGGCCCGCTAGCTAAAAGACGCTGTGTATTAAACGGGCTAGGATGTTAGGCCAAGCTAGTTAGTTGGCTGCGACAATGTTAGATTATGCTATAAGTGTGTAATGTTGGTGATTACCGCTGAGGCGCCATTAAGAGGCCTTTAGAGAGCCGAAGACGGTAATTAATTATCAATACACACGTGTAACATACGACGTTTTTCAACACACTTGAGAATAAAAAAACAATTAAAAAAACATTTCAACGGTGAAAAAGAGCTGTGATGTTTTTTTCTTTTGGCGGGCAAAAATATCAGTTATCATATTATGCGCACGCACGCAACTAAGTCACAGACTAGAAAAATAAGTTTTTTTTTGCTTTCTTTGGATAGCGTTTTTTAGCCACTTACAAAATGTGTTTTTTTTTTCTTAATTTCAAAAAAACAAAAGCTATTTGTGTATTCACATGAGTGAATGCTTTATTTTATGACATGTACAAGTTAAAATTATTCATTTAAATTCACAGTTGCCTGAAAAAACCTCTACTACTCACTTGTGAGTACCTAGTAGTAATGAAAAAGTTTTGTTTTTCACAGTTTGATTATAGGTGTCATTACATGCCTGATTGCGGTGAAATTAGAGCCACTTTATGAGCAAGTGTGTTGCAAAATATATTACAGCCTTACTAGTCTAGTCCTCAAACGTAACCAGTAAAGACCCTATTAGGTGTAGTAAGGCCGTCGCCTAGGCTTCCTTTTATTATAGACTACCGGAGCAGTGCGGCGGTCTAGCTTCACCCTAATATTTACCCTAATCGGCTTACATTCTGCTCGGTTAGCGCAAACAAGCGCGACATTTGTCAAAAACATGACACCGCTCGAGTCGTTTATAGCATACGACACGATTTTATTGTCGTTTTGAACACCTAAACCATTTATTTCTAGAGTATAAATGGACAGAATATGTAAGAAAAAATATTTGTAGTCGAATGGCGAATATACTTAATACCCTTTATTAGCATAATTTATTTTCTCCAAAAAAACAAAAATCGATTTCAATTACAATGTATGAATGTAATTAATTGTTATTATAATAATTAGGTGGATAGAAATAACAATCAATTATAACGTTTTATTAAGTACATATTAATTCGCCGACTGTCTAATATTATATTCTTGTCCTTTTATGACAACTGCAAATTATCCTACTACTATTATAAATGGGAAAGTTGTGACTGCTGAATCTCGTCGTAACTACATATTAACTTGAGGAGATCCAAGTCCCTTAGGGAACAGTAGTTTAGTAGAGCTTTATAAGAGTCAAATATAAAAGACGTTAAAAATAAAAGCCAATATTAACAGACAACAAAATATTCAGCATTAATCTATTTATCTGTTATTGTTAATACATCAGTCGTCATCAAAAGTCGTGTCGTGTCGTCGCGTACGTAGCTAGGTAGTCGTGTCGTCGTTTATAAACTAGAGCACCAGTCGAGTTACGGCGGTAATTATGAGAGACCGCGCCCGTCAGTCGTCTGATTAATTACTGGCTACGTGCACGTTGTGTGCTCAGTTCTGTCGGTGTCTGTGCGAACGCGGCGTTCCCGGCTTACTGTGATGTGCGCGTGCCTTTGTGATTAGACTGCCAGAACTCTAATGATGGTAACCATCGATGGCAACCGCAATAGGCATGATGCTTAAAAGAAACTAAATTAGTGCGTCAGTCACATTATTGAAACACTAGCTGACCCTTGCTACGCCACCTGTCGGAAATTGGTTGTACCAACTCAGAGTTAGAACAAATTTGATTAGCAAAGGTTTACAATGACGCAATCTTGGACATATGCTGTCACGGACTTCAGCGCACGCAACCAAAGCTCTCAAAAAGGGATTTTTTTTCCGTTTTGGTTATATTCTTCATCGGCGCCCCTATACCAAAAATAACTACTTAGTAGTAGTAGTAGTAAAATGTTGATGACTAGTTGGCGTTAGTACATGAGTTATAGAGGTTACTTAATCGCATAATAAATTGTACGTTGTATTTTTTTTTTTTTTTAACTTTTATAGGTTTACACTTGACCGCCACCTCACCTGATGTTAAGCGACGATGCGGTCTACGATGGAGCGTGTTTACCTAGAAGAAACCGATTCACTCTCGATTTGAAGACACCAAGGTTATAACTATCAGGGAAAACCCACTCTGGCAACTCATTCCACAGCCTAGACGTTCTTATCACAAAAGTAGAGTCAAACCTCTTCGTCCGTGTCTTTGGAACATCAACCATGAAACGGTGCCGCTTCTTCGAGTTACGAGAAGTCCGATAGAAAAAAGGGCAAGGTGGTATTAGATCATGCAGATCAGTCGCACACTCTCCGAAGTGTATCCGATAAAAAACTGACAAGCTTGCAATCTTGCGGCGATGTTCAAGACTTTGAAGTCTTTTTCGCACTAGAGTGTCTTTGCCTATGAGCCTTTTGGCACGCCTCTCGATCGATTCCAGAGCCTCAAGCTGATACTTAGCCGATCCATCCCAAAGATGCGAACAGTACTCCATACAAGACCGAATCTGTGCTTTGTATAAGAGAAGTAATTGTTCAGATTTGAAGTACTTTCGCACCTTTGAGAGGACACCTAGTTTTTTGCCCCTTCAGCCACTTTCGTAACCGACTGATTCGTAACCAGCTACGAAAAAAGAATTTTTTTCAGTGTTTTGTAACCAGTTACCAATAAACACTTATTTTTTCCGTTTTCATAACCTACCTATATTTGGTAACCAGTTATGAAAAAATACTTCCTGTTCTCTGTTATGTAACCAGTGATTAAAACCTTTTTCACTTTGATGAAACTAAGTAAACGAAGATAAGGTACGCTCTAATATAAAGAGAGCATAATGTGCCGAAAATCTCACACAAGTATACGCAATGTGCACACAGCTTCACTTGCATCGTGAGAGACGTTTGAATGAATGACAAAGACATCATGACAAGTAGGCAGTAGGTGCAAATGAGATAGCTATTATACATCACATTTGTTTAGATATTTTTTTCGACAAGAATAGAAAGACATACAAATGCACTGGCGTAAAAGAGACAAAATAGCCGCAACTAACATATCGCCGGTCGTGTTGCACTCTTACGCTGTATGTATATCTGTCTCTTTTTAGAAATGGCCAATTGTAAAATTGTTTACAACAGAAAAAAAATAATTTTAGACGTAATAATCATTGAACTGTTATGGAAATAATTAAAGATTTTGTGTACTTACGCATGTAAAGTGATACCATGGAACTTGTTCTTGGTCTTTGAACTGTTTGTGCACCTTGCAAAAGCAGAATAAGACATTATTACGGCTAATATCGGATTTTTTTGAATTGTTAGCGAACGTCCACTCAACTTGTGGCTCCTGTTGCGACTGAGATTCAATCAGGAGACGTCACCTGATTTTACATTGAGATCGTAGATGAGCGCGTGCCGCTTCTTAAGTGTTTTAAGAGTTCAATGATTACATCTAAAATTATTTTTCTGTTGTAAACAATTTTACAATTGGCCATTTCTAAAAAGAGACAGATATACATACAGCGTAAGAGTGCAACACGACCGGCGATATGTTAGTTGCGGCTATTTTGTCTCTTTCACGCCAGTGCATTTGTATGTCTTTCTATTCTTGTCGAAAAAAATATCTAAACAAATGTGATGTATAATAGCTATCTCATTTGCACCTACTGCCTACTTGTCATGATGTCTTTGTCATTCATTCAAACGTCTCTCACGATGCAAGTGAAGCTGTGTGCACATTGCGTATACTTGTGTGAGATTTTCGGCACATTATGCTGTCTTTATATTAGAGCGTACCTTATCTTCGTTTACTTAGTTTCATCAAAGTGAAAAAGGTTTTAATCACTGGTTACATAACAGAGAACAGGAAGTATTTTTTCATAACTGGTTACCAAATATAGGTAGGTTATGAAAACGGAAAAAATAAGTGTTTATTGGTAACTGGTTACAAAACACTGAAAAAAATTCTTTTTTCGTAGCTGGTTACGAATCAGTCGGTTACGAAAGTGGCTGAAGGGTTTTTTGCCAGCTAATTTTGCCTTAGACTCGATATACGTGCCAAAGTTGAGCGTAGAGGTCAAGGTAACGCCCAAAAGCTCAAGATGATCAGTAACCGGTACGGACACACCTCGAAAAGTAGGAGTATGTTGAAATGGACTCCTTTTTGCCGAGAACAGACACGCCTGCGTCTTTCCCTCGTTAAACTTGGCCAGATTGGTTTCGCCCCATTCAGAGACTTCCTCAAGGGCCAAGTTCAAACGTTCGATCATACTCTCTCTCAAAACCTTAGTTTGCTGTCCACTGGCTCTCGCGCTCGATATGTAACTCTCTACAACAGTGCTATCATCCGCGTACCCAAAGATACCGGGCTTCAACAGATCGTTTATATGTAGCAGAAAAAGCGTCGCAGAGAGTACCGACCCTTGAGGGACTCCGGCATTGATTGCCATTTGATCCGACGAGCAGCCATCAATGACAACTCGTATGGATCGATCCCTCAAGAAGTCCGATATCCATGCAATAAACCCAGAAGACAAACCATAACTAGAAAGCTTGCTAATAAGGCCATCATGCCAAACCCTGTCGAAAGCCTTCGAGATATCCAGGGAGACTGCAAGTGCTTCCCCGTGTTTCTCGATAGCTTCACTCCAGAATTGACATTTGTTTTTTTGTTTGTTTTACAATTCATCTTGTAACGCACCTTTAAACCTTCGCGCCCCTAGAGGCACATGCCTAGTTGCTCCACTGCTTATCGAACCTGTTCCTATTTATCATTATACAATTTCTACCACGAGGTCAATGCAGAAATCGCGAAAACTTAGCTGTTCTCTGAGTACATATTTATATACTGATCTTCCGTATCTAAAGCTTAACGAGAGTTTCGATATGACGATTATTATATTTTACTGTGAAATAAATTCGCGAGTGTAATGTGTAAAGACAATTTTTTGTGGTTTTCATTTTTACATCTTTGTGGTTACATCTTTGCTCGCGCTGTTAGACAGATACGAGGACTCTTCATTGACACAATAAAAAAGGATACACAAAAAAATCCCAATGGTTACAATCTTGGTATCTTCAAGTCGAGACTGAAGTAATTTGGATGAAATTTGGTACATATGTAAATAGCAATGGTCTGGAATAACACATAGGCTATTTTTTATCTCGAGAAATTAACCGGATCGGAAACTATGCGGGTAAAACAGCGGGGAGCTGCTAGTAGAATATATTGCGAGTATTTCAAATTTCAAAACGCACCTTTACTGTGATAAAAATTAGGGCCATCTTGTCTACCAGGCTAATGTGTTCAAATACAAAATACCTAGCTGGAATGGATATATCCTGTCTTTTAAGGCCCTGAATCTAAGACCAAATTGGATCAAAATTGGATGGAATAAAATGTGACACTGTGAAGATATTGAAATCTCGTCAACCGTCCATAAGCATAGGAGCCAGACGACGAACAAAAAGCCTAAGTTATACATATGTAGGTCTTATCTCATAAGAGCCGTAATGTGTAATAGATAGCGCTTGGAGCGATAATACTAGATTTTTTACTGCCCAGACGCTAGTTAAATAAGGATTTGGTTTTGCAGATACATTTATATGTATGTAGCTGATATACTACATCGCAGTATGATTTCTTTCGTCGCTTAACATCAGGTGAGATGGTGCTTATGTGTAAACCTATAAAAGTGAAAAAAGAAACTTTAAAATAATCTTACTAGCGGCCCGTTCCTGCTTTGCTCGGATATTGTCATATTAAATCAATTTATCGAAATAAAACTATACCATCTTTCAGTGTGTACCAAATTACACATTCAATGCAAACTTTCGTAAATATCGGTTGACTTGGTAAACAGTTCACTGCGTACAAACATCATGATACTGGATTTTATATGTTAAGATGTGTCTGGGTCATTTGCGTATTACACTGCTAGATAGAACTTAATGGCTGTTTAACCACCGTGCTGCTATGAGAAGGCATATTATTGCTTACCATCAGATCCATGACCTCCACATTACTCGTCACTTAAGAGGTATGAGTTGATTTACATACTTACTCTATGCCGCAAATGTAAAAAAAATGGTTGTCTGTAAAGTCGGTTTACTGACGATAGTTCAACGTGACAACGTCTTAAGAAAATACTGATCGGCGCATGACGTCATGCGGCGAGGTAACGGCGGTAACGGCACATGACGTCATGTTTTGCGGGCGTGCAGCCGGCTTCATCGAATTATAAGACGTTGCCACGTCAAAAATGTTTTATGGGAAATAAAACTTTACTTATCACTATAGCGCAGGCCAGTTCAAATGCGTTCACATCAAGCTCCGTGGACTTGTGGTCTACCGTTTAACTGAAAAGGCTATGGTCTTGTTGATGCTTTCTTTTGATTTAAAATATTTTATCTAAAAACAAAGGGCGAAACCAAGGCAATAGCCGCGAACAGAATCATTCCAGTTCTGATTTCAACGGTCATACGAGCTAGGATAAAAAAAACCATCTACCCGCGCGCGTTTTTGTGAGGTATTGTGAGGGGGGTAGTTGAAAAATAAAAAATATGCAATTTTAAAATAATTCAAAAACGAAATTACAATTCCTTAATGAACTTGTAAGTTGTAAATGAAAATACCGACCTCAAATACCTTGAGTCATTTAGGGATAACGCTCGCTCCTATCTCGCCGGGATTACGGGCCCGGACTCCCTAATAGGGCTGTCACGAGGGCTTGTTTTAATTTTATGGCGGTGGGAACTGGACTTCTATTTTTTATTATGTAAAAAGGGGTTTTATTGGATTTGACGTGTCTGTCTGTGTGTCTGTGGTGTCGTAGGTCCGAAACGAATAAATCAATTTTGATGAGTTTAATTTTGATTTTTGGAAGATTACGTGGTCAAAGTGGTTCTTGCCTTCTTTAAAAAACCCCATTAATGCATGATTATGACAATTACCTTTGTCATGAGATTAATTCTCAAATTTAAAAAAACCATGTCCCATATTTTCATTCATTTTCTCAAATAGGAAATACATCTTTGTATAGGAAAGCTTTTGTTTGATAGTATTGGTGTCATACTAAAATTAGTTTCTAATGGGGATTCGAATTTAACCTTTCATCCCTAGACCAAATGTGCTTAAAGCGGTATTTAATTTTAGCGAAGTCGTACATTGTTATTGCTAACATTAGTACGATAATAGTAATTCATGTATTCAATTTATTCCCACCGGCGGCATCCCAAATCGAGGCCGCACCGTCTGAGATGCCCTTGCGCTGGCCGTTGTACTAGATTTAGTGGTCTTCGAGTATAGTGTATGAGAATGATAAGTGTATATGTAATGTATTAAGCTCTTAATGTTTTGCGTTCCTATATGCTCTAGATGTGTGCGTAATTATAGTTATACAATACAATAAATACAAGTTAGTGACTAAGATTGGATTAGTAGAGTCAAGAGTCCTACGCCTTCTGCACTAGCTTAAAGTTCGGCAGGCAATAGATATCCATCTTGTTTTTATTGTAAAGGTACAAATGGCAGTTGATGATAAATAAATACACTTTAAACTGCACTTCACTTCTTGAAAATAAATTGTATCTTAATAAACTGTACCGATATATTCGTCTCCCCAATGTCTCAATTACTTAACCAACATACACAATTACATTCCATTTCTCGAGTTGATCACTGGGACACGATGACAAGGGTTGACAACCCTACGACGTAGTCTCAGGAACCGTATGAAGAGGGTCACCTATTAAACTAAAACTTATCCTCGCTTGTATCGGGTTAGTTTGATTGGACTGTAATTATACTGTAACGATAATAATGAAGACCGAAAAAGCTACACCGTTTCATGGTTGATTTTCCAAAGACGTTTGCATAATCCATGCAATCCCATCCATCTGCTGGGACTCGGGGCCTTTCTCGGATGATAGTCAAGACCATAATAAACCATACTGACCTCGAAAGATTCTAGGTGTATGTCGGTTTCCTCACGATGTTTTCCTTCACCGCTCTATGTTACCGGACTTACGCTCATTACTTGGAAAAGACAGTGGTGCGCGTTCTATTTGAACCGGGGCTCCGGGTCGGCATTCGCCGTTCTCCAGATTAGACTAGCCGTAACTTGATTCCGTCATTATACGGTAACAAAAATAATCAAAACCGAAAAGCAACACCGTTTCATGGTTGAGTTTCCAAAGAGGTTGGACTACGCTGAAAGGCGTCTATTTACTCTCGATTTTGAACCCAGATTGTAGCTATCAGGAGAAACATTTGCCCTCTGCATGTTATTGGATATTATTTGATTTCATTGGTCTGCTTCCTCATTTGTTAATTTTCCTTGTTTTGTGCTAATCTGGCTCGCTGCGCAAATCTGTTGAAATGCAAAAAGTATTATTAGTTTATTTAGCTGTTATTTAGCTATTATTACTCTCATGTTTTCTTTTTATTGTTTCAGGTAAGGAGGGAGTACTTTGAATCAAAGAAAGTGACTGGTTTGTTCAACCGATTGTTTGGCTGGCCTCGTGGCTCATGGCTTAGTGGGTAGTAACTCTGCCTGCGATGCCGAAGGATGTGTTGTGTGAAGGAATGTCAAGGATTTGTATTGTATTGTCCATTCTGAATTTGAATCGTTCGGATGTGAGTTTGTGAGTATGTGAATCAGTACTCTGGAACGGAAATCGCAAACTGTGAAACGTGTAGGATTTGAATGAAAATAAATGAAGTGACGATTTACGGAAGACAGCTTGAAATATATAAGATCAACTATCAGGCTGCCATACTATGGGAGAGGCATATGTCCATCGGTGCACGAGTAGGGTCTGATGATGATGAATCTTTAAATAAATCATCTATCTCCTTGTGGGCTAGAAAGTTCTTATAAAGTTATAATTGCATTGAATCACTAGGTATCGCTGAAAGCATACAAGCATCGATATAAATTAATAGATGTGCCCTCCCAAACTTCAGGCGCACGGAATTATGTCATCGTTGGGAAGGGCGAGTTCACTCTATCCGTTCTAGTCGATTGTAGGAAGCGGTGAACGCCGGACGTTTATATCTATCACTATTCGTTATCAACAAACAAAATAAGTAGAACCGCAACATACCTCGCCGCTGGCGATTCTAGGGGTCAATTAGATTGGTAGTTTAAACCACTCACGCTTACTCACAGAGACGGAATTTGTTAACAATTTCAAGGTGCTCAGGGCACATCCATTGATTTATATCGATGAAGTATGGTCGTAAATATTGTAAAACAGAATATTTAAAATCACAAATCAGCTCGACACACCATGGGTTCACTTCCAGACGTCGTGCGTTCCGACTACCCGAAGAGATTTAAACTATGTTGCGCTAAATCCCTTTCTCTAGATTATTACCATAAACAGTTTGAAACTACGCGAAACTGCCAAGTGTTGCGCACTATCAAAATAAATGGAACTTTCGGCGTTAATACTGTGCACTAAAAAGTTGAAACTACCCACATTTAACTATAATGCGCGCGGGTAGAAAGTTAAATGTTTGAATTAAACTAAAGCTCGCGGGCCCTTTTAAATTACGTTTCTAAGCGTGGATTTGTTTGTGTTTTTTATTACTTCTTAACTGAATTTCTTAGAGTGAAAGATATTGTCCTAAACTACCTTTAGATAGATATTTATGTAGATAAAAGATTTATTTCACAAAATTAAACAAAAACTTCTCATGAAAAATAAAAAAATAAGCTGAAAAATTGAAAACAATTGGCAACCTTATCGCCAAAAGTGATCTTCAATTACCTACGAACTGTCTTTTTTCATTTGCGTTTTTAATTGTTTTTTTAATCATATAAAATAATTAAGCTCCTCTTTAAATATTCCGTTGCATTGATTGCGTTGTACTCCTTCCTAGGACCTATAAATATCAGTGCAATACTGTGTTCCGGTTTGAAGAGTAATGTTTTTTTTTTTAAATATAGAGTGACGAGACGAGCAGGTCATGTGCCTGATGGTAAGCAACATGCCTGCCACATAACAACACAGTGACACGCAGCTATTTTAACATGGAGATTCCAAATCATTACCTAGCACTGCACTGCGCTCGTCACCCAGAGATCTAAGTTGTTATATCTCTAAGCCCTGTAATTTCTCTGGAAACATTGCCCTTCAGACCGGAACACAGTAATGTTTGCACATTACTGCTTGGCGGTAGAATATTTGGCAAAGGTGTGGTCCTTCCCCAGGCGGACTCTGCCAAGAGTCCTACTACCACTACAATGTTTTAGATAAATTAAAACGCAAAGAGGTAAATTGTCTTGTATATGCGGGTGACGAGCGCAGTGCTGTTCTAGGTGGACTAGGTCTTACATACAATCCTAATCAACTATATGAACAAAGAAGACTCCATAATACTAACACCTATGTAGTACAGTACTGCGTTCATCATCCTGCAAATATTACAGAGTTCCGATTTGAAGAGCAATGTTTCCACTGAAATTACAGGGAATAGATATAAAACATCTTATATCTACGGGCGCAGTGCAGTGCTAGGTAATGATTTAGAGTCAGGGAATAGAGTTAAGAGTGCGCCTAAAGCCAGGAAAAAATCAGATTTCACCCGCGCGACGCGTTTCTTAATGCGATGTACATAAAGTTGAGAATAGCATGACACAGTTTGGAGGAAAAATCAATATTTAATCAGGAGTCCATTTTTGACCAAGTTTTATTTAATTACTCAATAACTAAACATAAATTTAAAAAAATGTTCGGTTACTTTACTAGAACGTACAAATAGGAATTTTATTACCAAAAAATAATGTGGGGTCATCGCTGATAATTTCGAGTACCTACTCGAATTAAAACGGGTTTTTTCGGTGTCATTTTTATTTTTTTATTGTAAAAAACTCTGATCTATTTCTAAAATTCTATTCGGTTATCGTGCTTCTTCTTGATTGTACCCGCACGTCAATATTTTTTTTGTCATAGTTTTTAGTTTCTTAACTTCAGTGAGCGGCGTCGAAAATGTCCTTTTTTCGTTTTCTGGCTTTAGGCGCCCCCTTAAGACATCTTGTATATCTGGGTAACGGGCGCAGTGCAATCCTAGATAATGATTTGGACTCTTCATATACCAATAACAACCAACGTAAGACCGAGGATCTGGCTGAGTGGCGTATTATAAGAGAGGCCTATGCCCAGCAGTGGACGAACACAGGCTGATGATGATGATATACCAATAGCTGTGTGTCACTGTGCTGTTATGTTGCTTACCATCAGGCACATATCCTGCTCGTCTCGTCTGTTCACTAAACAAACTATTTACTTCGCAAACTACTATAGTTTGTAAAAATTCTAAATTACCCTCATACGAGGTCGTAAGACGGGGGTGTATCGTGCTGATAACAAGTTTCGCTAAGATTATGTATGAGGGTAGCGGGAGGTCGTCGCGAAGATTGCGCGGGGTGTAATTCTGGAAAATGTAAAGATAGTTTTAAGTAATTTAGGGTGATAAGTTAGCAGCTGAAGTACGTTGCTTTGTTGTTGCTATGCTGCTATTGTGTGTTTGGTCTCTTATTATTACTTTATAACTGACTTTTTTGAAGTGAAAACTTCTTTTGGCGCGCCTAGACAAATTTTTCGTGGGCATGTGAAATGAATTCTATCGTCACGCTCGGATATGATAAGAAATCTTCGGGTAAACTCGGGACCATAGCCATTGGCTATCTAGAAATGCGTCAACCAATGGGAAATGCTAAAAGGGCGTGGCCTGCACATCATGGCATGGCCATCTAGAAATGCGTCAGCTAATGGGAAACGCTGGTGCATTTCTAGATGGTCATGCCATGACCAGACAACACCCTCCGGTTACACCCGTGTAGTTTCCAAAGTAAGCTATCAAATTCGGAGGTATAAGTTTTCACTTCTATCGGCAGTTCCTATGACTGCCAATTTTTGACGTGACAACGTCTTATAATTCGATGAAGCCGGCTGCACGCCCGCAAAACATGACGTCATGAAACGTTTCCGCCGTTACCTTGCCGCCGGCGTTACCTCGCTCTAAGGCGTAGTTGAAGTTGTCACGTTCAACTAACGTCAGTAACCCGACTTTACAGACAACCTTTTTTTTTCTTTTCTGTACGTATGTTACGCTATAGATCTGCTAATTGGGATAACGACTGGGTCAAAAATATATAAGTATACCATTATAATTAGCTCGTTAGATAGATTATGGAAAAATATGGGACACGTATTTTTTTGTTTTTAATTATCGACAATTCACAAAGATAGATTATCAGTGTTTTTATTTTATGTAGGTATGTGTTGTTTTGGCACAATAAACTTTCCATCAAACTTTCGGAGTGGAAGGGGGGGGGGGGCAGGCTTGTGACGTCACTCTATCGTAAAAATTGTACCATAACGTGACGTCACTCGAAATAACAATAGTTTTAATAATTTAACTGACGGGCTCATACGTTTTCTTTGATTAGTCATCTCGCCTATTAAGGCTTCGAGTACCACCAATGGGATTATAAGTTATCAGCCCATATCAGTCAGTCCACAACTAGAAACACCCTTAGGCCTCACTCACCCTTAATGGTGCCACTTAGCCCGATCGTCGGCTTTACGTTTCCAACCGCCACCAGCTGCCTTTTGTATATCGTCACTCCATCTAGTCTCAGGGCGTCCTACACAACGTTTACCGATTCGCGGTCTCCACTCCGGAAACCGTCTAGCCCAACGGTTATCGGGTCTGCGACAGATGTGACCGGCCCACTACCACTTCAGTTTCCTAATACGGTCAGAAACATTTATTTAAAACTTCGTAATTTTAGGAAATCCCTCTAAATATAACATTATCTACCCTAGCGGTTAGTAACTAATTAAAATTACTAACTATACCCAGGTCGAAGTACCGTAGCAACGTATTATTATTAGTATCGTTCATGGTATGTCTCGTCGATCGGTAGACAGGGCGACGATGCGTGCACTATTTTAATTGGAGCCTGCTCGGGACGCTTTTAATTAGCTCGGGTTAATTAGAACGCGGTTTAGCGTTCCAGTATGTAGTAAGGTACGTAGATCTGATCGACAAAAGTGTACGTACTTGGACTTTTTATCAATTCATTAAAGGCCTTCGAATTCGATCTTTAGGTAGACTGGTCAGGTGCATAAATAGACATCTTTAATGTTAAGTTTTAGTTAGGAAGTGTTGTTGAAGGAATCAGATAGAATTGAATCACAGTTTGGAAGTGTTATTACAAAAGAGTTTACATAAATATACTACGTATAGAGTTAGAACAAACGCTTTAAGAGTGCGCCTAAAGCCAGGAAAAAATCACATTTCACCCGCGCGACGCGATTCTTAATGTGATGTACATAAAGTCGAGAATAGCATGACACAGTTTGGAGGAAAAATCAATATTTAATCAGGAGTCTATTTTTGACCAAGTTTTATTTAATTACTCAATAACCAAACATAAATTAAAAAAAGTGTTCGGTTACTTTACTAGAACGTACAAATAGGAATTTTATTACCAAAAAATAATGTGGGGTCATCGCTGATAATTTCGAGTACTCGAATTAAACGGGTTTTTTCGATGTCATTTTTATTTTTTTATTGTAAAAAACTCTGATCTATTTTTTAAATTCTATTCAGTTATTGTGCTTCTTCTTGATTGTACCCACACGTCAATATTTTTTTTGTCATAGTTTTTAGTTTCTTAACTTCAGTGAGCGGCGTCGAAAATGACCTTTTTTCGTTTTCTGGCTTTAGGCGCCCCCTTAACACCGAACGCACGCTCTTGTCTTGTCGCTCTTGTGGAAGTGCCATACTTTTGTCGCGCCACGTCACTATGTCGTAGCCATAGCTAACATACACCTCATTTGCTTTCTATTGTTACAAAGGAACCGTGCGGAAAAACCTGATCTATTTACTTATTCTTTATCTAAGGTTATTACATACTGTGATCTGTGACTATATTATGTGTTCGTAGGCAACTTTTTATCTTGAGAAAAATACAGGAACGGAACGGATAAAACGATCAAAGTGGACCTTTAATTAACTATCTCCGAACCTGGGTGTTTTAAGTAAACTCAAAATAATTATATTTTGGCACACTTTTTTTTCTTCAAGGGTTGCACGTGACCACCATCTTCCCTGATGACATGTTGTAGTACAAATACTCATATTTATATTTACAATCCACAAAATACTAAAATTTTAGTAACGTCAATTTTTTTTTTTTTTTTTTATAGCATAGAATGACGAGACGAGCAGGTCATGTGCCTGATGGTAAGCAACATGCCTGCCACATAACAGCACAGTAACACGCAGCTATTGGAACATCATGGTCCAAATCATTACCTAGCACTGCACTGCGCTCGTCACCCAGAGATCTAAGATATTATGTCTCTCAGCCCTGTAATTTCTCTGGAATCATTACCCTTCAAACCGGAACACAGTAATGCTTGCACATTACTGCTTGGCGGTAGTGACCAGATACCACTACTGAATCTCTGACTGATTTTCAGCAATCTCGAACACGTCAGCCCTGTCACCTGTAAAACCATTCAAAAACGTTTTTGTATATGTATAAATTTAAATTATTTTTCACCGTTAGAACGGAAGCGAGCAACAAATACAGAAATAAACACTCTTAAATTTTCCCTTTGTCTCTCTCTCTCGCAAACACTCGCATACCCAACTTTCAGCTCTCAGCGTTGATGATATAAAAATCTATTTCCATCGTTCGAGTTTCCATTGAAATCGCGCTGGATTATGATATGAATGGACGCTTGTTTAGTCTCACGCGTAATGGGAGTACTCGAGTGATTCATGCGTGCTTTTACAGGCAAGATGATCGCATGAGGTGTTGCGGTACATTCCATAACCTAGGAAAGGACACACTGACTCTTCGATAGCTAGGGAGTGGTTTTACAGGCGCGATCATTGCATGAAGTGTTGCTATACACTCCAACTAAGAAAGGGCTCACTGGCCCTTTTATAGTGAGCTGTTTTACAGGCGCGATCATCGCATGTCGTGTTGATATATATGTATATATTCTATCTAAGAAAGCGCATATTGGCTCTGCTATAGTGTGACGTTTTACAGGCGCGATCATCGCATGAAGTGTTGCTATACATTTCTAGGAAAGCGCAAACTGACTCTCCGATACTGTATAAGTAGCCCACTAAATGCTCCCACTGCTGGGACTCAGGGCCTTCTCTCGAAAGCAGAAAGTCAGGGCCTTAATCTACCACGTTGGACGTATACTCTCTTTCTACGGAAACGTAATTTCGAAATAAACTCGCGACTTTCCAACTCCGATTCTACTTCGATCGACCGTTCGACCGTTTTGTCCGTTTAAATGTTCTAAGCCTACTCTAATTAGAGTGCGCTTAGAACATTTAAACGTCAAATAATGTTGTATCGGACGAAACGAAGTAGAACGAGAGTAGGAAAGTCGCGAGTTTTTTTCTTAAATTACGCTTTCGTTGGATTAGAGTAAACGTCCTGGCATATTGCGCGTTTGTGGATGACTCTAAGGCCAATTGTCCACGTAGCTGCACGACATCCGCACGATTTCGACAATTGTCGGATGCAAGACGAATGCTTGCATCTTGCGTACAAATAATGAAGTCTGTGTCCACGAAACGACAACGACACGACAGCCGCACGTCTTGCGTTTGTTCGTAGGATGCATGCATTCGACAAAAGACGCGTGCGTGGACAGTAGGCCTAAGACGTTTTCAAACTAAATGTTAAAAGTTTACTCCAACATGTTAAATAATATAAATAAATTTATATAAAATTAAATAAATTTTGTCACGGTAAAATAACTAGAACGGGCACTGCGCGGGTAAAACCGCCGGTAGCTGCTAGTATATCATACAAAAATTATAGAGTACAATTTGTAATGAAGAAATAAATGGATACGTAACATAATTAATCAAGTTTAGCCTATCCCCCCGGAACACAAACAAACCCGCGTTCAGACCGCCGTATAGTGTCAGTTGAACGCCGGCCAAAACCGCTGAATACCTACTGCGTCGCGTTTTATTTATTGTGCGCGTGTGATTATTTGATCTCGTTTTAATTCTTCTGTCGTTTACCTCATTTGTCTAGCGGACCATGTGCGCGGGACTAATGGCGGGACATCGCACCGTCGAATACAGCGGAATTATCTTAATTGTGCAGACTGCGTGTGTCTACTAAAGTTTTACAACCTTTTTTTGAAGTGAAACCTTATTAAGCGCGTTGAGTATTTTATGGTTGAGATAAAAGTCATCGATTTCGCGTCATCGTCACCTAACGCTTTTCTAAATAGCCGTGCTTAGGAAGATTTATCTAGAAGGCCATGCTTAAAAGACTGTCAATGACCATTGACCATGCTTTAAGGTTTATTCCAGACTAGCAGCGCCCTGCGGTTTCACCCGCGTAGTTTCCAAAGTGAGCTATGAAATTCTAAGCTTTTAGTTTTAATTTCTAGTTTTTTTATAGTTTTACACTTGGCCGCCATCTCGTCTGATGTTATGTGACTCGACCATGCTGTCTACGATGTTTACGTAGAAGAAACCGACTCACTCTCGATTCAAATTACCATCAGCCGGCCCTTTTGCTCATTACTACTGATCAAAAACACTACAAAGTAGCTTTACGTTTTCTCGATTTACGTACTAAAATAAACCTATTTTTATTTAAACCAACAACCATCACATCCAAACGAAGATAAAAAGAGAAAGTGTAAACAAACTAACTCCAATCGATTCGATAGTAAAATGTTGAAATCCTTGGATTTACGACGGGACATAAAATCGGAACAAATCCATCGATTACTACCGACCGAGTGCACTGATTAATATGCGAACTAACATATGTGTTTCAGAATACTATGTGAGACTTTAGAGCTCTAGATTCTAGACAATCATTGCGTCCTAGTCTTCAAAAAATAATAAGCCCATTTTCACATTCGAAAAATACTCGATAAAATGTCTATAAGCGTAAGGCAGCACACTAAATGTTCCCACTGCTGGGACTTGGGGCCTTCCCTCGCAAGGAGAGAGGCAAAGCCATAATCCACGTTGGTCCAGTGCAGGTTAGTGAATGACGATTGACTTAGAAATATTCTAAAGAAGGCCGTTTATGATGATGATTTCTATGAAATAAAATATAGACAACAATTTTTTTTTTTAAATATAGAGTGACGAGACCAGCAGGACATGTGCCTGATGGTAAGCAACATGCCTGCTACATAACAGCACAGTAACACGCAGCTATTGGAACATGAAAGAGTCCAAATCATTACCTAGCACTGCACTGCGCTCGTCACCCAGAGATCTAAGATGTTATATCTCTAAGCCCTGTAATTGATCTGGAAACATTGCCCTTCAAACCGGAACACCGTAATGTTTGCACATTACTGCTTAGCGGTAGAATAACTGGCAAAGGTGTGGTCCTTCCCCAGGCGGACTCTGCCATGAGTCCTACCACTACTACGTTGGCCCAGTGTGGGTTGGTGGATGACGCATCACCTAGAATTACTCTAAAGAAGGCCGTTTATGATGATGATTTCTATGATACAAAATATAGCCAACAAAATATACGTGTCTGTAGATAACATGTGTATTTTCTTATCTCTATAAGCGGTATTTATCATCTCATCGGGCAATACAAATCAGAATAAACCGCAGTGGATCGCCGTAACGCAAACAACTGGAGTAGTTAGTGTAAACGAACCGTTAACCGACCGTTTGCGGTGCAATCGGACAGTAACGCCTGTTCCGCGCGGGCATAGCTGCCGTCCGGCCGCACGGTGCTACGGTGCGACAACGATTGTATTGGCCGAGACGATAATGAAGCTTGTTTTATCATAAAAACATAAATTCAATTATTTTTTGTAATAACTGTCTGACGTCAACACCGAATATTTTTCGACCACTTAAGCGTCGCTAAACACGGTCAGTATTAAGTCGGGTGGTCAGTTGCAAGAACCAAGTGGTTTTTTTGAAGTGGAAACTTCTTTTGGCGCGCCTAGACAGATTTTTCGTGGGGTATGAATTGAATTTTTGCGTCACGCTCGGGTATGATAAGAAAACTTCGGGTTAACTCGGGACCATGACCATTGGCCATCTAGAAATGCGTCAGCCAATGGGAAATGCTGAAAGGGCATGGCCTGACCATTGGCATGGCCATCTAGAATTGCGTGAGCCATGGGAAATCCTGACGCATTTCTAGATGGCCAGGCCATGATGACCAGGCCACACCCTCCGGTTACCCCGTGTAATTTCCTAAGTAAGCTATCAAATTCTGAGTTACGCCTGTACGGTACGGTGCGACAACGATTGTATTGGATGATACGATAATGATGCTTGTTTTGTAATTCTTTTTTCTGTAATAACTGTCTGATGACAACACTTGTATTGACACATTACACTGATAAATATTATGTACACACTGATATTTTAGGAGTGGTAGGACTCTTGGCAAAGTCCGCCTGGGGAAGTAGGTACCACACATTTGCCAGTTATTCTACCGCCAAGCAGTAATGTGCAAACATTACTGTGTTCCGGTTTGAAGGGCAATGTTTCCAGAGAAATTATAGGGCTTAAAGGGCAGGGATTATATAATATCTTAGATCTCGGAGTGACGAGCGCAGTGGAGTGCTAGGTTGATGATTAATGATTTGGACTCTTCGTGTTCCAATAGCTGCGTGTCGCTATGCTGTTATGTGGCGGGCATGTTGCTTGCCATCAGGCACATGTCCTGCTCGTCTTGTCATATTATATCATATTAAGAAAAAAACACCAAGTCTTCTTCGATCACCGAAGTTAATCAACGATGAAAACAGTCGGTATTTAAAAGGGTGGCCACTTGTAAGAACCAAGTGAGTTTTTTTTTCATACAAAAATAATCTCATCGGGCAATACGAATCAGAATGATTTCTAATGTCGTCGTCACTGGCAGTGCAGTAAAACGTCGCGAAGAAACTAGTGTATTCCAAGCATCTTTCGCGGAGTGTGATCCCCACTTGACCAGCGTAGCGGATCGTAGCTTTCCGTAGCGAATCTTTCCATAGCATAGCCTTGACATATTAATTGTGAGACAATATCACGAATTCCGGCAAAGGGTAAATAAAGTGGACTGCTTATGTTTCTCCACATCTAATATAAGCCGTGTCGTAATATAGTCGGCATTCCAGATGACTGGAGAATGTGCCAAACCACAAACATACGAAGATACTGAAGACTACAAGGGAATTACAGCGTTCCGGAATTTTATTTCATTAGCGATTGCGTAGTTGAACTTTGTTTACAATCAGTGTTGTTCTCTACAATGTCGTCGACACCTTCCCTTTCTATACCTTTCTTATCTTACATACACTGCTATCTTACTAATATTATAAACTAGGAGCGCCCCGCGGTGTTACCCGCGAAGTTCCCGTTGTTTTTCCGGGGTAAGAAGTAGCCTATGTGTCCTTCCAGACTATAATCTATCTGTGTTCCAAATTTCAGCCGGATCCGTTCATACGTTAGGACGTGATTGAGCAACAAACATCCAAACATTGACATTTATAATATTGGTAGGATTAGTAGGATATAATTCTGTATATTGTCAATGAATTACTAATTCGCTTTTTTTCTAAATTTTGGA
The DNA here is from genome assembly GCA_963693475.1 of Ectropis crepuscularia. Taxonomy (NCBI): domain Eukaryota; kingdom Metazoa; phylum Arthropoda; class Insecta; order Lepidoptera; family Geometridae; genus Ectropis; species Ectropis crepuscularia. The sequence continues at coordinate 2,303,665 of OY856365.1, read as the reverse complement.
ATTATAAACGTAAAATGAACATTGAACAGTATGTTGAACATCATAAGTTTTAAAGTCGAATAATGGAAGACGCTGCCTTTTGCGCCGCAGTGCTTACACTAATGCAAAAGCCAGAGCCGCAAAAATTTTTGTAACTCAAAATCTGTTCAATAAAATTATCTTTATAAACATGAATGTTTGTTTGTATGTCCTTTATAGAATCGTTAACTATGTATTTGATCATGTGATGATATTTAGCAAAGTTGTTGTGCATGAGCCGTAGAAGGTTTCTGAGGCCTTTTTATGACCATATCCGAGCGAAGCCGGAAGCGGCCGCTAGTAACAATATAAAAAAAATGTCTAAAAATATCTGGTATCATTCGTAAATAGCACAACTTATGCAATCGCTAAGCGTCAGTGCGCAAATACCGCTACGTTCCACGAAACGTAACTCCCGCGCAGAATATTTTAACGAACCCGACACATCACAAGACGTTCGATGTCAACGCACGCGGCCCGAACTCTTTGACACATGACCTCAGTTTGACAGCTTCCTCCGTGTCATGTTTGACAGCTGGACGCTTCACTGCTCTTAGTTTGACGTGTCTTGTGACTGAATCGTGAGATTCCTTTGTCAAATGACGCTTCGAGTGAAAATAGATTGATTGTTTAAGATCGAGAGCGGATCGAGTAGATGAAAGATTATGACATAATGTTGTTTTATTTGAACAGATGAATTGAAAAGTGATACCGAATTGAGGTTGATGTGCCGTAAACTCGGATCGATTACAAATGTTTAAATGTAAAAAAATAGAATTTCTTTTTGCTGGTAATCCTATGTCCTGAAATCAGGAAAATCTGCTGTTTCATACACCTATATTTGTTTTCCTAAAAAGTGTTTATTGTTTGTAAAATACTAGTAGCGCCGCGCGGTTTTACCCGCGTAATTCCCGTAATTTTCCTGTGGAAACAACGTAGAACAAACCATAGGTTTCACCACTTTCACATCCATAATATTAGTAGGATTATACCTCTACAATTATGTGATTTTGAAATTGTCGCCCGGACGAATCTCGGACACCTCGCAAACTAAGGCTTTCCGGAGAAATCTAAACAGATGACAGCCCTAGTCGTGTTTCAAGATTGGTACTTTCGATACATCGACCATTACATTCTTTCGATTATTACATGTGCCCTGAGCACCTTGAAATTGGTAATAAACTGCATCTGTGTAGGTATGTAGCGTAAGGGGCTTACAAACCACCAATCTACTTGACCCCTAAAATCGTTAGCGGCGAGGTGTGCTGTGGTTCTACTTATTTTGGTTGTGAACAACGAATAGTAATAAGTAAAAACGTCCGGTGTTCAGCGCTTCCTACAACCGACTAGAACGGAAAGAGTGAGCTCACTCTTCCCAACGATGACATAATTCCGTGCACCTGAAGTTTGGGAGGGCACATCGAATGGTTTATATCGATGTTTCGATGATTCTTAATATTATGTAGTTAGGTACTCTTTCTCCATACTTTTTCAGAAAAAAAAAAATAGAACTCTTTTATTTTTTATTAATTGACGAGTAAATTGTACATTTATTAATAAAGTATTTTGACCATTGATTTTTGAAAGAAATTTATGAATTGTTGTAGGTATATGTCCTCAAAAAGGCACAATTTTGCATTTCATCGTGACCGTGAATATGATTTGGGAACGCAAATAGCACGCCATCGAGTCCGCGGCTTTAGTGCGCGATCGCTAACGTCGACGAGTCATCGTTCGTTTCGAATTCATTGTTTTTAGAGATTGCCGTATTTCGGAACTTGCACGAAACGTTTACCGAACGATTTCGAGAATCGCTGCAGCTATGCCAAACAAAGTAACCGAATATGTTTCTAAATATCGTCGTGTTATTCATTTGGTGTGAAAGAAAATATCGTGAAAAACCGACATGCTCTGACGCCTTTGGATGATGTGTCATCTACCAAGCCGCACTTGGCCAGGGTGGTTGCTTATATACTTTTCTTGTTGCACACGACCGCTACCTCGCTTGATGTTAAGTGATGATGAATGATGCAGTCTACGATGGAGCGTGCTTATGTATAAAAGAAACCGATTCACTCTAAGATTGTAACTATTGGGAAAAACTCAGCAAAACTATTAAATAAATATAAATATTGGTGGACAATTCACACACAACACCGTCTGACCCCAAACTAAGCAAAGCTTGTGTGATGGCGGCCAGATAGCTGATATAATACTTATATAGTTTTAAATACATACTTATTATACATAGAAACACCCAGACACAGTGCAAACATTTGAATTCATCACACAAATATTTGCACTGGGTGGGGATCGAACCCACGACCCTCGGCTTCGCAGGCAGAGCTACTAACCACTTAACCACAAGGCCAGTCCGCTGGTAATATTACTTGCTAATCTATTTAGAAGCGAACTTCTCACGTATTAACGCAATAATCGTATCCTAATATGATTTCAGCAAGGTATTTTGAACTTTTCTGTTTTCCTTGAGGTATATCGCAGAAATCTTATTGTACTAGTCCGTTATTTTATAATAAACCTAATATTAATACTAGTGAATGACACATGTCTTCGAAAGATCTTATACTTATATCTTTTATAGGTTTACACTTGACCGTCATCTCGTCAGATCTTAAGCGAGGATACGGTCACTAAAATAATGTTTTTTTCACAAATCCCACTAAATGGGTGTCAAATGAAAGGGCTTGACAAATAGAATACAGAATACGTGCATGACAAATTTCAAATCCGAAATGGCCGCCACTTCAAAATGGCGGATTACATATTTTTAGACAATGTGGAAGGTACAAGTTTCAATTCCAACACGAACTCATTTTTTTTCAATTTTGTTTTTTGTTAGGTACGTTCTTTGTAATTTTATTCGGCCTGTACAACTTTAGTACATGTCTAAATTCGTGAGCTAGACCTATTCAGCTGCATACAACCACGGGTAATAAACTTTATAGGTATCTGTAGCGTGATAATAGCCGTTTAAGACGATCGTCGGCCGACGTTTACAGTTGTTGAAACCGGGGCTGTGTCACTGACAGCACTCCTTAACACTGCTGTTGGACGTTATTGCGAATAGACGCGCAACTTGCCTGTCTGTCTCATGGACGTATTTAAAAAAAAGTCGGACATAGTCGCTAAAAAACAAACTGTGTCTATAGAGTCGGCCAGTGCGCTGTACCTTTTCATTCGAATTTTTAGAACATCAACTATGAAACGATGTCACTTTCTGCTCTAACACGTCGACTTCGTCTGGAACGAGAAATTTGATTCGATAATTTTATTTCGCAAATTAGATTATAGATGATATCAGTTAGTATAGATTAAAACAAACTTAACATAATCTCTCTAGTAGCAAGTCAGAGAAACACTGTTAACGTAAAATTTATCTAGTAGTATCGTAGTTCTAAAACAATAAGGTCAATTTTACATCAGCCTGCTAATGAAATATGAACTTTATGCAGCACTTATGTTATGATCAAAGGGATTGTTTACAGCCCAGTAGGAGTTTTATTCGTTTTTCTGTTATGATAAATGAGTCGAATTGATCGTTTAGCGAAGGGTCGTAAAAGAATAGTTTATGAATCAGATGTTGAAGTGTTGTTCTATTATCTCTTAAAGATTGAGAACATCAGATGACGTAGGGTTGGCATGTGTATTAAAATAACTAGCAGCGAGTCTTTTTTTTTTTTTTACCATTTATAGGTTTACACTTGACCACCATGTCGCCTGATGTTAAGCGACGATGCGGTCTAAGATGGAGCGTGCTTACCTAGAAGAAAGCTTCTTCGAGCTACGGGAAGTCCGATAGAAAAAAGGGCTAGGTGGTATTAGATCATGCAGATCAGATGCACACTCTCCGAAGTGTATCCGATAATAGACCACCGATAGGCTAGCAATTTTTCGGCGATGTTCAAAGACTTTGCAGTCTTTTTCGCACAAGAGTGTTATTGCCTATGAGCCTCTTAGCCTGTTGTTATACCTGCGTTGTTCTCGGTCACGTGATTTTCCCGGGATCAAATGTCTAATATGCTATATTCCAGCCTATATACTAACTATATTCCAAATGTCAGCACAGATAACACATCTTATATCACTGAGTGACGAGCGCAGTGCAGTACTAGGTAATGATTTGGAGTCTTTATGTTCCAATAGCTGCGTGTCACTGCTGTTATGTGGTAGGCATGTTGCTTACCATAAGGCACATGTCCTGCTCGTCTCGTCACATACTATTAAAAAAAAATGGCAGTCATAGAAACTGCCGATAGAAGTGAAAACTTAGCTTACCTTGGAAACTACACGGGTGTAACCGGAGGGCGTGGCGATCTAGAAATGCGTCAGCATTTCCCATTGGCTGATGCGTTTCTAGATGGCCATGCCATGATGGCCTGTCCACGCCCTTTCAGCATTTCCCATTGGCTGACGTATTTCTAGATGGCCAATAGCCATGGTCCCGAGTTTACCCGAACCTTTCTTATCATCCCCGAGCGTGACGAATGAATTCAATTCACATCCCACGAAAAATCCCTTCAATCTCAGTAGATCCATTCTCCAGATCCATCATGGATCTAGTGTGATTTCTTTTTCTTAGTAGATCTACTTTATAATAAACTTGATCTAATTATTAGAATTATTATTGGCAATAGATCTACCTATTTCAAAACTATGTTAACATTTATTAGATCTATTTATTCTGTTTAGTGTCACTAGATTGAACCTGAATTGAATTAAATGAAAACCTTATTAACTTAAAAAATATGTGATTGAGGGAACTGAATTTTAATTATCAGCGTAATTTTTCCAAAAAGTGGCCAATGCCAATTTCGCCATTTAAAAGCTGCATTTGTGCGAATAAAATGTTGCGAATAAAATGCAATCGTCATTTTGGACGCTTATTTTGCGACGTTTAGGTGATGACCTTTTCTTATATCTTGCCCAACGGTCACAATTGAGTGTCTAGGCGCGCCTAAAGAAGTTTTCACTTCAAAAAACAAGGGTCGCTACTAGTGTAACTATGTAACAAATTCAACGGAAGTCGTTTTAAAACGAGTATCAACCCTGACTGACTCGACCTAACCGTCAAGCTGCCAAGTTTCCCCGTAGCTTTCTAGATCCAGAGAATAATTGATAAGTTATTCTAGTCTAGACCGAAATGGAACAGGTATTAGATATAACAGAATGCTTCAGACAAGCGACCCGGTGAAGAGGTCACCGTATTTATATCCCTGGTATAAACGGAACGAAACTTCTTGGTCCAGTGAAGTGAAGGTAGAATACAGGGTATCTCAAAGTTAGATACGCTTATTGGTAGGAAGGCTTAAAAAAATAGGAGGTTCTTACGTTATAGCTCCGCCAATTGTGAATCAGTTTTGATGGTTCTGTTTTTGTTTGATAGAACATAGTTTAATTATTATTTTAAGTGTCCACTACCAGGAGCTAAGTATTTGATACGGGTTATTAATAAAATGTTGTGATTATAGAGATACAAACATGTATTTTTGAAAATAGCTTTATCTTTTAGTGTAGAGATTTTATGATAAAATAACTTGTTTAACTGATTTATTTTTAACCTCAATTTTAAATGTAAATACTTTAAATACCTATAATAATTTTTGTGTGTAAAATAGTATTTTTTCATAGCCTATATGTAAAACTTAAAATTACACGCCCGAAATGGGTAACCTGTTGTTACTTTAATATGTTAAATACCATCTAAAGCTTTGGTCTGGTGATCATGACGCACAACGCTGCGGTGTGCGGTATGCGTTGCCGGACACTCAATCATGTGATAAACGTCGAGTATGGTCTCTTGTTCCGTCGCAGTATGCGTCAGCGGCGAGGGGCAAGCGCGGTGAAGTGGGGAGGTGTACTCCCACAGCACAGCGCGGCGTCATTCTCGGTTCAACGCTGCGGTGTGCCGTGTGCGTCACGGGCCAATATGGAATTTTTCGAAGACAATTTAATAGAATTAGTTCGCAACTATCCTTCTTTATATAAAAATAAAGATAAAAAACATAAAAGTTTGATAAAAAATTACAGAAAAATTGTTCATGTTCACGTCTACCTTGGTAGCTGCGGCAAAATCAACTGACCACCTCTCCGCAGGGACGCTAAATGCTGCGTCGTGACGCTGCGTTGTGGCGCACACCGCAGCGTTGTGCGTCATGATCACCAGACCAAAGCTTTACTCCTATGTACACAGTTAAGCAATAAATGATTCTGATTCTGATTTAGAGGATTTTTTTTTATTTTTTTTTTTATTTAATTTAAACACTCCACAGACTCCGGGATCCGTGACTTTTGTCATTACATTAATCTTTTTTTATTTACATAGTTCTTGGATTAGGAGAAGAAGAGGAAAATAAGGGGGGGAGTAGGGGGGTGGTGAACATTTTAAGCGTAATTCTAAAGCTAGTCAGTCCGATTTCGTCTGTTGAGCCGATCACTACCGGTTGGGATTCCGATAGTAATCGACTCGACATCGTCTTTTGCCTAAGCCGCCTCCTCCTGGCCCAGAGCCTCCACTACAGCCGCATTTCTGTCTCTAATGGGCATCTGCAGGTTGAAATCTTGAATGGTCTTTGGTGATGCAGCCAACGCTCGCCGCACGAACCGACCGATGGCGCCGTCGGTGTCGTCAGCGTAGTATGTGAAGGTCCCCGTGTGCCGTGAGATTGCAACAACCGCATGGGACACGCTCTCGTGCAGCTTCATGTTTGCCTTAGTTTTAATTACGATTACCGACTCGTATGTCAATCCCTGCGCTTCATGAATGGTAAGGATGCGTGACCCGGTGCCTGACCCGTAACCCTGGTTTGTCAGGGTCTCCTTTTCCTCTTGAGTATGCACTAAAAATAGGGTGTTGGGTTGGGTGCCGGGTATTTGCGCTCCTTTATACCTTCTCTGCTCCAGGGACTTTATACGGGGTACTGAGGAGTACATACCTGAGTATATTTCCCTCAGCGCATATGCAACATCCATCGGGTTGCGATGTGTGCAGAGCAACTCCTGGCTGATCTTTGCTACCAGGTTCGGGCGGTGATACCTCATTTCGAAGAGATTTTCCCTGTCGATGTAAGGCAACTGATTGACGTCTCCGATGAGGACAATTTCGCCAACACCAGACAGCCGTGAGACCATCACAATGGCCCCGAAATGGTTCATGAGAGCCTCATCCACCAGGAGGCGGCTGAATTTCTCTTTTCCGAAACCATTTACCAGAGCAGAAGCCATAGTTCGCACCCTGGTTTTGACCAGGTTTCCGATACGGTGCGATAGCTTCTCCCTTAGATCTTTTGCTGCCTCAGTTGTTGTGGTGATGATAGCGTCTTTGTCCACGTCGAAGTGTCTAATCACCCACGTTGTCTTTCCACATCCTGGAACTCCGTTGACCCACTGTATGCTTGGTACCTCCCAGTTTTCCCAACACGCTTTGACGTTTGAGGTCCCTTCAATGGACTTGGCCATCTCGAGGATCCTGTCGTCCAGAATAATCTTGGTGCATCGGGCGGTAACTACAATTGGGTCGTTTAGTGGTGTCGCATAAACGGGTCTTCCCGCGCGCTCTGTCTCGCTCTCGTTCAGTGTCACGAAGCCATTTTCTGCACTGTAAGCTGCCATATATTGTCCTGTCATGGTTCCCTTGATGACCCGGGATGTGACATTATTATAAATGGCTGCTTCGGCCTCCTCGAGATTCACCTTTAGAAGGCTTTCACTTCCTAGCCTATAGAACTGCATGATGTTTTCGCAGGTCTTGAGGTTAACTAGTCTTGTTGCTCTCAGTATGGCTATGAATTCGATGAAGGCGTTACGTGCATGGCTCCGCGGCTCCGAAGCCGTGACATAGCGGGGCGGTTCAACCTGTCCCATGTCGGCTCTCGTTCGGCTCATTTGTTGCTGTGAAGCTGTTTTGAGGGTCCCTGACGTTAAAAGGGGTGGTGCATGGGATGAGATTCGGAGTACGCTCCCTGCTGCAGTGTTGAAGGCAGCCACGAAGGCCGTGTTGGTGCTTCGGCTGCCGCTTTGATTGGCTGCGGCTTTTTCCGCGGCTGCCCTCTGCTGTGCTCTTTCGGAACCGGTTTGGTTGGTCGAACTAGGAACGGGGTGTCCCCAGCTGTCAGTTGCATTTGTTAGGTCGTGCGAAGGGGCTCTGAGGAAGCTCAGATTTTCTCCCCTATCTTCGTATACGACAACCTCATGATGTTTAGAGGCTTCAATGCAACCCAGCCGGTCTGCGACTTTCGCTCTTGAGTATTCGATTGCCATCGCATCCACGCTTATCACCCGGGGTGTTTCACCCGCATTTCTGCTAAGATGTGCAAGCAGCGCACTTGCCTGTGTGAAAGGTGTCCGACCTTCCGAGTATTCTATTAGTGCAATCGTTTTGTTTCTCGATCGCACCAACCGAAATCGGTGGCCGTCTACCTCGCACACTGGCATAGCGTCGAAGGTTTTCCGCTTCATTGTGACTTTTGCGGTACTCCCATTGAGCAGACAAGACAATCCCGGCGACAAACGGGCGCGTTTCCTTTCCCAGGCGAAGCAAAAGCTTATTCCGAATCTCTCTTTGTTGCTATCCATGAAGAGAGCCACCCCGCGGATACGGATCCCCGCCTCTCCTCGGTCTGCGTTCTCCAGTAGTTGTTGGACGGAGATGCTCTTTGAGGAGCTATCTTGGACGGAGATTGCACCCGGCGTGGCGTCCACGGACAGTGGGGTAGGGTGTGGTGGTGAAGGGGGGTGTGTATTAGAGTTAAGTGTGGAGTTTCTTTTGGCCGCTATTCGGAATGAACTCTCCATGAAAGCCAGAAGCCGTGGTCTACTATCTGGATCTGCCAAGACGTTGTGGAGATCCGAAACAACCAGCTTCCTGTCAATCATAGATTCGAGATCATGTCTTGCAGCCATGAATCGGGGACAATCTACCGGCACGTGCCAGACATTCTCGGATTTTTCAGAGTCACACTCGCATACAGGACTGCTCTTAAGCTTAAATCTGTACAGGTATTCTGCTATTCCTCCGTGTCCCGTCAACGCTTGTACCTGGAAATGAGTCAGTTTCGTAGTCCTTATAAACCGATATGCGTTTGCTATATCGGGGAGGAACGTCTGAGTGACTCTTCCGGTGTCCGAGGTCTCATATCGATCCTGCCACTTCTTGACCGATTCTTCGCGGATTTTGCGTTTGACGTAGGACAAGGGGATCCCCTCGTAGTCCCTGGGCGATTCCGTGAGTGCTGCCGATTTGGCCAGTTCGTCAGCTCTTTCGTTGCCGACGGTGCCCACATGCGCTCTTACCCAGAAAAGACGATCTCCCTTCAGCATTTATCTGTCCAATGTTTTCCTTTATGCACTTTGCCAAGGGGTGACTCGTTTTTGGATTACTCAGCAGCTCGAGTGAAGACCTGGAGTCACTCAGGACATTGACTTCTGGGTCCTTGCTCTTTAACACCATTTGAGTTGCCCGGCAAAGAGCATAGAGTTCCGATTGAAAGACTGTGCATTCGGAGTGGAGCTTGAATGTCGAGTTCTTGACCTCTTTGCCATTCTCCCACCATGTTAGAGCAGCTCCAACTTTACCCTCAATCTTACTGCCATCAGTATAAATTTGAGGTCCTTCTGGAAGATTGGAGGTGTCTTCTATAAGTTCGTACTCTACGGATGTCTGCGTGGACGGATGGGGTTTGTCCAAGTGGTTTACGTTCCGCTCGAGTTCCACTTCTGGTGGGAGGTAATCTTGGGAGAGGTTCTTTTTTACTCTGTATAAACTTGCTGCTTCCTGTATCCTGAGATCCAGGGGGAGCAGACCTGAAAGGGCAAGTGCTGATTTCAGAGAAACAGTACGGTACGACTTGCAGATTTTCTGTGCAAAGCCTCTTTGGATTTAGAGGATTTTATCCCTTGCCATAAATAAAAACAAAAATGTTTTTTATTGATCTTGACGACTTAGTGAGGGTTTCTTATGAAATTTGGTCCAGTGTCTGAATTTGATTTTAAATTAAAGTCGGTTCTTTGTTTTTTCGGAGAAATTTTTTTTTTTACTTCTTTTGGCGCGCCTAGACAGATTTTTCGTGGTCTTTGAATTAAATTCTAGTGTCACGCTCGGGTATGATAAGAAATCTTCGGGTAAACTCGGGACCATAGCCATTGGCCATAAATGCGTCAGCCAATGGGAAATGCTGAAAGGGCGTCGCCTTGCCATCATGGCATGGCCATCTAGAAATGCATCAGCCAATGGGAGCTGCTGACGCATTTCTAGATGGTCATGCCATGATGACCAGACCACACACACCGGTTTCACCCGCGTAGTTTCCAAAGTAAGCTATCAAATTCTGAGTTAAAAGTTTTCACTTCTATCGACAGTTCCTATGACTGCCAATTTTTTTGTTTAATAGTTTTCTTTGAATTTTTTTGTATCCATCTCTCCATCTTCCTCCATGTTATTTAGACACTTTACAAGTAAACATTACATAAGCACGTTTTTCATGTCAACTTGACCATAGTTCTCGGTCAGCGCGCGAAATCCAAGAAGAAGAAGCTACACTCTGTCACGGACAGCGTCAGACTGGTCTTATAAATTATGTTCAGAGGGTCTATTATACTATGTAATATCACAGTTTAAAGAAGTACTACCAGTAGTTAGCCGTTGATCTTGGGAGAAACGCCGATAATCTCCAGACACGGGTAGGGTTGTCGCAATTTTAAAAACGTGGCACCAAAATAAAATTAAAATATACGGAAGACGTCAGCCCTGAGCTGCGCTCCTGCAATACTAACATTGTAATGTAGGTAATGCAGGAGCGCGCTTCCCGCACGCCCCGCACGATTGCCCCGTCTAGACGGCTTCGTCGAACGACTGTTGGTTTAATAGACTGTGATAATACTGGCATTTCCTAGCCGGGCCCCAGCCCCAGCGAAAAAGACTTCAAAGTCTTGAATATCGCCGAAAAGTTTCTAGCCTTTCGGGTTTTTATCGGATACACTTCGGAAAGTGTGCGACTGATTTACATGATCTAATACCACCTTGCCCTTTTTCTATCGGAATTCTCCTAGCTCGAAAAAGCGACATCGTTTCATGGTTGATGTTCCAAAGACACGAACGAAGCGGTTTGACTCTACTTTTGTGATAGCCTACTTTGGAAACTACACGGGTGAAACCGGAGAGTGTGGCCATGGGCATCTAGAAATGCGTCCGCCAATGGGAAACGCTGTCGCATTTCTGGCTGGCCAATGGCCAATGGCCATGGTCCCGAGTTTACCCGAAGATTTCTTATCGTTCCCGAGCGTGACGCTAGAATTCAATTCACAGCCCTCGAAAAATCGGTCTGTGGCGCTCCATAAGAAGTTATCACTTCAAAAAGACTAAATGATTTAGTTATTACACAAATATTACCCAGCTAAACTTATCAAAGCTTCCAGTAAAAGCTTCCTAGACGGTGGCCGGAAGTTTTTAAGCCGTGGGCGGTTATAGCCAAATTAAAACTCAGTTAGTAGCGCTGATAAATCAAATACGCGTTTCTAGTTAAGTAACATGCGCTTTCTCCCTATCTCACATTGTAATCCTTTTTAAAATAAAGTGGCCAAGTGCGAGTTTGACTCGCCCATGAAGGGTTCCGTTGCAGCAAGTAACATAATATACATAGTACACATAGTTCTTGTAGTTCGTTGTACGTAACTTTGATCGAAGTTTCAGTAATAGTGTATTTATGACGTACTAAAAAAAAGCTACTCATCAGATCGAGTTGAAACTAATTTTCGTTGGTAGTTTACATGGTAATGTACATCATATATTTTTTTTAGATTTTTCATTCTCTTACTTTAGAAGTTAGAGGGGGGGACATTTTACCACTTTGGAAGTGTCTCTCGCGCAAATTATTTAGTGTAGACGAAAATGATTTTAGAAACCTCAACATCATTTTTGAACGTGTAAATTGTACATTTATGAATAAAGAACTTTGACTTTGAAGACCTATCGATAGACACCCCACACGTGTAGGTTTGATGAAAAAAATTTTTAACATTTACTTACCAAGTTTCAACAGTGTAGTTCTCATAGTTTCGGCAAAAAGTGGCTGTGATATACGGACGGACAGACAGACAGACATGACGAATCTATAAAGGTTCCGTTTTTACGTTTTACGGAACCCTAAAAAGAGACGAGGAGAAGCTATTTTAATCGCGTAGATTTATTTATTGTATGAAGTTCGGGACGAGCAGTACATGTACCTGATAGTAAGCAACACGCCTACCCATAACAGCACAGTACCACGCAGCTATTAGAACATGAAGAGTCCGAATCATTGACTTAAATATATTAAATTATTTATCTCTATGCCATCTATGTCATCTAGAAGTTAATTCTAGTAAAATGGCGAGCCGCACCATCCTACTAATATTATAAATGTTTGGATGTTTGTTGCTCAATCACGTCCTAACGTATGAACGGATCGGGCTGAAATTTAGAACACAGATAGATTATAGTCTGGAAGAACACATAGCCTACTTTTTTTTTTTTTATCCCGGTAAAACAACGGGAACGGGAACTTCGCTGGTAACACCGCGGGGCGCTGCTAGTGTGTAATATTACACGAACCATTTGGAGCTATTAATTTATCTGGAAACATTGCACTTCAACCCGGATCACAGCGATGCTCAACATCATGGCGGTAGAATAACTGTAATAATTTCTAATAATAATAATTTATGTTTTTTGTAAAAAAAATATTTTTTATATCTATCATACAAATCACCGCTTTAGCTATTTTGAATATCGCTATAGATTTGTATACATTCTGAGTGAAAATTTAATTACACGCCGAGTTTCCGCGTTAAACTGAACATTCAGTGGAAATAAATCAAATCTGCCGTTCCGTTCGTCTGTTTTGTGTAGATCCATTCAAAGTGACGTCTTCATAGCGCGTGGGCGCGGGTTCAACGCTTGTATGTACGCTACGTATAGACTACAGGCCCGTGAACAAAATGTACGTAGTAAATGAACCGCCAGGAGATCTATGTAGGATGATAGAAGGGTGTAAAGTAATAAGATTCAGCACTATGCCGTCACTTGTAAGCTGTCTGAGTAGGTACAGTCGAAGAGGGGGGGTTGCAACCCTCGATCATTTCTCCTTGTCGCATGATTTTTGTACGGCATTGCGAAATAATGGATTAGGAGTGGTATTCCAGGTAGGTCCTGGTGGTTCATTTACTACGTAAATTTTGTTCACGGGCCTGTAGTCTAGTAGGTACGTATATACATAATTCGGAAGGATTTTTTTTGAAGAGAAAAAATTCTTTTGGTATGTTGGGTATTTTTTAGTTGGGGAAAATCTTTTGGGGTGGCGTCCCCGACATACTGATATCGGCGTAGCAGCGTAGTGTGGAAGCGAAAGAATATGTCCTAATTAGGTAGTTTAGCTTAGTTTCTGGTTTGATTGACTACTAATATTTATTTATGTCAGTGGGCGTTACACGGGTACCTACTGCCTATCGATCGTCAGGTTTGCGCAGAAACAGTAAAAGGATAGAACTTATAAAAGTTCTCAGTCGGGAAAAAGGGTGGCCTTTTTAACCGACTTCAAAAAAGGAGGAGGTTCTCAATACGGTTATCTGTTCTTTTTTTTATGATTGTTACGCGATAGCTCCGTCAATAGTGAATCAATTTCGATGGTTCTTGTTTTATTTGTTAGATTCAGAGGTGGTCCCATATAAATTATATCGAGATCGGTGTAGTGGTTTTAGAAATATGAACAAAAACAACTAAAATGTACCTCGATGACATAGCGATTGCTTCATTTTGGATTTGGTGGAATGCCCGAATTAAATGAAGTCGGTTTTATTTTTTCGAAGAAAATAAATTATTATTGTAGTGGTAGGACTCTGCAGAATCCGCCTGGGGAAGTACCACATCTTTACCTTATATTCTGCCGCTAAGGTGTAATGTGCAAACTTAACTGCGTGCCGGTTTGAAGGGCAATGTTGCAAGATAAATTACAGGTCGTAGAGATAAATCGTCATATATCTCTGGATGACGAGTGTAGTGCAGTGCTAGGTAATGGTTTCGACAAACACTGCTTTAATGAGCAGTCACACACGTAAGCCATACGGCTTAACATAAAGCACATCGTGTTCGTCTTGTCTCTCTATAGTATAAAAGAAAAGGAAAACCTTGTACAAATCATTTGATAGATAAAAAGTTAAACAAATGCGCACACTGTTATTGCTAGTGTGTGTGTATCTGTTGGCGTTGTCATGCCCGCAAATCCTCGGTTCCATTTACTCTTGATATTAAAAATTTGCAGTGTTCGAAGACCAGCCATTCACCAATCAATGTTTCGAGCCGGCTGGCTTCTATTCTACATATATACATATGTGGTTGTGAGATACTATTGTTTGTATTTCTTTTGGTAATATCGATACAATCATTGTTCTTTATACTACAATATTATAGCATCATAAATCATATTTGCTATCTGGCTTCCATAATTCAAGTTTTAATTTGTTTGAGGTGACATGGTGTTAAAAAGTTTCGACCCATATTTTTTTATAAACTATAAAAAAATATCAGCAATAATTAATCTTAATACTAAAATGTGTAGTGTCCGAACATTTCTAACCGGCCGGTTTCTAACGCGGCTGTACATCATTACACCGTGTTTATATTAGAAGAACATAGTATACAAGCGTGTACTACATCAGTTCTCGTTTTAGGCGGTGTACATATTTGTTGTAACTTTCAACCGAATTCATGCAACGTAACTGTGCATTGTGCTTATTTATTATCTCAAGGCTTAAACTGTTTATGGAACGAAGTTCCTTTGTGACTGAACTTTAGTTTACAGATAATCGTATCTTAAGTAAATAATAAAATACGAATTAGATTATCTAACGCTTAATGAGATTGTTGCGCTGTATTTTGGAAACATAGAAGAGATCAGATAGTTAAATAAAGTCCTGCATTCAACAAGTGCGTCTTACTCGTTGCAACAGACGAACATTGTTGGGCGTTGCTTCCCATGTAAATTGTAAACGCAACCTTAGCCCCGGATATATCACATTCATCTCGGCGAATGAAAAATATGAACGAATTGTTTACGTGATCGAACTCATCGAGAGAATGATTCATATTTATCTACGATCGTTACTACGGATTTTTATTAGTCCTCGACACAGGCGACAACTAAAAAATAGCCTAAATTACTGCTATATCGTTATTATTATAAGCCAGAGCTGTCTAACTCCCAACGCTCGCTCCATTTAGTAGTACCCTGAGCTGTTTTCTCCAGACTTTGTGCGCATCGATGTTATTGCGCCATCTTGTTTGGAGCCCTTCTTTGGTTTCGATGTACTGTAAAGTGTAGAGTAAAGCTTAGTTTTCTTAAGGTTTATTTCTTTTTTAAATCAATTCAATAGTATGAATATTTGTCAGCGTTCCACATAGCAGATTTCTATAATACAATCATGAATTCGTTCTTTTCAGGTCAGTTTTTAATCACAGCAACAGTGAAGCGCGTTGCCGTCGTTGTATACCCCGCCTTAGTCCCGGATATATCGCATTAATCTCGTCGAATGAAAAACTCGAAGGAATTGTTTACGCGATCCGAGTGTGCGTTAACTCATCGAGCGAACGATTCACATCTATCGGCGAGCGTTATTTACGCGATGATTAACGTCGATATGATAAGACGGTTATGGGGCAATTATTTACTTAAACGCGCTTCTGTGTTTGTCTAACGGCCATTTTTAACGTTTCAAAGCGGGAAACCTATTTAAAAAATTTAATTGAAAATGTGTAGTCAATTTGAAACGTTGCGTTGACTGGATAGTAGATAGATAGATATAAGATATGACGCTCGTTGTTTTGACACAAATAAACAGAAATTTTACAGTACAAACAATGATAAACTAGTACCTCAAATGACGCCCTTATTGATCTGACCAATATTCAGGCTTAAAGCAAATTCGCTTACATAAATATGTATTTAAGAATAATGTTGAACATAAATATCAAGATACCAGCAGCCCGTTCGCGTTTTTTTTTCGGGATAAAAAATAGTTTTTTATAGTGTAGCAGACAAGACGAGCAGGACACGTGTTTGATGCTAAACCACATGCCTGCTTATAATAGCTTAGTGACACGCAGCTAGAACATGAAGAGTCCAAATCATCACCTAGCACTGCACTGCGCTGGTTACCCGGAGATATAAGGTGTTTTATCTCTTAGCCCAGTAATTTCTCTATGTTCTAGCGGTGTTCCAAATTTCAACCCGATCCGTTCTTACTTTACGACGTGATCGAGCAACAAACATCAAAATATCCAAAACAACCAAACATTGACATTTATAATACTAGCAGCGCCCCGCGGTTTTACCCCCGTAGTTCCCGTCGTTTCCCTTATTTTCCCGGGATAAAAAGTTATTATGAGCTCTTCCAGACTATAACCTATCTATGTTCCAAATTTCAGCCAGATCCGTTTATACGATACGATGTGATCGAGCAACAAACATAATAAAATCCAAACATTCACATTTATATCCAAATCAAATCATTCATTTCAGAATATCATGTCATTCCATATTAATTACAATACAATAAATACAACGATGTTTAATAATAATATTCAGCACTGATAACAATTACACAACATTTATGGAAAACAAACAATATTAGATCGATACATTTATAATATTAGAACGATTTCGCGACTAGAAATAAATACTCGTTCGTTCCCGCAAGGTGACTAACACAAGCCGCATTAGATGCATTTGATAAATATGTGATAATTTTTAAACGTCCGCTCCGCTCTCAATGTCTCTCAATGTCACGACCGGCGTGCATTGCACTTTCTCTTTCAACGTATTCCACAAAAAAAATATGCAAAAAATAAACCGGTCAAGTGCGAGTCGGATTCTTGTACCAAAGGTTCCGTAGCGTAACAGCCGACAGTGATAGGTTTTCCTGACATTGTATTTTTATCTAGGATAAAGTAGTGTACATGATATGTACATTATGTGTAATCTACGTTGACGATTGCTACAGATAACTACACTTTGTTAAACATACAGACGATTGGGATGATGACTTGGTCAAAAATATACTCATTCAAATTACTACGTCAACTATGGAAAAATATGGGACACGTATTTTTGGTTCTATCAAATTATTAATAATAATCGACAAAAATATCATCAAATCTCCGCGAGTTGTGGGGGGTTGTGACTTGTGACGTCAGGTCTACATAAAAATCGTATATAGACGTGACGTCACTCGGCATTACTTCTAACACTATCTTCGTAAGTATTTGTTTGTAAAACAAGAGAAAAAATAGTAGTTTTTTTTTTTATTAATCCAACTGACGGACTAATTACATTTGTTTATTCCCCATGCCTATTATTATAGACAAAACAGATAACGGCAATTGCGACGAGGGTGGCAGGGGCTCCTGTTTTTTTTTTATTGTTGCCCAAATCGTGAACTCATCGATGGCTTCCGGATCCACTTATGTCTACGAGCATAGATGTCCCATATGTGTATAGGGTGCTATATAAAATAATTACCTGTAAACGGAAACTGAATATTATTACTAATAATATTATGGTCGTACGTTGCGGTAATGGGACTGATCTGTCATCATGAATAGGATTATGGTCGTTAATGAGCCTGATATCTTGCTGGTAGACTGGTCTCAGCGCCGGGCTGTGATCGTCGGATCACCGTACCACTGACGAGAACCTCGTAAAAGCCGAGAAGGATAAGCTCAGTAAGTACCTGGACTTGGCTTATGAGGTTACCGCCATGTGGGATGTTGATTCCACGGCAATACGATAGTTGAGTCCGGTTAATGGTTTTTATAGCGAAAGGTCTGGACCAAAATCTTAAGAAACTTTCGCTAGATGGTTGGATCAAGGGTCAGATGCATAAGGCGGTTATATCAATGTAAAGTTTCATCCAAACGTGTGAAAGAGTTAAGATTTTTTATGGACGAATCCCTAAAACGCGACTTCGTCACAGTTCCAAATCTGCGTCCAGTTTAAAAACACGGAATAATCCTACAGTGAATCAACGCTCGAAGAACGTGGCGCTGCAAATCTCGAACTACCCGCAATTAAAAATTCAACTTTGCCTCTTCTAAAATAGAGCTCAAATTGAGACGTCATTATATTGAGTAGTACACGGGCAAAATATGCGTAATATCATAGAGTTTGGAGCGGTGCCAAAAACGATTTTTCTGCTTTAGGCTCGCGACAGACGGTCATTTTTTTTCCATAGTGATGGATGTGATTGTTTGATGAGTATTTTTGTAACTTCTAGTTTGTGATTGGCAGCTGCCGGTGTCGGAATTGATTGGGTTGTGAAAGAATGGAGAAATTAGATTTCAAACGGGGACTCGTGAAATAGCTTAATACTGATCGGATATTCTCCGATGGAGACAGATTTTTTTTACGATAGACAAGGACGGCACGTCCAAAACATGCGTCTGTTAAGGAATGGATCTGGTAAAGGCCTGACAGCACAGAGCCATGCAACTATTTGATTAAGAAGAGTCCAAATAACTGCTTACCACTGCGCTCATAATCGAGAGACACAAGATTGATATATCTCTTTGCCACTGACATTTCTCTGGGAACAGCGCCCTTCAAACCGAAATTGGCAAAGGTGTGATACTTCTTCAGTCATACATGTGGAATTAAGGTATTCCGATTAGTCTGAGCGTAAGTTTTAATCTGAACTTAAACACGACAAACGTATTGTGTTTTCTACGGAGCTTTCTTAATTACTTTTTCGTCACGCCTCTTCCGATTGGGTTCCACGAGGATTTCCAAGTATGTTACGCGATAGCTCCACCAATTGTGAGTAGAATAATGTAATTGTGTGTTCCGGTTTGACGGGCAATGTTTCCAGTGAAATTACAGGGCATAGAGATAAAGCATCTTAAATCTGTGGGTGACGAGCGCAGTGCAGTGCTAGGTTGTGATTTGGACTCTTCATGTTCCAATAGCTGCGTGCCACTGTGTTATGGGCTTTGCTTACAATCAGGCACATACAAGTTTTGCTCGTCTCGTCACTATACTATAAAAAAAAAAGATTTAGATGATTATTTTTTTGTTTCGTAAGTAATACTTCAGAGGTGGTCCCATATACATTTAGTAGAAACCGGTGTGGCGGTTATTAAAATATAAATAATAAATAATTAAAAAACTAAAATTTTCTTACCCTTACCTGGACAACGTATTCGTCATTTTTTTCCGGAAGATTGTTCGTAATTCAAACCTACGCCCGAGTCACAAGTCTTGGGGTCTACTCGAGATTTCTCACTCTGTCACACGATGGACCCGGCACCCGCACGGTGAATCCATGGAATGCTTAGAAGTTCGTCTCTTTTTGCCAGGTTTTTTTTGCGATGTTATATAATAGAATCTAATTGATTCAAGGATGCCCTGGATTAACATACTAACACTCCAGAAAATCTAAAGTCAGCTGCCAAAACTGCACAGCGCAGTTTATAATACATGTGTCATAACGCAAAGTGCAGGCACAATCATAATTCAAGTAATATAATGAATTGTACGAAAATGTAGCTTGCATCTGCCAACGAAACAATTTACCGCAGAAATAGCTTTGAGCTTGGAGATATATGAAAGTATTTTTTTTTACTTTTATAGGTTTACACTTGTCCGCCATCTCGTCTGATGTTAAGCGACGATGCGGTCGACAATTGAGCGTGCTTACCTTTTTTTTTTGAAAAGAAGAGAGTGACGAGACGAGACCGACATATGTATGTCCAAAAGTAAGCCATATGCCTGCACATAACTGCACAGTGACACGCAGCTATTGGAACTACCTACGCTACCTACTTAAAAGAAACCGATTCACTTTCACACATGACATCGGGAAAAACTCACTCAGGCTTGCTCACAATCAGGCAACGCTTTCCACAGCCTAGAGTCAGCCAAAAGTAGAGTCGATCCTTTTCGTTCGTGTCTTTGGAACATCAACCATGAAACGATGTCGCTTTTCGAGCTACAAGCAATCCGATAGAAAACATCAGTTGCACACTCTCCGAAGTGTATCGTAAAAGTAAGTGTACCTATAAAAACGGCTGAAAAATGTAGCTTGCATCTGGCAACAAAACATTTTACCTTAGAAATAGCTCGGTATCTTTAAAAGTATTTTCAAGATGACAACTGCGCGTCAAACACGAATTACTCAACGGGCGTTTGACTGATGTGTTGTCTGAACGGGGGAGGTATGAACTTTTACGTAACTATTTTTTTTAAGAATAGTTTATATTTGAACAGAAAACATTGACCTTTCACAAAACATCTCGGACACGTCTGCCGGATGGATTCTGGATGGTTAGGTACAACTTTAATTACACTGTTACCTATATAACTGTAAATTGTAGATGACTGGTGCATATTAAGGGGGCGCCTAAAGCCAGAGAACGAAAAAAGGACATTTTCGACGCCGCTCACTGAAGTTAAGAAACTAAAAACTATGACAAAAAAAATATTGACGTGTGGGTACAATCAAGAAGAAGCACAATAACCGAATAGAATTTTAAAAATAGATCAGAGTTTTTTACAATAAAAAAATAAAAATGACACCGGAAAAACCCGTTTTAATTCGAGTACTCGAAATTATCAGCGATGACCCCACATTATTTTTTGGTAATAAAATTCCTATTTGTACGTTCTAGTAAAGTAACCGAACACTTTTTTACATTTACGTTTAGTTATTGAGTAATTAAATAAAACTTGGTCAAAAATGGACTCCTGATTAAATATTGATTTTTCCTCCAAACTGTGTCATGCTATTCTCAACTGTATGTACATCACATTAAGAAACGCGTCGCGCGGGTGAAATCTGATTTTTTCCTGGCTTTAGGCGCACTCTTAACCGTTTTCGAGATAGGAAGTAGTAGTTGTAAATACAAGAAACATTACGTTTAAGACATATTCTGTTATGTGTATTCTGAAAATTTGAATGTTCGTATGTTAGTTGCTCAATGACGTCATTCTAGTCTGAAATAGCGAACGAATTAAATTTCATCACGGGAACATAACGCGAAATAGAATTACGCGGGTGATACCACGGGATTTTAGTAGTGGTAGGACTCTTAGCGGAAGTACCACACCTTTGCCAGTTATTCTACCGCCAAGCAGTAATGTGCAAACATTACTGTGTTTCGGTTCGAAGGGCAATGTTTCCAGAGAAATTACAGGGCTTAGAGGTATAACAACATAGATCTCTGGGTGACGAGCGCAGTGCAGTACTAGGTAATGATTTGGACTCTTCATGTTCCGATAGCTGCGTTTCACTGTGCTGTTGTGTGGCATGGCATGTTGCTTACCAATCAGGCACATGTCCAGCTCGTCTCGTCACTCTTTATTAAAAAAATAAACAGATACCACGGGATGCTGCTAGTCTTACTATCCTACTAATATTATAAATGTCAATGCTTGCATATTTGTTGTTCAATGACGTCGTATCGTTTGAACGAATCAGGTTGAAAAGAGGAAAGACTATATAGTCTGAAAGAGCAAATAGCTACTTTTTATCCCGCAAAAATATCGGTTATTACGCGGTAAAACCTCGGGGTGTTGCTAGTACCTAATATTGTAAATGCGAAAGTTTGGATATCTGTTGCTCAATCACGTCAGAACACCCGAACGGATCGGGGGGTCTACCGCCTAACGAAAAACGCTTTGACGCTTTGGCATTGCCGTCTCTTTCATTTCAAGCGAGAAGAAAAGAGACAGCAATGTCAAAGCATCAAAGCGTTTTTCGTTAGGCGGTAGAAGCGCGGCTTGATTTATATTCACAGGTTATTATATATAGTCTGGAACAAAGCACATATGCTACTTCCATCGTGGGAATGTAACGAAAACTGAAATTTGGCGAGGAAACCCGCGTGACGCAGCTATTTGTTGAAACTGCAGCGGTCAAACATCAAACGAGAGTTTAAAATATATTGGGTGTACATTTGAAAGGCAATGCAACATTCCTCCGGCGTAGGGTTGCCATGCGTCCGGGTTTCCCCGGATTCGTCCTAGTCAACGAGGGCATCCGGGGAGCGTCTGACCCGGACTTCATTTGTAGGTCCGGGGCCGTTCAAGTATTACGTAACGCCATTTGGGTGTCTTGTGAAACGATACGGTGCGTCATGTAGGTATTTTCTTTTCTCAAAAATAATCAGGAAATTAAAATCTCTCTAGTTGGCAACTTTTGTGGTGACTTAGTAAGAATCGATCACTTGGATGGTTACCTTATACTTACAGAGAGTGAGAGGATGGGTGTTAAAAATGTGAAGATGCGTTACGAGGGTAAGGGGGGGGGGGTATAAAACCTTTAAAAATAACGGAATACTTGAACTCTCCCTCCGGTTTAAATTAATTGTAAGTTCAAAGTCCTGGGCCGCCGCAACTCACGCACTGGGCATGCACACCGCGATCAACCGACGAACTAAATTCATACTAAAATGATGATAGGTAATTAAATAACTACATTTAAATTTTAAAGATCTGATGGTACAAAAAGATGATGTAAAAAATTTTCAATTGTTTAAATTACACTGATTATTATGTTTAAAAAAATTGGCAGTCGTAGGAACTGCCGACAGAAGTGAAAACTTATAACTCAGAATTTGATAGTTTACTTTGGAAACTACGCGGATGAAACTGGAGGGCGTTGCCATGAGCATGGAGCCATGGTCCCGAGTTTACACGAAGATTTCTTATCATTCCCGAGCGTGACACTAGAATTCAATTCACAGCCCACGAAAAATCTGTCTGTGTTGCGCCGAAATAAGTTTT
This sequence comes from Ectropis crepuscularia, assembly GCA_963693475.1. Classification (NCBI taxonomy): domain Eukaryota; kingdom Metazoa; phylum Arthropoda; class Insecta; order Lepidoptera; family Geometridae; genus Ectropis; species Ectropis crepuscularia. The sequence goes on along the minus strand of OY856365.1, from coordinate 2,280,824 downwards.
CACTTCAAAAAAAACCTGTTCACATTTCCAAGTTCAGTGCTCTAAAGTCCGGGGTTTTCACGACTCTTGTCCTGGTTTCCAAACTTTAGTGATGGCAACATTCCTCCGCGACCTTCCATCCGGACTTCGTAAGTGTCGTCCGTGATGCACATTCCCACTGGCTTCCCGAAATAACCTCTAATAGCCTCGCTAATCCAGCACCAGCGGTAAATAAGACTAATTAGCACTGCGCCCGTCAACCGGCCGAGCGGAGCGGCCACACACCATCGGAATACCGGGACTTTCAAACTTCCATTTATATACCACTAGCAGCGCATCGCGGTTTTGCCCACCTAGTTCAGTTTCCCGTTTTTTTGTTCGGGATAAAAAGTAGCCTATGTGTTCTTCCAGACTATTTTTATCTATTTTCCAAATTTCAGGCCGATCCGTTCAGACGTAACGACGAATATTATAAATGCGAAAGATTGAAAGTTTGTAGCTCAATCACGTCAGAACAATTGAACGGATCGGATTGATATTTGAAACAGATACATTTTAGTCTGGAATAACACAATAACTACTTTTTAACCCGGGAAAAAAATGGGAACTACGCGGGTATAGCCGCAGGGTGCTGTTAGTATGTCATAACTAACAAACAAAGTCAAGTAGAAATCATCATCAACAGCCCACTAAACGTTCCCACTGCAGGGACTCGGGGCCTTCTCTCGCAAGGAGAGAGTTAAGGCCATAATCCACCACGCTGGCCCAGTGCGGGTTGGCGGATGACACATGACACTTCGAAAGATTCTAGGTACATGTCGGTTTCCTCACGATGTTTTCCTTCACCGTTTTAAGTTAGCGGCATTACGCACATGACTTCGAAAAGACAGTAGTGCGTGTGGGGTTTGAACCCGGGGTCTCCGGATCGGCAGCCGCCGTTCTCCCGACTAGACCAGCCGTAACAAGTAGAAATAATACTTTCAAAATGTACCTATATTCTATTCGACAGTTATTTCCGTATCGCCAAGTTTCGTGCTACGACTGCAGAGATCGGTTTTAATTAGCGGTTTGCTAATTTGATATTTGGAAGAAAACAAAACCTTAAAAACGAAAATAATAAACCTTGAACAGAAAATAGACTATATGGAGAAGGAAAAAAGAAAGAACAACCTAGTATTTTTCGGTTTAGAAGAGAAACAAAAAACAGAATGTGAATTAGTAGACTATTTGAAAGAAATAATAGTGGATACGGGCGTACACCTAGAAAATCAAGAGATAGCCAAAATTTATAGAATTGGGCAGCACTCAAATAAAAATCGACCGGTAGTGGTCTCATTGACAACAACGTGGAAAAAACATCTTATCCAAAAGAACAAATCTAACCTGCCTCAAGGCATCTATCTTAAAGAAGACTTTCCAAAAGAAGTTCTAGAAACTCGCAAAAAACTAGAACCAATGCTCGAAGAAGAAAGAAAGAAGGGAAATTTAGCATATCTGAAATACGACAAGTTGGTAGTTAAAAACCCAAAAGATTATAACCGAGAGAAAAGAAAAAGAGACAAGGTAGAATCACCAGAACCGATTTCAACAAACACCAAGAAGAAACAGTTTAATGACAAACGTACTGATGAGCCATCTACAAACAATACACAAAGAATAGTAAAACCAAGCATACTCAATTATGTGGCACGAGGTAGATCGTCATCGGTGTCGGAGCTAAAAACTTCGAAAAACTAAGAACTGCCTCCCTCAACTGGAATCCGGATAAGACAAATCAAACAACACAACAATATAAAATAAAAACAACCAGCACCCCAATCCGGCTGGTCACCGTGGGGGAAGAAGACCGTTACCCTCCAAAATATTCACTCCAGAAACAAACACAAGAGTTCAAGACAACAAACTGCCAACAAAACAACATGCTACATATTGCTACCTTTAATACGCTTACCTTGAAAAGCACAGAAAGCTTGTCAGAGTTGACTATGGCATTGGAAAGAATAAATTGGTCAATAATCGGATTAAGCGAAGTTCGACGCCTAGGTGAGAGCATAGAAGATCATGGAGACTTTATTTTCTACTACAAAGGAGATACACCTGGACAATACGGAACAGGATTCTTAGTCAAAAAAGAATTGAGCACATACATCGATGAATTTATTGGCATATCTGAACGTATTGTCATACTTAACATGAAACTACCTAGAAGGGAAATGTGGTCGATTATACAAATCTACTCTCCAACTGAGCAATCCAGTAATACAGAAATTGACACTTTCTATGCTACATTAACAAGTGCAATCAAAGAACATACCTACAGTAACCTAATAGTGATGGGTGACTTTAATGCAAGAACGGGACGTAGAGAAGACGGTGAAGCTATGATACTGGGTCCGTACTGTTCAGGAAAAAGAACAAGAAATGGCGAAAAACTTATACAAATGGCATACGAAAACAACTTAAAAATACTTAATAGTATGTACAAAAGACGTGACAACAACAGATGGACATGGATATCCCCAGACGGGCGTTACAAAAATGAAATAGACTACATCCTCACCAATAAAAGCAAGTTTTTTCAGGATTGTGGAGTTGTTAACAATCTCAACTTCAACAGCAACCACAGAATGGTTAGAGCCAAGTTAACACACACCGATTCTACAAATAAAAGTAGACCGTTTAAGGTAAAACCATCTAAAAATATAATACCTGAAGTCAATAACAGATTAGAAAAGGAACTAATAAAATTTATGGAAAATACAAAAGAACTAAATGTCCAACACAAATATAACCAGTTAGAAGAGCTACTGAAAACCAAGAAAACAACGGGAATAGCAAAGGAAAAGAAAACTGTTAAATGGCTAACAGATGAAACAAAAGAAATGTTAAAAACCAGAGATGAACTAATATCTACAACTGGAAAAACAAGGATAATAAGAACTAAAATAAAGGAAATAAGCAAAAATATAAAATTAAACATGAGAAAGGACAGGCAAAGACAAAGACTTGAAATACTGGAAAAATGTATTATGAAAACTGGAGGCACCAAAAGGGCAATCAAACAACTAAAAGAAAAAACAGACTGGATACCTAATCTAAATGACAAAAATATGAAACTTAAAACAAGACGCCCAGAAATTATGTCAATAGCTACTAACTTTTTCCGGGACTTATACTCAAAGAAAAACTATAATAAACCAAACATATTAGCAGGAGGAGAAGAAGTACCAGACATAATAAATGCAGAGGTGAAAAAAGCTATTATATCTCAAAAGAAAGACAAAGCTCCCGGGTCAGACGGTATCAATAACGAATTACTAATAGCAAACATAGAACACCTTGCACCAACACTTACAAACATTTTCAACGAAGTTTTGCACAGTGAGACTATACCCGAGCAATGGTCAACATCAACCATAACATTACTACGCAAAAAAGGAGACAAACACAACATTAACAACTACAGACCCATTAGTCTAATGTCGAATGTCTATAAGGTATTCGCCAAGATACTTCTCAGTAGAATAACCCGAACATTAGATGACAACCAACCGAGAGAGCAGGCCGGATTCAGGAGTGGATACTCGACATTGGACCACATCCAAGTAGTAAAACAATTATTTGAAAAGGGCAGAGAATTCAACTTAACATTCTACTGCTGCTTTGTGGACTACAACAAAGCCTTCGACTCGTTAGAACACGAAGCGATTTGGCAAGCACTCAAAAACCAAGGTGTAGAATGTAAATATGTCAGAATTCTTAAACATATTTATGAAAACAGTAAAGCCAAAATCAAGCTAGAAAAGGAAGGTAAGGAAATAAGAATAGAAAGAGGTGTACGTCAGGGCGACCCAGTATCACCTAAACTGTTCACTGCTGTTCTGGAAGAGGTGTTCCGGCAATTAGATTGGGAGAAAACTGGACTGAAAATTAATGGTGAATACCTGTCGCATTTGCGATTTGCAGATGATTTGATCATCATTTCTCAATCAAGCGCAGGGTTACAGGCTATGATGAATGATCTGGATAGAGAAAGTCGTAAAGTGGGATTAACCATGAATACAGCAAAAACCAAGACAATGACAAACGGGAATAAAGAACCCATCCACGTGAACAACAACACAATAGATTATGTAGATGAATACATCTATCTCGGTCAAACAATCTCACCAATGGACCTTACCTCTAAGGAAATCAACAGGCGTATAGGTAATGCATGGAAACAGTATTGGAATTTCAAAGAGATTATGAAAAACCCTGAAATGAGCATGACTGTCAAACGTAAACTTTTCGATACTTGCGTACTGCCTGTCCTTACATATGGCTGCCAAACCTGGGCGCTTAATAAAACTCATATCCAAAAACTTGAAACATGCCAAAACGCAATGGAAAGAAGCATGATGGGGAAGAGACTTTCTGATAGAGTAAGAACAACCTCCATAAAGAATTGTACAAAAACAAAAGATGTCACAGTAACTATCAGAAAGCTGAAATGGAGATGGACAGGACACACAGTCCGAGGAAAAGAGAAATGGTCTAAATCAATAATGAACTGGTTCACAAGGCACCTTAAGCGAAAACGAGGAAGGCCACCAAGAAGATGGGTGGATGAAATAAAGATTGCAGCTGGAAGTGGATGGACAACAGTTGCTAAAAATAGAGGAAAATGGAAACAGTTGGAGGAGGCCTTTGCCTATAAGGGCTCACAGACAGGTGTCAAATAAAATAATGTTTTTTAATAAACCAATATGTAAATTTTGTATAAGATGTCTGAATAAAGGTTTTTATTATTAATTTGATAAGTTTCTTACTCCAGGTAGTAAACATTTGTATGGATATGAAACCGCGAATTCTGAGTGTTGCTATCATTGTATCAAGTTGTACAGACCTGTGACATAATAATTTATGCTATCCGAAGAAACGAAGACTCAACTTATTTTTTTTTTATAGTATATGGTGACGAGACGAGCAGGACATGTGCCTGATGGTAAGCCACATGCCTGCCACATAACAACACAGTGACACGCAGCTATTGGAACAAGAGAAGTCCAAATCATTACCTAGCACTGCACTGCGCTCGTCGCCCAGAGATCTAAGATATTATTTATCTAAGCCATGTGCTTTCTCTCGAAACATTGCCCTTCAAACCGGAACACAGTAACATTTACATTTTACTACTTGGCGGTAGAATAACTGGTAAAGGTGTGATACTTCCCCAGGCGGACTCTGCCAAGAGTCCTACCACTACTAATAGGTAACACTACTATATGCCGCGGCATATGTCGTGATGTAAGAATAATAATAGTAAAATAAACAAATTATAGAACAGTAAAACGTGTCCGCTGTCGTCTGTCCAATTAAACATTTGGCGTACACTTACGAAATCGTAACGCGCTCGTAAACGCGCGCGCGTAAACCGGGGACGTGATTCTAGTTGACAAATTCACATTTTGTTTTGTGTAAGACTAGTAGCGCCCCGGGGTGTTACCCGCGCAGTTCCCTTTCCCGTTATTTTCTCGAGATAAAATGCCTTTGTGTGTTTATCCAGACTATAATTTAACTGTATTCCAAATCCGATCCATTCAATCTTTCTGACTTGACTGAGCAACAAACATCCAAACAGCAAAACTTTTACATTTAAAATTATTAGAAGGAGTATAGAACTAGCTGTGCCCCGCAGTGTAATCTGCGACTCCATTTTTTTTTACAATAATTTATTTTGGCATATAAGATTCACGCAAATCAATAATTTCAATAAGCAAGCAGCACACTTACCGAAATGTATTCGATAAAAACTGATAGGCTTGAAATTTGGTGTCGACGTTCAAAACTGTAACTCTTTCTGGAACGAAGTTCCCTTATGGCATAATGTGAGACTTAAACCGTAAGAAAAATATATAATGGAAGTGACGAGTAAAAACTAAGAACTGTCCGTGACCAGTGTTGCCAACTTTATTTTTCATATGATCGTACCATAAATAATAAAATTAAGCAATATTGACGTGATAACGTCTTATAATTCGATGAAGCCGGCTGCACGCCCACAAAACATGACGTCATGTAGCGTTACCGCGTTACCGTCGGTCGTTACCTTGCCGCATGTTTGTTACAGTTGTATTAATTATTTCGACCAGTAGTTCAAGCGGGGATGTAGCTCAGTGGTAGAGCGTTCGCTTTGCATGTGAAATGCCCCGGGTTCGATCCCCGGCATCTATAAGCTTTTTTGCATTGTTTTGGTTGAAAATGACTAAATTCTACTGATTACTTTTTACATACAAATCTATTAAACAAATGAAATTAAAATTTTCTTTTGAAAAATGCTACCATTCCATCAGTATTTTCTTAAGACTTTGTCACGTTCTATCGTCAGTAAACCGACTTTACAGACAAACTTTTTTTTTGTTTGCAAATTGTGTTGCTTCTCTATTTATTATCCGAAGGAACTTCGTTTCCACCATGACACTACATTTTTTTTTAACAAAAGAGTCGTTGGCTATAAAGCTGAACTTCCACTGCGAAAGGGTAATAAGCGGGAAATGGTTAGGCGGAACGGACTCATTTTTCTCACCAACAAAGATTTGATCATTTGATTTCCTGACTTTATTTATTTTGAACTAAGCGAGCTCATTTCTACTCTTTCTATACGCTCGGCTCTTTCCGTCCGACTATTTGTTGGTGGAAATACAAGTATGCAGTTTGCGTTTGCGAGTTTAGCGAAGTCCTTAATGGGTCCGCTCCGGTTGCGGTGGAAACCGCGTTTTAGGCTAGGCGATGAAATTAGGTTCCTAGACTATATATCATCTATGTAGTTATGACGGCGGTTTGTGTTTTGTATTTAGTCATCACGAATACAGCTTCAGACATTTACTACCCTGGGATGCGACACGAGACCGACATTTAAATGTCGTAAACTCGATTATTTCCTTAATAAACTAATATTTGATAAACAATATTACATTCTAAATTATTGGAAATAAGATTTGTTTTTGTTCGACGAAAATCGTGTAATGATGTCGAAATATTAGTCAGTAAGACGATAGAGTATTTTATTTAGTTTTGATTGAGTGTGAATGATGCTAGACTTTTTTGTGGATTATTCTGTTTTCGTTGTAAAGATAGGTTTTTTATTTTAGTGTTGTTTTGTTTATAGCTGCTGTTAGTTTTATCTTTCTCAAGCTATATATATGCTCCTACGATCATTGCGCCTAATTAAATAAAGAATAGAAATTCTAATAGCTCGTCGAAAATAACGAAAGATTGTCGCCGCCATGTAATCCCTTAAATCTTGTCCTAACAGACTCAAAAAATGCTTAAAAATAAGTATATTAAATAAATAAATAAATAAATATTGGTGGACAATTCACACACAACACCATCTGACCCCAAACTAAGCAAAGCTTGTGTGATGGCGACCAGATAGATGATTTAATACTTATATAGTTTTAAATACATACTTATTATACATAAAAACACAGTGCAAACATTTGAATTCATCACACAAATATTTACACTGGGTGGGAATCGAACCCACGACCCTCGGCTTCGCAGGCAGAGCTACTACCAACTAAGCCACGAGGTTAATATTAATGTGTTCTTTCGTTGTGTGACCTGGATGTCTACTATTTTTCTACGAAAAACGTAATTTCGGAATAAACGTTCGAAAAAACGGAAAATTCATCCGATCGAACATTGTTTGACGTTTAAATGTTCTAAGCCTACTCTAATAGCCTTACAACATTTCAATTACGGATTGAAACGACGGATTGAAGTAGAACCGGAGTAGGAAAGTCGCGAGTTTATTTCGAAATCACTTTTTCGTAGAAAGAGAGCAAGATGTCTACTCTCTTTCTACGAAAACGTAATTTCGATACTATAATATAATAATAATAAATTATTATATGTCTTAATAACTCAAGCTGTTTTTTTGTTTTTGTTATTACCTGTTTGTGGGTTGTAATGTGGTACTTTACCTCAAATGAACTTAGGCAAAGTTAAAAATATTGGCGTTTATTTGGCCCAACATCTATACTATATGATGTAATTGTCAGCTGTAGAAATGATTGCAAGCGTGTGAGGCCCCAGGTGTCTCCAAACTCGATATGCTCGCAGCGTTTGTCTCAGGATGTCTCAAACAGTTTCTCCGTGAAAATTGCATTTCTATCGACTTTGTTGACACGTTTCGTATCAAAAGGAACTATGTAATGTCACGCACACGATGCCATACTGTTTTAGCTATCTATGTATATATCTATATCGTTATGAGGACAGTTTCCAGAGGAATTACATTGCGTAGAGATAAATAACCTCTGGGTGACGAGCGCTGTGCATGGTACATGTGATAGGTAATGATTTGGACTCTTCATATTCCGATAATTGCGTGATACTGTCAGCAGCAGCTGACTACCTATCTCGCTCAGGTACACTCAGCGGTCCTGTGTTCACTCAAACGAATTTTTCACTTTCGAACGCGATGAGCTTCATTCACAGCCTACGAAAAATTATGAGTGGGGTGCGCCAAAAAAATGTTTCACTTTGCAGTTTACTTATTTATCTGTAGGTTGTAATTTATTTTATCAGCAATATGGTTGCAAGCGTGTGAGGCCCCAGGTGTCTTCAAACTCGATATACTCGGAGCGTTTGCGCGGGATGTCTCAAACAGTTTCTCTCGTGAAAATTGCATTTCTATCGACTTCGTTGACACGTTTCGTATCAAAAGGAACTACGTAACGTTGTCACGCACACGATGTCATACTGTTTTAGCGATCTATGTGCATTTCACTGCCATTTGTGGGAATATGTCTTAGCTACGAGTACACTATGTTCGTTTAAGTGAAAACTTCTTTTGACAGATTTTTCGAAGCCTGTGAATTGAGCTCAAGCGTCACGCTCGTTGCCGTAATAATACCGCTAATTTCAAACGGTGAAGAAAACACCGCGAGGAAACCGACATGTCCCTAGAATCTTTCGATGTCATGTGTCATCCACCAACTCGCACTGGGCCAGCGTGGTGGATTATGGCCGTGACTCTCTCCTTGCGAGAAAAGTTTTTCTGTCACGTTCCCAGCAGTTTTTGCTGTCACGTTCGTAAATGAAAGAAATCTTCGGGTGAACTCGGGACATGGCTATCTATGATGATCCATGTCTATAGATGGCCATGGCGTGTTACCATGGTTACCATTACACAGTTACACATCTAGTCTAGATGGCTATGGTTAGTAGGCTTATTTAGACGATAATGCTATGACGATTTATTCCGGACAAGCAGCGCCTTCCCGTTTCACTCGCGTAATTTTCTAAGTAAGCTATCAAATTCTGAGTTATATGTAAGTTTTCACTTCTATCGGCAGTTCGCTATGACTCCCATATTTTTGTTTTATAAATATGTTATGCGATAGCTCCGCTAATAGTGAACCGATTTTGATATAAAATTTACTTGCATTTGTCTAGACGACGCGACTCATGAAATATATCAAAGGAAATATGTATATTCTTATGAAATTTAATCGGGTATCCGAGTTCAATTTTATATTGAGGCCTGTTTTTGTTTTTTTTCGGAGAAGCTACATACATTATTTATTACCAGACTGACCTCTCGAAGGCGGTGGTCGTGTGGTCGGATAATTTATCCCAGTACGTAGTTATTGTTCCTTTTATAGTGCAATTTCGCCCGGAAGGCAGGCGTTATGTTGCACTCGGGACTCTGGAGGCCTGATGCGGACCACATTAACTATCTCTAGAAAATATACTGCTCATTGGCTTACCCGGCCTTTGAAATTATTATTATTATTATTTACAGCGGTACTTTTATTTTACTTTTAACCGACTTCAAAAAAGGAGGAGGATAAAATATCAAAATTTCTAGTTCATCTGTTTTTTTTTTCGGATACATTTCGGAGAGTGTGCAACTAGTTTTTGTAGTGGTAGGCCTCTTGGCAGAGTCCGCCTGGGGAAGTACCACACCTTTGCCAGTTATTCTACCGCCAAGCTGTAATGTGTTTAGCGTTACTGTGTTCCGGTTTGAAGGGGTTATGTTTCCAGAGAAATTACTGGGCTTAGAGATAAAATATCTTAGATCTCTGAGTGACGAGCGCAGCACAGTGCTAGGTAATGATTTGGACTCTTCATGTTCCAATAGCTGTGTGTCACTGTGCTGTTATGTGACAGGCATGTTGCTTACCATCAGGCACATGTCCTGCTCGTCTCGTCACTATTATAAAAAAAAAAATTGACAGTCATGGGAACTGCCGATAAAAGTGAAAACTTATAACTAAGAATTTGATAGCTTACTTTGAAAACTACACGGGTGTAACCGGAGGGCGTGGCCTGGGCATCATGGCGTGGCCATCTAGAAATGCGTCAGCATTTCTCATTGGCTCACGCATTTCTAGATGGCCATGCCATGATGCCCAGGCCACGTCCTTTCAGCATTTTCCATTGGCTGATGCATTTCTAGGTGGCCAATCGCCATGGTCCCGAGTTTACCCGAAGATTTCTTATCATACCCGAGCGTGACGCTAGAATTCAATTCACACCCCATTAAAAATCTGTCTAGGCGCGCCTAAAGAAGTTTTCACTTAAAAAAAAAACTAATCTGCTGTAATAGCTGTATCACTCATAATAGCAGTAGCTCGAAAAATCGACATTGTTAAAATAAAAAATATTGGGTAAAAATACGAGTATGTTTGTTTAAACTGCGGTGGTTAGACTTGCTATTAGGGGATTTATTTTCAGACCCCCTAAGGAAGTGGTCGTGTGGTCGGAAAATGTATCTCAGTACATAGTTATTGTTGGTTTTATAGTGCAATCTCGCCCGGAAGCCGGGCGATGTTGCACTTGGGACTCTGGAGAGGCCTGATACGGACCACTAACTATCTCTAGAAAATTGACATTGCTTGCCTGGCCTTGTATTATTTACAGCAGTATTTTTATTTTACTTTTAACCGACTTCAAAAAAGGAGATGGTTAACAATTTAATTTCCTTCAAAAAACACTTCAATAGGGTATAATCCTCAAAAAAACTAAGTAGCCCGTTAGTTAGATTGCCAAAAAATATTGTACACGGGATTTTTTCTTTTGTTTCACAAACAAAAAATGACGAAGATACAGCGCTTCGAAGTTTCGTGTGACGTCACTTGTGAATACGATTTTTACTCACGAGTGACGTCGCGACCCCTCTCGAAGTTTGATGGTCTATATTCTATATCTTTGACGATTTTTAATATTATGAAAAAACAAAAAATATGTGTCCAATATTTTTCCATGATCTAGCTGACGGACTAATAAGGATGGTGTATTTTTGACCCAGTCCGGTACCTTATTAAAATGAAGCTCAGACACTCGACTAATTACCATAATTTTTGTGTAATCAACTATGTTCCAAATTTCAATCCAACCCAACCCGTTCAGCTGTTCCGACGTGCCCAACATCCAAACTTTTAGTAAAAACATTTAATATATCTGCATTCAGTATACTTCGTATTTAGTGGGATAGTTTAGATAATTTGACTGGCCTCGTGGCTTACTGGGTAGTAGCTCTGCCTGCGAAGCCGAGGGTCGTGGGTTCGATTCCCAGCCAGTGCAAATATTTGTGTGATGAATTCAAATGTTTGCACTGTGTTTGGGTGTTTCTATGTATAATAAGTATGTATTTAAAACGATATAAGTAATTTATCAGCTATCTGGCCGCCATCATACGAGCTTTGCTTAGTTTGGGGTCAAATGGTGTTGTGTGTGAATTGTCCGCCAATATTTATTTATTAAATTTAGTTTTTTTTTTTTTATTATTTGGAGCCTATACTGTTCCAATGCTGAGCAAAGGCCTCCCTACCCTCTCTCCATTTGGTTCTGACTTGAGTTAATGTTTCCCAGTCTTTTGAATAGCTATCAAGGTCATCCCGCCAGCGTTTCTTTGGCCTGCCGCATTGTCGTTTGCGATCGGGCTTCCACTGAGTGGTGATTTTGGCCCAGTGAGCATCTGACATGCGGCAGACATGTCCAGCCCAGTCCCATTTCAAATTAGCAGTCTTTTGGGTCACATCGGCTATTTGAGTTTATTAGTTTATAGGACGTTTTAATGTATTGTTTGAAAAGGAACTGGAAACTGTACATGTTGCAATGCACAAGCACTCCAATTAATCTCCCGAGCGATATGAGCGATTGTGGAAATTCAATTAGCGGCCGACTTTCAGAAAAGAAACACGACTTCAAGCGAAACTACGGAAAAGGCGATCCTTTGATTCTATCCAATTTTGTTTAGCCACTGAGCAATGATCGTGGGTAATGGCATTTAGGTGCGCTTCGCCAAAGAGTAGCCGGATTTTAACATCGAAATGAATACTTTTCTCTGAACAAATACATTTAGGTAAAATGCGTAACGCCTAAAAATTTGTTGTGAGACACCTCAAAATTATAAAACCACCTCACTTTCCGTCGGAGTTTAAAATGAAAATCTAACTGGGTCAGAAATATACTTACTATTCTAATTAGTCCGTCCGGTAGATGGCAAAATATGGGACACTTCTTTTTGTTTTTATCAAATTATTATAGCGACCCGTCCCGGCTTCGCACGGGTGTAATACTGATACTAAATTAACTACTAACTAAACTAAAATAAACTATCTAATAACTACCAAATCATACCCGAGCGTGACGCTAGAATTCAATTCACAGCCCACGAAAATCTGTCTAGGCGCGCCAAAAGAAGTTTTCACTTCAAAAACTTATATACTCTTTGTATTATAATATACAGGGTTATTGGTAATCAGCCTGCATCCTTTTAAGGGGATGTTAGGTACATTAAATACGTCAACTTTTGTTCTACAGTTTTCAAAAAAAATGTTTTTTTTTTCTTTTACAAAATAAATAAAAAGTGCATTTGCACGGTTTAAAAGTATCGAACTCTTCGTAACAATTCGTAACGAGAGCGCGTACGCTCTTTAACGCGCAAAAAATGATGTACCGAAGTGAATAAACACTAAAAAGTCGCTAAACAGTACAAAAAAGGGCAACAAATACAATTTTTTTTTGGGTTATCTATTAAGTTTTAACGAAAGTTGTAGAACAAAAGTTGTTTGTTTAAATATACAGAACATGCCCCTAAACGGATGCAGGCTGATTACCAGTAACCCTGTATACTCTTTGATTAAAACTCTCGAAAAAAAAAATGTTTGATTGGTAACGTTAAAAGTTTGACTGGAAATTATGTAGAACAGTTTGTATGAGAAAATGAAATTGTTGTTTTTACTATCTTCTTCGCCAGTTTTCAGTATTTTCTCACCGTTTAAACCTTCCGTTAGCTACGACAAACATTTCAAAACCAAAATCAGCCAAATCGGCCCAGCCGTTCTCGAGTTTTAGCGGACCCACGAACAGCAATTCATTTATATATGTATACATTAGAATTCATAATTTAAGTAAATAAGTGAAGAGTTGTGACGTCACGTCTTCGTAAAAATCGTACCATGAAGTGATGTCACTAGGAAGTTCTAAGCACTGTATCTTCGTCAGTTTTTGTTTGTGGAAACAAAAGGATGTGTACAATTTTTTTTTACAATCTAACTGATGGACTATTTTTTTTAATCGCCTCTCCTATAACGTTTGTAAGTTTGGACGTCGTTGCTACGGCTACCTTGGTGATGTAATAGTACATTATCCCTTTCGGACCTGATGCTAAACGGCAAGGTATTTTAAAATGAAAGTTATTATTTCTAAGTAATTATGGGGCGCTAAAAAATAAAATCTGACTGAAAAAAATGTAGGTCAACTGAAAATATTTTCAGGATACTCACAATTGTGAGGGATCGGGCCAAGTCTTGCTACACTCACGATTGTGAGGGTTGATAAATAATACTATTTAGTACAAGAAATTCAATTTTAATCATTAAAAATCAGTTAACATTACCACAAATTATTATTTGTACCATTTTTCATGTCACAATATAAACAAAACCAACATTTATTATATATTAGCGATAGCCAATTTTGAGTGTTTTCTGGAGCCTTGTGAACAATGTAAAATTGGTCCTAATTAAAAAGAATAGGTTCTTTCTCCCTCATCAATGCGGCTGTCATTTAGAACAACTTGAATCGCTGCTCCCACGTCATCTTGATCCTAGGATACTTTACACAACCAAGGATACCATTAATACCAAAGTATTTCTAAACATCAACTGCAGTGATCGGATGTTTGAGTACCTCATTCTTAGTTGGTTGATAGTATATATTTGTGAACAGTGCGAGTTTTTCGAAGGCTTCTTAGACTTCTTGTGTTTAATACTTTTTGAAGTATTCAGCAGGCGACAGTACCTAAAGAAATGAAAAAATGTGCTGAAAGAAGTAAAATGGTACATAGAGTTACATAAAACTAGATTACTATTCAAACTGCATACCCAGAGGTATGCAGTTCAAGTAACTGAAGGCATAGGTTTCCCACGAAACGTCAGTCTGGACCATGTACTTCCAGCAACTGGCACAACAAGAACTCTATCTGTCTCCTCCTCTTCATCAGATGGGCTGTCAGGCTCTTCTCCTCTTCCAGTTTTCGTCAGTCATCAGAGTCGTCGCCGAAGTCACAATCATCTTTTGCGTCCAAAACAGCATCATCGTCAAATACTATATTTCTACTACTCATAGTAATATTCTAACATCAAAACAATACCGAAAACAAAGAATAAACCAGTTAAAACTGGTATAACTGGTACTAGTATACTAGGTTGACTGGCCTCGTGGCTTAGTTGGGAGTAGCTCTGCCTGCGAAGCCGAGAGTCGTGGGTTCGATTCCCACCCAGTGTAAATATTTGTGTGATGAATTCAAATGTTTGCACTGTGTCTGGGTGTTTCTATGTATAATAAGTATGTATTTAAACTATATAAGTATTATATCAGCTATCTGGCCGCCATCATACAAGCTTTGCTTAGTTTGGGGTCAGATGGTGTTGTGTGTGAATTGTCCACCAATATTTATTTATTTATTTATTTATTTAGTATATTTGTATGAAACTTCTTACAAATTATTAAATTCAAACCGAACCCTCACGTTTGTGAGGTTTATTTTTCGGCACTAAAATCCATTGAACTTAATCAATAAAACATTATTTTCTATCTCGGAATCTATTTTTCTATTCCTTCTTTAAACAATAAAACAAAAAGAAACACATAAAATACTTACCAGAATGAGAAAAATAAAAACCACGATGATAGGTCCCGATACGTTCACCCAGCGAAAACTCTGGTGCACACTGATCTACAAAGATCCCGCCTGTTGCCACGCAAAAATTCGTAGGCATAAAAGACGGCTCTCACTTTCGTGCGAGCTCGCCCCCGTTCGCTTGCCGTGTCCGAGTCAGCTTATAGAAAATTTTAAAATCATACTCACAAAAGTGAGTACAGGGTCCGAAAGGGTTATGATATACGTGCGGAAATTATCAAAGCACACGTATGTAATACGACGTTTTATAACATATTTGCGAGGAAATAAACAAAATTCTGACGACATTTTCAAATAAAAACAATACAGCGAAAAAAAACGCGCGGAATAATATTTACTTGATCACAGCACAGAGTAAGTAATCACTATGGATCACAGATTAGCAATGCGCGCGCATCGGCCCTTTTTTTTTTTTAAGCAACGGCACAGAACCAGCCTTTATGCCATTAATAATAAAGTAAATTAATATTTTTGTGTTTTGTTACAGAAAAATTAAAGTAATTTATGGTCTAAATTAATTAAATTAACGAATTTAATAATTCTTTATTATATTTTACCTCTCAAAGTTAATTTTATTCATAAAATGTTGACCACACTTTTCTGACATAAAAACTCTTTACTAAGATTTAAAAAGGTACCGTTCGTTTTAGACGGAGCATATCTCTCTACCTAGTCTGTGGACGGAGCATTTTGAAACCGTGCGTTTTACATTACACATTACAGCACTAGTGCGTAATAAGATACATTACGATACAGAAATTGGTCCAATAAGAGACCCTTTACGAGCAAATATGTTATAAAAATATTAATATAAGTTTAATTCTTAGGGCGATACTCATGTTCTAGAATGTGTCCCGACGCGGTCGGGGCTGCAATCGTGTCCTCTCCCGGGGATGTGTGCTCGGTCCCGTTATGTAATATACGTCTGTGTAATGCTTGTTTACTGCCTACCGCCTTACTGCGCTGCGCCTTACTGTGGTGCACGGCCTCTTGGTTATGGCGGTGGCTCAAATTACACGCGACAGTAAATTACATATTGGCTTAAATACTGGGCTCGTAGCTTCATTGGTAGTAAGTAGTAGTGGTAGGGCTCTTAGCAGAGTCCACCTGGGGTCGTACCACACCTTTGCCAGTTATTCAACCGCCAAGCAGTAATATGCAAACATTACTGTGTTCCGGTTTGAAGGGCAATGTTTCCAGAGAAATTACAGGGCTTAGAGATATAACATGTTAGATCCTCTGGGTGACGAGCGCAGTGAAGTGTTAGGTAATGATTTGGACTCTTCACGTTCCAATAGTTGCGTGTCACTGTGCTGTTATGTAGCAGGCATGTTGCTTACCATCAGGCACCTGTCCTGTTCGTCTCGTCGCTCTTTATATAAAAAAAAATGTACTGTCTAGGTGTTTCTATGTTTAATAAGGCATCAACCGTCGCCAGTCAACCTAATTATTACCAGAAATTGAAGTCTTAAAGAGTGTTTTCAATTGTCAAAATCATTAACTTATATTTTTCTGTGTTGTTACAGGTAAGTCTCCAAAAACAAGATTATCGTTGAGAAAACTAAATTTCAAATTAGTTTCACGTGCCACGCAGCTATATGAACACGAAGAGTCGGAATCGCTGCTTACACTGCGCTCATCACCCGGAGATATAATAAAGATTTACTTTTTATTTTCATATACGTCAAGAATGTACTTAAAAAAAAGTCGGACGTAGTGTCGCTAAAACAAAAACTGTGTCTATGGAGTCGGCCACATAAATGCACGTGTGCGCTGTCACATACAGCCTGACACACACACACATCCGTGGGTCATTACACGCGCTACTTGTGTATATGTGTGCGTGTCAGCCTATCAGTGACAAACCTGACAACGCACACGTGCATATGTGGCCGACTCTATTCACACGGTTTTTGTTTAAAAGCCGGGTCACACAGAGGCGATCCGATAGCGATCCGAGACGGGATTTTTTGTAATGTTCGAATTTGTATGCAACCTGGCACACAGCAAGCGGGCGCGATCCCATACTCGGATACGATCCGGATCGCTATCGCTAACGGATCGCCTCTGTGTGACCCGGCTTTTAGAGAGACTCCGTCTGACTTTTTTTGTACGTCCATGACATCAAGCTAAATTTTACTAGGCTATGTAGACAACGTAGCACATTGTAACTAACTGTAACGGTGAGTAGCTGTAATAACCTTATCCTTAAACGTAATATTAAATCTAAAATATAAATATATATCTGACTGGCCTCGTGGCTTAGTTGGTAGTAAGCTCTGCCTGCGAAACCGAGGGTCGTGGGTGCGATTCCCACCCAGAGCAAATATTTGTGTGATGAATTCAAATGTTTGCACTGTGTCTGGGTGTTTCTATGGTATAATAAGTATGTATTTAAAACTATATAAGTATTATATCAGCTATCTGGCCGCCATCACACAAGCTTTGCTTAGTTCGGGGTCAGATGGTGTTGTGTGTGAATTGTCCACCAATATTTATTTATTTATTTTTATCTGAAGTAGTATCTCGTCTGTCTGTTGTTTTATAGTAAAGAAATATGGCCGAATCAGGTTACGCAATCCAAAGACAGCGTTGGGTACTAAATCCTCCTAAGGTTTCGTAGTAAAATCGGTAATGTTGCTTATCCTAAAAGATACCGCATTTTATCGTTTCACTGCGTTTTTATTTGCCGAAATAACTGTAAATATAAATTTGTTAATGCCGTTTAACATAACGCTACGGTACCAACGGTTTTTTGTAAGAAAACAGCCTTTTTAAACTAGAACATACAAATACACTTACCTCATTTGGACCACACAGTAGTTTTTGAACTTTCGCGATTTCATCTAACTAGTACCTACCCTGTGCCCTCATTTGGTCTTCAATAATCGTTGAGTTGTCACCGCAACATTTTGACGACATTTTGCCAACTAAAACCTCATATAGGTACCTTTCCCGTAATCGACAAACTCTGTGGAGGTTTTATTCGGTAGGGGTACCACACGCTGTGTCGAGTCTGATCTAACGTGTTTACATGACCGTCCTCCCCAGACGAAGGAAAATGATAAATGTATTTCCTCCACTTAAGAAACCACTAGTTCTATACTGGTCTAAGATCCCGCTATACAACGATCTTCACCGAGATGTTTATTTTATGAAACGTATTTTATATGTAATTTAATATGTCAAGAAATATATTGCATATGGGTTGCCTAACAAATTTTAGTCCAGAGTATGATTAATTAATAAATGTTTTTTTTTTTATTAAATCGTAAACTGTACTTGTCACAGAAAAGTTTTCATGCCACAAAAGATGCAAAATTGTATTTTCTACAATAACGACCTCAATAATGACCTCGATAATTGGCCAAGGTTACAGCAATAAGGTTACTTTTAAAAATTAGGCAACCGGACTTCCGGACTGATTTTTCGCCGGCAACCCTATACCGCCGTGTTCATGATAAAATAATCCTTCATTTTATTTAATTTCAATTCAATAATCAGACCGTTGCAAAATTTAACTACTAAAATTTGTTAGGCAACCCATATGCAATATATTTATTGCCCTATTAAATGACATATAAAATACGTTTCATCAAATAAACATCTCGGTGAAGGTCGTTGTATAGCGGGATCTCCTACTATACAGAAAGTTGCAGAATGACAGTGGTAATTTATACAGTATTGTATAGTTTTGTTATACAGTATCGCGTTTGTGGTGCCGCCTAACGTTTTCTACTGTAGATAGAGCTACGAGGCGAGCAGGACATGTGCTTGATAGCAGCACGCCTGACCCTAACAGCACAGTATCACGCAACTATTGGAACATGAAGAGTCCATTGACTAACACTGTACTGCGGTCCCCAGTCAGAGAAATAAGATGACCTCTACGTCCTTTAATTTCTCTGGAAACTTTGCCCGTTAAACCGGAACACAGTAATATTCGCACATTACTGCTTGGCGATGAATAACTGGCAAAAAAGTAGTACTTTTCCATCATGCTTATCACTGCAAAACTGTACAGTACCGTTGCATGGAATACCGAGCAAAACATCCGGTACTATACCCTTGCAGAAATAAACTTTATTCATACCCCCCCTCCCCTCTCCCGCCGTAAACCGACAACTTGGGCCGTATAACTCTAACCGGCGCTTAACCGTAAACCCGCCGGTTAGTGATAATAATAACTTCAATCATGGCCGATTAAAACGTTTAATCGGTGGCTTTAAACGCAAACTGTGGGTTATGTCGCCGGTTAAAATGACAGTAAAATTTATGTATTTTTTTTTAATAAATACTAAAAAATATCTGCTTATCTATCGATATATATGGGGAGAAAACGTAAAAATTTCGAGGGAAAATATCAAAAAGAGACTTTAATTTCCCTATACAAACAACAGAGTAAATTTATATTCATGCCTGGAAGTGGCAAACAATTGACAATTAATATTTTTTGTTTAACTGTGATTGGTCACTTTTAGCAAAACGTCAGGGGAATAAAAACTTTAGGTATACCATTTTTTTTTCATTTTGATTTTTAATCTATGAAAACAGTCAAAAGGGAGGAAGCTGATGGTCGTTTCGAAAACGTTGCTGCTACTTTATTGGAAATAGGGTGATCGGGAATATAAAACAGAAGTGGCACACATCGTCTCTTAGCTAACAACACCGCCTAAGTAATTTTATAAACTTTACAGAAGACGAAAAACCTGTGCGGTGTTGAGAAGCCAACTGACTTGCACGCTGTCGCTACTTTTCGAATTACGGCTTCTGATTGGCTGAAATCTATATTATACTAGTAGCAGCGCGATTACCCGCTTAGTTCCCGTTCCCGTTATTTTTCTGGGACAAAAATTCTATCTATCTTTAAATATAAATTTATTCTTTCTATATTGTCTATATTGTCTATGTGTTCTTGCATACTATAATCAACCTGTGTTCCAAATTTCAGCCCGATCTGTTAATGTGATACTACGTGATTGAGCGACAAACATACAAACATTTACATTTATAATATGAGTAGGAAGTAGGATGACCAACGGTTAGATAAATAAATAAATAAATAAATATTGGTGGACAATTCACACACAACACCATCTGACCCCAAACTAAGCAAAGCTTGTGTGATGGCGGCCAGATAGCTGATATAATACTTATATAGTTGTAAATACATACTTATTATACATAGAAACACCCAGACACAGTGCAAACATTTGAATTCATCACACAAATATTTGCACTGGGTGGGGATCGAACCCACGGCCCTCGGCTTCGCAGGCAGAGCTACTAACCACTTAGCCACAAGGCCAGTCAATATAAGCAATATAAGCAATAGTCAATATAATATAAAATGCGTAATAAGCTCCATCTAAATTCGTTAAAATGTTATAACCTTAAATTTTGGACTTGAGCGGTGTTGATAGCACAGGTAAGATAAGTAGGTAAAGATGGAAATAAAGTATTTAAAAAAAACTATTGTATCGGTAACCAAGTCAAATATGTACAAAGAATTTAATGGGAATTCAGTTCTGCCGGCAAATTACGTTTTTACTGCTTCAGACTTCAAGGAGCGTACTCTTCGTAATTACGAAAGTTGCGCATGCCGCTGTGAATCTAGACCCTCCCTCTGGCAATTTATCAACACGAAACTTAATTACTTAACTCGCAGTAAAATCTTTGAGACAAACAATATTTTTTACCCGACTACGCAGCTCGAAGGACTCGTTTTTGGGACCCATACCACAGAATAAATATTAGTACAGAAGCCTCACTTACCAAAAACAATTATATAAATAGCGACTCTTGCTGGGACACAACAAAGTTCAATTCAGCTCGCATTAGCGCTCAATATCTGTCGCGATTTTCAACTCTCTCTTCTAACGCGTAACTCTGTCCCTGTCTAGCGCGGAGGGTTTACGACATATGTAATAACAATATGCGCGGGAAACGTTTTGCGCGAGCGCTCAGCCGTGCGTCCGACAACCGACTGTCACTTGTTTCCTGGAAGGAACGGTCTAGCGGTAGGCTAAAACCGCGCGACCTTGAGCGAGTGAGGATGCACTGCCCATACTTCCTACTATTATTATAAATGTTAAAGTTTGTATTGAAATCTGTAAAATATTTAGATTATAGTCTGGCATAGCACATAGGCAACTTTTTGTCACGGGAAAATAACGGGAACTGGAACTACGCGGGTAACACCGCGGCGCGCTGATAGTCTTTCAAAATAAATTCAGTGATCAAGTCCTTGTTTATTATATTAATCCCTGACGCAAAAACGATGGGGGGTGTGTATCTATCTGAGGCAACGTACTTCCCGAACGGATGAACCGATTTTGATTAAATTTTTAGTGTTTGAACAGTGAATGTCCTTTTTTTTTGATTAATGTCTCCTGAGTGTCCTTTTTTAATTAATGTCTGTTTTACCACTGATGGGCAAAGGTCTCCCCCAATGCTCTCCACTTAGTCCGGTCCTTAAACGCTCCGAGCTCGTCTTTCCAGCGCGTTGGAGGACGGCCCTGGGGTCGACTAGCCGACGGTGCCCACTCTGTAGCAACAATGGCCCACCTATCGGGGTGCATTCAGCTTACATGACCCGCCCATTCCCATTTAAGTTTGGCAGATCTATATCCTACATCTGTTACACCTGTAATAGAACGCAGTCCTTAGCTATGTTTAATGAAAATCAGTCCAAGATAGCCATAATCATAACCTTTCAATTTTGGAGTTGCTAGACAGTCAGTTCCCGTTGACGTTGCCGTTGACATTGACAGCTTGTTAATGTTAACGTAACTTGACTAACTGTTAATGTTAGCGTTGCTTGACAGCCTGTTAATATTGAGTTTGTTTTATCGGTTCATAGTAATCACAGATTACAGAAATAAAACCAGATGGAGCACGCAGAACAGAGCTACTGAAGCAGACAAAGGAAATACAAACGCCGAAGCAAATACAAACTCCAGTCAGTATGAAACGGACTTCCGTGTTGTACGGGCGTCCCGTGTGATTTTAAGTTTTGTTTTAAAATATGCCGTCTTGTGTCTTCAAACATTGCAAACAATGTTCCCAAAAACAAAAAAAGGAAAGAGGAATATAATTTTATAGGAAAAATTGAATATTTTTACTGTTATTTATATAATTTAGGAGATTTCATTTTGGTGATGAATGGAACGCAACACCTCAACGAAAATAGGTTAGTGTGGCGATACTAAATGGAAATTATTTTCCCTGAATTTAGGGTAAAATATAGATTATATATTTTTTAGATACTCGTACACCAAATTATTGATGGGCATTGTATTATTCAATTCAATTTAATTTTGGTAAATGTAAAATTTGTAAAATGAGTAATTTATAACATAAAAATGTACAAAAAACAAAATCATTAATACATCATAAAATTTGTTTGTGTATTTATTTATTTCGTTAGTTGCACCACTGCCCAAAATATTACAAATTTTGTTTCCTCATGAATCAAAAGGTTATATGGAAGAGATCGCTTTTAGCGACAAGATCGCCTTTTGTGCCCATTTTGTTTTGTTATTATATGTGTTACTTCTTGTCAACTTTGTTTATGGTGCCAATAAAGTGTTTTGTATTATATTGTAATGTCATTCGATAGGTATATTATCTAAGTGAAACGGTGGCTATATAATTGGTTATAAAATGATGGTTTATAAAATAAAACATTTGTTGAAGGAAGATATTTTTGAAGTTAATATTATGCATAACGTTGTTTGTAAAATGAAATATTTTTAAATTGTAAAGTTTTTTAATATTATACGGTTACTTGATTTTAAAGTCTTGTTTTGTCAAAAAAAAGGTGAGTAATAAGTGAACTGTTAAGGTAGCGGTTCGCGACGCGAGACCGAGACCGGAGACCGAGACCGGAGACCGCGACACATGTCTCGGTCTCTGAGGTGTCGGTTCGCGCCGCGACCGCGACACGAGACCGAGACCGGAGACTGCGACCGGAGACCAAGACAGGCACTTGACATTATGAAATTGTATGGGTGCCAATTCGCGCCGCGACCGCGACACGAGACCGATACCGGAGACCGCGACAAGTGTCACGGCTGCTTCAGTATGGGGAGTCTGTCGATAGAGTCAGTTGTGTTTTGTGGATCACAATGGAAAACCAAGTTGTAGAACTTCTATTGGAGGAGGAAGAAGACGATGATTTGCTCTTATATTATTATTACAAATATAAAACTAAAAGAAGATTACCTATTAGGGAATTACATATAAGTAGAGGCTAAGAAGGATCATTTTCGCTATTAGTCAAGAAACACCTAATGTTTGATGACAATAATTATATTCAGGAAGTATTTTCGGCTGAATAAAACACAGTTTGATAATATATTAAATTTATTGAAAAATACAATGCATGAAAAAGGAAAAATATTGATGAAAGAAAAATTAGCACTAACTCTCACAAAAATTAAAACTAAATTTCTTACGACATTCGGAATCTGTAATGTATAATAATAAAGGTAATTGTTTGTAGTACTTTTAATATTTTAAGGATTCAGTATCTCGAAAGGAAAAAACGGAACCCTTACAGGATCACTTTGTTGTCCGTCCGTTCGTCTGCCTGTCAAGATTTTTTTTCGCAGGAACACGTAAACGTAACAAGTTGCAATTTATATCATGCACTGAAATTTTTTGTCCCTTGAAACCGTGACAAAATCAAACTTTTAAGACAATGCAATCAATAGATACAGCGGTCTATGCCGCAAATTTCGACACTTTTTGTATGTGAAAACATTTTTAGTACAATTTACACACACTGAATTTTCGTGAATGAAGATCATCGTCACGCTCGGAAGTGAAAGAAATGTTCGGGTGAACTCGAGACCGCCGAATGGGGAGCCTATTAAAATGCATAACTTTTTGTTCCTAATTTACTTTGTCATAATGAATGTAGCATTATGTATAGTGTCATAATGCAACTTTCGCATAATCATTTTTTGGCGTCATGTGTTTTAAGCATAACAATCTATTGTACCACATTTAATTCGACTATTGATGAGATGCATAATAGTATTTAGGCATTTTTTTGTTTGTTAAATTTTTTTTAAGGTGCCGTTTAAATCGCATATTTTTTTTCCCTAATTTACTTTGTCATAATGAATGTAGCATAACATAAATATAGTGTCATAATGTAACTTTTGCATAATTGTTTTTTGGCGTAATGTGTTTTAATCATAAAAATGTATTGTACTACATTCAATTCGACTGTTGCTCAGACGCATTTAGGCATTTTTTAATTATTTGTTGTGCTACGTAATATATAACCAGGTTATATAGGGTCCAGATCTGACTCGGAGCACCCCGACTCCACCTAGTCTTGTCGCTACTACCCCTAGAGTGTATTTAAAAATGCGGGAGCCAGAAGCTCAGGGCTGACTGCAGAGCTTCTGGCGGGAGCCCACCCGGAGTCAAAAAGTGCACCATATGTCTTAGGTGTATGTAGGTTTTTAAGTCTTAAAAACGTTATGTCTACATAAATTAGTACAAAAAATGTCATACTACTGCATAGTCCTGCATAGATATTCAATTAAATTTGTAGATACCTACATTACGAATAATAAATATTGTTGTCAAAGTACCCACCCGCATTTCACACACCCACGTATTTTATTTAAATAATGTTGCTACAGTCCGCTCTTTGCACTTGTTTTTTAGTTAGGTGTTTAAAGTTTATGCCTTTGATCATTATGTTTAAGTATTGTTATGTTTTTCTCAATGTGTGCCTTTAAATATTATGCTATTTATAGTTATGCGTCGAAACATTATACTAAGTTATCTGTATGCTATGCGTTTAAACATTATGCTAAGTTATCGTTATGTCATATATGGTTATGCTAGTTAAAATTATGCGAAGACAGTTATGCGTTTAGTTGATATGGTAAATTATCATGAGTCCTAAATACGTTATGCCTACCTAAAATAGGACAAAAATGTTATGCCACCCCATATAGACCCACCGAATGTACTAGAGCGAGAGAGAAACAGCTGCTGCTGCTGTCTGGCTGCTGTCACTATCTTCTTTTTTAATTTATTCTTGGCCGTGGATATTAGTCCTTCTGCCGCATCTGTCACTGTCGTGTCGCTATGTTCACTACGTAATGTTTAAGTACCTGGTTGACCGAGCTTTGCTCGGTTTTTTGAAATTATATTTAGGCAGATACAATTTAAGAAATGCATTAAAATTCGTTACGTAGTTTGAAAGATCTAAGGATACATAGGTACATAAAAATAACGTGGTCAAATGTGAGTTGGACTCGCCCATGAAGGGTTCCCTTGCAGCAAGTAACATAATATATATAGTTCTTGTAGTTCGTTATAGCTTTGATCGAAGTTTCAATAATAGTGTATTTATGACGGATTTAAAAAAAACTACTTATCAGATCGAGTTCAAACTAATTTTCGTTGGTAGTTTACATGGTAATGTACATCACATATTTTTTTTAGATTTTTCATTATCTTACTTTAGAAGTTAGAGGGGCGGGGACACACATTTAACCACTTTGGAAGTGTGTCTCGGGCAAACTATTCAGTGTATACGAAAATGATTTTAGAAACCTTAATATCATTTTTGAAGACCTATCGATAGACGCCCCACACGTGTAGGTACGATGAAAAAAAAATTTTTGAGTTCTCGGTATGGGGGACAACCCTAGTTTTTCTTTTTTTCTTAATTTTTTTGTTCAAATCTTAATGCGTTTTACAGAATACATCTACTTACCAAGTTGCAACAGTGTAGTTCTCATAGTTTCGGCAAAAAGTGGCTGTGACATACGGACGGACAGACAGACAGACAGACATGACGAATCTATAAGGGTTCCGTTTTTACGTTTTACGGAACCCTAAAAATGAGAAGTAATCATCAGGATTCGAACCGCGGTCCCTTGATACCGAGGGCGGAGTTTTACCGCTTGAGCCATTTAACCTTTGAACATAGAGGCGAAATTTGTTATCGTATTCTAATGATATTCTAGGAGTCTTTAATTGTTTGAAAAAGCATATAAAATGTCATTTTTTAACAATTCAATCTAGCTAAATCGATTTACCGTCCCCGAAACCCCCTGCTCACATAATTTCATGAAAATCGTTCGAGCCGTTTCCGAGATTCAGATTCTATATAAATATAAATATACAAGAATTGCTCGTTTAGAGATTGTTTAATTTATAGGCAGGCGTGGAATAGACTTGAGTATGCGTAATATGAGGACCGCATTCGGTGTACGGTTTTGAACTCTGAAACTCTCTCTCAAATTATGATTCTGGATGTTGCCAGGAGGTGTATTGGTCCATTTTTTACAGGGGGTGCCCCAAACATGAAGTGAAGACATGCTTTGGTATCATTATAAAAAATTGGCAGTCACAGGAACTGCCGATAGAAGTGAAAACTAATAACTCAGAATTTGATAGCTTACTTTGGAAACTACACGGGTGTAATCGGAGGGCGTGGCCTGGCCATCATGACATGGCCATCTATTGGCTGACGCATTTCTAAATGGCCAATAGCCATGGTCCCGAGTTTACCCGAAGATTTCTTATCAGACCCGAGCATGATGCTAGAATCCAATTCACAACCCACGAAATATCTGTCTAGGTGCGCCTAAAGAAGTTTTCACTTCAATAACTGTTTTAGACACAATATCAAATGATTATTATGATCTAGCGACCCGCGCCGGCTTCGCACGGGTGAAAAAAAATCTAAAATCATTATCTGCATGCTTTTCTGAGTCCAAAACCGTACACCGAGTTTGGTCCTCATACTGGTTGCATACTCAACTCCACTCCGCCCCCACCCTATTATAATATGCATTCATTTTTATTTGTTAAATAATTCAAAAGTATCTAATAGTTATTTCTTATTTTAGTTTTCACTTCTGCTGTTATGCACACACTTTTTTCCGGTTATTGGCAAATGGAGAAATATATGCGTCGCTATCATTCGCATTTCGTATATCAATCACCTTGTTACATTTCTCAAATAGTCAAAGAGGTGTTGAAACATTTGAAGATTGTTTTAGTGCCAATTTTAGTGCCTATGCCAAAAGAAAGTGACTTTAGGTTGATATCTAAAGGCTTTTGGGATAAATGGCAATTCCACAATAGGGACTGGGTAAAAATACACCATCCTAATTAGTCCGTCTGCTTGATCATGGAAAAATATTGGACACGTATTTTTTGTTTTTTCATAATATTAAAAATCGTCAAAGATATAGACCATCAAACTTCGAGAGTGGGGGGTCGCGACGTCACTCGTGAGTAAAAATCGTACTCACAAGTGACGTCACACGAAACTTCGAAGCGCTGTATCTTCGTAATTTTTTGTTTGTGAAACAAAAAAAAATACGTGTACAATATTTTTTGGCAATCTAACTAACGGGCTACTTAGTTTTTTTTGAGGATTGTAGGTACCCTATTGCACAGGCGCTATTGACAGAAAACACGTCAGAATAAGGGCCCCTGAAAACAGTGGATCGTTATATTTTAATTATAAGGAATTTTACTCGATTGTTCTCCTGGCTATTGTAGACCATCATTACAAGTTCAGTAGACGACGTAGACGTTGGCTCTTACGGCAAAGAAGGAGATAGTGGAATATTTCAAAAGTCGGAAATGGGAAAAAAATCATGAAAAAATAATTTAATTTTCCAGAATCAAAAAATCTACCGAATTCGAACTTAATATTACCACATTTTTTAGTTGGAGATGAAGCATTTAGTTACGCTAGACAAGTCGCCCAAACGATTTAAGCAAAGAAATATTTAACTATCCCCTTTGTCGTGCTAGACGAGTATCGGAAAACGTGTTCGGTTTGCTGTCTCAGGCGTTTAGAATATTTTACACCCCTATCGGCATAGCACAAGAAACATGCACAGATATGATCTTAGTTGCCTGTTGTTTGCATAACCTATTAAGAGACGGATTTTTGGAATACACTCAAATGCCCGTACATCGATGGAATCAAGAAGAAAATTTACCTTCAAATTTAGTTTCATTACGTGGAACCGGAGGGTTTTCGAATAGCAACGGACTAGACATTAGAGCAAAATTAACCGATTTCTTTACGCCACAGCAAGGAGCCGTAGAATCGCAAATACAACGTGTCACACGGCTTGCCTAAGTTGATTCCATCTATGTTAAGTAGTATGTGCGTATGTCTATGCAGAATAAATAAATTTAAAAAAACACACCTACTTTATTTAAGGTTTCACCCACAGAAATCTAAATAATAAGTATTTAGATTTCTGTGGTTTCACCTATACTCCTCCAAATGTTGTCCTTCAGATTTTCGTCCCTGTGGGAGTCTAGTTGTGAATCGTATATCAAGGGGTGCTGTCTGATTAGCTCAATCAGCGCTTTACAATTTTCGTTAGAAAAACTAGTCATTTTTAGTAACTGCTCGATAAGTCTAAGCTTGAAGCTCACTGATTCTTTGGACTTTGACTCAAGCACATAATTGAAAACCACCAAACTTATTTATGCGGTTTGGCGGGAAGCTAAGTTTTGGCGGGAAACGTAGGTACTTTCAAAAGCCAGAGGTTTTCGCCGTTTATTTGAATTCCGTATACATAAATCATCGCAGTTACTACAGACAGGCTTTCATGCAAAAGTTTTTCTAAAATTTTGATTTTAGCTTACGATTTTAACGACGAGGTCGAATGCGTGTTTTGGTGTACTAGTGGCGCCATCTAGTTTATTTTGGAACGGACTAATCGAGCAAGAAACTGTAAAAAAAAACAAATTAATTGTTGTATGGGAGCCCCCGTTAAATATTTATTTTATTTTATTTTTAGTATTTATTGTTATAGCGGCAATAGAAATACATCATCTGTGAAAATTTCAACTGTCTAGCTATCACCGTTCTTGAGATACAAACAGACAGTCTTGGTGACAGACGGAAGGACAGCCAAGTCCCAGTAATAGGGTTCCGTTTTTACTCTTTGGGTACGGAACACTAAAAACGGTGGTCGAATGTATAACCTCCTCTTTTTAGGAAGTCGGTTAAAAATATGCCTCTGACGATGCGACGTTGACAAAAAGTATTTTTAATAAGCTTTTGTCCTAGCGTAATCAGCGGTGTATCGACTGGATATAACACGCATGCTTTTCCAGCGCGACACGAGACACTACTTGACCGGGGCGGCGACCGTCTCGATGTCTCCGGTCTCGCGTCTCGGTCTCCGGTCTCGGTCGCGCGTGCGAACTGGCACCCATACAATTCCATAATGTCAAGTGCCTGTTGTGGTCTCCGGTCGCGGTCTCCGGTCTCGGTCTCGTGTCGCGGTCGCGGCGCGAACTGGCGCCCATACAATTCCATAGTGTCAAGTGCCTGTCGCGGTCTCCGGTCGCGGTCTCGTGTCGCGGTCGCGGTGCGAACTGGCACCCATACAAAGCTATAATGTCAAGTGCTGTCGTGGTCTCCGGTCTCGGTCTCGTGTCGCGGTCGCGGCGCGAACTGGCGCCCATACAATTCCATAATGTCAAGTGCCTGTCGCGGTCTCGCGTCTCGGTCTCCGGTCTCGGTCTCGTGTCGCGGTCGCGCGCGCGAACTGGGGTCCATACAATTCCATAATGTCAAGTGCCTGTCGCGGTCTCGCGTCTCGGTCTCGCGTCGCGGTCTCGTGTCGCGGTCGCGGCGCGAACTGGCGCCCATACAATTCCATAGTGTCAAGTGCCTGTCTTGGTCTCGGGTCGCGGTCTCCGGTCGCGGTCTCGCGTCGCGGTCGCGGCGCGAACCGCTACCTTTAAAATGATTATTGTGTTAGTTTTTTTTTGTTTGTTGTTTGGACCTATAACATACAGGTAGCCTATATGCATTTTATCAAAAATGGCTTGGTGGTAAAGATGGTTGTTTTAATTTTTGTTTAACCTATCTAAGCGAGTAAATTACACTAATTTTATTATTTGCGATTCAAGTTAATTTCTAGTTGCATGCAAAATCAAAATTCTTTTCTTCTTAGAATGGAAATAGTAGTAACAAGAAATCCTTGCATAATCGGTGTAATAATTTTAATATTTTAAAATATCAATTGATGTGTTTATTATACGTGAAGATTTCCCAAGCTAAGACAATAATAGTGGGACTTTTTTCTTAAGACTGACAACATTATACAAGTAATTTGGAACGTTGATTTGACAATGTTACGTCAACATGACTAATTACGGGCCTCACAGTGTTGTTCACGAAGGTTCCATCTGTGTTTATTTCTGTAATCTGTGATAGTAATGTTGTTAGGATTGCCTGGCAATGTCGAACTTACTAGATAGGACAGCCTTTTAATGTTGACGTAACTAGACAGCCTGATAATGCTGCCGTTTAAGCACCAAGAAGCAATAAAACGTTTATACGATCTGTTATCGGTGTTTTGACATCGGATCTCGCTTCTGATGTCTATTCAATTATTTAGCGAGCCAGGAATCGTGTAAGCAGTATGGACTTTTCTTGTTGTGTATTTATAATGCTGCAGGTCTACTACGAAAACAAACTCCGAATGATCGGATCCGACCGACAGCTAAATCGGATTGTAGCCTACCACGAAAAACATTCGGATCGATACATCTCGGTCGGGAGTTATAGACTTAGGTCGGATGAGGGTCGGATCGAACGAAAAGGCCGATCCGATCAACCGACAGATTGTCTTTCGAGGTAGGAAACGTCCATAAGTTCGGCCAATATATCGTTTATCGGACTTTGTAGTAGGCCAGCTTCTCTCGTTTGGGCTTATTCTCTGTTTCTTCGTACAGACAATTTCTTCGGTGGTGCTTTGAATAGATACGCTTCATGTATGCTTTTAGTTTTTTTACATTTTTTCTTGATATTTTTCTCGTCGTTAAAAGCGGGTGACGATTACAAACTAGTACAAATGTAGTTTTAATAATACTAAGAAGTAAGAAGTGAGAGCGGAATTCTAACCTGTATTTTTATGTTTATTACTGAATAGATTTATTTAAAGATCAGTATGTACATTGTAGAGTACTCGTATTCACAAATATATAAATAGCAAAATAAGGCTATTATACAATACCATAAAAGTATATGTAAAACAAATTAAACACGCCGTCCAGATCACTACAGCGCGGCAGGGGTTACCCAGAATGCTGGCAGCGTTGCCCGTTTAGATAGCTAAACACGACTTTTTGGCACTGTATAGTTCAGGATTTTGTAGGTATTCCATTTCGCACACAAAAGTGTATGAATAAAATAACATCAGTGATATTGCTATTATTATGTTGAAGTTACGGCTGATGTACTCGGGAGAACGGCGACTACCAATCCGGAGCCCCCGGGTTCAAATCCTACGCGCACCACTTTATTTTCGAAGTCATGTGCGTAACTTAAAACAGTGAAGGAAAAACATCGTGAGTAAACCGAAATGTACCTAGAATCTTTCGATGTCATAATATGTCGTCCACCAACCCGCACTGGTCTACTAGCGTGGTGGATTATGGCCTTGACTCTCTACTTGCGAGAGAAGGCCCCGAGTCCCAGCAGTTAGTGAGCTATTTATTATGTTATTTGTCTAAGCAATATGTAGTAGCAACGCATTTTGTGTAAGCGTGAGCGTCTTGGTTTGCCTATGTCAGTCAAATCAGTGTGAAACATCAGCCTATTACATCCACGCCCATACTGTGTGAATTGTATAGGAGTACAATAAAATAAGCGGATCGTCTCGATATTCAATACGAGTGGCTGTTTGGCATTCGACTTGCGAGATTGGATTCCCTTTCAAAGACAATAAGCTTGTATTAAATTATGTACTTCTACTGTACTCTGTTTGTAAGGGAGTAGTAGGCCTGGAGTACGCAAGAATAACACACTAAGTCGCGCGATTTAAACTCAATACAGCAGGTCTACTACGAAGTCCGATAAATGATATGTCGCCCGAACGTATGGACGTTTCTTACCACGAAACACAACCAGTCGGTTGATCAGATCGGGCGTTTCGTTCATTTCAAATTCCGACCGACATAGATTTGACAATTTTTGTGTCGTAAACCTTACTCCAAAAGCATTTAATTACCTCACCGATGATTTGGACAGCTGTCGGTCGGATCCGATTATTCGGAGGTTGTTTTCGTAGTAGACCTGCTGAGCTTAATATATGAAAACTTGGCAGTCATAGCAACTGCCGATAGAAGTGAAAACTTAGATTATTATTATTTTTACCTTTTATAGGTTTACACTTGACCGCCATCTCGCCTGATGTTAAGCGACCATGCGGTCTACGATGGAGCGTGTTTACCTAAAAAAACCGATTCACTCTCGATTTGAAGACACAAAGATTGTAACTATATAACTCAGCATTGGGTGACACGCGTTGGAAACTGCGCGGGTGAAACCTGAGAGCGCTTCTAGTCTGGAATAAATCTTCAAATTCAAAGCATTGTCGTCTAAATAAGTGATGTCTAGATGTAGGTACTCGTATACTTAACAACTATAGTTTGAAGGAGTTTTGTCACATTTATTGCAACAAATTAAGTAAGTATATTTACTCTTATATTATAGGTTTTGTATTTCCCTGAAAATAAATATGTACAATCACAATAATTTGACACCATAATGTTATTATGAAAAACAAATCAGGAAACGTTATATATCCAAATCAACTATAAAAACTTTATAGACTTTTATCTCAATTATTTAGATATTGTATCATGTTCACATCTTCTGTCCTCTCGCGTCTTCTTAGTATATTGTATAGTGCTATCCTTTTAGCTTGTCATTAGCAATAACGCAGATAAATCTGTTTCAAGTTGTAAAACAACCCGTATCAGAACGCGGACGACGTTGCATTTGTTAGAAAATTGAACAAACGAGATTGCTGTAAAAGAAATCGTAAAAAAAGACTAGAAAAGAACAGTTATACAGCTTCAAAGGAGAATATTGGTCTAACACAATTCTAGCGATTTGTCCTATCATTAAATAATATATATTTAGTACTAGCAACGTGCCGCGATTCCAACAAAAAGTGCTAAACATGACAAGTGCTTAAATATAAATAAATATAAATATTGGTGGACAATTCACACACACCACCATCTGACCCCAAACTAAGCAAAACTTGTGTATGATGGCGGCTAGATAGCTGATATAATACTTATATAGTTTTAAATACATACTTATTATACATAGAAACACCCAGACACAGTGCAAAAATTTGAATTCATCACACAAATATTTGCACTGGGTGGGAACCGAACCCCACGACCCTTGGTTTCTCAGGCATAGTTACTACCCACTAAGCCACGAGGCCAATCACTAAAGATAGATACAGGGCATAGTGATAAAACATCTTATGTCTCTGGGTAGATAGAGGTGAAAACTAATAACTCAGTATTTGATAGCTCACTTTGGAAACTACGCGGGTGACACCGGAGGGAGTAGCCATGAGCATGGCCATCTAGATCAGCCTTTCCCAAGGTAACGCCCTCTTGTGGGTGCTGCAGGCCTAAAGGGGGTAATAAGAGATTGACGATAAGAGAGCCAGAAAAAAAAATGAGGGCGTTGTGTACTACCTACTTACTGGGCTCATGTCTCAAGTTAACTCCTTGCGGGTTGTAGTAAAAGTTATAGTTACATAATTAGCTAATTGAATTTGAAATTATAGTGGTTGTGAAAAAATGGGGGCGCTAAAAAATAATTCATTCTGAAAGTGGGCGGCAGACAAAATAAGTTTGGGAACCCCTGACCTAGATCATCTGAGTTTACCCGAAGATTTCTTTGACGCTCGAGTTCATTTCACAGCCCACGGAAAATCTGTATGTGGTGCGTGAAAAGAAGTGTTCAATTAATAAAAAAAAAAAAATTGGCAGTCATAGCAACGGCCGATAGAAGTGAACACTTATAACTCAGAATTTGATAGCTTACCTTGGAAACTAACTACACGGGTGTAACCGGAGGGCATAGCCTCGCCATCATGGCATGGCCATTTAGAAAGGCGTCAGCATTTCCCATTGGCTCACGCATTTCTATATGGCCATGCCATGACGGCGAGGCCACGCCCTTTCAGCATTTCCCATTGGCTGACGCATTTCTAGATGCCCAATCGCCCTAGTTTACCCGAAGCTTTCTTATCATACCCGAGCATGACGCTAGAAATCAATTTACACCCCACGAAAAATTTGTCTAGGCGCGCCTAAAGAAGATTTCACTTCAAAAGAAGTTTTCACTTAAATATGAGCACAACAATCAGTTCCATAGTCTCTCGACCGACTAATCTTCTGTATTTTCTTTGTGTCGTAAAACTCGTTAATTAAGATTTCTGGGCTTCGACGACGATAAAGTTAGAGCGGCCGGCGATAAACTCGCCCGCTTCTACGAGAACGAGAATGTCGAATTAAAACTTAGTTTGTTTATATAAATGCTATTTAGTTTTACAAAAAATGTGTAAAATAATTGAGTTATAGTGGTAGAACTCTATATACTGTATTATATACTAATCAAGCCCTTTTATTTGATAACTACTCATATTGAGTTATAAAATGGAACATGAATAGTCCAAATCATTACCTATCACTGCACTGCGCTCGTCACCCAGAGATCTATCTCATATAGATATAATATTTCTCTGGAAACTTTGCCCTTCAAACCGGAACACAGTAATGTTTGCACATTGCTGCTTGGCGGTAGAATAACTGGCAAAGGTGTGGTAAAAGTAATTCACCATTTTGTGGCGGAGTCCTTCTTGAATTTATTTTAAACAAACATAGTTAAGGACCACCGCAAGGAAACTAAGTAACACTCTAATGCCCGACCTACACGAGGTTAGTTTTTCAAGCTAGTGTTAGTAAGCCAGCAAGCTAGTACTTCTGGCTTCGTGTAGACAACGCTACCCAACGCTAGTTTTGTCTACACGACGCTAGAAGTACTAGCTTGCTAGCTTACTAACACTAGCTTGCTATCCTAGCTTGAAAAACTAGCCTCGTGTATATCGGCCATAAGTTACGGCTGGTCTTAGTCGGGAGAACGGCGACTGCCGATCCGGAGCACCCGGGTTCAAATCCCACGCGCACCACTGTCTTTTCGAACTCATATATGCGTATCGTTCCGCTCCCACTCGACAAATAAAATACACTTAAATATGGGCTTAATGTCTTGCTTGTTAAGATATAGATTACATTGGCAACATAAATTAGCAGACGGCGGTCAGCGAGCGGTCTGCTAATTTGTGCTGCCAATGTAATCTGTGTCTTAACGTGCATTGCAAAAAGCCCATATTTGAGTGTATTTTATTTGTCGCCGAGTCGTATAAATCGGACCTAAATGCCGCTAAATTAAAAACAGTGAAGGAAAACAAAAAAAACACCCAAACAATGACCTAAATATATTAGTAGGATAACAGTAAAATAATCCTAAATGGATGTGTCTCAACGTTTTTTTTTAAAAGGTAATTTGCTGTATTTTAGTTGAAGGCTGGCGACACTGGTCGATTCTCTACGCGCGACACGCTCCGATCCTTTTATTTAAGGGTGTCATTGAAACGGTGCGGCTTGAATACTAACGTGTACGTGAACGACGCTATTTTCTAAGACGGACGCCATATTTTG
The DNA here is from genome assembly GCA_963693475.1 of Ectropis crepuscularia. Taxonomy (NCBI): domain Eukaryota; kingdom Metazoa; phylum Arthropoda; class Insecta; order Lepidoptera; family Geometridae; genus Ectropis; species Ectropis crepuscularia. Next base: position 2,245,069 of record OY856365.1, on the reverse strand, counting down.
TTATATTTATTTACGTTTCTCTGAGTAGAAGCGTACTACTAGCTCGTCAGCTGAATCAAAGTTCACAACTACATACTACATCTTTCAATATAAGTTGGCGAAAAATTATGAACGATTTTTTTAATATTATGTAGATGGTAAGCAACATCCCAGCCCGAAACAGTGACATGCAACTGTTGGAATATTAAAAATACAAATAATTTCACTGGGAACATTGCCCTTCAAACCGGAGCACAGTAATGTTTGCACATTACTGCTTGGCGGAAGAATAACTGGCAAAGGTATGGTTTTTCCCCAGACGGACTATGGAAAGTAGCCTACGTGTTATTCCAGACTATAATTTAGCTGTTCAAATTTTTTTTAACCTGTTCCGTTCAGACGTTCCGACGTGATTGAGCTACAAACATCCACACTTTTGCATTAATAATATTGATAGGATACCGTTAAAATAATTTTTTGCATTTACCAATGTAGCCACATTATACCGATCGAATACCGTGAACAGCATTATAAAATCAATTTTCTAAATAATCGCTATCTCAATTTTTTAAAGACTACTGTGACAACATTTTTTTGTGTTAGATTGGTACCAGTATTGTTCCAGCTCTTAACTCTAAAACGTGTCCACGAGAGATAACCAACCAGTGAAAGCTACGACAAAATAAAGCTATCTAACCCTGCAACTTGCTCAGGGAAAATAGCCTCTATCGAGTACCCCTAAATCGAGACTGGGACAATATTCCGAGCACAGTTTAAATGTGGCTGTCGTAAATAAAAGGTAGGCGGTCGTGGCGAGCCTCCGAAATATACTGGAGACGATACAGACTTGAATATTTTTCAATTTATTAGCGTTTGAATGGGAAAACACAACGTGCATACTAGCCGGTCAAAACTAGACACGCTTCGGACGTGCTGATGCTCCTTCTATCCTCAGAGCTATTACAAATTTCAGATGTTTGCAAAATCTAGACGCAAAACGTCTTTTCAAAGACAAAAGCTGCCAAAAGCCTTTTACTAGCTAAATATCTATAGATCTATTCCTATGATTGGAATGATGATTTTATCAAAAACATAACATTCTAATTACCCGATGCACACCAGGTAGATTTTGGAAAAATATGAGACACATATTCTTAGTTTTGTAAATTTCTTTAAAAAATCATTTCTTTAAACAAACATGTTTATGTAGATAATAAAACTTTCGAAGTGGACGCGTCGTGTTGCGCGTGGTTTTGAACCCGAGGTCTCAAGATCGGCAGTCGCCGTTATCCCGACTAGACATACTAGATCAGTAACATCGCATCGCAGTCCTACTAAAATTGTAAAAACGAAAGCTTGGATCTTGAAGTTTGTTGGCCAATCACGCCGGAATTAGATGAATAGTCTGGCAGATAGGATGCTTTTTATTGCGGGAAAAATATGTGAAAATGCTGGTTTAAAATAATTTACATCGCGATTAAGTCTCGTGTTATGTTTCCCATGTGCGTTCTAATCGCGATATTTTAAAACATATTCATTTATTAGAAAAATAATCACGCCACAGATTTAGTCAAAAATATAAGATAAGAGAGAATAGAAACACTTAATTATGCAAACCAGTAATCTTATATACACAGCGAAAAAATAGTTATTTGTTGTACAAGAGTGCAAAGTGGCTTTTTAACCGCGTGCTCAATTTTGATGACCGAGCAAGCGAAGGATTCTAAAGTTGAATCACGAGCGTAGCGAGGGATTCAAAAATTAGAATCCTGAGCGTAGCAAGGGAATCAAAAGGGCACAAGGTGAAAAATCTTTGCACTCGAGTGTAACACGTAATTTTTCATCCCCCCCTAGCGAGGAAATTACTAAACGCTTTGCGCATTTTCAGTTTCAGTCAATTCTGTTGGCGTCAAATAAACTTCTTGGTCGCTAAAATCACTTATTATTATGGTATTTCAGTTTTTCACTTGTATTCAATTTTATAAGTTTTAAACTTTAAGTTTATTTAGCCATGGTTTTAACAATATGACGTGAAAATATGGAGAGTTGACCGATTGAGGTAAGGAGTTTCAAATGTGTACATGAAAAAGTGTCCGCCAAAATGCATTAAATTATAGTAGCGCTAAATTTGCATCATTTTAAAGGAAATTAATAAACGTACTATTCAGAATTCATGAACGAAAAATATTGGCAGTCATAGGCACTGCCGACAAAAGTGGTAACTTATAACTCAGAATTTGATTGTTTACTTTGGAAACTATGCGTGTAAAACCAGAGGGCGTGGCTATGAGCATGGCCATCTAGAAATACTGACACATTTTTAAAAGGCCAATGGGAAAGGCTGAGGCATTTCTTGATGGCCAATGGCTATGGTCCGAGTTTACCCGAAGAATTCTTATCATTCCTGAGCGTGACGCTAGAATTAAATTGACAGCCCACGAAAAATCTGTCTTTGGCGCGCCAAAAGAAGTTTTGACTTCAAAATATATTGTACCTACATGTTTTCTCAAAATAGTAATTATTTATTTATTTGATGTTATATTTACTACATTATTTTGTACTGCACAAGTAGTTGAAATTATCTATTAGTTACTATTTTAGTAGTCAATAATATTTAATTATTTAACTCGGCAACTCGGCATACTTCAATTCGATTACAATTGATTCATTCATAGCATTTTTAAATGTTTTGCCATTTGAAATAACATTCTTTATCTCTATCCTCCATAAATGAAAAGAAAATTGCGCGCAAAGCATTAAAAAAAAGTACACCAAGGAGGTTCCGAGCATGAGTTTTTAACAAATTAAAAATAAATGTATGATGAATTCGGCACCAAGGAGGTAGAAATAAATAGGTTAAATTATGTTTTGAATTCAAAACCTCAGTACACACGATGTTCTAAATTCAAATTTACTTTAGCCTCTAGAGGGTAAAAACGACTTTTGCGCCCTGATATCGAGGAGCAAAAGTACTCTTTCCGAGCTGGTGGGATGAAATAGTTATTTGTTATACAAGAGTGCAAAGTGGCTTTTTAACCGCGTGCTCAATTTTGATGACCGAGCAAGCGAAGGATTCTAAAGTTGAATCACGAGCGTAGCGAGGGATTCAAAAATTAGAATCCTGAGCGTAGCAAGGGAATCAAAAGGGCACAAGGTGAAAAATCTTTGCACTCGAGTGTAACACGTAATTTTTCATCCCCCCCTAGCGAGGAAATTACTAAACGCTTTGCGCATTTTCAGTTTCAGTCGATTCTGTTGGCGTCAAATAAACTTCTTGGTCGCTAGAATAACTTCTTATTTTGGTATTTCGGTTTTTCACTTGTATTCAATTTTACTGTTTTTCAACCTAAGTTTTAAACTTTAAGTTTATTTAGCCACGGTTTTAACAATAACAATATAACGTAAAAATATGGAGAGTTGACCGATTGAGGTAAGGAGTTTCATGTGTACATGAAAAAGTGTCCACCCAAATGCATTAAATTATAGTAGCGCTAAATTTGCATCAAGGTACATTTTAAAGGAAATTAATAAACGTACTATTCAGAATTCATGAAAGAAAAATATTGGCAGTCATAGGCACTGCCGATAGAAATGGTAACTTATAACTCAGAATTTGATTTTTACTTTGGAAACTACGCGTGTGAAACCAGAGGGCGTGGCTATGAGCATGGCCATCTAGAAATGCTGACACATTTTTAAATGGCCAATGGGAAAGGCTGAGGCATTTCTAGATGGCCATTGGCTATGATCACGAGTTTACCCGAAGATTTCTAATCATTCCCGAGCGTGACGCTAGAATTAAATTGACAGCTTACGAATAATCTGTCTTTGGCGCGCCAAAAGATGTTTTGACTTTAAAATTTATTGTACCTACATGTTTTCTCAAAATAGTAATTATTTATTTGATGTTAAATTTACTACATTATTTTGTACTGTACAAGTGGTTGAAATTATCTATTAGTTACTATTTTAGTAGTCAATAATATTTAATTATTTAACTCGGCAACTCGGCATACTTCAATTTGATTACAATTGATTCATTCATAGCATTTCAAAATGTTTTCCATTTGAAATAACATTCTTTACCTCTATCCTCCATACGTGAAAAGAAAATTGCGCGCAAAGCATTTAAAAAAAAGTACACCAAAGAGGTTCCGAGTATGAGTTTTTAGCAAATTAAAAATAAATGTGTGATGAATTCGGCACCAAGGAGGTAGAAATAAATAGGTTAAATTATGTTTTGAATTCAAAACCTCAGTACACACGATGTTCTAAATTCAAATTTACTTTAACCTCTAGAGGGTAAAAACGACTTTTGCGCCCTGATATCGAGGAGCAAAAGTACTCTTTCCGAGCTGGTGGGATGAAAAAAATATTAACTTCGACTAGAAAAACAAAAACCGATTTCAGTTTTGGGCATTCCACCAAATATCATAGGAAGCAATCACTATGTCATCTAGGTAACAAAAGCATTTTTTTGTTATTTTTTGTTCATAATATTTAAAAAACCACTACACTGATTTCGATAAAATGTATATGGGACCTCTGAACTATGATCTTACAAACAAAAAAATATACGGTCGAATTGAGAAACCTACTTTTTTTTAAAGTCGGTAAAAAAAAGAACTATAAAATTGATTCACAATTTGGACATAACATAGGTACATACAAAAAAAAACTTACAACCGAATTGAGATTATTTATTGACGTGTAAATTGTACATCTATGAATAAAGAATTTTGGATTTGAGAACCTCCTACTTTTTTAAGTCGGTTAAAAATGACTTGTACCTTGTCCTCAATTCATCATTTCATTCAAGTGTGCTAAAAGAAGGGTAACTTCAATAAAGTCTAGGTGATTTAGCTTACAAGCTGTTAACATACAGAACGGACGAATTTAAACGGACTGACGTAGCTTAAATTAACGAAAACAATTAAATTGCATGTAGTTATTCTACCCAACTTGCAATTTTTAATTTTACACAATGCAAAAAATACTAATTTCGGTTGATTTATGAGTTTAATTTAAAATTTTAAAACGCATTCGTACACTTGTTCAAATTGGGATCATTATAGCTACAGACATTGAAACTATGTAGATGACGAACAGTAATGCATGCAGTGTTACGCGGTAATACAGTGCAACCTTAATTTAACGTACCTCAAAATAACGACCTCCTCGATTCCTCGATCGACAAATTTTTCGTAGTTGATTTGTCCATAAGATTTAATGTAAAATATACCTTTTCATCCCACCAGCTCGGAAAGAGTACTTTTGCTCCTCGATATCAGGGCGCAAAAGTCGTTTTTACCCTCTAGAGGTTAAAGTAAATTTGAATTTAGAACATCGTGTGTACTGAGGTTTTGAATTCAAAACATAATTCAACCTATTTATTTCTACCTCCTTGGTGCCGAATGCATCACACATTTTTTTTTAATATGTTAAAAACTCAGACTCGGAACCTCCTTGGTGTACTTACTTTTTTTTAATTTGTTTAGCGCGAAAATTACTTTTAACATTCAATTAAACAATAAACTTAAAACAAGTAAAAATGAGTGATTCTAGTGATGAAGAAATGTATTTGACGCCAACAGAATTAACCGAAACTGTTAAAAATGCACAAATGAGCTTTCTCCCTCAAAAATCACGTGAAAAGTATTTAAAACAGTACGATATGCTTAACACGTGGCGAGTAGCTAAAAGAGCCAAAAATTTATCAGAAAATGTTTTGCTGGCATATTTTATCGAATTATCTAAGACCAAGCAATCAAGCACTCTATGGAGCACGTATTCAATGCTAAAAGCAACGATAAATATGAAAGAAGACATTCAAATCGACAAATATAGTAAATTAGTGGCATTTTTAAAAAGAGCCTCATCTAGTCACCAACCTAAAAAATCAAAGGTTCTCACAGCATCTGAAATTGAAAAATTTCTTAACGAAGCACCTGATTCCATGTACTTGGCCGCAAAAGTAAGTCAATCCCACATTCAGTATCTACTTAAGTGTATTCATCAACTACTATGATCGAATTCGTACTTAGTAAGATGTTGATAGGTAGAATTATGCATATAAATCAATTGTATTCATTGATATACTACAATATTCTTTACGTTACAGGTGGTTCTCATTATTGGCATAAACGGAGCATGTCGAACCAATGAACTGACACAACTTAATATCAAAAACATTGAAAAACATTCAGATGATTTATTGTTAATTAATTTACCTAATACAAAGACAAAAAGAGACCGCAACTTCGTCATTCGCCAAGAATACGTGACAATTGTTGAAAAATATCAAGCCTTACGCCCGCCTAACACTGCAATCAATCGATTTTTTTTAAAATATCGCAACGGAAAGTGTGTCAGACAACCTATGGGTACTAATAAAATTGGAAGTATCCCACGAGAAATAGCAACTTTTCTTGAACTTCCAGAACCCCCGCTGTACACGGGTCATTGTTTCCGACGAACTTCAGCCACACTTTTGGCCGATTCAGGAGCTGATCTCCTGTCCCTTAAGCGTCATGGAGGATGGAAGTCCAACGCGGTTGTGGAGGGATACATAGAGGATTCCATACAAAATAAGTCTAAAATATGTAAAGGCATCGTAGAAGGAATCACACTGAAAGACCGTCAGTCTGATCCTTGGACTGGTCCTTCTACATCAAAAATGAGACCTTACGAAACACCTAACCATTGTTCTCTTTCACCGACATTCACGCCAAGAGAATCCACTGAATCGGTACAACTATTAAGTATGACAGATGATAGTTTACCAAAAAATAGTACACAAGTGACTAACACCAACATTACGGTACCTAAAAAAAATATTACACTTAACATAAGTAACTGTAGCAACGTTACTTTCAATTTTTCCTAATTATACCTACGTATTTATATATTTTGTATTTGTATTTTTTGTATTATCAGCATCATTACTACATATTATATAATAAAGTCACTTCTCGCGTCTGTCTACCCACTGTCTGTGTACTCATGCGAAGCCGGGGCAGGTCACTAGTTTGTTATAATTCAAAGGCTATTCTGTACTACTTACCTATAATAATGTAATAGTTAATACCTAAACTGAAATAAACTTATATTGTGATTGTAAATGTTTTTTTTTGCATTTAGTCATTTCCTCGCTGAGGTGGAATGAAAAGTTACGTGTTGCACTCGAGTGCAAAGATTTTTCACCTTGTGCTCTTTTGATTCCCTTGCTACGCTCAGGATTCTAATTTTGAATCACTCGCTGCGCTCGTGATTCAATTTTAGAATCCTTCGCTTGCTCGGTCATCAAAATTGAGCACGCGGTTAAAAATCAACTTTGCACTCTTGTATAACAAATAACTATTTCATCCCACCAGCTCGGAAAGAGTACTTTTGCTCCTCGATATCAGGGCGCAAAAGTCGTTTTTACCCTCTAGAGGTTAAAGTAAATTTGAATTTAGAACATCGTGTGTACTGAGGTTTTGAATTCAAAACATAATTTAACCTATTTATTTCTACCTCCTTGGTGCCGAATTCATCATACATTTATTTTTAATTTGTTAAAAACTCATACTCGGAACCTCTTTGGTGTACTTTTTTTTAAATGCTTTGCGCGCAATTTTCTTTTCACGTATGGAGGATAGAGGTAAAGAATGTTATTTCAAATGGCAAAACATTTTGAAATGCTATGAATGAATAAATTGTAATCGAATTGAAGTATGCCGAGTTGCCGAGTTAAATAATTAAATATTATTGACTACTAAAATAGTAACTAATAGATAATTTAAACTACTTGTGCAGTACAAAATAATGTAGTAAATTTAACATCAAATAAATAATTACTATTTTGAGAAAACATGTAGGTAAAATATATTTTGAAGTCAAAACTTCTTTTGACGCGCCAAAGATAGATTTTTCGTGGGCTGTCAATTTAATTCTAGCGTCACGCTCGGGAATGATAAGAAATCTTCGGGTAAACTCGTGACCATAGCCAATGGCCATCTAGAAATGCCTCAGCCTATCCCATTGGCCATTTAAAAATGTGTCAGCATTTCTAGATGGCCATGCTCATAGCCACGCCCTCTGGTTTCACACGCGTAGTTTCCAAATTAAAAATCAAATTCTGAGTTATAAGTTACCACTTCTATCGGCAGTGCCTATGACTGCCAATATTTTTCTTTCATGAATTCTGAATAGTACGCTTATTAATTTCCTTTAAAATGTACCTTGATGCAAATTTAGCGCTACTATAATTTAATGCATTTGGGCGGACACTTTTTCATGTACACATGAAACTCTTTACCTCAATCGGTCAACTCTCCATATTTTCACGTCATATTGTTATTGTTAAAACCATGGCTAAATAAACTTAAGTTTAAAACTTATAAAATTGAATACATGTGAAAAACCGAAATACCATAATAATAAGTGATTCTATCGACCAAGAAGTTTATTTAACGCCAACAGAATCGACTGAAACTGAAAATGCGCAAAGCGTTTAGTAATTTCCTCGCTAGGGGGGGATGAAAAATTACGTGTTACACTCGAGTGCAAAGATTTTTCACCTTGTGCCCTTTTGATTCCCTTGCTACGCTCAGGATTCTAATTTTTGAATCCCTCGCTACGCTCGTGATTCAACTTTAGAATCCTTCGCTTGCTCGGTCATCAAAATTGAGCACGCGGTTAAAAAGCGACTTTGCACTCTTGTACAACAAATAACTATTGCATTGCGAAGACTTTTTTGCGAACAACCGTTTCTTTACGAATTTTCAACAATAAAAAAAAAGTGTAAATACTCACACCTACCATTTTTTTGGAAATTGTTTTGCTTCTATTTTATCCGAAGGTCCTGTTGTCCCATGCTCCTATGACACCACATTTGTTTTTTGATATTTAATACGTTGATAGAAGTTATGCCAAGCACAGCTTGGCTCTTGTATGGAGTGCTTACTGTTAGGACCTTTCGGTCTTAGGGATTCTTAGGGATCAGCTAAGTACATATCAGCTTGAGGCTTTGAAATCGAGTGAGAGACGTGCCAAAACGCTCATAGGCAATAACACTCTTGTGTGAAAAAAGACTGTAAACTCTTTCAAGAACATCGCAGAAAATTGCTAGCTTATCGGGTTTTTATTGGATACACTTCGAAGAGTGTGCAACTGATCTGCATGATCTAATACCATACCATACCATACTACCTTGCCCTTTTTTTGTATCGGAATGCACGTAGCTCGAAAAAGCGACATCGTTTCATGGTTGATATTCCAAAGACACGAACGAAGAGATTTGATTTTTCTTTTGAGATAAGAACGTCAAGGCGTACAGTCAAGGTATACGTTGCCAGAGTGGTTTTTTCCCTATGGTTACAATCTGTTTGTCATCAAATTGAGAGTGAATCGGTTTCTTCTTGGTAAACACGCTCCATCGTAGACCGCATCGTCGCTTAACATCAGGCGAGATGGTGGTAAAGTGTAAACCTATAAAAGGTTAAAAAAAGCAGATACCGTACCGTGCACGCCACCGCGATCGCAAGCTGAACGCATCGGTTTGGCCTAGGCCTTACGAACTTTCCTGTGGTGGAAAAGGGAAGGCAAGATAAGATTATGTAACTTTATCGCACACTCTACGACAGGAGTTCCCAAACTTACTTTGTCTACTCCCCACTTTGAAAATAAATGTTTTTTTGGCGCCCCCATTTTTTCACATACTTAAAAACCACTATAACTTCAAATGAAATTATTGTGAGCGGAGATTAAACATTCTAAACAAGACTTTAACTATAACCCGCAATAATTAGCTTGAGACCGGAGCCCAGTAGGTAGTACACAACGGACTCCAAGCCTCTACACAACGCCCCCATTTTTTGAAGTGAAAACTTCTTTAGGCGCGCTATAGACAGACAGAATTTTCGTAGGCTGTGAAATGGATTCATCAATTGTCACGCTCGGATATGATAAGAAATCTTCGGGTAAACTCGGTAAAAACGGTCAGGTAGGTACCAGGGCAACAGAAACAGTAAAAGTAAAGAGTTTCGATTACCTACCTCCAACAGCCCAGCGTTTATCTCCAGATACCAGGACAACAGAAATATAAAAGAGTTGCGTTTGCCCCTAGGTACCAGTACCAGGGCAACAGAAACAGTAAAGAGTTGCAATATTTTGTACAACTTCGTTCTATCAGAATGTCCCTTGACACCTCCCAAGTATTTTGAAGTGAAACCTTCTTTTGGCGCGCAGGTGCGCTTTTAGACAGATTTTTCGTGGGGTGTGAATTGAATTCTAGCGTCACGCTCGGGTATGATAAGAAATCATCGGGTACACTCGGGGCCACGGCCATTGGCCATCTAGAAATGCGTCATCCAATGGGAAATGCTGAAAGGGCGTGGCCTAACCATCACGGCATGACCATTTAGAAATGCGTGAGCCAATGGGAAATGCTAACGCATTTCTAGATGGCCATGCCATGATGCCCAGGCCACGCCCTCCGGTTACACACGTGTAGTTTCCAAAGTAAGCTATCAAATTCTGAGTTATAAGTTTTCACTGCTATCGGCAGTTCCTATGACTGCCAATTTTTTTTTCTGGATCTCTTACCTTTTCTTAGTTCTTTATGTCTGTAGCGCCCACAAGGGGGCGTTATCGCTCACTTTGGGAAAGGCTGCTTTACAAAGTGAGACTTAAAACGGGTTAGTTACAGTCTCGAAATAACATTGTTCTGTCTGCATCGAACAAGCGATTCCAGCGAAGGTAAGCGCATTGTTACCTCAATACCGCATCGAATTTACAGTGATGTAACAAATTTAAACAACTGTTTCTATATATATAAACAATGTTTTTATGTGTGTAAACAAGTGTTTATGTCGCGGTGCTCCGCGTTTCTTTCGTGTATTTTATTTGTTTCTGCTGTATTTTCGGACGGAATTGTCACATCAGGTTTGATATATGAAGCCTTTTTGCTCGTTGGATTAATTTTGTCTGCTGCTTAAAGGAAAGTTTTTTTAGAAAAAGACTGCAGACCTGTATTTTTTTATGTTTTGCTTGAGAATCTATTTTTTTATCTCAAAGTTAAACAACAAATACCCATACGTATATCTTTACTGAGTATTTTCGCAACTGTAGACCTATAAGTTTCGACAGTTGGTCTAGCAAAGTTATACCCCGTTTACATTATTCCAGTCCAGCGACCGAATCCAGCGCTGGATTGCTTACTGGATTAATGTAAACCGGCACTGGAATGCATTGGCACTGGATTGATGCATTCCAGTGCCGGTTTCCATTATTCCAGAAAGCAATCCAGCGCTGGATTCGGTCGCTGGACTGGAATCATGTAAACGGGGTATTATGGCTGGTCTAGCAAAGTTAGTTATTCTAGTCGAGAGAACGAAGGCTACTTTTTAGCACAGGAAATTAACGGGAACGGGAACTGCGCCGGTAAAACCGCAGAATGCTGCTAGTTTATAATATTACTAGCTGTGCCCCGCGGTTTCACCCGCGTAATTCCCGAACTCGTTGTTTTCCCGGGATAAAAAGTAGCCTATGTTACCTCCAAGAATATGTGTACAAAGTTTCATGATGATCGGTTTAGTAGTTCTTGCGCTACAAAGTACTAAACAAACTTACTTTTAGCCCTTGGTGTACGAGGTAACTAAAAAGCCCTTCGCATACGAGGTGGGGTATATCATATCTACCCCACCTACGAAAGATGTCATAAAACAAGAATGCTTCAATTATTTGAGCGTTTCATTTATGAAATAATATTTATACATTGTAATCAACAGGTTTAAGTAACAAATCGAAGTAATTCTTTATTTTTATAAATGTTATCAGCAAAAGAATAGAAACGTAACTATTTCGAGTTTTAAGAATAAAGTATATCCGACTTTGTCAGTTGAGACATTCTCTCTATAAATTGATATTTGTATCAATGAATGTTATTATAGAACACTTAACAAATAATAAAAGACAAAAAAATCGTCAACTATGCTACCTATTTTTATAAAAATGCGCCAAACTTGGTGGAGTGCATGACGCCTATGCGCACTTAACACACAAGTTACTAGCACACAACAGTCACCGGACCAAAGTAATGGTGACAATCGACGTGGCAATGCCGTATCTCAAACTACTCGGAAAACGTACTCCCGCGGTCTCATAGTTTTCAAATAATTTCGAATTTTTCAAGACTGGGGTATGTCAAACCCCACCTAGTACACCGAGGGTTAGTAGTGGTAGGACTCTAAGCAGAGTCCCTCTGGGGAAGTATCACACCTTTGCCAGCTATTCTACCGCCAAGCAGTATTGTGCAAATATTACTGTGTTCCGGTTTGAAGGGCAATGTTTCCAGAGAAATTACAGGGCTTAGAGATATAATATCTTAGATCTCTGGGTGACGAGCGCAGTGCAGTGCTAGGTAATGATTTGGACTATCATGTTCCAATAGCTGCATGTCACTGTGCTGTTATGAGGCAGGCATGTTGTTTGCCATCAGGCACATGTCCTGCTCGTCTCGTCACTCTTTGCTATAAAAAAAAATACTTACCACCTTTATATTATTTTACAGGATATATAGGATTAGAATAAAATAATGAATAGTTTTCTCGTTGAAAATTCAGTGTTCTCTCGGCAATCGGAGAGGTGAGTGGAGATTGGTTGGTTATCGGGGCAATACTCATAATTTACCGCAACAGGTGTCTCTCGAGAACCAGTTTAGGTACTACATTGAATCCCCTATTTTCTTCGTTGAATAATAAAACTAGCAACTAGTTCTGTACAATTGGAACAAAATGTGCCTAAATAATAAGATAGCGACAAGCTTAATGTTTATGCCATGAATTCAGGAATTTAATTCGCGTTTGCCTGTTGTTATTTAGAAACTACGCGGTAGATAATGGCATACATGACATGGTCTGTATGTCATCCATAGTAGGGAGTAGTAGTAGTAGTAGTATTATGTACCCCTGACACGTAACATTTGTTCGTAGATAGGCCTAGTATAAATAAAATAGTATCACAGGCGAATAAAGTATCATTCTTTATTGGATCGTAAAGATTTTGAATACATTGGGTAAAATAAATAAATGTTGAATTAATAATAAGGATTTGAAGTGTAGCGAAAAAACGAAATAAATTGTTGAAACACCTCTGACATTAATCGATTAGGACTTCTTCCACACTTTTGTTGTTTTTATACCGAACACAGTGTTCCAGTTTGAAGGACAATGTTCCCAGATAAAGTACAGGATAAAAAGTTTAGAGTCTTCATGTTCCAATAGCTTTAGGACATTTAGCCGTTACGAGCAGGCGTGTGTCTTACCATCAAGCAAAAATGTTGTCCGTCCCATTGGCGGCGCTATTGCGTAACACACAATATAAAAAAAAAAAACATACAACCGAATTGAGAACCTCCTCCTTTTTAGAAGTCGGTTAAAAACTAGATTTTTAATGTAACATTGAACATGGGACGTTATTATAATCCCTTAAACATCCCATTATCTCAATCTCAGCAGACTACGAAACGGCCTAAATCTCATAATTCCTGAAGGGATAGCTCTTACCCCTTCGGCCGGGGGTTATAAATCCTGTAATCCTGGGAGGTGGACACAGCGGCTCAGCCGGAGGTCATTGCGGCCTCCGCAAATAGTGGGCCTCTCCGGGGACTTGGGCCATGTACTACACGCACTGTGCGAATGAAGAAATCGGTCATTGACGAGATGCGAAGTTGAAACTCGTGGAAATTATTTACTAAATGAAAAATATTTAGAGTGTCTTCAAATCGAATGGAAATCGATTTCTTTTTGGTCATGGACGTATAAAAAAAGTCGGACGTAGTCTCTCTCGCTAAAACAAAAACTGTGTCAATAGAGTCGGCCACATATATATGCACGTGTGCGTTGTTACTGATAGGCTGACACGCACACATACACCCTAGTTTGCGCGTGTAATGACCCATTGATGTGTATATGTGTGCGTGTCACCCTGTACGTGACAGCGCACAAGTGCATATTATGTGGCCGACTCTATAGACACAGTTACACCTACTTTTTTTATGCGTACATGTTTTTGGTTAACGCGTTCTGTTTTACACCGCATCGTTATTTTGTATCAGGCGAGATGACCGTCAAGTATAAAATTACATAAATATTGGTGGACATTTCACACACAACACCATCTAGCCCCAAACTAAGCTAAGCATGTACCTACTATGGGACCCAGATAGCTGATATAATACACTAAACATTTTTAAATACAAACATGTTATACATAGATAATACATAAGTATTATATCAGCTATCTGGCCGCCATCATACAAGCTTTGCTTAGTTTGGGGTCAGATGGTGTTGTGTGTGAATTGTCCACCAATATTTATATTTATTTATATTTATAGAAAACACCCAGGCACAGAACAAATATTTGTTTTCATCACACAAATATTTGCACTGGGTGGGGATCGAACCCACGACCCACGGCTTCACAGCCAGACTTACTACCAACGTACCAACTAAACCACCGGCTAGTATAAGCCTATATTTCGTAAAAAAAAAAATATTTCTAGCAGCGGGTTCACCCGCGTAATTCCCTTTATATTCCCGAGATAAAACGTTCATCATCATCAACAGCCCACTAAACGTTCCCACTGCTGGGACTCGGGGCCTTCTCTAGCAAGGAGAGAGTTAAGGCCATAATCCACCACGCTGGCCCAGTGCGGGTTGGCGGATGACACATGACTTCGAAAGATTCTAGGTACATGTCGGTTTCCTCACGATGTTTTCCTTCACCATTTTAAGTTAGCGGAATTACGCACATGACTTCGAAAAGACAGTGGTGCGTGTGGGGTTTGAACCCGGGGTCTCCGGATCGGCAGCCGCCGTTCTCCCGACTAGACCACCGTAGCGTAACTTATCGATAAAAAGTTACCTATGCGTTATTCCAGATTATAATCTGTGTTCCTAATTTCAATTCCATCCGATCGAACCAAAGAGTTTCCATATACTACGTGTAGAGTTAGAACAAACGCTTTACACCGAAAGCACGGGGGGTCTACCACCGAACGAAAAATGTCATCGCTTTGATGTTTCTCTCTCTTTTCTTTTCGCTTGAAATGATAGAGACAACATTAGCAAAACAATAGCCGATTTAGTTAGGCGGTAGAAGCGCGGGTCTGATCGCTATTGTCTTGTCGCTCTTGTGTAAGTGTCATACTTTTGTCGCGGCACATCACTATGTCGCCATAGCTAACATACACCTCATCTGCTTACGATTGGTGCAAAGGAACCGTGCGGAAAAACCTGATCTATTTACTTATTCTTTATCTAAGGTTCCGACGTTCCAACGTGCTTTTCCAACAAACATCTAAACATCCAAACATTCGCGTTTAGAATATTAGCAGCAACGTTGTAACGTTGTAACACGTATTTACTCCACCTTCTATTTATAGCCTAATTCCACGTTAAGGTAAATCGATACTATATTATCGGAAAGTAGTCGAAAAGGCCGTCCCTTATTTTTGGTCCCGCGACCGCACTGGGGTCAGTTCGCCCCGGGTAATATCAATAACGATAATTACGCTTTTGTAATGATGTAAATTGATCCCGGACGTCAAAAAACACTTTACAAGCGAATATCTGATACGAATTTGTCCCGATTTTCACCTAAATACGGATTTATTATCATCACTATAGACAGTTTTCCATTGACATCGCTTCGCTGGTGGAGATTCCAGTGTTCTGGTGACTCTCTTGATATAATGAGACCTTATCGATTAATTATTTATTATCGGAATTCCTACGGAGGATGTGCAACTCTTTTGCATGATCTAATGCCACCTTGCACTTTTACTGCCGGACTGTTCGTAGCTCGAAAAAGCGACATCGTTTCATGGTTAACGTTCCAAAGACTCGGAACAAAAAGGTTTTACTTTACTTATGTGATATAACGTTCAGGCTTTTGGAATACGTTGCTTGAGTAGGGTTTTTCCGATGTTTCTCTAACTTAAAAACGGTGAAGGAATAATACGTGAGGAAACCAGCACATTCCAAGAATCATGCGACATTTAATACGCACAGGGGCAGTGTGGTGGATTGTGGCTTTGAATCTCTCCTTGCCATAGAAGCTCCTCAGTCCCAGCATTGGCATCATCTAGTGGGCTGCTTATTAAGCAATGCAAAGTTATCAGCACCTTCATCCAATGTTTATCTATCACACCACTTGGTATACGTCTCTCCATTTTTTTCTTTTCTTTTATAGATGTATACTTTATCGCCATCTCGCCTGATGTTAAGCGACGATGAGGTCTACGATGGAGCGTCTTTACCTAGAAGAAATCGATTCACTCTCAATTTGAAGACACTCAGATTATACCCATCGGGGAACTCAGGCAACTCATTCCACAGCCTAGACGTTCATATTACAAAAGTAGAGTCAAACCTCTGCGTTGATATTGTTCCAAAAAAGTCCACAGTCCAAAGGTCCTAAGTAATAGTTACAATATCGGCGACTCGTCTTGCTGGTGGAAAGTCATGGGACCTATAGCAGTTGACTCTGAAGATAAATTTGGGTTAGCGAAGAAGGTGCAGGGCCCTCAGAGTAGTAGAATAAAGCAAGTTCAATGTCAATATATATCAACGTGTCAATCAATTTCCCCCCTTTGAAACTAATCCCCGAATAAAACAACCTGAACTGTTTCCGGCACAAAGGTGCCCATGACGCTCGCTCCTGAAGTATAAAGTAATTAATAAAAATAAGTCCTCATGCGTAATCGACTAAGGCTACTTCGAGATATATGACCAGTCCATTTTGGCCTGCTAATTCACTGAACTATATCGGCGACCTTACTTCTCTGACGGATCACTTCGGAACGAATACGATCCTTCATGGAAAACTCGAGCTCAGCTCTTTCACAAGAAATATTAACCATAGCTGTATTTGAATGGATCTCTCAATCAATCATTGTTGTAAAAAGATATTTTCATTGCCGAACGGTAATGAAAATATCTCGTCTAATCTAACATGCTTTAGGGCCGGATTCCACAAAAACGGAAATGAAAGAGACTAAAAGACGGTTTGTGTTCCATTTCTCGATTGCTTGATCGAAGACTTGCAGTATAACATCGGCGTGGTACGTGTCGCTAAGTATACATACATTGAATCGACATTTCGGACTGGTGTCTGGAAACGTCTACGACTGATAAAAACGGTGCGTTCCAACAGAGATCTCGGTGTGGGCATAGATGTGGGCCACAGTTTTAAGTGAGTAAGATAGAATAGAAAGCTAGACCTAGAAAAGGATTTCAGGTATGTTGTACGTGTGTGCAAATGTATAGTCAGTACGATTATTAGGTCAATAAAATTAGTTTCCCTTCTGCAGCACTTTCCGTGCTAGCTCAAAGTTCGGAAGTCAGTAGAAACCAACTTCAAAAAATTACAGTTTAAAAAACTTGGCAGTCGTAGCGACTACCGATAGAAGTGAAAATTAATAACTCAGAATTTGATAGCTCACTTTGGAAACTACGCGTGTGAAACCGGAATGCGGGCCCATGACCATGGCCATCTAGATATTCTAGATCATCTGAGTGTACCCGAAGATTTATTTCCTTTGTAAACGTGACGTTTGAATTCAATTCACAGCCCACGGAAAATCTATATGCGGTGCGCCAAAATAAGTTTTCACTTTAAAAACTCCCGGCGAAGATAGAAAGTACACATATCTGCTCACCTTAGCTGCAGTTAATCTACCTCATCCTCTGCGCTTCCCACATCTCCCGTATTGTCTTCAGTGGAGTGAGGGCCTTTTTATAACCGAACGAAACGTTTCATTTATATATAATATATTTATATATGTATATCTCCGATATCCGAATCACGAATTTTAATCAATCAGCGTATACGGAACCTTTGTCTGCACTGCGATTTATTGTTCCACCGCAGCAGTACAAACATTACTGAATAGAAATGAGCTGTCCACGTTTGTGCCGGACTGAAAAAGCTTTAATTATTCGCCGAAACAGATCATCTTGATAGTTAATTAACTGATCCATTTTAACAAATAAAATAAATCGCAATCAAATAACTGAAAACAATGCAACTTTTGAGTAACAAATATGAAATTTTTTACAAGTCCAAAACTAGCAAAAAAAGTGTTTGACAATAAAACACTAGAAGGAAAATCGGGCATAGATTCCGCGTTCCGTCGTTTTTTCTTAAAATATTCTAAGTCCCTAAGCTAATCATGCAAATTATTCTAAGTCCCTAGCTGAACTAATCACTAACTGGGAAAAGTACTTACAGTTTATTCTGATTCGCTCACTTGTTCACTTCGT
The DNA here is from genome assembly GCA_963693475.1 of Ectropis crepuscularia. Classification (NCBI taxonomy): domain Eukaryota; kingdom Metazoa; phylum Arthropoda; class Insecta; order Lepidoptera; family Geometridae; genus Ectropis; species Ectropis crepuscularia. The sequence continues at coordinate 2,226,782 of OY856365.1, read as the reverse complement.
AATAATCACTTCACTATCACTAATAGCGCCGCGCACTGACAACCTGAGCCGTGCGAATAACGCCGCCTGGACAGCTGCTCTTCTGGGCAGCTACTCTCCTGGACAGCTGCTCTCCTGGGCAGCTAGTCTCCTGGACAGCTAGTCTCCTGGACAGTGACTCTCCCGTTTGCTGCCTTCACAGCAGACAGTTACTGTCCTCGTAACTGTCCAAAAATCGGCTTCGAAGGACCAAGAAAGATCAAGCTTTTTCATGATCCTTCGAGCCGGACTAATACGTCACCCAGATCCGGAGTTTTTTAAAATACTTTTCGAAGAGGATATAACTGAGCTGCATGGTCTAATACCACCTTGTCATTTTTTCTATCGTAGCTCAATCATACATAAACATAGCTCTTATCGCGTAAAATACATACAAAAAAATAGAGAACTCCTGTTTTGCAGTCTCTTATAAAAGAACATAATATGTAGTTCCATTGGAAAAACTAAGAAATTAAAATGAGCCAGCTACTTTTTTGGTCACGTGTCGGTTCGATCTGACAAGAGTGTACTGGTTGAACTGAACAGTTTTTGTCTCTCCATATTTCAGTTCCTATCTTGGACCTCTCTAAATTAAAGGGTAGAATAATCGGCTACGATTATGTCGGCCAGATGTGAAAACGGGAAAGATAGTCACAATTTATTACCCATATCTTTTGCCTCACGGTTATTGACAGAAGGTTCAGTGCTGCAATTGAATTGCCTCCCATCTACTCGATATGCTGTTACGGAGTAGGTACTTCCATGTTACTTTGACTGCTCTACGTGAACTTGTGTACCGATAAGCTTGACTATACTTTTGTGATAAGAACGTCTTGACTGTGTAATGAGTTGCTTGAGTGGGGTTTTCCCAATGGTTATAATCTTGGTGTCTTGAAATCGAGAGTGAATCGGTTTAAGGTAAGCACGCTCCATCGTAGACCGCATCGTCGCTTAACATCAGGCGAGATGATGGTCAAGTGTAAACAGCGCCCCGCGGTTTTATCCGCGCAGTTCTCGTTCCCATTACTTTCGCGTGATATAAACTAGCCTATGGGCTGCTATACCCTACTATAATCTAAGTGTGTTCTAAATATCAACCTGATTCATATTCAGACGTTCCACGTGATTGAGCTACAAACGTCGAAACATTCAAACTTTCGCATCTATAATATTAGTATGATAGTAGGAAGGAAGATAGGAAAGTTTTGAATACAGGTAGAATATAGTCTGGAAAAACACATCTGCTTTTTTTATAGCGGGAAAAGAAGCTAACCTAGCTAGAAATGATTTGTGTATTAGGACGTAATATTGATATATGTATTTAAAATTAATTGTTAGTTATTAATCGGTGTACTCCTAATTGTACTCCCCGTCTTCCATTATTCATTTCTTTTTTACCATCCTACGGTTACCTGGAAGAAATCGCTCTCAGCGATAAGATAGCTAATTGCTGCTTTATTCCAAGGTTTTTTTTCTGTATTTTTGTTATTTTTCTTTAATTTAATTTCTGTAATTTAAGTGCACTAAAGAGTTTATCTATCTATCTAGCCCTAGCCTATTGCTGTTTAACACACAAATTTTAAGTTCATCATTTTTCACTTCTATCGGCAGTTCCTATGACTCACTTTTTTTCTTTTTTGGCGGTTGTCTCATCCCTGGCGCTGCAACTCAATTCCCTCCCATCCATCCGCCATCCGGTTACACCGTAACTCCTGATAAAACATAGACTCTGTGAAGGATTTACTCGGCCCTGTGAGAGGGTTCGCCGCGAAACTGTGCCGTTTCTTACTTACTTATTGCTTTTTTTGAGGGCAGAGGTTGAAAAAAGGTCTTGTCTACTCTCTAACTTATATGTACTAGTACCTACATAGTAGTCGTAGAAATACATTCGCGTGTAAAGGTAGCGGTTCGCGCCGCGACCGCGAACTGGCGTCCATACAATTCTATAATATCAAGTGCATGTCGCGGTCTCCGGTCGCGGTCTCCTGTCGCGGTCTCGCGTCGCGGTCTCAGCGCGAACTTGTACCTTTATAGACGTCGAAGTACTCCAAGTTAGTTGATTGTAACAAGTCTTATTTTCCAATTAAAGTGTGTGTATTTTCAAGATAGTATAGCCAGTTTCGAGGCCAGAACACCCCTGCGCCTGAACTTGCGATAAATCGCACTGTCTTTACGGCATGGTTATGTACCACTAGCAAGCATTACCACTAGCAGTTTTAAGCGCAATTCCCGATCCCGTAATCTTCCCGGAATAAAAAATAGCCTAGGTGTTATTCCAGTCCATTGTCTACCTCATCATCATCATCAGCCCGTGTTCGTCCACTGCTGGACATAGGCCTCTCCCATAATACGCCACTCAGCCCGATCCTCGGTCTTACGTTTCCAACTGCCACCAGCCATCTTTCGTATATCGTCACTCCATCGAGTCTCAGGGCTTGTCTATTGTCTACCTATGTGCCCAATAATGTTTATATTGTACGGGGTTTAATCACGGGGTTTAATTCATTGTTTAATTACCTCGATGTTTCAGCTGCGTTACAACTTACAACCGGCGTGGTCACGAGAAGACTTATCTCTTGCCAAAACAATATAAACAGTGGTAGTGGTAGGACTCTTGGCAAAGTCCGCCTGGGGAAGTACCACACCTTTGCCAGTTATTCTACCGCCAAGCAGGAATGTGCAAACATTACTGTGTTCCGGTTTGAAGAGCAAATGTTTCCAGAGAAATTACAGGGCTTAGAAATATGACATCTTAGAACTCCGGGTAACGAGCGCAGTGCAGTGCTAGGTAACGATTTGGACTCTTCATGTTCCAATAGCTGCGTGTTACTGTGCTGTTATGTGGCAGGCATGTTGCTTACCATCAGGCACATTTCCTGCTCGTTTCGTCACTCTTTATTTAAAAAAAAGTGTGTTCAAATAACGAAAGTTTAAAAACAATACATGTACCTAATTTCATCCAAATCCCTTTAGTAGTTTTTGCTTGAAAGAGTATCAAACAAACATCCATACTTATGAACTTTCTCATCTATAATATTAATAAGAAGTAGGGTCTAAAATCTACGCTTAAGAAAGAAAATAATTACCTGAATCCTACTAATATTACTGGCCTCGTGGCTTAGTTGGTAATAGCTCTGCTTGCGAAGCCGAGGGTCGTGGGTTCGATTCCCACCCAGTGCAAATATTTGTGTGACGAATTCAAATGTTTGCACTGTGTCTGGGTGTTTCTATGTATAATAAGTAAGTATTTACAAAAAAAAATTACAAAAAATACAACGCCATCACACAAGCTTTGCTCTTAGTTTGGGGTCAGATGGTGTTGTGTGTGAATTGTCCACCAATATTTATTTATTTATTAATATTATAAATGTCAATGCATGGATGTTTGGTTATTTGGAAGTTTGTTGCTCAATCACGTCCTAACTCGTAACGTATGAACGGAACGGGAAATTTGTAATACAGTTAGATTGTAGTCTGGAAGAACACATTGGCTACTTTTTATCCCGGTAAAATTAAGGAAAAGGGAACTACGCGGGTAAAACCGCGGGACACTGCTTGTAATAAATAATTAGGAACCCTTAAGATGATAAAAAAATGGTTGTCTGTAAAGTCGGGTTACTGACGTTAGTTGAACGTGACAACTTTAACTACGCCTTAGAGCGAGGTAACGCCGGCGGCGAGGTAACGGCGTTAACGGCACATGACGTCATGTTTTGCGGGCGTGAAGCCGGCTTCATCGAATTATAAGACGTTGTCACGTCAAAAATGCTCAACTGAAGAAGGAAAATGAATAAAAAGATAATTTTATTATATTCTCCTTAAACCTGAAACCTCAGCCGTAGCCATATCTTTTCCAAAACAATGAAGGTAAAATTTATCGTAGAATCATTAACCACTAAACAATATGGATAAAATGGCCGAACGCCGCACCCTATTGTATCAGATTCTATTCACGGGACTGCGATCGAGATTGCTACGGGCCTATCAAATTATTTTACCAACTATTTGCCCATTTACCTTAATGCCTTTAAATCTAATCGCGGTCGGGCTATAATTTTAGATAGATGGCGGACTAACGCGAGCCTAATAAACGAAGCATGATTTTAATAGTTGAGCTGTAAAACTTAAAGATTTGTTAATGTATACGATTATGCCAAATGCCAGCTTCGGAGTGGAATAAGTTGCCGGCTGTCTTGTTCCCTGAGAGATATAATCTAGAATTTTTCAAGGTCAGAGTGAATAGGTACTTTCTAGGTCAACGTGCGTCATCTTCGACCACACCGTCGCATACCATCAGGCGAGTTGGTGGTCTAACGCGGACCTATACGCGATAAATAAAAAAACCCTTTCAAGGAATTGCTTTTAGTAAATCTAGTTTTTAATAATTCATTTTCTTTAGCTCTCCGATTGCATGTATGGTGTGAACAATCAAGATTTTCTTTCTTATTTGGATACAATCTAAGTTAAAAACTAAAAGATTATAAATTACGATAAACATCATTTTTGAAAATACTTTTTTGATTCAGGCACCTTAAAACGCCTGTACTAAGATATACCAAAATAGATTTGTTGTACCTTTTCTTTCTAGGTATTTAGCCTAAGATGGCTCCACTCCATCCACTGCCTTCCAAATTTTGGCCTATCGCAGATAGCCTAGGACCCTACTAATCTGGATACAAACCTGACACCGAAAAAAAACTTTATTCTGTTTTAATTCAAAGCTTATTTTTGGTCACCTAATTTTTAGAGTCAATGCCATAATTCACCACGCTTGCCCAGTGCGGATTGTTGGATGACGCATAACCTCGAAGATTCTAGAAACATGCCAGTTTCCGCACGATGATTCCCTTCATCATTTTTATCTTTACCGTTTTTATTCATTACGCACATGAGCTCCAAAAAGGCAGTGAGTGGTGAATGTCGGATTCGAACCAGGGTCTCGGGATTGACAGTTGTCGTTCTCTCGACTAGACTAGCCGTAACTTCGTCTATACTAGCAGTAACTTCGGCTAAATCAGCCGTAACTTCGTCTAGACCAGCCGTAACTTTGACTAGACCTAGACTAGATTAGACTTCTAGTTTCATCATCTTATGCAGCCTGCAGACGTCTACTGCTGGACATAGAGGCCTCTCCCAGAAAATTTTACAATGACAGCAGGTCTACTACGAAAACAACCTCCGAATAATCGGATCCGACCGACAGCTGTCTGAATAATCGGTAAGGTAATGAAATGCTTTCGGAGGAAGGTTTACGACAGAAATACTGTCAAATCTATGTCGGTCGGAATTCGGAATGAACGAAACGCCCGATTCGATCAACCGAGTGATTGTGTTTCGTGGTAAGAAACGTCCATAAGTTCGGCCGATATATCGTTTATCGGACTTCGTAGTAGACCAGCTGGTCTTGTGCCGTTCTAGTTTACCAATTCCTAATTGGCGGACAATTCACACACAACACCATTCCACACAAATTCGTAGTAACGTATATCTTGGCGAACTTCCTCCGCGATACATCACTCTGTCTGGCAGAAAGTCTAGGAACAGGAATTATTGTAATTCAAACTTGTCACATTGTCAAATGAATTTAACTGCGGGTGAAATAAAGTGATCACTGGTAATTATTTGAGTGATCGGAGTGGTTTGCAGTGTTTATGATGCGGATGTTACCCTGGCAACTCTGTATTGTTTATTATCATTTAAATCTAGCCACAACGATTTAGCTAAAACCTTTAGACGAGCAAATCAAATCAGATAGAATAACGGGGGCATTGCCAAATTAATTTAGCTGCGGGTGGAATAAAGTGATCTCTGGTAATGATGTACGGGTGATTGGGGAGGTTAGTAGTGTTTACGATACGGAAGTCACCCTGGTAACTATTATTTATTAATTTTTAAATTTAGGCACCACGATTTTATCTAACATCTTTGAACGAGCAATTTTTGTATACATATATCTTACTTACTCTAATTAGAGTATGCTTAGAACATTTAAACGGACAAAACGACGGATCGTAGTAGAATAGGAGTTGGAAAGTCGCGAGTTTATTTCGAAATTACGTTTTCGTAGAAAGAGAGTAGACGTCCAGTTCGCGCTGCGACCGCGACACGTGTCTCGATCACCTGTAGCAGTCTCGCGAACTGCAGGTCTACTACGAAGTCCGAAAACGATATATCGGCCGAACTTATGGACGTTTCTTACCACGAAACACAATCAGTCTGTTGATCGGATCGGGCGTTTCGTTCATTCCGAATTCCGACCGACATAGATTTGACAATTTTTGTGTCGTAAACCTTACTCCGAAAGCATCTAATTACCTTACCGATTATTCGGACAGCTGTCGGTCGGATCCGATTATTTGGAGGTTGTTTTCGAAGTAGACCTGCTGGTACCTGGTACCCATGTAATTCTGTTATGTCAAGGGCCTGTCGCGGTCTTCGGTCTCGGTGTCGTGTCGCGGTCGCGGCGCAAACACGCGCCTTTACGTGCCAATATAAACTATGCCAAAGTAACGTATAACTTCAAAACAAACAAAAGATGATCTATTGTGGCGCCCTCGTACTTGTCTTAGTCTTTCTTGCCAAGACCCTACATTAAATAGCAAGTGCAATTTGGCAACACAACACAAACACACTCGGCCAAGTCGTAAACCACGCTGTTTTTATTTTTAATTTCGAGTAAAAACTCGATGGGTCATATAAAATGATTGCGCTTCTGAATGAATGTCATGTAGTGGAGACGTTTATAAATTAAGCAACAGATTTGTGAACGGAGCGTGACTGCACGTGTTATTTATGCATATAAATGAAATTTAAGTGTCTGTTTGTAATTTAATTTTAACAACATAAATAATTACAAAATAAAAAAATTGGAAGTCATAGGAACTGCCGCTAGAAGTGAAGACTTATAACTCAGAATTTGATAGCTTACCTTGAAAACTACACGGGTGAAACCGGAGGGAGTGGCCTGGTCATGATGACATGGCCATAAATGCTGACGCATTTCTAGATGGCTGATGCGTTTCTAGATGGCCAATAGCCATGGTCCTGAGTTTACCCGAAGCTTTCTCATATCATACCCGAGCGTGACGAATGAATTCAATTCACAGCCCACGAAAAATCTGTCTAGGCGCGCCTAAAGAAGTTTAAACTTCAAAATAATGTTTGTGTGTCTGTCTGTTTGTTAAACAGAATAAACGATAAAACCTTGAAACGATATGGCTTTTTCGACTCCCGAGCATTCCTGGGCCGGATGAAATTATACTGGTTGTAATAAATCTTCGCACAGTAATCTAATTTAAAATAAAGTAGCCAAGTGCGAGTTGGACTCGCCCATGAAGGGTTCCGTTCCAGCAAGTAACATAATATACATAGTACACATAGTTCTTGTAGTTCGTTGTAACTTTGATCGAAGTTTCAATAATAGTGTATATTTATGACGTACTAAAAAAAAACTACTCATCAGATCGAGTTCAAACTAATTTTCGTTGGTAGTTTTCATGGTAATGTACATCATATATTTTTTTAAGTTTTTTCATTCTCTTACTTTAGAAGTTAGAGGGGGGGGGGACACACATTTTACCACTTTGGAAGCGTCTCTCGCGCAAGTTATTCAGTGTAGACAAAAATTATATTTGAAACCTCAACATAATTTTTGAAGACCTATCGATAGACACCCCACACGTGTAGGTTTGATGAAAAAAAATTTTTTGAGTTGCAGTTCTCAGTATGGGGGGCACCCCTAATTTTTGTTTTTTTTTAAAACTTTTGTAAAAATCTTAATGCGGTTCACAGAATACATCTACTTACCAAGTTTCAACAGTGTAGTTCTCATAGTTTCGGCAAAAAGTGGCTGTGACATACGGACGGACAGACAGACAGACAGACAGACAGACAGACAGACATGACGAATCTATAAGGGTTCCGTTTTTACGTTTTACGGAACCCTAAAAATGGTTGTCTGTAAAGTCGGGTTACTGACGTTAGTTGAACGTGACAACTTCAACTACGCCTTAGAGGTAACGGCGGTAACGTTACACGACGTCATGATTTGCGGGCGTGCAGCCGGCTTCATCGAATTATAAGACGTTGTCACGTCAAAAATAATAAATTGGTATAATAAGAAAGTTGACAGTGCCCAACGCAAATAGACTAAAAATAATTACGTTTCATTTCAAGACAATCTCAGAACAGTGCATATTTCTCTGTGGCTTTCCTATTTAATCCGGAGGTAGCAAGACAAAATTAAGAATTTAAATCAACCCCCGACCAAGGAAGGACATTACGTTAATTGTCCTCCTTTTTATACACTAGTATTATAAATTACTGGTTTTATGGTTGTGGTTTGTACGGTGGTTATTTTGGTGTTTATGGTAGAACTGATTCATGCAACGCGTTCGTCTTGTAATGGTAGAGTACTTCTTGCAAAATCCGCCTGGGAAAGTACTTTACACCTTTGCCAGTTAATCTACTGCCAAGCAGTAATGTGAAACCATCACTATGTTCCGGTTTGAAGGGCAATGTTTTCAGTGAAATTACGAGGCTTAGAGATAAAACATCTTACGGGTCCGGGAGAAGAGCGCAGTGTACTGATAAGTAATGATTTGGACTCTTCATGTTCCAATAGCTGAGTGACACTGCGCCTATATGCGTCTACATGCGCTTTCAAAAACGAGCTTACGCGTATATAAAAGGCTAGTCTGAAATCACTCTTGAAAAATGTCAACTGACAAAATTTACTCTTGACAATTTACTACTTTTACTATATATTTATATAATATACATATTTATATATACATCCATACAGTGAATGAAGTCAATGTTCTTTATTGATAAATGTACAATTTACACGTCAATTAATAAAAAATAAAAACAAAAGAATGCGCATACAAATTGTAAATAACAGTTCTCTCAGTTGGCGAATGCATGTATAATGCATACAAAGGGCGCTCTCAGTCAGCGGGCTCCATTAAACTGCCACTAGATGACGTCTTATTGCACATTACTACTCGACTGATTCATGCCGCTCGTATTCTGTTAGCTGCGACTGTGTTGATAATAAAGTACTAGCTGAACGCGCGCGCGTTGCTACGCCATCTATCGAAATTCGGTCGTACCAATTCAAATTTTGAACAAATTGGGTTATTTAGGTTCTAATGACGCAACCTTTAAAATATGACATATGCTGTCACGCAACGAAAGCTCTCAAAAAGCAATATTTTATCCCGTTTTTGTTACATTTTTCACTCCTGTTCGGCTCCTGTTGGTAGTAGCGTAATGTTATATAGCCTATAGCCTTCCTCGATAAATGGACTATCCTACAAAGAAATAATCGTTCAATTCGGACCAGTAGTTCCAGAGATCCTTGCGTTCAAACAAACAAACAAACTCTTCAGCTTTATAATATTAGTATAGATACAATAGGCTAACTGCACTTGGTATTGGTATGTATTGTTGACGTTCAAAATACGCGAACGAAGAGGTTTGACTCTACTTTTGTGATAAGTACGTCTGGGCTGTGGAATCCGTTGCCTAACTGGGTTTTCCCTGATGGTTACAATCTTGGTGTCTTCAAATCGAGAGTGAATCGTTGTAGTGTAGTTTGCTCTTAGCGATAAGGCCGCCGATCGTCGCACTAGCTTTAATATAAAATGTTTCAACTTTTAAATTACTTTTATTTCATGTGTTGGGTAAAAAAGGTATCTACTTATTTATAAATTTTCGTGAAAATTGTTAAGGAACGGGGTACACCGCGGGGCGTGGCTAGTACATAATAGCTGCAACTCTGATGTGTACGGACCCCCGTACGATATTAAATTCCTGTCCACCATTATCCTCCGGGATGAGTGTGCCGAGTTTACAGCGTTATGTAAAGGAACGGATGAAATACGTTATGACTAACCTCGTCGGCGGCGGCTTGGCTTATGCATACAGTTGCCTAAGTTAAGAATTGGCAGTCATAGGGACTGATGATAGAATCGAAAAGTTTTAACATAGAATTTGTAGAGGTCTAAACACCTAAAGAGCTATTAAAATAACACAATACGTAACAATTTTAAAGCTACAGTGAAATAATGCTTGTATTATTATTGTAAATACATAGAACAACCAGACACAGAACAAAAAATGATTCTATGTATCACACAAATTTTCGCCCGGGTGGGAATCGAGCCTACGACCTACGGCAGATTTACTACCAATAAAACCATTAAGCTAACATGTGTTTAGCTATATGAAGGCTAAAGTTATCCAATGGCCATGATCATCAATTAACATACATGTATTTTTTTTTGTTTCACAAATAAAAAATGAGGAAGATACAGTGCTCAGAAGTTTTAAATAATAACGTCACTTCATGGTACGATTTTTACGAACAAGTGACATCACAGTTCGGAAGATCCACTTCGGAAGTTTGATGATCTACATAGTTACATATATAATATCATTGCCTTTATTCAAAAATTTGATAAATCAAAAATTACGTGTCCCATATTTTTCGATAATCTAGCTAACGGACTAATTAAAGTATTAGCCTAGTCGTCATGCCAATTTGATGTACGTTTCATTTTCGACTCGACTCCCTCGTATTCAAAAAACCACATAAAAAGTGTTTGGACGTATAAATATATCCCATTATCGTTTTTTTCTCATTCCGCCCTCCATTTAGCTCGTCTGTCGTACAGAGGTGGCCAAAGCAAACATCTTGGACCGTCGCTTTCTAAAAACAGCCCGCCTCACACCTGAACTGAAATGAAATTATCCCACGATCCTATAATTCCATCAGTCGCAGTGATGGCGTACTGAGTCGAAGGGGTACACAAACTTGCGACGACCTGTTTAAATCAACGGTTTCAGCGTTAGTGTCTATAAATCTACATCGATGGAAGGTATCTGCAGTGGCGTAGCGTGCCTTAGCGGGGCCCCGTATAAAAAAATTTTTGGGGGTAAAGATTATGAAGGGTAATGATTACTCACAAAAGAAAAAAAAATTTTTACTTACCTAAAATTTAAAAAATAATGTCGAAATTATCTATCTCTCTCTGTTTTAATTTTTTTTAGAAACAATCCATATTAAATATTTTAGGTGCCATACTGGCCTTTTTAATAGCTGATGATAACTTCAGTTTTTCTAAAATTTCTGCTTCTATGGGCAATAGTGACAGGTCTGACCGGCGATCATGTCCCTTTGAAGTTCTTAGGTAACTTTTTGTAAGTTTAAAATTAGAAAAAAATCAAAATTGGTAAGTTTTTTTGATTTTGCTTACGCACGTCGGGGGCCCCCGTGACTCGGGGGCCCCGTATAATTGATACGGCATATACGGCGGTAGCTACGCCCCTGGGTATCTGGTTTGGAAATGTCAACTTTAGCAACAGTGTGCAAATGTTACCTTTCGTTTCAAGGAGCATAGTATTTAGTTGCTGACGCTGGCTCCCTTCCAGGTACAAACTTTCACGGTACATGGAGGAATAGCTGAATACCTGTACAGATTTAAGCTTAGGAGCAGTCCTGCATGCGTGTGTGATCCCGACCAATCCGAGACGGTCTGGCACGTGTTGGTCGATTGTCCCGGATTCATAGCCGCAAGACATGAGCTCGAAGTATATGATCGACAGGGCGCTGGTTGACTCGGATCTCCACAGCATCTTGGCAGATCCAGATAGCAGACCACGGCTCCTGTCCTTCATGGTGAGTTCCGCAAAGTGGCCAAATGGACCCTTTGACTCCTCACCCACAAATATACGCTCTTCGTCACCACACCCTACCCTTCTGTCTGTGGAGGCTACGAGTAATACAATCCCGGATCAGGATAATTCCTCAAAGAGCATCTCCACCCAACAACTGCTCAAGAACGCAGACAAAGGAAAGAAAAAGATTAGGAATAAGTAAGCTTTTGCTTTGCCTGGGAGCGGGAACGCGTCCGTTTGTCTCCTGAGGGTCTACCGCCTAACCAAAACTGTCTTAGCTTTCACATTGCTATCTCTTTTCTTTTCGCTTGAAATGATAGAGACAGCAATAGCAAACCCATTGCCGATTTAGTTACGCGGTAGAAAGGCAGGACTGTCATGCTTGCTCAATGGGATTACTACAAAATCACAAAGAAGCTGAAAGCCTACGATGCTATGCCAGTGTGCGAGGTACGGCCACCGATTTCGGTCGGTGCGATCATTTCTCATCCACATGCCATGTGCCATATTGCTCTGGCATATACAGCGAAAGCGAAGCGAATGGTCCCTACCATTCGCTAGTTAGTAGTATTGTGCCATCGATGTATACCTACAAAATACAAAATGCTTTATTTGCCTTATAACTACATAGGTTAATTAAGCGCTTATAGTACCTAGACCAATACAGATTATGATATAGTTATTTAATACCAGCAGCGCCCCACGGCTTTACTCGCGTAGTTCCTGTGTTTCCTGTTTTTTCTCACTATAAAAAGTAGCCTATGTGCTATTCCTGACCATAATCCAACTATTCCAAACTTGGCAATTCGAACGACTTATGTTTTGTTTGACGATTATTGAGTAGCAAACATTTATACACTTTCATATGTATAATATTATCCTAGTGAAATGTTATAGAATACTGTTTTCCACGGCGACAGGTGGGGCGGCCGGTGACAAAGAGCTTTTGCACTCACGTGATGTTTTTACTAAACTCCCCCATTTGCAATGAAATTAACTTATTTCTGATGTCTCTTACTTGAAGGTAAACAAACGTATTTTAAGAATCTTTACCCATTCTCTTATGAAGTAGAATCTAATTACGGACTTTTTTGTATTCATTTATGGATTACGCAGTATTCGCACCCGCGTATTTCCCGATCGCGTTAGTTTTCCGTCATAAAAAATAGCGTGTTATTCCAGGCCATTATCTATCTATGTACATCGTACATCGTCTATTATTGTACATCGGGAAGTCATGGAGGGTAGCGGGATCCGAGGCACGGTTGCCGCGACCGACCGCAGATAGTTGGGGGCCCAAGTAGTGAGCTAGCCACTCATGAAAGGCTGCCCCGCCATCTAGCGAAAAATCCCGGGATGCGCTATCCTGCCGGTTGGCGACCGGATGACAAGGCCAGATAGACATCCCCGGGGGGGCTCGGGCGTCCCCGCAGTCTCCAGACTAGCTCCCCACTGGTGTATTCGTGTTGTGTGTTGTGACCAATGGTCAGTAGTGTGCGGCCTCGTTCTACTGCCGTTTTCCCACCGATCCCCTCTCAAAACCAATATGAAAAAAAGACATTATAGAAACAAGTTTAAAAAGCGGCCGCACGCCTTGTCGGTTAAAGTGCACCTCACTAACATTCGAGGTCTGCACTCAAATCTCACTGCAGTCCACCATCACCTCGAGACTGAGCAGCCGACACTCTTGTTTCTAACGGAGACGCAGATAGGTTGTCCGTCGGACGTGGCGTACCTAACGTATCCAGGCTATACCCTGGAGCACAAATTCCGGCCTCGTGCTGGAGTGTGCCTGTACGCCCGTGACGACATCTGCTGTCGGCGTCTCCGTAACCTTGAGGACACTAGATTTTCTGTCCTTTGGGCACTAATGGACACAGGCATAGACAAAATTATCTACGCCTGTGTGTATCGGTCGCACAGCGGAGATCTGGAGACGACTAGGCTCACGGATTATTTAAGTGAGGCGGCGGACGCGGCTCAACAGAAGTACCCTTCGGCTCAATTAGTGTTACTGGGGGATTTCAACGGCCATCATAAGGAATGGCTGTACCCATACCGGGACACTGACCACGCTGGGCAGGAAACGAGAAAGCTTGCTTTATCGTTAGACCTAACCCAGCTGGTCCAAGAGGCCACAAGAGTACCTGACGTTGAGTCGCATACACCTTATTGCTTAGACCTTCTGCTGACAACTGATCCAGACCGTTATTCCGTGGCGGTATCTTCGCCGTTAGGCAGCTCCGACCACTGTCTGGTGAAATCTGTATCTGTCTACCATCCGCCTGATCCCAGCCCTAGAGGCAACCGGCGGATGTGGCGATACAAGTCAGCAGATTGGGACGAGATGCGCTCTTTCTTTGCGTCTTACCCATGGCAGTCATTGTGCTTCGCTTCTGGTGATCCCTCAGTCTGCGCAGATGCTGTGACTAATGTAATACGAACGGCTATGGAATATTTTATTCCATATTCCGACGTCCCATTATCCAGCAAAGCTCGCCCTTGGTTTGGTTCTCAATGCAAAAGTGCTGAAGCACTTAAGCATGAGACATACCTAGCCTGGGTTGATGCTCGACAGCGTAAGGCAAGGGACATACATCAGAAGAAGAAAGCGTTCAACAAGGCTGCTAAGGCAAGCAAAAAGGTTCTTCAGAGGGCTCGTTTTGACCACATTAGTCGAATAGGGAACAAACTAGCTTCGTACCCTGCGGGCAGCAAAGCGTTTTGGTCCCTAGCTAAATCGGTCGAATCGAACTTCTGCCGCCCCTCACTGCCTCCAATGCTAAAACCTGATGGGACACTGGCTCACACTGCAACGGAGAAAGCAAACTTGTTTGCATCTCAGTTTGCGGAATCTTCGCGTCTAAATGCTGGTAGCGCGACACCTCCCACTCCACCTGGCTGTTCGACTTGTATGTCAGAGATACGTATTCGCCAAATGGAGGTTCGCAAAGTGCTACGCAATCTGGACGTGAACAAAGCCAGTGGCCCAGATGGTATTCCTGCTCTGGTATTGAAGGCTTGTGCGCCTGAGTTGTCACCGATTCTGACGCGCCTATTTAGACTCTCTCTCCAAACTGGGCTAGTACCGAAGTCTTGGAAGCTTGCCAATGTGCAACCAGTGCCCAAAAAGGGTAGTCGTGCTGACCCTGCCAACTACAGGCCCATCTCGGTCACGTCCATACTCTGCAAGACTATGGAACGTGTCTTAAACCACAGGCTCCTGACGTACCTAGAATCGAACGACCTCCTCAGAGACCAGCAATACGGGTTTCGCCGAAACCGGTCCACCGGGGATATTCTAGCGTACGTCACTCACATCTGGAGTGAAGCTATTGAGAAACACGGGGAAGCACTTGCAGTCTCCCTGGATATCTCGAAGGCTTTCGACAGGGTTTGGCATGATGGCCTTGTAAGCAAGCTTTCTAGTTATGGTTTGTCTCCTGGGTTCATTGCGTGGATATCGGACTTCTTGAGGGATCGATCCATACGAGTCGTCATTGATGGCTGCTTGTCGGATCAAATGGCTATTAATGCCGGAGTCCCTCAAGGGTCGGTACTCTCTGCGACGCTCTTCCTGCTACATATCAACGATCTGTTGAAGCCCGGTATCTTTGGGTACGCAGATGATAGCACCGTTGTAGAGAGTTACATATCTAGCGCGAGAGCCAGCGGGCAGCAAACTCAGTTACTGAGAGAGAGTCTGATCGAGCGTTTGAGCTTGACCCTTGAGGCGGTGTCCAAATGGGGCGATGCCAATCTGGTCAAGTTCAACGAGAATAAGACGCAGGCGTGTCTGTTCTCCGCTAAAAGGAGTCCTTTCGAACTGACTCCTACTTTTAGAGGTGTATCCGTGCCGGTTTCTGACCGTCTTGAGCTTTTGGGCGTTACTTTGACATCTACGCTCAACTTTGGCTCGTATATCGAGTCCAAGGCTAAACTAGCTGCCAAAAAACTAGGTGTCCTCTCAAAAGTGCGAAGGTACTTCAAGTCTGAACAGTTGCTTACATTATATCAAGCACAGATTCGCTCCTGTATGGAGTACTGTTCGCACCTTTGGGATGGATCGGCTAAGTATCAGCTGGAAGCTCTGGAATCGATCGAGAGACGTGCCAAAAGGCTCATAGGCAACGACACTCTTGTGCGAAAAAGACTCCAAAGTCTTGAACATCGCCGAAAAATTGCTAGCCTGTCGGTTTTTTATCGGATACACTTCGGTGAGAGTGCGACTGATTTGCATGATCTGATACCACCTTGTCCTTTTTTCTATCGGAATGCTCGTAGCTCGAAAAAGCGACATCGTTTCACGGTTGATGTTCCAAAGACACGAACGAAGAGATTCGACTCTACTTTTGTGATAAGAACGTCTAAGCTGTGGAATACGTTGCCTGAGTGGGTTTTCCCCGATGGTTACAATCTTTGTGTCTTCAAATCGAGAGTGAATCGGTTTTTTTCTAGGTAAACACGCTCCATCGTAGACCGCATCGTCGCTTAACATCAGGCGAGATGGCGGTCAAGTGTGAACCTATAAAAGTTAAAAAAAAAAAAAAAAAAAAAAAATGTACGAAAATTTAATCCAAATCGCTTTAGTAGTTTTTGTGTGAAAGTGTCACAAACAAACATCCTTACATTTTTACAATCTTTCGCGCTTATATCTGATATGCATTTAATTGAATTGAATTAGTGGGATAAATAATAACCTTACATAATAACTTGGCTTACTTGACCAGGATTGTCCTTAATTCTTTCCCCAATAATTATTTTACAATCAAGAGCCAGACATACGCTTGATGGTAAGGAACATACAGCACAGTGGCAAAGTAAATAATAAAAATTCACACAATTAAAAAAAAAAGAAAAAAATTGTCAAAATTCTACAAAACATACACTTTTTTCATATCATTACAGAATCGATTTCGCGAAAAAAAATTTAAGTATGAAATGTAGTAATGAAATTACGACATTTAGTAATAAAATTAAATTAAAAAAAAAAAATGTATACGGTCGAATTGAGAAACCTACTTTTTTGGAAGTCGGTTAAAAAAAAAATAGCGGAGTTCAACTTCAACCGAAACGTGGGTTAGATGTTATCCAAATTGCTTTAGTAAACAGAATAAGATCGGCTAAATTGAGTCAATGTTTGTATTGGATAGTGATTTTGCTTTGCCGCCTACGTTCTATAAAAGTTTTGGCTAAAAATAGTCGGTACCTAGTTGATCTGATTCAGTTGATGCATTTTCAGTATCCGTTTACTATTGACTTTGAAAACAAGGCGAGCCTCTTTAGCCACCGATTCGTGGGTGTGAACAATAACATAATTAAAAATTTTGATTTACCCCCGACTACGTTGCATTTGAATCTCGTACATTATTCTACTAGTTGAGCCATTTCATTTCATAACCATATTGAGGGAGTAGTGAAAAAAACAAAAAATGTAATTCGCCGTTTTGTGGTGGCGGCCATCTTGGATTTGAAATTTCTTTCAGTGTTTAGTATACTACCGGTCACGACCTTTCATTTGATATCCATGTAGAGGGAGCTTGTGAAATCTTTTTTACCGCCATTTTGTGGCGGCCGCCATCTTGAATCCATATTAACCAAACATAGCTAAGAACCACCGCAAGGGAACTAGCTTATAAATAAAAAAACTGCATTGAAATCGGTCAATCCGTTTGAACTTTACGATGCCATAGACAGACACACACACAGACAGATATACATCGACGTTACACTTATAACACCCCTCTTTTTTGGTCGGGGGTTAAAAAGGCGACGCAGCAAATTCGACGGGCTGTCATTAGTTTGCTGTCTGTCTCTTTCTGTATCCATCGCTCTGTCTTTCTCTATGTTGTACGACTGACCGATGGCCTGCACTCTGTAGAAACTCTGGCCCATCGATCGGGGTGTATTCTCGTTACACGACCTGCCCACTCCCATTTAATATTAGCAGACCTGAATCCTAAGTCTGTTACACCTGTAATGTGGTTTTGTCTTTAAATGCCTAAAATACTGCCATTACAAAAGCTCAGCACCGGATTAAGTGGAGGGAATTAACGTTAACCTCTGACCAGCTATAGGATGTTTGTGTAAAGGCAGATTTACATCAGTCGAGCGAATGCTCATTCTATCCCCACTGTATCAAATTCATTTGGTGTAAGCAAACGTAGAACTTGTAGTCTTTGTAGTCTTTCGTTGTTTTGTTTGCGTTCGCAAAGATTCTATGGAATATATAATATGGAAAACGCTTAGAACGATCTTTCGTTTACACTAAACGATCGAGAAAGAATGCTCTTGTTCCAGCTCTAGCTCTATGTTCAGTTTAAATCGGCCTTAACATGTTATACATTTTAGTAACTTGTGATTTCGGCGCGGAAATGCTACCAACTTATAACCAAATTATGTGTCTGTAACCATAGATTAATAACGTTATTATTATATGCCTGTAACGATGTAAATTAAACTAATTTGCATATGAATAAGCAGCCCACTAAATGTTCCAACTTCTGGGAGTTGCCGTTCTCGCGACTAATCTAGCTGTAACTTAAATAAAACTGATGTACGACATACAAATTATCAATTTAGTTTTTTAGTTTTTTTACTTTTATAGTCTTACACTTGACCGCCACTCGCCTGATCTACGATGGAGCGTGTTTACCTAGAAGAAACCGATTCACGCTCGATTTGAAGACCCAAAGATTGGAACCAACAGGGAAAACCCACTCAGGCAACGCATTCCAAAGCCTAGACGTTCTTATCACAAAAGTAGAGTCAAATCTATTCGTTCGTGTCTTTGGAACATCAACCATGAAACGATGTCGCTTTTTCGAGCTACGAGCATTCCGATAGAAAAAAGGGCAAGGTGGTGTTAGATCATGTAAATCAGTCAGATAATTTTACCTAACTACCTATTGCTTGCAAAACCTTGGTCATCATTGTACTGCGCTCGTTATCGAAAATAAATCTTGTTTTTGTAGACTTTCGACAAGAAAGTAATCTCTAATATGGCTACTGCGTATTGATTATGTATTTCTCGGGATACAATGTCGGGATCGGTTCGGATTACGACATTTCTGAACCTTTTTATCAAGTAATGAGATAGAAGATATATTTCTATTGAAATCAAACATAAATATATATACCGTAACTAGGTAGTGGTAGGGATCATTGCAGAGTCCGCCTGGGGAAGTACCACACCTTTGCCAGTTATTCTGCCGCCAAGCAGCAGTGTGCAAGCATTACTGTGTTCCGGTTTAAAGGGCAATGTTTCCAGAGAAATTACTTGGCTAAGAGATACAACACCTTATATCTCTGGATGACGAGCGCAGTGCGGTGCTAAGTAATGATTTGGACTCTTCGTGTTCCAATAGCTGGGTGTCACTGTGCTGTTATGGGCAGGTATGTTATGCTTACCATCAGGCACATGTCCTGCTAGTCTTGTCACTCTATACTAATTTAAAAAATATATATATAGCGACCCGTCCCAACTTTGTCCCGATTATAGTTGAAATGCATTTTACAAGAGTTGACATCATTGTTCAGATATTGATGATACTCTGCCCTAGAGGCCACACTCCCCACCCTTTCCACCCCTACACGTGACTCCGACTCGCCCTGATTGCCTGGGGGGCTCAATGGCACTACAATTATGGAGCGCCTTTTCATGCGTTCGTAGACATACCTACGAGATAGGGTTACACAGAAGAATCTACTTATGCTAAAGACTTTCCTACTAACATTTTAAATGTCAATGTTTGAATGTTCTAGCAGAATGTCTGGGACGTTTGGGAAAACGTTCTAGTAGAGATACTTATGAAGTTACGACTGGTCTAGTCGGGAGAACGGCGCCTGCCGATCCGGAGACCCCGGGTTCAAACCCCACACGCACCACTGTCTTTTCGAAGTCATGTGCGTAATGCTAACTTAAAACGGTGAAGGAAAACATCGTGAGGAAACCGACATGCACCTAGAATCTTTCGAAGTCATGTGTCATCCATCAACCCGCACTGGGCCAGCGTGGTGGATTATGGCCTTAACTCTCTCCTTTCGAGAGACGGCCCCGAGTCCCAGCAGTGGGAACGTTTAGTGGGCTGTTGATGATGATGAGAGATACTTATTAGGTAGGTACATATCACAACAATGTCTTAAAATACCATAAAATATAGCCACTCGTATCCAATTACTTTTGTAATCCTACAAATACGTACGCGAACGGGTTCAGCTTATCTATGTTATAAAATAACAATAACAATAAAATAAAATTGGACGGTGACAAATACTTTACGACCAATTCTCATAGCTGTCACACTCGTAATATATGTACAAACTAGCTGACTCGGCAAACGTTGTTATGCCATATAAATTATTTCTAGGTAATTTCTAGTGATAAACGATAATAATTGATCAGTTATCGAGCGGGATGAAAAATGATTAAATTATTAAATGGCTATTAAAAAATAGGGGTTGGTGTTAAAAGGGTAAACATTTTATGGTTGTATGTATTTTTTAACGCCACATTATAAAAAAATAAAAACAAATTTTTTTTGTCCGAAAATTAAAAAAAAAATTGGGGTGACCAACCCTTGTCACTTAGGGGTATGAAAAATAGCTAGTAGCCGATTCTCAGACCTACTGAATATGCATAAAAAATTTGGTTAAAATCAGTAAAGCCGTTTCGGAGGAGTAAGGAAACAAACACTGTGACACGAGAATTTTATATATAAGATATATAAATAATAAATACAAAATAAAGTAGCCAAGTGCGAGTTGGACTCGCCCATGAAGGGTTCCGTTCCAGCAAGTAGTAGGTACACATAGTACATAGTACACATAGTTCTTGTAGTTCGTTGTAACTTTGATCGAAGTTTTAATAATAGTGTATTTATGACGTACTAAAAAAAAACTACTCATCAGATCGAGTTCAAACTAATTTTCGTTGGTAGTTTTCATGGTACTGTACATCATATATTTTTTTTAGTTTTTTCATTCTCTTACTTTAGAAGTTAGAGGGGGGGGGACACACATTTTACCACTTTGGAAGCGTCTCTCGCGCAAGTTATTCAGTGTAGACAAACATTATATTAGAAACCTCAACATCATTTTTTAAGACCTATCGATAGACACCCCACACGTGTAGGTTTGATGAAAAAAAAATTTTTGAGCTTCAGTTCTCAGTATGGGGGGCACCCCTAATTTTTGTTTTTTTAAAAAACTTTTGTAAAAACCTTAATGCGGTTCACAGAATACATCTACTTACCAAGTTTCAACAGTGTAGTTCTCATAGTTTCGGCAAAAAGTGGCTGTGACATACGGACGGACAGACAGACAGACAGACAGACATGACGAATCTATAAGGGTTCCGTTTTTACGTTTTACGGAACCCTAAAAAGGATTAAAATAGGCCGTTTCATAGGAGTAGAACCATAAACAGAAATATACGTTTATCTGTAATTTTTCGCCTTATCATAACAACATTTAATGCCACATAACAACTTCTTGTTATTATTATCAGCATGCATTTATTTTTACTTCACGGCTTAACCGTGAATGCATAACTTGTACATTTTCTCCTTGCAACTTAGTTTTCAGCCCAGGAAGATTTGTATCACTTCGAACTAGGACCCCAAGATACAAGCTCGGTGCTTAGTTTGGGGCCCGCTAATCGTCTTTTATATACACAAATACTGTAATGATATTGTCAACCTTTTCTGCTATCGTCACTTTCTGTGTGTAAATAAATTATTCTTACTTATATATCCGCACAAATCTGTGTTCCGGCAAAACAAATATTTTTTTTTACTTTTTTTAAGAGGTATCTTACAAAAGTCTACCCATAAATATTCCTTAAGGGGGCGCCTAAAGCCAGAAAACGAAAAAAGGACATTTTCGACGCCGCTCACTGAAGTTAAGAAGCTAAAAACTATGACAAAAAAATATTGACGTGTGGGTGCAATCAAGAAGAAGCACAATAACCGAATAGAATTTTAAAAATATATCAGAGTTTTTTACAATAAAAATATAAAAATGACGCCGAAAAAACCCGTTTTAATTCGAGTACTCGAAATTATCAGCGATGACCCCACATTATTTTTTGGTAATAAAATTCCTATTTGTACGTTCTAGTAAAGTAACCGAACACTTTTTTTTATTTATGTTTAGTTATTGAGTAATTAAATAAAACTTGGTCAAAAATGGACGCCTGATTAAATATTGATTTTTCCTCCAAACTGTGTCATGCTATTCTCGACTTTATGTACATCACATTAAGAAACGCGTCGCGCGGGTGAAATCTGATTTTTTCCTGGCTTTAGGCGCACTCTTAAACAAGGATCGTATTCTAAGAAAGTAACTAAGTTATAAACGTACACGGAAATACACCGCATTAGTTACATCATAAGATTTTCCGAAACACCCGAGTAAATTCCGGTAAAATTGTTTAACATACTTACCCTAGTCTTATTGGGAAATTCCGTACTAGAGCGTTTCTCGTTTTTCCTTCTATAATACAGGATTTATTTAGGGTTCTGTGTCAAAAGTATCGTTACAAATTACTGGTATTTATTTATTTATATTAATATCCATTTTTGGTCTGCCTGTCTGTTTTACTAACCTACTGAAGGTTTTTATTTTTGGAACGACACAGAATAAATATTAATATATTGTTGTCAAGAATTCGATTACAGAAATTTGGGATGTATAACGAATTACTATTTTACGAGTTTTTCTTTTCGCTATACGGGAAAAATAGTAATTTCATAAGCTATAGATTAGCGTTAAACTATTGGCCTATTATGCAGTGTGTTGACCGATACACATTCAGCTTAAAAAAGCTAAGCTTAATTCAACATCTGGCGTAAAAAAATTAAACTAATGAAATACAAGTCGGGTTCATTTTACGAAGTACGTTTTCATATTATATACAAAGTGGCCAGTGGCTTAGTTAGTGTCGTGGGTTTGATTACCGCCCAATGCAAATATTTGTGTGGTGTTTCTATGAATATTAAATATCTGTTTACAATAATTATAAAACTATTATATCAGCTATCTGGCTCACATAGTACTACAAGCGTTGCTTCGTTTGGGGCGAGGTGTTGTTGAAATGTCCCTTAATATTTTATTTGTTTGTAAATTAAATTATAAAGGTTTTTGTTTTACGGAACCCTTGAGAGGGTGCGATTCGGACTTGACATATTCATTTCTCGCCGAGACATGTTACTAATGTATTTAATTCTTTTTTTCCAGGTAAGGAGAGTTACATAGAGAGTAAATATGGCGAAGTCAAAACGAAGTTTCACAATACAAGAGGAAATCTCACGAGACGGGAATGCGGTGAGCATGTATGTAGTGTTTAAGTTTGATATGTTATCGTCATCGTCGTCATTCTTACCCTGTTGTCGTATTATCCCCCCCGAAAGCATAGGCGTGTTCCGGTTTGAAGGACATATGGGGACAATATGGGCATTATGTCATGCCTGTTAAGATATAGATTACATTGGCAATATAAACTAGCCGACGGCTGTCAGCGAGCGGTCTCTTAATTTTTTGCCAATTTAATCTCTATCTTAAGGTTAATGGCATAAAGTCCATATTTTAGTGTATTTTATTTGTCTGGTGGTAGCTGACTAGCCGAGTCGTGTAAGTCGGCGCCACAGAAATCTAAATAATAAGGTAATAGAAATGGCATAACTCTCAAATTGCTTGCAAAACGCTTGTCGCCACATTTCCCCTACCCCCACGGTCACTACTACATGCGCGTACTATTCCAATACAAATTCACACACACACGAACAGGTGCACATTAACAAACTAGGCCTGTGATTGCACCACACACATCCATAAACGCTTATCAGTGAACCTACTAATACATTGAAAAATAAACAATTTTTCACATTTACGCTAGTGCTTGACAAAAATTAAAACATATCGATATTTCAAAGTACGGTCCAATTTTAACATTCGATAAAGGTTATTATTGATTTCATTAATTAGGTGTATTACACTACAACAAAGTCAATATGCTTATAAAATAAGTGAGTCACACGGGGTATACTATTGTTTCGAGAACTGAACTATGTAATTCTGACACTATATGGGCTTAGGTATAGTTGAAGAACAAAGGTGAACAAAGCAACTCGATCTTCCGCGCAAGCACGGAAGGGAAGTAGCCTTAGCTAAAAAATATTGTGCAAATCTTTGTCATTTCTTGCGGGAGGGGAAAGTTGCACACTAGCGCAAAGCCGCAATATTACATACAAAACATACCTGTACCGATCCATTGCCGACCATACTCACGCAGCCAAATCACTAACACATAAAAAATAAAGCACCATCCACAAATCTAGCCCCGCCCTCAGTGTAGTCCACGCCAAGGTATATTATCAAACTCCGCGGACTTGCACTTTGACAGAAGTTGACGCTGTGTATGCCTACTCCCTTCCGTGTTGTTCGCTGATTTTGTATGAAAACTAATAAAGTCTTAAAAATAAATGCTTACAATAGCTAAATACTGCCTCTGTTACCTTAATATTTATTTTGCACGGATAAACAATCGCGCATTATAGCTAGTATGTATATACTTTTGTTAATAATTTATGAATTATGAAGTAATGTTTACCGCGAATTAAAAGATTTTACGTATGGGTGTTAACTGTGTACAATTTTTTTATCGATATTTTATGATAATTTATCGATAAAAAAGGTAAAATTTAAAATACAATTTTCATCGTTTATTTTTGGCCAAGTAAAATTGAGACGTCACAGCACTAGCTCACGATCGCTACCTGCGGTTGTACCATGGAAGATTAGAGGTTATGACGATTTCTTTAATTTTACATTACATTGCTGTTTATGCTTGTACCACTCTAGATGTTAATTAGTGTACGCAGCAATGGTATGCAAAACTACGATAACACCAAAAATTAATAACTATCATAGTGAATCATTGGGCTCCGTTTATTTTAGTAAAAAATACTATTTAAATATAATAAAATACCTATCAGTGAAATATAATCTCATTATTGGTATAATTGCAAGTTGTGGAAGAACTTCCACAGTTGTTTATGCTGCATAACACAAGTTTTAAAGATGATTCACGCCAGCCGGTTCGAAGAAGACTAAACTACAACTCGAGCACTGGTGGCCTATAAGTCACCTGTGCGGCGACAATGTCACGCGGTCATGCGACTTCTAGTACCTTATTATTTAGATTTCTGTGGTCGGCGCAGACCGACTACCGTACTACTATTGTAGTGGTAGGACTCTTAGCAGAGTCCGCCTGGGGATGTACCACACCTTTGCCAGTTATTCTACCGCCAAGCAGTAATGTGCAAACATTACTGTGTTCCGGTTTGAAGGGCAATGTTTCCAGAGAAATTACAGGGCTTAGAGGTATAACAACTTAGATCTCTGGGTGACGAGCGCAGTGCAGTGCTAGGTGATGATTTGGGCTCTTCATGTTCCAATGGCTGCGTGTCACTGTGCTGTTATGTGGCAGGCATGTTGCTTACCATCAGGCACATGTCATGCTCGTATCATCACTCTTTATTTAAAAAAAAATCAAACTTAAATTATATATACAAATCACGAAAGTTTATAAACTAACGTTATCATCTCTTTGGTACATATTTAACTCTACGTTATTATTTTTTTAGGTTTATTATTTCTCGTTTCAGTAGATATTTGTATATCGGTAGGGTATGAAGCCTTGGAAACTAAGATGTCTAGACAGAGAAATGTTGAAATTAGAAAAAGTTCGAGGTTTTTTCCGTTCCGTTGAATGAGAAGACATACAATTGCAAAGTTAAACGGATAATTTAATAGGTCAGGTCATTACAGGTGATATTTCTAAAGAAAATGTTTGTTAGGGGCGCAAACCGATATTTATAAATTTATAAAATAAATTTAGGTTTCTGAGTTAGTGCGACCAATTTTCGACAGTTGGCGTAGCAAAAGCTACTTAAAAATAAAAAAATGGTATTCATAGGGATGTCAATATAGGATATAAATCACTTGTATTTCTAGTTGACGAGTGCATTGCAAAGCTGGGCAGTGATTTGTACTCTTCATGTTTTAAATCGTCGCATGACCATCTATGATGATGGTCGAGTGTTTGAATTTTATTTTAAATTGATGTCGGTTTTTTTTCCGGAGAAAATAAATTATTATAATACCGGTATAGATGCCTTTGTTGGTATCTCTATCCGTGAAATCAGTCAGGGCGCGTCCCGTCGTCGCCGTCGAGATGCGACCCACACATAATATGAGGCGAAGAGACCCGGTTTTTACGCCTTTGGTCAGCCCCGGAGCTAAATCCTATTTTTATTCGTAATCCGGTAATCTCGCCCTATCGAGTATCGGGGGAACTTATCTTTGTGTGGCGAACGAATGGACCCTACTGTATATTATACCTCTATAGATCGGGGAAAATTATTTTGCACTAATAGGGCCTCGCGGTTTTATCTGCATGGTTTCCGACCTTGTAACTTTTTCGCGAAAAAAAAAATGTTCAACCTTAACTCTCGACAAAAGAACTGAAAATTTTCACAAATTGAAATTGAAAATATATTTATAATAGATACTTTGTCAAATTTAAAATATACCTAATTACCTACTCTCTTACTTCATTAAATAATTTAAAATTCTGTAAATGCGTTCGTCGCTTACAGATATAAGCAGATTTATATCTTTGCCCTGTTATTTCTTAAATAGCATTGCTGTTCACACTGGAACACAGTGATGTTAGCGTATTTCTTTCTGCTTTGCATTTAGATGCGATTAGCATTTAGTGATGCTTTCATATACTGTTTTGCATTAAATGGTTTTGAATGAAATTTGTTACATGGATATGGTCTGGAATAACATTAGGCTGATTTTGTCCCAGAAAAGTAGCGAGATCGGAATCTACGCGGGTTTCGCGAGGTGCTGCTAGCTACTAGTGTCTTATATGAGCTATCGAGTGGCATAGCGAATGAAACCGCGTCATGTCACCCTAGTACCAATGCCCCGATTCTGACGACACGGCACGGTGCGGGTCGAATGTGTAAACAGATTGGATTGAAATTTTGATACACGGATAGATTAATGTCTGGAATTACACACAGGTTTTTCATTTTTAGTGTAATATATGAACTATCCAGTGATTTATCGGGTGAAACCGCGTCATGTCATCCACAAGTCCCATGTCCCAATTCTGACAACACGACACGGTGTTGTTAGGTGTGGATATTCATATGTATTGATAAAATATACTTTTACACGTCAATTCATAAATTCAAAATCAGTACATAAATCATTTTTAAATCATTAAAAATAAAACTAAATATTATTGTAATTGTCAAATTAAATTAAAACGTCAACAATAATAAATATATGCTAACAATTAATTAGACCATTTTATCATATGTATGGTCAGAGTATTTGGTGTGTCTATTACAAATAAAATAAAATAAATAAATTCAGAACCGTTCCCACAGGTACTACAAACAAAGGAGGACATTCTCATTTCAGTATATTAGCGGTTGTATTTTAAAGTGATATCTTTTGCCATAAAACTTGTACGTCTGTAGGCCTATCCTCTATCCTGCGGTATAGCGAGTGAAACCCACTAGTCCCATGTCTCGATTCTGATGACACGTCACGGTGTGACAGCGTGCCCCGGAAGCGTGTCACTACTTGCTCCGTGCCTCTGCGGAGAAATGCGTGGATCTTGGCTTTATTTCAGATGAGACGGTTTTTAGACGTTTATTGCTTGGAATCACATCGCGATGTGTGATCGGATGGCGTTGAAATTTGGAACACAGATTTAATATCTGGAATAACACACAAGCCTTTTATCGCGAAAATATTACGGGAACTGGAACTGTGCGGGTAGAACTGTGAGGCACTTTTAGTGTATTATACCTCTTTTAGTGTATAAGATATTAAGTGATATAGCGGGTGAAACCGCGTCATGTCACCCACTAGTCCCATGTCCCGGGTCTAATGACACGGCACGGCACGGTGTGACAGCGTGCCCCGGAGGCGTGTCACTACTCGCCCCGTGGCCCTGCGGAGAAATACGTGGATCTTGGCTTTATTTCAGCTGAGCGAACGTAATATGTACTCTATTTCGCCGGGTTGCATAAAAAGGTTAGAAGGTTTGATTTCACAAACGTTAGATTATGGGGTCGAGACTTGATTTGTCAAGCTTATCCTAATTCAACAAATGTAAAATGGTTACGAGCTTCTGGGTTTTCCGGTCTATCGTCTGTTATATAATCATATCATACTATCCTCCTAATATTATAAATGTCAATGTGTGGATGTTTGGATGTTTGTTGCTTAATCACGTCGGCACATGTGACTATCCCGGTAAAATAACTGGAACGGGAACTACATGGGTAAAAACGCAGGTTGTTGCCACTATGTAATCTTGCGTTTTCTAGAAAGCGCCAACTTTCTGCCGTCCCACTGAACTCAATATGGCGCCCATTAGAGAGCATAAAACTTGAATTAGAATAAGGAAATTTGTAATCCTGGTCAGAATCGGATCATCACGTCCGGTTCCCGCCGTCCGGACCGTGGAGGAGGAGGTAACTATCTGTGTAGGAACGTTTTATTACGAACTCGATCCCTGAAAAATAAAAAAGGGTTCAAGACATCATACTAAATGTAATAGTGTCTTATAGAAGGCGCCAACTTTCTGCCGTCCCACTAAATTCAATATGGCGCCCATTAGATAGCATAATAGCAGATACTGCGGGTAGCTCTCTGCATGAGATAAAACCTGGACTCATTTGAGAAGCCACTCGTTCAAATACACCCTCCAGAGTGTGAATAGTCTCGCGACCGTTCACATAAGCCAATAAAAATGAAAATTTTGTTTGGTCAACTTTGCACTCAATTTCCGTTTTTTAAGGTTTAGGATCACTTACTGAACATAAAATCATAAAATGCTGATAGATCCAAGTGGAGCTTCAAGCGCTATCTTGTAAAAATGTTATTGGCCGATATCTCTGAAACTATGCACTTTAAGGCAAAAGTCATAGTCAAAAATTTAATATGGGCTTGAATCAGAATAATTCGTAGTGCGAAATATGTAATCCTGGTCGGAACCGGATCATCACGTCCGGTTCCCGTCGTCCGGCCCGTGGAGCAGGAGGTAACTATCTGTGTAGGAACGTTTTATTGCGAGCTGGCTCCCTCGGGCCAGGGTCGGTCCGGCGGAGGGAGGGATACCGCCCTTTACAACGCACGAGACGATTTCATTAACACATTTTTAACCGACTTTCAAAAAGGAGGAGGTTATCAATGGGACCACTATGGGGGGTTATCATTTTTAAAATATAAATTACCAGATTTCTCGAGTCGCCCAAACCGATTTAAAAAAATATTTTTGCGTTCGAATTCGAATAGATGAGTGAGTAGCGTTTATAATAATTACTAGCAGCGCCCTGCGGTGTTACCCGCGAAGTTCCCGTTCCCGTTGTTTTTTTTTTCGGGATAAAAAGTAGTCTATGTGTTCTTTCAGACTATAATCTATCTGTGTTCCAAATTTCAGCCCGATCCGTTCATACGTTAGGACGTGATTGAGCAACAAACATCCAAATACATCCATACATTGACATTTATAATATTAGTAGGATAGGATTGCAGTTTATTTTTCGCTTTTGAGTGTCTATTTGTGGTTTTGAAGTCGGTTTAATTTTTTGTAGAAAATAGTTTATGAAATAACTTAAAGAAAAAGGACGAAGATCTCGATTCGACTGTATTTTTTAAGTTATACTCCTTTTGGTGCGTTTGGGAAAATGATGAGAGTTATTTTTTAAGATGCGCGCGCACGAGAAACCGAAACCTTGAAGTAAACTAGTCAATATTTTAGTTATTTATTAATTTATGATTCATACAGTCGCATCGTAATGAATAGGTGATATAGTAAGTATAATACTTTACAATACATTTAAGATCCTGTGCATAGGGTTGTTGCAATAGCATAAATAATACTAATAATGTAGTTATCTTACAACTATTTATAGTTAAAGTATGTATGTTAAAACCTTAACTTACTTCAGGTTAATACTTATATCGTTAAATGTGTCAAAGTCAAAGTACTTTATTCATAAATGTACGATTTACACGTCAATTAATAAAAACATAAAAACAAAAGAAAGGGCATACAAATTTTCAAATACATTTTCAAAGTTTAAAATGACTATTTTATAATAATTATTGTACAGAAAACTGTCAAGCATTTTACGAGTATAATAACTAACATTCATATGGAACATTCCATGTCAAATGTTTGTATACATTTTTATAGGACTTTGCCATCACTCTCTAAAAATTCGGTGTGTATTATATGTATATTGTATAGTTGAAGTTAAGACTTTTTAACACGATGAATAAAGAGCAGTTTTAACGTTTTGCGTGCGTACACATAACGGCACAGACACTTTTTTTTATATCTGTCATCTAAGAACTTTCGACTGGGTGGGGATTTCTTATTTCTTGGATAATTAATTTATTTATTGTTTGAAAATTTTCGATCGATCGAGTGATTTTTGGAATATCAACAAGAATCTAAAATTCGCTTCTCTCGATGACATTACATGAAATTTTAGTCAGTTTTTTTTTTCGGACATTGTTTTTATTTTCTAACAGTGCATTTATTTGCAAAGACGATGGGGGAGGGCTAAAAAAATATTAAATTCGTGTGACGTAATATATGGGATGGCCCCTAATCAGTGGTCGTGAGGTGTGAACAAGCGACCGATAAAGTCGGGAGCAACCCTTGCGCTTGTCTAATCTTAAGGAGTTTTGCGGGTCCGTGCAAACAGACCGCCCCGTCTCCAGCTTAACAGATATACGACTAATATTATATTTCTTAAACGTTAACTGTTTCGTTTGACTTTGAAAATTGTGGCGAGGGTTCTACGGTGGAAGGTTCAATGTGGTTCCTTTAGTTTTCGTACTCGCTAAATTTGTTTGATGGGTTTTGGTTGTAAATTTTGTAGACGCCTGGGGCACACGTTTGCTAGTTATTCTACCGCCAATAAGTTATGGGCACATATTACTGTGTTTCGGTTTGTAGGGCACTGTTTAAAGAGAAATTTGAGGGCAAAGAAGCGATAGTTCGGGTTTTAGGACTCATAGTAGCACCCGCTTGGGGAAGTACCATACTTTTGCCAGTTATTGTACTGATTGGAAGTAATGTGCAAACATCAATGTTCCAGTTTGTAGGGCTTCAGGATCCAACTTCTCTAATTTATCTGGGAACATTTTCTTGAGAACTTAAAGGGGAAAGAGATGATAGTTTAATAGTATATATCTAGGTTGTGATTTGGAAGCGTTATACATTATATTAGTGTGATTGCCAAAACAAGATAAACCTAATGGTTGGCTGAAAGAAATCGCTTTCTATTGATTTTCTTTGTCCATATAGCTGTTTGTTATTTTGGTGTGAACAATAAAGAGCATCTCTATCTATCAATATGATTCACAGTGGTACAACTACTGTGAAAATGAATACTGGAATCCAATCAAATAAGGATAATTAATTTCACAACACGAGATGAAAAATTATAAGAATGAAACTACTTACAAACTGTAAACTGATAAACATTGCTCGGGCGGCATTAAGCCCGCAACCAAACCGCGTTAGTTAATGGAACCATTTAGCTCATTGTTCCAAGCACATTATAAACGAATTAACGCAAAAAGCCCGGCTCGGACAGCGGTCGCCACAAATTGGGCGCCATCCGGCGACAACGTACTATTATTACGTTTAATGTCCAAAAAGCCGTAGAGGCGTAGTGGATTAAACGTCTGATTCCACAGTCGTTTTGTCCTAGGTTCGGAACCCACCTACATTTAGGAGTACTAAAAACATTACGCAGAATTTGTGATTGGATTCCTCATAAATCAATAGGTTATCTGGAATAGATCGCTTTTAGCGATAAGATCGCCTTTTGTGGCCATATTTTTTTTGTAGTGGTAGCACTCTCTGCAGAGTCCGCCTGGGGCAGTACCACACTTTATGTGCGAGCAGTAATGTGCAAACATTACCGTGTTCCGGTTTGAAGAGCTATGTTTCCAGTTAATTTAGCAGAGTAATTAGTAAAATTTGCATAGAGATTAAACATCTTATGTCTCTGGGTGATGAGCGCAGTGCAGTGCTAGGTTATGATATGGGCTCTCCATCTTCCAATAGCTGCGTGTCACTGTGCTGTTATGGACAGGTATGTTGCTTACCATCAGGCACATGCCCTGCTCGTCTCGTACTCTATGCCATATAAAATAACAAAGTTTTTTAAGTTACTCATTGTAAAATTTCTGGTGTTAATGAAGTATCTTGGATTGTGTTGATTGTGTGTGATGTAACGCTGCCGAATAATCGAGAGGTTATGTAGCCAATACGATATGTATAGCTATGTATCTTCAGGGCCGACGAACAAAATTGTTTTTCCCCTTTCTTGAAATTACAAAACAATAACAAATCCATAAATAGTTGTTTAAAGCGGTAGAATTGTGTGACGGTCAGAGGTTGCCACATGTTGGGCGCCAACCGGCGACGCGGTTCTATAATATCATTACGCTTCATATCAAACTTCAGTGTTTTACAATGTTTTCATTGCCTTGGAAACTCGAATGAGAGGAAACTGTGAGATTGCCTTCTTTCTGACAATGTTCTAATACTCTGGACATTCATCTCATACGAGATGAAAACTTGTAAAATCAAATTGAAAAGATTATACACACTTTAATTGCGATCGTAATTATAATTTGATTGCCTCATGACGTTTCGATCGCGTTGAAATGGTTATATTAGTGTTGTTCCGTGGTGATGATAACTCAGTGTCTTTTTAACCGACTTCAAAAAACAGGAGGTTATCAATTCGGTTATTTTCCTTGTATGTTCCACTATAGCGCCGCCAATTGTGAATCGATTTTGATATCTCTTTTTTGGTTTGGTAGATTGTAGTTCAGATGTGGTCTCATATAAGTTTTATTGAAATCGGTGCAACGGTTTCTCAAATATGACCAAAAAACTAAAATTTGCTTTCATGTATTTAGACGATATAGTGAATCTTATGAAATTTGGTTGACTGTCTGAATTTAATTTTAAATTGTAGTCGGTTTTTTTTTTCGGAGAAAATAAATTATTTATTTGCCCAATGAGGGTAGATGTTACGGTAAAGTTACGGTGGTCTAGTCGGGAGAACGGCGGCTGCCGATCCGGAGACCCCGGGTTCAAACCCCACACGCACCACTGTCTTTTCGAAGTCATGTGCGTAATGCCGCTAACTTAAAACGGTGAAGGAAAACATCGTGAGGAAACCGACATGTACCTAGAATCTTTCGAAGTCATGTGTCATCCGCCAACCCGCACTGGGCCAGCGTGGTGGATGAAGGCCTTAACTCTCTCCTTGCGAGAGAAGGCCCCGAGTCCCAGCAGTGGGAACGTTTAGTGGGCTGTTGATGATTGTTGATGATGAGGGTAGATGGAGATCACCGCATTCCACAATGAAACGACCCGCATTGTCTTCAGTATTCTCGCAACCACGGCGGTTGTAACGCAACTGAAACATTACGAGGTAATTAAATTGTAATTTAAATTGAAAATGAAAAATATAAACATGTATATTTGTTGCGTGTTTGAGTGTTTCTATTCATCATAAGTATGTAGGTTTTTATAATTGCATTAGAGTTACAAAGTATATACTTAGAACCGCTGGTTCCACCCGCGTAAAACCAGAACTTTTTTTTTTTTTTATAGCGTAGAGTGACGAGACGAGCAGGTCATGTGCCTGATGGTAAGCAACATGCCTGCCACATAACAGCACAGTAACACGCAGCTATTGGAACATGATAGTCCAAATCATTACCTAGCACTGCACTGCGCTCGTCACCCAGAGATCTAAGATATTATGTCTCTAAGCCCTGTAATTTCACTGGAATCATTGCCCTTCAAACCGGAACACAGTAATGTTTGCACATTACTGCTTGGCGGTAGAATATTTGGCAAAGGTGTGGTACTTCCCCAGGCGGACTCTGCTAAGAGTCCTACCACTACAACTTGTTGGCAACCCCGTGATCGAGGCAGAAAAGGCGCATAGACTGGCAACACCGTGCGTCGGAGCCGAAGTTGAGGTGGTGGGGCCTAGCGGCGCGGACATCACTTTCGCTCCAGCTTGCAGCCACGCCAGACATACTGTGTTTGCTTTCGTGTGTTCGTTACAAATGATTTACTAATTAATTAGAATTATTGCAGTTATCCTTAAGGTTCCAATAAATGTTCTACTTATGTCTAAATATTGTTTGCATCACTCTCCCAATCTTCTGATGTAGATTGCTTACAAACTCTTTATTTTTCCTGGATAAAAAGTAGTCTATGCTACTTCTAATACCTCCAAAAATAAATGTACAAAATTTCATGAGGGTCGGTTTAGTAGGTTATGCGTGAAATCGTAACAAACAAACTTTCTTTCTCGTTCATAATGTTAGTAGATAGTATTACATCAGCTGTCTGGTTCCCATAGTATTATTATCCTACGGCTTAGCTTAGTTTTAGACTGATTGGTGTAAGGAATGTCCACCAATATTTATTTAATACTATAGCTGACCCGGCGGACTTCGTACCGCTTAACATTAGATTCTTTAATTTTTTTATCTTTTATTCTACTATTCGGGACGCCTGGTCAAAGCAAAATGTTGCAAGAAAATTGTTGTTTTGACTAATTTATTTATTTCATTACAATTATTAATGAAATAAATAATGCTAATATTACCATTGTCACTCAATTATTTTGCCATTCCGGAATCTCTCTACAAACACTTGAGCTCTATGATATGGTATTAAAGTTCAAAGTTCATATTGCATTTTTAGTATTACTACGAATCGTTTGTATAAGAGTACAGAAAAGTGTAGTTTCAGGATTATTTTTTTTTCTCTGCGTAAGAACCATCGTCGTACTTCAAGGAATTATCTAAAAACGAATTAGCGAAATCGGTTCAGCTGTTCTCGAGAATTTGCGCTTGCCAACACATTCAACGATTCAATTTTATAACTCTATTATAGAGAAGAGAAGAGGATAACTAGCGTCGTGAAAAACTGCTTACCTCCGTGGCGCAGATTCTTTGCCGGAAAATATTATTTATTTTTGATTCGATTACGTAATAAAATAGTTTGTTAGTTAGCGAATTTAGTTTAGTTATGGCTGTAATCGAGTAATGCCGGTGCGTGACCGAATGCCAAATTTTCGGGGCAAGTTTGTATTTCGTGAGCTAATAAAAACTGAATTCGGGTTTGTTATGCTAATGACGTCTATCCGAAGTTACAGACACGGGCAGTACCGAACACGGTTACGTAGAAACTATTTACTTACGCAGAACGAGTGTAAAGAACTAATTTTTCTTTAGCTAAACAGTTTTATTGAAAAAAGTTGTGTGCTTAAGACCGCACAGCCAAAGTGAAAACTAAAATAAGATAAAACTATTAAAAACTATTGCATAATTTAAATAATTTCTTTTAATTTTTAAAGCTTTTTCCAATAAAACAGACCAATCTAAGGGGGAAATCTTCCCCTAAACTTAATTTTAAGTCGATATTTCCTAATAAATGTCTCACTCAGTCTCCCGCTCTTACCCATAGGACATAGTTGAGTTTAAGGGACGATTGCCCCCTTAGATTAGTCTATGTTATTGTAAAAAGCAACAAAATAGTTGTCTGACGAACATATTTACAAATGGAACATGAGAATTTAAGTGAAGTTAAATTATTATTTTGGAGTTGTTAAGCAAAACGGCTGACGGAAAGTGTCTGGGAGTATTGGAACCTTGTTGTTAAGGATGTTGCCTACAACATACGTGAAAATCACTTGTTAGAAAATACGTGTTGAAGTAAGTAATGTTTGTATGTACCTTCATTACCTCATATCTCAAAATTGGTCGTCTAAGCAAGTTAGCGAGTAAGCATGTGTTCTTAGTACTTACTAACTCTACTCAATCGTCCACATTTCATTCATCAGAAAATAGGTGACGTCTGGGAGCTCTGGGATAACGGACTATAATATATCACTTCGTTTATCACTTCGTTTATCCTGAACTGTTCATGAGATATTTTCATATTCACTGTCGATAGATTTCGCACGTAAATTTGAACTAACTCACTAATACTACCTTGCCATTTCTTCTATCGGAATTCTCGTATCTCAAAAAAGCGACATCAGTTTCATGGTTGATGTTCCAAAAACACGAACGAAGAGATTTGACGCCGCGTTTGTGATAAGAACGTCTAGGTTGTGGAATGTGTTGCCTGAGTGGGTTTTTCCCGATTAAGATACAATCTCGATTTAAAAATCGAGAGTGAATCGGTTTCTTCTAGGCAAGCACGTTCCATCGTAGATCGCATCGTCGCTTAACATCAGGCGAGATGGTGGTCAAGTGCAAACCTATTATAGTTAAAAAAATTAAAATAAAGTAAAATATAGATTCTGACGACACAAAAACACTAAAAGACTCCCCCCCCCCCCTGGGCTATTTAAATGCAGAGATTTTAACGTAACGTTTTATTCATCGAAACAATTATTTAACCAATGAGAGTTTTAAGTAATTTCCGACGAAAGTTCGATAATTGAATCATTAAAGTTCATTTAACCCCCACAATACTCAATCAAGAGTGGTTCGTTCCGATTCACACCTGAAATGCGAGAGACAAAAATAGCAAAATGAGTATTTTATTCGACCGAAATGAATTCGTGCAATCAAAAGATAAAGCGGTTTTATTTTAAACGAACGGTTTCATTGCGTGGGTTAAATATTTATCAGAAATTATATTATAACGAAATATTCTGTGGATTTTTGAAGTGAAAACTTCTTTAGGCGCGCCAAGCAGTAATGTGCAAACATTACTGTGTTCCGGTTTGAAGGGCAATGTTTCCAGATAAATTACAGGGCTTAGAGATATTACATCTTAGATCTCTGAGTGACGAGCGCAGTGCAGTGCTAGGTGATGATTTGGACTCTTCATGTTCCTAAAGCTGCGTGTCACTGTGCTGTTATGTGGCAGGCATGTTGCTTACCATCAGGCACATGTCCTGCTCGTCTCGTCACTCTTTATTTAAAAAAAATAAAAATAAAGATAAGACTCCAAGAAATAGATTTCCTTAAAAAAAGAAAACTTAAAAAAAAAAAAAGAGAAGCCGTCTGAATTCGAACCCGGAGCTAATAGTTCGTGACCGCTATGACCGGCCCGACTTCCCGTCTGAGCTATTATGCTGTCGCGTCACGCGGCGAAATTTACCTTCGCATTCTAATGTCTAATGTGACAGTTTTTCATTGTCTAAAAACACGCATAATATGCATTTTCTAAAAATGAAACCTAGTTAGATCGATTTATCGTCCCCGAAACCTCCTGCATACATAATTTAATCAAAATCGTTCGAGCCGTTTCCGAGATTCAGATTCTATATATATATACAACAATTGCTCGTTTAAAGGTATAAGATTTTATTTAAAAAAAAGCAAAGCTGTTCTCAGCGATAAGTTAGAATATTAATTTTGTAGCCGATAGTAATATTTGACGTGATGAAAGAATGCCTGTAACTGACTGCCACGCTCAGTTTTCTTAGTAAATGGCTGACGCTTTGCCGTATTTAATATACTGCCGGCGTTATTATGAAAAATAACCTCTTCAAATATCGGGCGGCGCAGATTGCCTGCTTTTATTTTAGACTTTTTTTTTTTTTATAGCATAGAGTGACGAGACGAGCAGGTCATGTGCCTGATGGTAAGCAAAATGCCTGCCACATAACAGCACAGTTACACGCAGCTATTGGAACATGATAGTCCAAATCATTACCTAGCACTGCACTGCGCTCGTCACCCAGAGATCTAAGATATTATGTCTGCCCTGTAATTTCTCTGGAATCATTGCCCTTCAAACCGGAACACAGTAATGTTTGCACATTACTGCTTGGCGGTAGAATATTTGGCAAAGGTGTGGTACTTCCCCAGGCGGACTCTGCTAAGAGTCCTACCACTACTACACTAGCAGAGACATCCGGTTTTGCCCTGGTAATTCTCGTTATTTTCCATGGGTAAGTGTTATTCCAGACTACTCTTCTTTTTTTTTAGTATAGAGTGACGAGACGAGCAAGACATGTATCTGATGGTAAGCAACATGTCTGCCACATAACAGAACAGTGACACGGAACTATTGGAACATGAAAAAAAAAACATGAAGAGTCCAAATCATTACCTGCAGCACTGCACTGACCTCGTTACCCAGAGATTTTTAATATCATTACCGCTTTGCGGTAGAATAACTGGAAAAAGTGGTGGTACTTCCCCAGGCGGGCTCTGCAAAGCCTACCACTACAAGAACTATCGAACTGTGTTCCAAATTTTAACCTGATCCATTCCAAAAATTTCGACGTGATTGAGCAATAAACATCTGAACTTTCGCATTTATAATAATTAAGTTCTTTATTCATAAATTTATGTAAAATTTACACGTCAATAAAAAAAACAAACAAAAGAAAGAGCATAGAAATTGTATACATTTTCAAAGTTTGAAATGATCACTTTACTATATTATAATAATTAATTATTGTACATAAAACTGTCAAACATTATACGCGTATAATAAAAATATGTTTTAAATAGAATTGTACTGACCCATGTCAATTTTTTCACATTTGTATAGGAACTTTGCCATCACTCTCTAAAAATTCGCTGTAACTATAAAATGTTTGATTTTTATTGTTGTATAATTAATATTAGTAGGAAGTAGAATATATAGATACACTTTAGTGTGCACATCAAAAAAAAAACTACAGATATGAAAAACAAAACAATTAAAATCAGTGTTACAAGCGGCGGTCTTTTCGCCAAAAGCGATCTCTTACAGGCATCTTTAGAGTGCAAAAAATGTGTTTATAAACACGCTATTATGTAGTTTCTCTTCTCCCGATGTTTCTCATCAAATCCCTGACTAACTTTGTAAAAACGGTCGATATTATGGCCCATCCATAAATTAAGTCACACGAATTTCATGTTTTTTTATAACCGTTTATAAGTTTACACTTGACCGACATCTCGCCTGATGTTAAGCGACGATGCGGTCTACGATGGAGCGTGTTTACCTAGAAGAAACCGATTCACGCTCGATTTATATACCCCTCCCCTGTCCTCGTCACAGTCGGTCACATTTTTGAGATCTCCCCCCCTACCTAGTGTGACGTCACATATTTTGCAATTTTCGTTTAATTTTGGTGTTGTAATATTTTGATAAAAAAAAATGGTTGTCTGTAAAGTCGGGTTACTGACGTTAGTTGAACGTGACAACTTCAACTACGCCTTAGAGCGAGTTAACGCCGGCGGCGAGGTAACGGCGGTACTGTTACATGACGTCATGTTTTGCGGGCGTGCAGCCGGCTTCATCGAATTATAAGACGTTGTCACGTCAAAAAATCGATATTTCTAAAAATCTGACGTCACAAAATTTGAGATCCCTCCCCGCCCCTTGTCACACATCATCGACCCCCTTTGACGTGTGACGTCATTTATGGATGGTCCCTTATTGTTATTTGTTAATGGTTTCCTTTCGACATTGTTGGCCTTTTCTCCATAACCCGGCTTGTACTGGCAACATTAGTATGAAAAACAACCACTTCAAATATAAAGGAAGATAAATATTGGGGATATTTCCGTGTAAGCGTCAAAATGGCGGCGTTTCCCGTTCCGCTTTCGGGCAGTTTTGGCAGTCGCCGCTGTAATCTTTATTACGAGGTTTAAAAACGTGCTGAATCCTGAAAGGTTTAAGGATACGTCATCATTATCATCAGCCCATGTAATATTCGTCCACTGCGTGACGTAACGAAGGCCACAAGGTCTGGTATTTCCGCAGGTCTAGCGCCGAACTCTCCTGCTTTCAAATCAAAGCATAGTATGCTTTGATTTGTGACGCCATCTGCCAATTTGATAACGCCGATGAAAACAGACAACTACATCCTGGTTTCCGTATCCATCGGAACTGAAAGATCTAGTTTTAGTTGACTGCTTTCATCGTCGTTATCAAATTGGCCCATGACATCACAAATCAAAGCATAGCAGAAAGCAGGAGAGTTAGACGGTAGACTTGGGGTTTTACCGACTGTCTTTTGCAGTTACTTGTTCCACCTGGTAGCGAGATTTCTTACCCTATGCGATTCCACTTTGGAACAATCTATCTATCTATCGGTTATGTACGTATTGGTTTCTTTCTTCATCATCATATTTATGCTAGCTTTCATAAAGGTGATGATGATGACGATTGTATGTGGCGTCAGCGTGGAAAGTTATGGTCTTGACTATTTTCCTTGGGAGAAAAGACCCTGAGGCTCAGCAGTGGAAACAATGGGGCTGTTCTGACTATTGCTGATGACACACACAAATACTGTTTTGTTTTATATAAGACTTTCTGACCGATTTCGGCTAGCGACTACCCAAGTAACAATTTAACGTCGTATAAAGGTTAAGAAAACGTTACCTGAATACCATACATCGCTATAATAAAGTGATACTAACGTTATAATAACGTTTACTAAACGCGAAAATGACCCCAGTTATACGACCTAAATGGTCGTATAAGGGTTATACAGAAAGCTCGAGCCAACTTCGTTAACGTCATTCAACAGTCGTACAAATGTTATGTGATAACATATTTCGTCGCGCAGTAGTCGCATCCTAACTTTACAACGACTCGTTTGTTGTATTGTGGCCGTACAGATGTTATTGAATGACTAAACGTTTTGTTTGAGTCTGAGCAGATAATATAATCGTATCATTTATGATAGATATGAACAGTATTGGTGTGAAAGAATACAAAAAAATCAGAAATCTTTTAGAAATAGGAAGAGACTCCGTATCTAAAGTACTGATTCTACTCCAATGAAGTTCGCAAATACTAGTACTGCAAAAAGAAAAAATATATTTTACTCGACTATAAACTTACAACATCTCTCTTTTTCTCTCTTTTTGACGTAATGGGTTAAATATTACAAATGATGTACAATCTCCATCCATCTCGGGGAGTGTAAGTGAAACAAAATGGAGTTATGCTAACGAGATATAATTTTTCTAACGCCTACTGCGTGTTGAAGACAGGGATGATATTTATCTTTTGAGACATGTTTCGAGGACTCGTGACATTCACTAACCCGCATTTGGCCAGCGTGGTGTGGAGCCTTGTGAACAAAGACCCTGAGCTGCAAGAACGGAAAGTGGGCGAGAATGGTTATTATTACTAGCGACACCCCGCTGTTTTACCCGTCCAACTCCCGTTCCCGTTATTTTCCCCTGATAAAAGTGTTCTTCCTGACTATGTGCCAAATTTCAATGCGATCCTATCGTATGTTCCGACGTGATTGAGCAACAAACGACCAAACTTTGACATTTAATATTCGTAGAATATATGCTATGAAATCTGTGTCTCCAAGTCGTAAAAGTTCGGTTTCTTTTACATAAGCGCGCTCCATTGTAGACTTCATCGTTGGTTAACATCAGCCGAGATGTCGGTCAAGTGTACCGATAAAAGTTAAAAAAATCGCTCTTGGCACTCGAGGCATAGTTGTGTTTAGGGGAGGATTGGCCCCTTAGATTGGTCTGCCTTACTGGAAAAAGCTTTAAAATAGTTGTCTTGCGAACATATTGACAAATGGAGTATGAGAATTTAAGTGAACTTAAGTTATTATTTTGGAGTTGTTAAGCAAAACGGCCGACGGAAAGTGTCTGGGAGTATTGAGGCCTTATTTTTAAGGATAATGCCTACAACATACCTGAAAATTATTAGAAAATACGTGAAGTAAGTAATGTTTGCATGTACCTTCATTACCCCATATCTCAAAATTGGCCGTCTAACCAAGTTAGCGAGTAAGCACGTGTTCTTAGTACGTACTAACTCTACTCAATCGTCCACATTTAATTCATCAGAAAATACGTGACGTCTGGCGGCCCTAGGATCTTACTCTAAAACTGTATATTATTTTTGTGTGTACATTGTGCGATAGCTCCACTATTTGTGAATCCATTTTAATGATTCTTATTTAGAAGAAAATACTTCAGCCGTAGTTCCATAAATATTTTATCGTAGTCGATGTAGCGGTGTTTGAAATATCAACACAACACTAAAGTTTGCTTACATTTATCTAGACGACCTTGTCTTAGCTTCGTATGAAATTTATATTAGCCGTGTGTCTGAATTTAAGTTCAAGTTAAAGTCGGTTTTCGTTTTGTCGGAGAAAATTAAACTGTATTGGAACAGGACAAAAGGACGAATATAGATAGAGGTATAGTAACGTATGCCTACATTGTACGTAATTTCATTCTTAAACTTTATCTTGAGTGTGTACTAGGTATGTGTATTATGTGTGGAAATAAACTATTCCATTCTATTTTTAACCGACTTTAAAAAAAAAAGTAGGTTTCTCAATTCGACCGTATATTTTTTTTTTTTTATGATTCTACAACAGTTCGTCCGCAAACTAAAGAAAGCCCGTCAAAAATTGTAAATGATAAACAATCAGCATCCATCTCCGCGAGTGTGAGCGAAACAAAATGGAGTTACGTTAATGAGCGATCATTTTTCTCGCGTCTGGTGCGAGTTGCGGGCGACGTCGGCATTTGTCTTGTGGGACGGTGGATGCTTCTCTACGTGGCACAAATTTTAGTGTTTTTAGGGTTCCGTAAAACGTAAAAACGGAACCCTTA
This sequence comes from Ectropis crepuscularia, assembly GCA_963693475.1. Classification (NCBI taxonomy): domain Eukaryota; kingdom Metazoa; phylum Arthropoda; class Insecta; order Lepidoptera; family Geometridae; genus Ectropis; species Ectropis crepuscularia. Next base: position 2,184,362 of record OY856365.1, on the reverse strand, counting down.
TAGATTCGTCATGTCTGTCTGTCTGTCTGTCTGTCTGTCTGTCTGTCTGTCCGTCCGTATGTCACAGCCACTTTTTGCCGAAACTATGAGAACTACACTGTTGAAACTTGGTAAGTAGATGTATTCTGTGAACCGCATTAAGATTTTTACTAAAGTTTTTTAAAAAAACAAAGATTAGGGGTGCCCCCCATACTGAGAACTGAAGCTCAAAAATTTTTTTTTCTTCAAACCTACACGTGTGGGGTGTCTATCGATAGGTCTTAAAAAATGATGTTGAGGTTTCTAATATAATTTTTGTCTACACTGAATAACTTGCGCGAGAGACGCTTCCAAAGTGGTAAAATGTGTGTCCCCCCCCCTCTAACTTCTAAAGTAAGAGAATGAAAAAACTAAAAAAAATATATGATATACATTACCATGAAAACTACCAACGAAAATTAGTTTGAACTCGATCCCATGAGTAGTTTTTTTTTAGTACGTCATAAATACACTATTATTAAAACTTCGATCAAAGTTACAACGAACTACAAGAACTAGATATGTGTACTATGTATATTATGTTACTTGCTGGAACGGAACCCTTCATGGGCGAGTCCAACTCGCACTTGGCTACTTTATTTGTTGATATTTTCAAAACCGATAAATTTCGATAAATTTTATATGGGACCTCTGATCTATGATCTACGAAACAAAAAGAGAACCATCAATATCGATTCACGAGTCGTCGCCGGCATTTGTCTTGTGGGACGGTGGATGCTACTCTACGTGGGACGAGCGACGTAATACCACAGAGCTGATCATTAGAAAAGTTCTGTGGTAGGACTCTTTGCAGAGTCTGCATCTTTGCCTGTTATTCTACCGCCAAACAGCAATGACCAGACATCACTGTGTTTCGGTTTGAAGGGCAATGTTTCCATAGATAGAGATGAATCTTATATCCGAGTGCCATGAAATCTTAGGTAATGATTTGGATGTGGACTTTTCGTGTTGCAGTGGGTTCGCGACGCTGTGTAGTTATGAGCAGCCATATTGCAAAACATCAAGTACATGTCCTGCTCGTTTTTATTCTATAATAATAAAATGCCGCTAACGAGTGATCATTTTTATCGCGTCTGGTACGAGTTGAGGAGAACGCCTGCATTTGTGTTGTGGGACGGAGGGTACTGCTCTACGTGGGACGAGCGACGTATTATCACAGCGCCGATCGGTTAAAACTTACCTTTTTAAAGTGATACCTTCTTGTGGGAGGGTAAACCGCTTCGTTATGTTTGTGAGCGCAAGGTGGGCTTCTGGATTTGGTGGACACACTTCTTTAGTGGTTCCATTATCATGGGTAGGGTACTCAAGTAAAGAAAACGACGATTATCACATTATAGAGTCCGCCTGGGGAAGTACCACACCTTTGCTAGTTATTCTACCGCCAAACAGCAATAAATAATAATAATAAATAAATAAATATTGGTGGACATCACTGTGTTCCGGTTTGAAGGGCAATGTTTCTAGAGATTAGATACATCTTATATCTTTGAATGACGAGCTCTTCGTTACGTGACGCGTTACGGTGCCAGTCTGTCTAGCTTCCCTTTCCCTCACGCATACGACAGTGATAGGCATGCTCCTATTCTCTCTCACTCTAACCCGCAGCGAGCCGTATTCCGGACAGATGCTTCTTTCGTGTACCTGTTTGTAACCTTCTTATACAATTTAAGTTATAACCTAATCTTTTCTCAAGTTATTCTGAATATTAAGTTTAACTGACTGGCCTCGTGGCTTAGTGGGTAGTAACTCTGCCTGCGAAGCTGAGGGTCGTGGGTTCGATTCCCACCCAGTGCAAATATATCTGTGATGAATTCAAATATTTGTTCTGTGTCTGAGTGTTTCTATTTACAATAAATATGCATTTACAACTATATAAGTATTATATCAGCTATTTGCCGCCATTATTACAAGCTCTGCTTAGTTTGGGGTCAGATGGTGTTGTGTGTGAACTGTCCACCAATATTTATTTTTAACTCAGATAAGTTTAAGTTATCATACAGTGAGGCGTCGACATGCACGCGTTATTTTTAAAGGGAGGGAAAGGCGTATAATGTGAATCGGTTTCTTCTACTTGAGCAAGCTTCATCGTAGACAGCATAGTCGCTTTACATCAGCTGTGATTGTGGTCCAGCACAAACCTATTACCTATTGATAGAAAATTGTAGAGTAGCGACACTGTATGTGGTGTTTCTACATGTCATCAACAGTGTATCCCTATAATAGAATCTTGTTTTATCTGGTTTTCCAATAATTCCTCACCTACACTGGAATCGGTCCCGAAATGTCACCTTTCAATCTATCACACGCATTCGTGAGACTCGGACCCGAATACTCGGGATTACATGCTGACCCGCTTTTTTACCCGACTACGCAAGAACCTTGAGGTTTTTAGACGCAGTAGCTTGTGACTAAATCTGCTCGTCGCTATAGTGTCAGTGTCGCTAGTGTAAAACTGTTTTAGGTATTGTAATAATCTATTTTATTCAAAAAACAAAAATAGACTTAAATTTAAAAATAAATTCAGGCACTCGACTAAATTTCATAAGAATAAATCACTATATCGTCTAAATACATGAAAGCAAATTTCTTTTTGCTTAATTTCCAAATTTATGTGGGACATCTGAACTATGATCTACGAAACAAAAAATAACCTTCAAATTCGATTGGCGGTGCTATCACGTAACACACATAAAAAAAACATACACTTGAATTAATAACCTCCTCTTTTAGTGGAAGTCGGTTTAAATATGTTTGTTTGTTTCACAATAATTTGTGATTTGTGATTGTAATGTGAATTTCATATCTGACTAACTATATAGCCGGCAACTAACTGCAACCAAAATCGGACAGAAATCCCGTGTTGAAAGTGTTCCCGATTTTCCTTTGTTTTCTCTTAATCTAAGATATATATTTGTAAAAAAGAACTCAAAGGTCATGGACCCAGGCGCGGTCCCAGCCTCGAATTTTGGGGGGGGGTCACCAGTACGCAGCCTCAGATTGGGGGGGAGGGGGGGGGGGTCACGAGTAGAAATTCAATAAATCGAGTAAAAAAGACTTTACTAGTAGCGCCCACGATTTTACCCGCGCAGCTGACGCTCCAGTTGTTTTCCCGCGTTTAAAAATAGTTTATGTACTACTAGACATTTTGATTTTTTTAATCTAATGTACTTACATGGGACACTCAGAAAGTTTTGAGAAACTAAAAAACTAACGTGTACCTATGAAAAAAATAATTTTACTAAATCTTTTCAAAGAACTCTCCACCAGCCTCTATACAAAGTTTCATGCGTCTGAACCCATTTTCAAAACATTTTTTCCAGTCCTCCGCAGACACCTCTTCCACCGCTTTCTCAAACGCTGTTAGCGCGTCTACCGGCGATGATAACTGTATCCCTTTGAGCTGATTTTGAATTTTAGGGAATAAAAAAAAATCACACGGAGCCAAATCAGGACTGTAAGGAGGGTGCCCCAACACTCTGACCGGTGTGGAGTCCAGGAAGTCCCTCGTTTTGATCGCTGAGTGCGTGGGCGCGTTGTCGTGGTGAAGAAGGACCCCGCGGAGCCCGGTGTTCGGTGGCTTGTTTCTCATTGCAGAAAAAACTTCTGACAAGCATTTTATGCTGGACCATTCGGCGTTGATACTGCTTTGGCCTCGAAGTGGAATTGAAATTAGGTACCCCGTCAAAGTGAAGAAACTAGCGATCAAAATTTTCCTTGCGCTCCTTGATCGCTTCACTTTCGTAGGTGTTGGTTCATTTTGAAACAGCCAAACTGTCGACTGCTTTGTTTCTGGATCGTATTGATAAATCCAGGATTCGTCACCTGTCACAAATGTCGTAAACGCGCCGTGATGAGCCTACATCAAATTTTTGGATCATATTACGGCACCAATCCACACGGGCCTGCTTCTGAGCTTAGGTGAGGTTGTGCGGCACCCAGCGGGAAACTATCCTCCTTACGCGAAGGTGCTCGTGCAAAATCTTGTGAACCAATCTGCAGAGTAATCTGCAGATTGGTTCAGTTCAGTCTGCTGAATCTCTTCGTACGTAATGCGTCTGTTTTCTTGAATTAATTTTTTTACTGCCAGCACACTTTCTTCGGTGACAGCCGTCGTAGGACGACCACTCTTTTGTTAATCCCCCAAAGTAAAACGACCGCGTTTGAACTCGCTATACCAGCGGTAGATGTTTGCTTTTGAAGGTACTTCATCCATAAAACCAATTCGAAGTCGATCAAATTACTCGTCAGGTTTTAAGCCAGATTTGAAATCGTAAAAAATCATAGCACGAAAATGTTCTCGACGCAGATCCATTTTTTAATAAAACAAAAAAAAAAAATTGGCTCTCAAAAAAATGCGGAGGGAAATTTGAAAATCAAACAGTTGTATACTTTTAAATAATCGAAGTTTTCAAAATAATAATTACAAGTGTCTTATACATAAAAACTTTCTGAGTGGCCTGGTATATGATTTTGGGGGGGGGGCATGTCCCCCGTGACCCCCCCCCTGGAGCCGCGCATGCATGGACCCCGGAGTCTGTGGAATTGCTATAATTTGTTTCTGAAAGTTGGAAAAGTTGCTGAATTTTGAATACTCACGGTGGTTGTTCTTACCTGTATACGAGGCAGCCACAGGAAAACTTTCAGCTTATCTTACTAATAGAATAAAGGAGAAAGTGAGAAAAACAAACATACACATATGTTTGTTACTTCTTCACGTCTAAACGGCTGAAACGTTTTCACTAAATCTTCGTCTGAAGCGATTTTATTAAAATTAGCTGACATCCTGAATCAACACATAGGCTACTTTTTATCCCGAAAAAATAACGGTAACAACGGGAATTATGCGGGTAAAACCGCGAGGCGCTGTTTGTATAAAATTACGAAGGTCTAGCAATCGTGGGATCTTGCTCTATAATGTTAGGGCTTCGGAATATTTATTGAAAATCGTATATTTCTCCTGTTGTCTGAAGAATGGACGTTATAAACACGTCATCTCCGCTTCCGACACACATAATCTACGTTTAGCACGGTCGAGGCAGACATTGAAATAGAAAAAATTCCGGGGAGCGATTTTTTTTTATGAAACGTCGGGGAGGGTTGTTGGAAGTATAAATCTCGATTTTCGAACTAATCCCGGTAGAGGGTTCGCCGCCATCTTGTTTTAAAGTTTATGTGAAATAACTCGTTCATTTTCAACTTTAGAGCAAAAATGATGGTCACCAAAATTGTTGGAAATTTAATTTCTCACAAGTTTGCTTCATATACGTTTTACGCTAGGATCAATATTTGCAGAGTTATACTATCAAGTTTATCAAAAAAATCGTAATGGGTGGAATTTTGTTTTCTTCAACTTCGGTTCTCGCACTTTTTAGGGTTCCGTACCCAAAGGTAAAAACGGAACCCTATTACTGAGACTTGGCTGTCCATCCGTCCGTCCGTCCGTCCGTCTGTCACCAGACTGTATCTCAAGAACGGTGATAGCTAGACAGTTGAAATTTTCACAGATGATGTATTTCTATTGCCGCTGTAACAACAAATACTAAAAATAAAATAAGTAAAAAATATGCGAGAACCAAAGTTGAAGAAAATAAAATTGCACCCATTACGATTTTTTTGATAAACTTGATAGTATAACTCTGCAAATATTGATCCTAGCGTAAAAACTATATGCAGCAAACTTGTGAGAAATTAAATTTCCTACAACTTTGGTGACCATCATTTTTGCTCTAAAGTTGAAAATGAACGAGTTATTTCACAAAAACTTTCAAACAAGATGGTGGCGAACCCTCTACCGGGATAAGTTAGAAAATCGAGATTTATACTTCCAACAACCCTCCCCGACGTTTCATAAAAAAAAATCGCTCCCCGGATTTTTTTCTATTTCAGGCTAGTTTTATGTCTACCTCGACTGTACTAGTTTGACATGTTCATATTTATAACTAAGCGTCGTTCCTCTGTTTTATTTTGTAATATTTTCTGTATTTTCTCCGTATGTCACATAGATCAATGATTTTTGTTTTGTTTTCTTGTTTTCTTCGAATCAAGCGTACCGACTGTGTTTAATCAGAATTGAGTCTGTTCTTTTTGTGGTAGTTTCTCGGAATGTCACGTAAGTTTTTTTTTATAGCGTAGAGTGACGAGACGGGTAGGACATGCGCATGATGGTAAGCAACACGCCTGCCACATAACAGCAAAGTGACACGTAGCTATTGGAACATGAAAAGTCCAAATCATTACATTGCACTGCACTGCGGTCGTCACCCAGACATCTAAGACGTAAGCCCTATAATTTCTCTGGAAACATTGCCCTTCAAACCGGAACACAGTAATGTTTGCACATTCCTGCTTGGCGGTAGAATAACTGGCAAAGGTGTGGTACTTCCCCAGGCGGACTCTACCAAAAGTCCTACCACTACAAAAAGTACCTATGTAGAAAGTAAGTATGTATGTTGTGTTTTTTCTTGTGATTTATTGATTATTATTATGACTCGATTGAGCAGAAAGATTGTATCAAGCCTTAAGTGATGGGTACCCAGTTGAGATTGAGACTCAATTTAACACACGTAATAACGGTCCAAGCCCGAACTTCCGTAGTTTGCCCTTCAAGCCTGACCTCTTAATCCTACAAGAGTTCTCCGGCCCTTCGTGATGCGATTACGGACGCTCCACTTTTTTACTTTTTCCTTCTATTTGGCGACGACTAGAAACTTTAAAGACTCGAAACTTGAAACATTCACTCATTTCATTTCAAACCGGAACACAGTAATGTTTGCACATTACTGCTTGGCGGTAGAATAACTTACCTATATATAATACATATTATACTTAGAATTAGAGTGAAATGTGCTACTACAATAGATACTTGGACCAGAGCGCCCAGGATACAGGCTTAGCCTAGTTTGGGGCTCAATGTAAACTGCGCAACCATTGAAAAATAAATTAGCTACATATTGTCATTGTAAATTAAGAAATAGTATAGTATCTTAAAAGGAATAAATGATAATAATGATAATGATTATTTCAACTGGCAAAGGTGTGGTCCTTCCCCAGGCGGACTCTGCCAAGAGTCCTACCTACAAAACTATAACTATAGCCGTAACCTAGTGTTTCTAATGACCTCGGTTTACCTCTAATGTAATTTAACCCTATCTCCGAGTTATTCTCAGTAAGGTTCGTTAGCCTTAGGTACACTAAGTAGTTTCTTGTGTTAGCAGTTCCACTTAGACGGCTAACTAGGCGCTAAGTTGTACAACTAATTCACTTTTTGACTAGTATTAATACTATGTTCGTAGTTACTAGACAGCTTAATTTTGATTCTCCGACATAAGATAACATTTATCTCAATCCTACTATCCTACATCCTACTAATATTATAAATGTCAATGTATGGATGTTTGGATGTTTGTTGCACAATCACGTCCTAACGTATGAACGGATCGGGCTGAAATTTTGAAGACAGATAGATTATTGTCTGGAAGAACACATAGGCTACTTTTTATCCCGAAAAAACAACGGAAACGAGACCTTCGCGGGAAACACCGCGGGGCGTTGCTAGTAATAAATAAATAAAATAAATGTGCGCTACGTACGGGTACCAGTCACAGTCTGGAGGAGATATTATGGGCTGTTGTTTTTAAATTTGTTATCATAGTTTGGAATATGAGTATTTTTGGTTCAGCAATATTATTAAAGTATTTTTTCACCAAAACAAAATCAACAACATTTGACTGATTGCTTCTATGTATATGCTACATCACGTTTACTATGCTATAGTATATAGTAAACGGGAGAGGGACGCTCTGTCATAATACATCATATGAGCAGGTGGGGAAGCGTCCTACGGGCCGTTGGTGTATACGTCAAGTTTGGGGAAATTAGTCGATAGTATACCTTAAAGTGAATGTCTTAGAACTTGCTAAGTACTGAAAATAGAGGCTATTTGTCTCATACATTTAAAAAATGGCGTATAGACCGTTGATGACCGCTGATGATTAAACAACATGCTTTGGTAAACAACAGGCCTTGTTTATCATCAAGCACATGTCCTGATCGTCATCGTCGTCAGGTCGCTGTTTACCAAAAACATACCACAATGGCTGATTTACTGAAATTGCATCATTATTTCAACGACAGAGGTATATTTAGAAAGATAACGACTAATCACGTTGCTGTGTATATTTTATGTCGCCGTAAAATTTTAAAAACCTTCAGATTATGATATAACTACGTCTGATTATTAACTAACCTAACCTAGCGTTCACTTAGTTAGCGTAACCTGGGTGATCGAGTTTTGCTCGGTTTAAATACTAAATATACTTACATACCGACAGATAAAAGGCTCCAAGTAATAGTTTTCTACAAAAAAAAAAAGGAAATAAAAACAAAAAAAAATAACAAAAGAAAAGAGAAGCCGTCTGGATTCGAACCCGGACCTACTAATTCGTAACCGCCTGACTTCTCACCTGAGCTATTTTACTGTTACGTCATGCGGCGAAATTTACCTTTGCATGTCTAATGTGAAAGTTTTTCATTGTCTAAAAACGCGCAATAAATGACGTTTTTGTAAAATAAAACCTAGCTAGATCGATTTATCATCCCCGAAACCCCTTGCATACATAATTGCATGAAAATCGTTCCAGCTGTTTCCGAGATTCAGATTCTATATATATATGTATATAGGTATAAACAAGAATTGCTCGTTTAAAGGTATAAGATGCGTTATTTTTTAAACTGACGGTGATGGCAATATTTCTAAAACACATACATTGATTTCCAAAATAAAATCCAAAAAGCGTGCTGTTTTATTCGCGCTAAAAAATGCGCTCTAATTTGTTTTAAAAGCCTTCTATTGATATTGTTAAACGGAAATAAACCAGCCGGCCAAGCCGTGGCGAACGCAGTCTGACGTCACAACCAGACGGCTACCAGTTATTTATCCGCGTGTCACGATATTTACCCGGGTTACCGTGGAACGGATAAAAAGGAGAGACGGCGCATTGCAACTTGTATAGTTACGCAATTTCACTGTTTAAACTTTCATACATAAATGCAAGTTGCACAGAGAGCCATGGAGCGAGCCATGCTAGGCATCAAATTTTTTGAAGTGAAAACTTCTTTAGGCGCGTTATAGACAGAATTTTCGTGGGCTGTGAAATGGATTAATGATCACGTGATCATCACGCTCGGATATGATAAGAAATTTCGGGTAAACTCGGGATGCTAGAGCGAGAAAGATAATGGGGTCAACAAACGTGCCAGACCGAGAAAGATAATTGTTAGAGGAGGACATGGGACAATAGATACTCTCTCTCTCTCTCGCTGCTCGCTACCGGCTCCCAGTGTTGACACTTTAGCGACTTTCGCGCTGAAACTGGCGAATTTTAAAACTTTTTAGCGGATTAATAAAAGGACGTGTTAGGACGTGTAGCGACAGAGGGGAATATACTAGTAGGTTGGAGAAGGCAACGGGACGAGGAAGCTCATTGGGATCAGATCAGTTCAGATCATAAAATGAAATTAACTCATTCTCTCAAACATAAACAACATAGAAGGCTACCTATATACCTATATAATACCTACTTATACAAACTCTACTTCCATTTCTATACATACACATAAATATAATATGCATTATAGCAGGGACTTTCCCAATTACATTATTACCATTCTATTAAATAATTTGCATTTTCGTTCAAATCTTACGTGTTATTAATGTTAATTATTACCTTAAGTTGTTCCTTTTCATTTAAATTATTTAACATTGTAGGTACTCAGAACAGTGTTTTTTTATATTTCTACTAGCAACTAAATTCCCGCGATAAAAAGTAGCATATGTGTTCTTCCAGACTGTTCTCATGTTTATTCCCTTAATAATTCAATCAAAACCGGAGACTTTTTTTCAATACTATTTGGCGACAAGCTCAAAATCGACGTGGCAACACTGCCGGCTACCAGCTTCAAATTCAAACGTCAAAGCAAAGCTAAACAATTTAGTTGTTGACGTTGTTGTTAGTTGTTATTGTAAGTTAAATCTGATAGTGAATGTTCAGTGCTTACATACAAATAATCATACTCGGTTACTCGGCCTAACTCAAAAGTGGCGACGAGAATCAACCGGGTATATCACGAAAATAAGTGAAATGATGAAAACTGCATTCCACGCAACCGCTACGACGCGCGACGCGATTAGAGAATCTAACCTGATATAAATTAAATTCATTCACGATAACGACACGAGAAGACATAAATATAAACAATAAGACTTCTGGGATACACAAACATTGGACAAGAACACATGGAAATCCATAAACTATTAGTGAAGAGAAATTATTTGCGAGAATTGACCAGTTGTGGAACTAACTACACGAAAAATATCTGCATTACCACCTGTGTTTACAGTTTACAGTGCGCCGTGCCATAGAATAGATAATACAGAACCGTGCCTAACCATCCTTCATCCTGTGCAGCCAATCCAGAAGGACACAATGCTATACTATGGTACATACAGCTACTTTAGGAAAAATACACATAATACCTATATCCAGCATGTCAAGTTGCATTTGCAAAGAAAAGAACACTGGAAATTGAACGTTTTACACTATTGCAAAATAAAAAGATACTTTATTTGTGTGAACAGTGAGTGAGGTAGGTACACCAGAAGTTCCAGTGAAAAAACCCGAAAACCCGATGGTTCGGTCACCATATGCCTTGATTACTAGGTTACATTAAATCACCTAGAAATTAACCATTTTCCCATATTTAATAATAAACTAGAAGAAACTGGAAACTAAAAAATATAAATTTTAGATAATTATTAATTTGTTTGGAATAAATTATGATGTGCTGACGATTTACAGTGTAAATTATGGTCATTTGATTATGTACAGCATTGGTTCCATACAGTTTCAATATTCAATACCTCTTCTAATCCATTATTTCGCAATGCCGTACAAAAATCATGCGACTAGGAGAAATGATTGAGGTTTGCAATCCCCCTCTGGGACTGTACTCAGTTGGACAGCTTACAAGTGACGGCATAGTGCTGAATCTTATTACTTTACACCCTTCTGTCATCCTACATAGATCTCCTGGTGGTTCATTTGACCCGTAGTCTTATAACTAATATTGGTATTATTTATTTACCCACATATTGGGTACCTTAGACATGTAAATTTGACTTTTTATTGTTTTAGTCATTTTATATAATCAATTCTGTAACGTGAATTTAAAAAGATAAACTTATAACATAGATATTTGCATGCCATAGGGTTAAAGCATGGCGGACCTTTATATAGCTTCAACATTATGTAATAATATAAAAAAATTACAACCCATGTATTGCAAATTAAATTGAATTGAAAACTTATAACTCAAAATACTTTGTAAACATAATAAACATTTGTAGAGAGCTACTTAAGTAAACTAAGTATTATTTATTTTTAAGTATGTAGTTATTGTATTAAAACTAGTAATTAGAGCAAACATCATGTTGTGAATTGATCTGGGCTTAATAAATAAATTAAATAGAAAAAGTGAATACTTAGTGTTTAAATATATGTATATTAATATATTATAATTATGTTTAAATATAAACATAATAACATTGTCAACTAATTGCTCGTTGCTGTTGTGTTCCTGAGTTTAGTAGTTTTCTGATATTTATCCCTCCAAAATATTTCAACAACTTAACATACAAACAGCAAATCAAATTTTGTTTTGAGCTTACTGTGATCTTTATGGCCTAGTGGGAAAATAAAAATTAACTTTAATTTCTGGCTTGTTTCATGCTTTCCAGTGCCAGTTTACATATTTTCAGTAAGCATTCCAGCGCTGGATTCGATCGCTGGACTGGAATAATCTAAACCGGGCATTATACCTACCTAATACAAAAATCAGATAATGAAGTTTTCACTTCTGCCGTGTGGTCTTAAGCACACACACTTTTTTTTTAAAATAAAGAGTGACGAGACGAGCAGGTCATGTGCCTGATGGTAAGCAACATGCCTCCCACATAACAGCACAGTGACACGCAGCTATTGGAACATTAAGTCCAAATCATTACCTAGCACTGCACTGCGCTCGTCACCCAGAGATCTAAGTTGTTATATCTCTAAGCACTATAATTTCTCTGGAAACATTGCCCTTCAAACCGGAACACAGTAATATTTGCACGTTACTGCTTGGCGGTAGAATAACTGGCAAAGGTGTGGTACTTCCCCAGGCGGACTCTGCTAATAAGAGTCCTACTACTACAACGTATTTACTACAACATACTTTCGCTAATTATCATACAACTGATATCTGAAAAAGAATTCGAGCTAAGCCCTAAGCCTATCCTGCTCGCCTCGTCACTGTTTATTTTAGGAGGTTTAGGAGGGTCCTGGGCTTCCGCACTAACCCAAAAGCCCGTTAGGTAGAAGGGTCACTCATCGCCAGCAACTATAGATCAGTTAGAAAAAAAAAACTTGCTACAGATCATCTTGAAAGGCCGATACTAGAATTTGTTGAACTCTCCACTTTTCATCACCTTCATGTTTTTTTTTAACCCGGATGTTGTTTCAAATATGCGCGTCGTTTGTTCGCTAATTTGTTTGTAACGGCCTGTTTCGTCCGGTGATGGATGGGGGGTGAGAGGGTCGGTGAAAAGTTACCCTCCTGTTTTGTATTTAAAAAAATGTGTGAGCTTGGAGCGAGCTTAAGCTACAATGAAGTCAATGAAAAGGCAGTGAAGGATTTTTTTTTTTTGTATTTGATAAGTTTAGTAATAATTCGTCTTTATAGCAGTGCCACGCGGCTTTACCGGGTTCTTTAGTTCCCGTTCCTGTTATTTCACGGGATAAAAATAGCCTATGTGTTATTCCAGACTATAATCTAACTGTGTTCTAAATTTCCACCAGTTCCATTCAGACGTTATGACGTGACTGAGCAACAAACATCCAAAATTTAGGATTAAAAATATTAATAGGAATAATCCTATAATGTGGCTAATAATAGCTACATAACTCTCAAAAATTAAAAAGTACATTTTGATCCTATGTTACTTAGAATGACACTAAAAGCCGGGTCACACAGAGGCGATCCGATAGCGATAGCGATCCGATAGTGAGACGGTATTTTTTGTAATGTTCTAATTTGTATGCAACCTGATACACAGCAAGCGGGCGCGATCTCATACTCGGTATCGGATCGCTATCGCTATCAGATCGCTATCGCTACCGGATCGCCTCTGTGTGACCCGGCTTTTAGAAACAATAAAATAAAAATTACTTGGATAAAGTGTTTTTAAAAAATATTTTAGTGTTTTTGGCGTGTATTCAAATAATCCTACTATTATATTACCTACTAATGTTATAAATGTGAAAGTTGGGACGTTTGTTGCTCAATTACGTCGGAACATCTGAACTGATCGGAAACTCGGTTACAACATAGCCTGGAATGACACATACGCAACATATGCCGCGGGTAAATTAGTATAAAGTAAATTGCGAATAATTTAAAATTCTTGAACATAAAAGCGAATTTTTATTTTTTTGAGAACTATAATAAGTTATATTCTGTACCTACATATACTACCAGCTTTAAAACGAAACCCATTTCAAGCAATTCTGCTTGAAATGGATGACGCCTAGCATATTTGCATACCATACGGAGTTATAGAGCATCGAGTCTGAATAATCTTCTATTCATATGTTTGACGTTCACCATTTGGAACTACCCACACTATTTATTATGAGTCAATTCAAAGTAGTTGTAGGTAGAATATAAGTAGGGATTTCAATAATTTCATTCGATCAAGCACAAACATATAATTAACTAGCGGCCCGTTCCGGCTTTGCTCGGAGCCTATGACACTCAGCAATAATGTGGCTAACTATTGGTGAAAGAATTTTTAAAATCGGTTCAGTAGATCCCGAGATTACCCCTTACAATTTAACAAACACACAAACTTTACTTCTTTATAATATTAGTATAGAAAACACTGTTACGAGTGTGACACGTATAGCTTACCATCAGGCACATGTTCTGCTCGTCCCGTCAATATATATATAATAAAATAATAATTTCAAAAACCGACTTCAATTTTTAAATTTAATTCAAACACGCAACCAAATTTCATAACAAGCTATCAATACGTCGGTGTCATCCAGATAAATGAGAGTAAATTTTAGTTTTTTTTTGTTCATATATCAAATCAAAACGTCGCTTAACATCAGGCGAGATGGCGGTCAAGTGTCAACCTTATATAGGTTAAAAAAAAACCCGTCCCACCGATTTCGATCTATTGACTGGCCTCGTGGCTTAGTGGGTAATAGCTCTGCCTGCGAAGCCTAGGGTCGTGGGTTCGATTCCCACCCAGTGCAAATATTTGTGTGATGAATTCAAATGTTTGCACTGTGTCTGGGTGTTTCTATGTATAATAAGTATGTATTTAAAACTGATATAAAGTATTACATCAGCTATCTGGCCGCCATCGTACAAGCTTTGCTTAGTTTAGGGTCAGATGGTGTTGTGTGTGAATCGTCCAACCAAATTAAAAAAAAAAAAAATACATGGGACTACTTCTGAGGCATGATCTATCAAACACAAAAGAACCAACAAAATTTTCATCAACATATTTAAGATTCACAATTAACGGAGCTATCGCGTAACATACATTACATTTCAAACAGTAATGTGCAAACATTACTGTGTTCCGGTTTGAAGGGCAATGTTTCCGGAGAAATTACAGGGCTCAGAGATATGACATCTTAGATCTCTGGGTGACGAGCGCAGTGCAGTGCTAGGTGATGATTTGGATTCTTCATGTTCCAATAGCTGCGTGTCACTGTGCTGTCATCTGGCAGGCATGTTGCTTAGCATGCAGACATGAGGCACATGTCAAGCTCGTCTCGTCACCCTTTATTAAAAAAAGAAACATTTTTTTGTTTTTTTTATTGTTTTTTTTTTCGAATTGAGAAACTCCTTTTTTGAAGTCGGTTAAAAAATAAATAATGTCCGAATATGTCGTTCACATTATTTCGCAAATGCGAAGATGTAATTCCGAAGTGACGTCTGAATCCTCGGTCCCTCTGGACGTCTCCGCACGTACACAGCTTAAAAGCTAAGTGAACAGTGCGAATGCATTAACTTCGTAGGAATGATGATATGTAAAAATGTTAAATTCACTCTCATGAATAATGGAGAGGGTTTATTTTGTTCGGGACGGAATAAGCCGAGGTGAGAGAGTTTAGGACGGTATGTGGTGTGTCTGTGAACATTTAATTTGTGTGGCCATGACGTTCCTATCTTGTTCCTATCTTATTCCCTTAAGTTGATAATGATAATTTTTATTTCGCAAACTAAGGCCCAATTTTCACGGCTCGGATTCAAACTGCGCGTGTTAAAACAGTGCGTCAGGAATATTTGCTGATGCACACTTAGACGGTTTTACATCCATTATGCGCAAGCGGGTCGCATCCCTGATGCGGCCTGTCCGAGGCAGCCACAACAGTTACCTGCAGTTGTTCGCCTCACGGATGGATCTGGACTGCCCAATAATGCAGCACTGGACTAGTTTGCATGTTGGGCATTCTGGACTCAAACCAAATTGTATTTAGGATGTGTCACTAGTGCAGTTTTCGAGGCACATCTAAAATTACTTCAATTAATAATTTGAAATTTGGTTATATTTTTATTATTATTTAATGTGTAAAGTCAAAGTTCTTTATTGATAAATGTACAATTTACACGTCAATTAATAAAAAAAAATAAACAAAAGATAGGGCATACAAATTGTATACTTTTTCAAAGTTTGAAATTATCACCTCACCGTATTATAATAACAATTATTAATTATCGTACAGAAAACTGTCAAGCATTATACGAGTATAATAAATATGTTTCAAATACAATTGTACTGATAAATGTATTTATTTTTACATTTGTGTGTTTTGTGTCTTAATGTATGTAATTGTTAATTTTGTTATTATTTAAGTTTTTGACTTTGTCAATCATCAACAATATGGATTGTAATATCTGAAATAAATGAATAAATAATCGGTAATTTTATACAGTGATGTGGTTTCATTTCCTCTCCACAAACAGTAACAGCTACATAAAAGTCAAACCATACCATCATTGTAGATAATTTAATTTCGCATCTTTTGGTTCCTGTTATCTTTTTTGTAAAACTTACCGTTTACGATGTATGGTCCATTGATCAAAACAAACGTTTATTTTTACTGGCCTATAATGTCTTACCTATAGACTTTAGGTTTTAGTTATGAGATGAGATGAGGGGAAAGGGGAGCAAAGTGTGCGTTGCGTCCTTGCGGCATCATCGGGCAAACGTTGCATACGCACCGGGCCCTCCATAACAGACACTTCGACCACACCGCAAAGGTGTGGTATATTCAGTTATTCTACCGCCAAGCAGTAATGTGCAAACATTACTGTGTATTCTGTGTACAAACATTCCGGTCTGAAGGGCAATGTTTCCAGAGAAATTACAGGGCTTAGAGATATAACATCTAAGATATCTGGGTGACGAGCGCAGTGTGCAGTGTAGTGTGTAGTGCAGTGCTAGGCAATTATTTGGACTCTTCATGTTCCAATAGCTGCGTGTCACTGTGCTGTTATGTGGCAGGCATGTTGCTTACCATCAGGTACATGTCCTGCTCGTCTCGTCACTCTTTATTGAAAAAAAAATACACTCTAGACTTAAAGAAATGTAGGTTGAGTAAGTTTTCTCGTTTATTATCTGAGCTACATCAGTTGTAGTTTGTAGTTACTTCGGCCATCACCCACCTCCGAGAACAAGCCGGCACAAATGTGTAATGAGTGAGCGAATGAGCGACTCACTTCGACATTATGTGCGTATAATTGGACGCACGTCGCCATTTTGATGTATTGCAACGCGTAGGGCTGTCGAATGTTGATTTTAGACGAAAATATTGAGTATTCATTAGCTTAGACTATTTGAAACGGCTTAAAAATCCTTCCAAATAAGGATCCAGGTTAATAAGGTAAATTAGTAAGCGTAGTAGTGAAAAAAATATGTAATTCGCAATTTTGTGGTGGCGGCCATCATGGATTTGAAATTTGTCGTAATGTTTCGTATTCTACTAATCAAGCCCTTTTATTTGATACCCATATTCAGAGAGGTTGTAAAAAATATTTAATCCGCCGTTTTGTGGATGCCGCCATATTGAATCGATATGAACCAAACATAGCTAAGATCCACCGCACGGAAATTATTTATTTTTCAAATTAAAAAACTGCATATAAATTGGTCCATCCGTTTGAGAGCTACGATGCCTTACGGACAGACACACACAGCCAGACAGACATCGACGTCAAACTTAAGACCTCTCTTTTTGGTCGGGGTTTAAAAAAAACAGAACTTTAAGACAGGACATTTTCTGCCGCGTAATTTAGCCAACTATAGAATAGATAGATAGATTAACTCATTATTGTACTTCACAAGTAAACAAAGTTACAATAAAATAAATAATGAAAAAAAAACCGACTAAAAAACAACAGATAAGAAAAACACTACAAACACCGTAACAAGATTGACAAAATAAAGTATGTACTAAAACATTACTACATTATAAGCTGAAAGTCTAAGTTAAATGTAATTTACATTATGTTGGGCGGGCGGCGGTACGGTTTGTAAAGTATTTTTATTACTTATTTGCTTGTAAAGGGTCTCCTATTTCACCAATTTCTGTATCGTAATGTATCTCATTACGTACTCGTGCGGTAATGTATAATGTAAAACGCACGGTTTCAAAACGCTCCGTCTAAAACGAACGGTACCTTTTTAAATCTTAGTATAGAGTTTTTATGTCAGAAAAGTGGTCAACATTTTTTGAATAAAATTTACTTTGAGAGGTAAAATATAAAAAAATAATTATTTAATTCGTTAATTTAATTGTATTTGACCATAAATTACAACATTTTATCAGTAATAAAACACAAAAATATTAATTTACTTTATTACTAATGGCGTACTGGCTGGTTCTGTGCCCTTCCTTAAAAAAAAAAAAGCGCCGATGCGCGCGCATTGCTTGTCTGTGAACAAGTATACATTATTCCGTGCCCTTTTTTCGCTGTATTGTTTTTATTTGAAAATGTCTTCAGAGTTATATCTATTTCCTCGCAAATATGTTATAAAACGTCGTATGACATACGTGCGCTTTGAAAATTACAGCCTCTGCTAATTATAATTAATTTAATAAAATAAAATAAAGTAAAGTAAATTAATAAAAGGCTGTAATTATCAACTTAGCGCACTAATATCATAATCTACTATTAATCGTTAGAAAATTTATGGGTCCCGCCTGCCACCAAACATAATGTAATTTATTTAACTTAGACTTTCAGCTAATAGTGTAGTAATGTTTTAGTACATACTTTATTTTGTCAATCTTGTTTCGGCGTTTGTAGTGTTTTTCTTATCTGTTGTTTTTTTTTTAAATTTAATTTATTTTATTTTGTACTTTTTAGTGTTCTTCTCGGCAGTCTCCTATGAACGAAAGCGTGTAGTTTTATTACCTATGTAAATGTAGCAAAAACTGATTGGTACCTTAGTAAAGTATTTTTGATATCGTGTCAAACAAAATAGAAATGAAATGACTAAGATAATTATTTTAAATTTAATTAATTTTAAATTTTAAACAAAATAAATGTATTCGAATGATTGAATTAAAATGCTTGTAATTATTCCAAATGGCATTTAACTACACAACACATATTTGTAATGCTCTTTAAAACCCCTTTATTGTGATTCCCTACTCGATATTCTACATAATTTTTTTTTTTCAAATACTTAGAATTTTGCGTCAAAACTCGGCTATATTGATTTATATTATTTTATACCTCTCTAAGGACACTTGGGTAATTGAGACAAATGTAACGATATCTGAATCGTCAAAATCCATCCAGCCGTTTGGAAGATACGTGGGAATAAAGAAATTTGCAAACATACAAGATACGCGCGAAAAACATAAGTAATAATTAATATCAGATACCTGGCCGCCATAGCTTTGCTTAGTTTGGGGTCAGATGGTGTTGTGTGTGAATTGTCCAACAATATTTAATTGAATGACGGAGCAACCCTAGCCACAGCTGAGGGTGAGATGCGCACGCGTTTCTATTTTCGCGCACGACGTCGGACGAATTGGTTTGTGAAGTCTGTCTGTTATTTAGATTTATTTGCGGAGGATATGTGTGCAAATTGTGCAGATGCTTGATTTAAGTCTGTACTAAACCTCGAGATTTTAGACGTTTGCAAACAAATATTGTTACACTGTATCGCAATAGCGCTTATGCTTATGATTTAAATGCTAAGCGTATACGCGTATAACGTTTGAATCATCGTTTATGTACCTACCTCTAGTTTCATTATAACAAACTTTAACGTTTGTTGTCGTAGGGTTCTTTGCTGAGTCCGCCTGGAGAGGTACCACATCTTTGTCAGTTATCCCCGCCAAGCAGTAGTGTGCAAACATTACTGTGAATGCCAATGTTTCTAGATAGATTACTGGGCTATGAGATAATACACCATATATTTCCGGGTGACGAGCGCAGTGCGGTGCTAGGTAATAATTTGGAATCTTCATTTTCCAATAGCTGCGTGTCACTGTGCTGTTATCAATTATTTACGCAGTAAAATATAAGTCTATGGCTGTTATGGGCAGGCATGTTGCATACTGTCAGGGACATATCCTGATCGTCTTGTCATTGAAACCTATTAAAAAAAACTTAGACTAAAAAACTACATAATTGTAACAGCGCATCATAAATGTTGAATAGAGATTGTCACCACTATGTCCAAAATATTAGAACTCGCTTAGAGATGAATGTCTTAAGGTATGGACCTTAAGACATTCGTTCGTGAAATGTTGTAGAGGTAGATTCTGTAACCTATTTACAAGATCTACTACACCAGAAGAACTCACTAATTGCAAGAAAATAGATCGCATTTTGTGCTCAAAATGTTTTGGAATGATACGAAAGCACGAATAGTTTGAGATATGAAAGGTAAATCATGTCGCAAATGAAAAACGATTTTAGTTGATGAATAGATAATGCATGAATACACCTTTATTTTTACTTAACTATATTTAGCATACAATTTTAACACCATAATATTATATTTTAGGATGAAAACTAACCTAGTGATTACACATTTTAATTTAATCCACGGGTAACTCACGTATGATACTGGTAGTGAGATAGGCACTGATGTCAAACGTGCAGCGGTCATGCGCATGCACTCTCCTTGAAAAAGTAAAACTCAATCAGACTGGACTAACTACACCATACGTGAGGCACTCGTCTATTCGTTTAAACATATTATATTTACCTATATTAAACAAGCTAAAATATTAAAGTTAGATTAAACATTTTAGTGGTAAGCGTTGTGTTTTCCCAAAATTGTAGTCGTGGATTTCTGTTGAATCAACAGTAAGACAGGAGTTCTTGAATTGAGCAGGTTTTCTCGCAGCATTCTGTTGCGATGCCGTGTCTCTTGCCTCTGGCTCCACTGAGGGCTAAAGCCCTCTGGTGACCAAGCCGAGCCCAGCTTACTTGCGATGCAGAATGTCCAAAACGTTCACCTCCCAAACTATCCACAGGATTCTTCGTATGTTCTTCACCTGCCATTCTATTTGTAGGCCCAAAAAAACTCTTCGGGGAAAAATCTTCGTTATCACCGTAACCCAAGAGTTCATTGTAGTCTGACAGGGATCTCTTAATCAAATTATCTTGTTGCTCACAAAGGTAGTTGAGGGTCTCCGGTAAGCTTCTACCGCAGTATCGCCTGTCTCCAAATGACTGAGCCACAATGATGGCCAGGACAAAGAATACCTTCATGTTGGTTCTGTATTACTGTAGTTCTGAAGAGCGCCGTGAAGTACCCAGGAGAGAGTCTTTGGTAGAATGTGAGATTTTCAGTATTACTTCAGCTTTTATACTTTAGATTCTTATGAATATTCTAGTAGTTACGGTGTCTAAGTTTATGTGACCTGACAGGTTTAACATGTTGAAAGTCTTGAAGGTATGTGTAGGACGTAAAATAACGCTTCAATGCTTTATGAAATGTGAGGGTACTCGGTAGATAGAAATTTGTTGTGACGTGTGACATGCTTTCCATATTGAGGTAGGAATAATATTGTCTCGATCTTTCTAAAGGTTGTAGAGGTGATTCAGAGGTGGAGGTTCATGTCACATCGTTACATGAACATTTAAACCATAATACTTTGTCAAAGTTCTGTCGTGTCGTTCAATTGAGATTGAATCTGATTCTTCTAGGTAAACGATCGTACACCGATTGTCGATGAACATGAGGCGAGAGGGTCTATATGGGGTGGCATAACATTTTTTGTCCTATTTTAGGTAGGCATAACGTTTTTAGGACTAATGATAATTTACCATAACAACTAAACGCATAACTGTCTTCGCATAATGTTAACTAGCATAACCATATATAACATAACGACAACTTAGCATAATGTTTAAACGCATAGCCATATATAGCACACAGATAACTTAGTATAATGTTTCGACGCATAACTATAAATAGCATAATGGTTAAAGGCACACATTGAGAAAAGCATAACAATACTTAAACATACTGATCAACGGCATAAACTTTAAACGCCTAACTAAAAAACAAATGTAAAGAGCGGACATAAATAAAATACGTGGGTGTGTGAAATGCGGATGGGTACTTCGACAACAATATTTATTATTCGTAATGTAGGTATCTACTAATATAATGGAATATCTATGCAGGACTATGCAGTAGTATAACAATTTTTGTACCAATTTATGTAGACATAACGTTTTTAGGACTTAAAAACTTACATACACCTAAGACATATGGTGCACTTTATGACTCCGGGTTGGCTCCCGCCAGAAGCTCTTCGGTCAGCCCTGAGTGTCGCTTCTCCATACTCGGCCTGTACTCCACTACGGAGGTCGCCGGCTCGCTTCGCTCGCCACCTCCCCCTTCGCTACGCTTGGCCTCGCATGGATCGCTCCACTCAGGACCTCCCTTGAGCTTCTGGCTCCCGCATTTTTTAAATACACTCTAGGGGTAGTATCGACAAGACTAGGTGGAGTCGGGGTGCTCCGAGTCGGATCTGGACCCTATATAACCTGGTTATATATTACGTAGCACAACAAATAATTAAAAAATGCCTAAATGCGTCTTAGCAACAGTCGAGTTGAATGTAGCACAATAGATTTTTATGATTAAAACACATAACGCCAAAAAACGATTATGCAAAAGTTACATTATGACACTATATGTTATGCTACATTCATTATGACAAAGTAAATTAGGAAAAAAAAATTATGCGATTTAAACGGCACCTTAAAAAAATTGAACAAATAAAAAAATGCTTAAAAACTATTATGCGTCTCATCAATAGACGAATAAAATGTAGTACAATAGATTGTTATGCTTAAAACACATGACGCCAAAAAATGATTATGCGAAAGTTGCATTATGACACTATACATTATGCTACATTCATTATGACAAAGTAAATTAGGAACAAAAAGTTATGCGTTCTAATAGGCTCCCGAGGCGAGATGGTGGTCAAGTACATACCCATTTTTAAATACGTAAATCCATAAATCAATAAAGTGCATGTGTTTTTAGTTAAACTCTTAAAAAGACTGGATTTTGATGAAATTTTTTGCGTGTATTTAAGTGGATTCGAAAATGGTTTAGATTTACAAGAAGTTTAATATTTCACACATTTTTAGATGTGTGTGTAGAGTAGGGATGTTACGGAGGTTCGACTCCGACTCCGTTAAGTCGGAACTTAATTATTTATAATTATTACACCTTCGGTTCCGAAACTTATAAATCGGAGGTAAGGTGTATAAATATTTGAGATAATCCCTTATTGTGGTGCAAAGTAAATGGAAATCCAAAATCCCAACCGCTTTAATCAATTGACCGCCAATGTTAATCGTATCCATATGTTTGAAAAAATAATGTTATATTTGTCCCCAATAAAAATGTCTCTCCTGCCACCATTTCTGATCCTGCCTATTGAAACCTCGCTAGTTGGTTGAGTTAAAAGATAGAGAGAGTATCCAAGCTAGCTCCGGTGAACATGAGTAGAAGTAATTATAAGAGTTGTTAATAAAACCGCAAGTTTAACTAATTAGATTTTATTATCGTATAAGTTTACAGTTACCACTGGATGGGTGGTCTAAATGTAGTGGTAGTTCTGGGGGTAGTATAAGTAGAATTAAAGAGAGGGTCGGGGTCGTTTGCAATTCGAGTGGATTATAGTGCAATTCTGGTGGGACACACTGGCCTGTGTAAGCCGCGGAGGGTCGGGTCGCAGTCCTTCTGGGGGGGTTCAGTGGTGGCAGCTGGACATGGCGATGGTGCTCCTTGTGTCCTACACGGGGTAGCTCCTCTGTCTCATCCGAAGGGTGTGCAGGCTACTACTTCAAGATTGATAGTTCCCTCTGTGCATCAGCCAGCCGTAAGAGTGGCCGTTAGGGACTCAACCCGGTGCTGGAACCCTGGAATTGGTCGAAGGTGACCATTAGAATGCCGTCCCCCAATACGAAGATAACTGCGACATCCGCGGCTTGCTTCGTCGAGGCGGGACAAGACCCAAAGTGGTCCGCTCGTGATTGATAATCATGATGAGGCAGTTATCTTTACATTTTGGTTGTACACTGAGTAAATCACACTTACATAAAGAAGCATAAGTATGAGAAATAGCAGGAAAGTTTATAACGGTCGAAAGAAAATCAACCGTCATTCACTTTTCTAGACACGGGTAGGTCAATGACCCTTGATTCCGACTTATCGAACTCGCCGGCCGTTGACCCCGTGTTCGATTGTCATAATGTAATTTGCTGAATCCAAACGAACATCGTTCTGTCGCGGGGTCTCCCGTAAATCATCGGCAGACAAATTCGATGAGCAGTAAAAGTAGCACAATTCATACACCATATGTTTTACACAATTGTACACGCAATATGAACAGTGATGCAACAGCGATACATAATGCAAATTGGAAATTGGAACACTTACCCTATGGGGTTACATGGCACTTATGGCTTTTTAAGCCTTCGGACAGTATTTAGTTTTATTTCACTTTTTATAGTTATTAGAAAAATTATTTGTAAAATGGCTTCTGCCTCAAGTCAGCTTCTCTTTTATAATTTTATGTCCCTCGGCGTCGTCTCTCGCCATTGGGCGATTTGAATTTGTCGCGTCCCGATTGGTCCGCGACACCGTTCCGTTTTACCATCTACGGCCGTTTTACGATTTAAAGGTTTCCTAAGACGGCAAGTCTATTTTTGATTACTTTAAGGGAACGGTGGAATGGAACACCGTTACATACCCCCCTTTTTAGGTCAGGATTTTTCCTAAGGAAAATCCGGAGAAAAGTTTCTTGAACTTTTCGGCTGTCTAGAGAGTATAACCTTCTGTGTTCCTGGTATCTGTAGAGTGTTGTAAGGACAATCATTAGCTGGGCTTTGACCTTTAGGGTCAACTGTAGTTTTAGATCCAGGATTTCTAAGGATAGCCATGCTATCTAGGTTTAACATCGGGTATCAAACACTTTTAGAGGTTTGAGTGACCTTGGATGTTAAAAGTTTGTGAATTACGCGTTAGTGTACGTATTCACTTTAAGAGTTTGTTAATGTGATCGGTGCTCCCCTTACCGACTTTCCGGGCACATAACAAGTTAGGCTTAACATCGGGCACCCGAACACTTGTAGAGGTTCGACTGACCCTGAATGTTAAAAGTATGTGAATCACGCCTTTAGAGGACGTATTCACTTAAAGAGTTTGTTAATGTGATCGGTGCTCCCCTTACCGACTTTCCGGGCACATAACAAGTTCATTTGCGCCTAGGGCAAATGCAAATCCATGCTGTGACCGACACCACACTCGTCGATTTTCCGAGCACTAGCATAGGATTTTTAGAGAAGGTGACACTATCTAGGTCTAACATCAGGCATTCAACACGTTACAGGGTAGACTGTAACTGAATGTTGTTAGTATGTGAATCCGCCGTTAGTGAGCGGTATTCACTTACACCTAATAGTGTCAGAGAACCTGTAACTACGAGTACACTCCAGCATAATGTTTTGTCCCCAACTTAGACGGAACGTATAAAAAGTTATTTATGTTTAGATTATTTAGTATTAGATTTAGAATTATTACTAGAGAGGTTGATGGTACAGCATCAATTAGCTTAAACAGTATTTAATGATTATTGAAGCAGTATTATTTAGTCAGACTGTATCAATAAGTTTAGATAGTATTAATTAGTAGAACAGCATTATTTAGTTTAGACTGGATCAGCAAGTTTAGATAGTATTAATTAGTAATAGACAGCATTAATTTGTTTAGACTTTATTTTATTTAGTATAGACAGTATGATTTAGTTTTTTTAGGTAGTATTATTAGTTTTAGTCATCAATATTTAGTTTTAGGTAACATTATTAGTTTCAGATAACATTATTAAGTTTTAGGTAGCATTATGAATTTTAGATAGTATTATTTAGTTTAGGTAGTATTATTTGTTTTAGGTATCATTATTTAGTTTTAGGTAACATTATTAGTTTCAGATAACATTATTTAATTTTAAGTAGCATTATTAATTTTAGATAGCATTATTTAGTTTAGGTATGTATTATTTAGTCGAGTTATAGGTTTACTAAGTTCACCTATACTCCCACGAAGCTCAACTTCGTAAAGTAGTTCAGTTTACGAGTACATTTTGTAGCTTAGGTATGTGTTCCAATTTGAGTACAACAATAGAAATGTAAGGTTGTCATAGTAATGACACAAGGTTAATTGCAGAAGCAATTCAATATAAATAAAAGTTAATGTGGGAATATCCGATAGGGAAGTCACCCTTCAGGTAGTTAAAAAAATTTTGTAAAAGAACCAAAGTGTTCTTACAACTTAAAAAAAACTGTAAAAATTTTAAAAAAATTAAAAGGATATATCACACATTCACTAGTACCTAGAAAGTATTAGGCTATTAATATGCAATATCACAATTCAGAAGTACTATTGGTTTAACAGCAATAGCAGTGGTGAGGTAGGTCACCCTAGAAAAAATATAAGTACCCTATAATAAGAGGTACCCGATGTGTGGTCATTAACTACTAACTTCCAGAAGAATCTATGAAAAAAAATTTTATAAAAATAGTTGTGGGTATAGTAAAGAATATAGGTAAGTAGTTGAAATTATCCACACACAAGGTAATTTTACACACAAAAATTGCCTTAGATCTAGAAGATTATAGCCAACACCATAAATTATCAATAGCACACCTTAAAAAACAATATAAAACCGACTCGATTGCAAACTTAGTAGTTGGGCGCCAATGAAACCTCGCTAGTTGGTTGAGTTAAAAGATAGAGAGAGTATCCAAGCTAGCTCCGGTGAACATGAGTAGAAGTAATTATAAGAGTTGTTAATAAAACCGCAAGTTTAACTAATTAGATTTTATTATCGTATAAGTTTACAGTTACCACTGGATGGGTGGTCTAAATGTAGTGGTAGTTCTGGGGGTAGTATAAGTAGAATTAAAGAGAGGGTCGGGGTCGTTTGCAATTCGAGTGGATTATAGTGCAATTCTGGTGGGACACACTGGCCTGTGTAAGCCGCGGAGGGTCGGGTCGCAGTCCTTCTGGGGGGTTCAGTGGTGGCAGCTGGACATGGCGATGGTGCTCCTTGTGTCCTACACGGGGTAGCTCCTCTGTCTCATCCGAAGGGTGTGCAGGCTACTACTTCAAGATTGATAGTTCCCTCTGTGCATCAGCCAGCCGTAAGAGTGGCCGTTAGGGACTCAACCCGGTGCTGGAACCCTGGAATTGGTCGAAGGTGACCATTAGAATGCCGTCCCCCAATACGAAGATAACTGCGACATCCGCGGCTTGCTTCGTCGAGGCGGGACAAGACCCAAAGTGGTCCGCTCGTGATTGATAATCATGATGAGGCAGTTATCTTTACATTTTGGTTGTACACTGAGTAAATCACACTTACATAAAGAAGCATAAGTATGAGAAATAGCAGGAAAGTTTATAACGGTCGAAAGAAAATCAACCGTCATTCACTTTTCTAGACACGGGTAGGTCAATGACCCTTGATTCCGACTTATCGAACTCGCCGGCCGTTGACCCCGTGTTCGATTGTCATAATGTAATTTGCTGAATCCAAACGAACATCGTTCTGTCGCGGGGTCTCCCGTAAATCATCGGCAGACAAATTCGATGAGCAGTAAAAGTAGCACAATTCATACACCATATGTTTTACACAATTGTACACGCAATATGAACAGTGATGCAACAGCGATACATAATGCAAATTGGAAATTGGAACACTTACCCTATGGGGTTACATGGCACTTATGGCTTTTTAAGCCTTCGGACAGTATTTAGTTTTATTTCACTTTTTATAGTTATTAGAAAAATTATTTGTAAAATGGCTTCTGCCTCAAGTCAGCTTCTCTTTTATAATTTTATGTCCCTCGGCGTCGTCTCTCGCCATTGGGCGATTTGAATTTGTCGCGTCCCGATTGGTCCGCGACACCGTTCCGTTTTACCATCTACGGCCGTTTTACGATTTAAAGGTTTCCTAAGACGGCAAGTCTATTTTTGATTACTTTAAGGGAACGGTGGAATGGAACACCGTTACACTATGCGTCCGACTTCGGTTCCGACTCCGGCTCCGACTCCGATAAATCAAATTTAAAAACTCCGACTCCGGCTTCGGTTCCGATAAAGTGACCTCCGTTACATCCCTGGTATAGAGCAAAGTTTGTCGGGTCCGCTAGTTATTGAAAAAATAAAGACCAGATGTGAGTAGAACGAGGAGTTCTCTGAGGGTTCCGAATGTTTCTTTATGTGTACTGTAAAACGATACCTCTACGCGTTCTTGAGGAAAAGGGTAGCAAGTTTAAAATTATTTCAAAAAGTACATATTATGTGATATATCAAAACATTTAAGGTTTTCGAAATGTTCCCTTTATATGTGCTATACAACGTTGCTTCACGCCAAATTTCAAGATTCTAGGTCGACTGAAAGTATCCTATAAGTTTTGTTTTGATTCCGTTGCGAGTATTGGCTTAAATTGCTGTTTCTTTTGATTGCGTTGACATAGAAGTTTGATGTTGATACAGCCCAAAGGATTATAGACCTGCGTATTTGATATGAATTTCAATTTAATACCTCTACGCGTTTTTGAGGAAAAGGGGGTTCACAGACGGGCAGGCAGACAGACAACAAAGTGATCGGATGAGGGTTTTTTTTTCTTTTGAAGTACGGAACCCTAAAAAGTATTTTATATTTCATATCTATATTTTTGATAAAAAAAACGTTACTGTTATGAAAATTGTATCAAAATGTTAAAGCAGCCAAAATGAATAACTTTTAAATAATAAACACTATTTATCTTCGAGCGTGCACGTGCGAAGCTTTGAAATCATGTTAGTTAATTTATTTGTTTACACATAGAACATATACGAACAGTGTAGAGCTATGTAAAATGCACGTATTAATTAAGCATTGAGACGAGATTACGTACTCGGAGAGGGAGATGATTCCTGATTAAATCTGATAATTACGACGCGGGTTTATGTGAACAGCTGATGTAATCTCTGTGTGTTCACGGTACGTATATCGATAATACAGGATTACAAGTAAAATGGAGCACTTTGTTTCCAAGCAAATTACAGGGCATAGAAATAAGGTACCAGGTAGGTAAGCAGTAATGTGCAAACATCACTGTGTCCCTTTGTCCACTGTGTGTGATTAGAAGGGCTATGTTTCTAGAGATAGAGATAAACCATCTTATATCTCTGGGTGACGAGCGCGGTGCAGTACTAGGTAATAATTTGGACTTTTCATGTTCCAACAGCTGCGTGATACTGTGTTCTTAACTCTTAAGATAAGTTAAGAAAACTCTTTATTAAAAGCCACAACACAAACATGCCATTTTAATTGGCGGCCTTATTGCTTAGAGCAAGCTCTTCCAGGCAACCGTGCATGGATAGGATTTTGTACAACAACGCGGCCCTTAATATTTCATGTAACTTAATTTATTTAATAGACAACAAATTATAACCGCAAGTGCGAGTAACTAATAAATATGCTTAAAAATGTAATACTTACATTAAGAATACATACAAAATACGTACATAAATAAATACATCTAAATTTTAATAGAATAAAAATAAATACATAACACACCGTTGAAATATTACACATACCTACTTATAATTGAGATAATAAATAAGTATCAGAACTGGTACGCACACCACAACTGAAGGATCGATACTCGCTGCTACTGCTGCTAAGCTGCAACTAAAACTTTAGATAGAACTCTTTGACCCGAAGCTTGAAAGCATCCAACGACTGGGCACGCTTTATTTCTAACGGAAGCTCATTCCACAACTTGATAGCCCTCACAGTAAAAGAGGATGAGTAAAAAGATGTACTGTGTTAAGGTAACTTGTGTTGTTGGTGTCTTAAGATAGCGGTTCGCGCGGAGACCGCTCTCGAGACTCACAGGAGGTCTCCTGTACAACGACAGGCTCTTTATATTATGGGATTGTATGGGCGCCAGAGTTTGCGGTCATTTGACGCGGTCACGGCGCGAACTGGCGCCCATACAATTCTATATCATGTCAAATACCTGTCGCGGTCTCGACTTCGCGGATCGAACTTGCACCTTTATGGGCACATGGGCAGGCGTGTTACCTACCATCAGGCACGTATCCTGCTCGTCGCGGCACTCCACGCCATAACAGTAAAGGTTAAAGTAAACACAGACCTACATTTATGGGGGCTTACCCAGGATTCGTGCTAAGCTCATTTACACACACATTTTATGTTTATTTTTATCCCAACAGCATTCTGCGGATAAACTGCTTAACTAGAATGGTCTTGGATATGTTGTTGGTCACACTTTATTTACGAATGAAATTAATGAAAGAAATGTAACTGTTTCAGTTTCGTGGCTAAAATACTGTTCTAACTGAGCTAAAAACTCCATCTATCCCTATAAAGATCTTGTTTATCCTTTTGAAAGATAATTTAATAATGTCTCGTTGTAATTGTTACAGAGTAATGGCAACAACTACGTGAGCGGCGAACCGCGGCGCAAGCGCGAGCCGCCGCCGCGGCCGAACAAGATCCTGCTCTACACCATCATCAATCCAGCCTACCCCATCACTGTGGTCAGTACCATGCTTAGAATCTATCGATTCAAAATGAAAACCGAATAAAAACAACAAATGTACCAAAAACTAGGTTGTCACCAAGGCGATCCATGTGCTCCCTTTGTTTTTAAAACAGTTTCGTAAATGTAGGTTGTTGCCAAGGTGATCCGTGTGCTCCCCTGCCTTTGTTTTCTAAAACATTTTCGCCACTATTTTTATCAATAAACATTTATTTAATGTTCCATAACGTCGAACTTTATTTTATTTTACTACTCAAAATTACCTACTGTTATGGTATTTGCGCATTGAATGTTCACTTTATAATGATATCAAATAAAAGTAGTTTGTCAATTAAATAAACTGTATCAAAACATGAAATACCAATGTTACAACATTGAGTTCTAAGATATCTGTTGTCACTGTTCTCCACATTATCTCTGAACGAGATTCGATTGAAATTAGCACGAGCCAAGGTAGATAGATAAACTCCTTACTGCACTAAATTAAAAAAATAAAATAAACAAAAGTTACATAACAAACAACAGAATAAAGTAACAATTGGCGGGCTTATCACTAAAAGCGATCTCTTCCAGGCAACCGTAGGATGGAATGAGAGATTTGAGATACGTGACCATTTTAAAAAGAAACTCAACCTTGGGATCACGAAGGTTATTCAAAGAACATGTTTGTTTTTGTGATTGAAAAATACATACTACCAATCCTGATTATAAACGACAGTTAAGCAGTTTCTAGTTAAGTAGTTTGTAGTTACTTAATCGAGTCAGAATAGAACGAAATTTTAGGCCCAAATTGTAGTCTAAATTAGCATATAGGTTCATATTTATTATTGTGATTTAGAAATACATACTACCAATCCTATTAATAAGCGACAGTTTAAGAGTTTAGTCTATATAAGCACATAGGTTCTTTATAAATACGGAAATAACGCAGATTTGTTTAATCAATAATAAGCCTTTAAATCCGAAGTTGCTAGAACAAACTAATATTTACATAATTTCTATAGATGCCACACCATACTTTATGGGTTTACCCTTAAGAAAACATAGCAGTAGCATTGGCTCAATCCAAACTAAGCATACACCAAGTTGGGAAGTTACACTAGTTAAATCCGTTCTAACAAGTTGAATTGGACGTAATGACGCATGAACGTCGACAGATTGTACAGTAGTCGGTGCGGGAATGGAACTGCGAAGAAACTTTATATGGATTATTGCAACAGGTCCTTGGTACTCAAGGCTTAACACAATATTTTCTTTATTACTCTTGCTTTTTGTCTGAACTTTGTCCTGTTTCGATTTTAGTTTCGCTGTGACGCACTTGGCAATTGGTTTGATGAAATCGTTTCTGTAGTTATTGTGTTTATTTGTGTTTACAACCACCGCCAAATATTACCTTTACAGGGTATTCTGACAAGTGATATGCAAACATTATTGTGTTCCGGTTGAAGAATAACGTTCCCAGGGAAATCACTAAG
This sequence comes from Ectropis crepuscularia, assembly GCA_963693475.1. Taxonomy (NCBI): domain Eukaryota; kingdom Metazoa; phylum Arthropoda; class Insecta; order Lepidoptera; family Geometridae; genus Ectropis; species Ectropis crepuscularia. The sequence continues at coordinate 2,152,614 of OY856365.1, read as the reverse complement.
CAACGAGATAAATTATCTTATAATATCGTTATGTGATCGGTGACGCTATATCATGGATAAGCGTAATAGTCGAGACAATTTAGGATTTCACTTCGAAATGAGAGGTAGTGGCTAAAGGTATCATGTATTTTTGTGTAAAAGGTTTATAAATCACCTTACGTATTTTGTTCCTTCTTTGAATTTCGTTCCAAGTTAGATTCTAGAGACTGTCTCAAATATCTATATCAAAACAGGCTCTTTATTTTTTTGACAACCGTACCTCGGAATCGTTCGGCTTTCCCGTCGAACTTGTAAGTGTTGCCTCTCGATTCCTCCATTCACCGGTCGCTTTCGTCGACAATCTAAATCTAAGTCGAAAGATCTAAACTTGTTCGAAGGTCCATAAAACTGTGACAACTCAGCTATATCTAAAACATGGTACGAATCGTTCAAGTGCCGCCGACCGTGATATTGGAGATATAACAACTTTGAGGGTAGCTCGAAGGGGTCCCGTACTTTTATATGACCGTTATACGGAGTTTGAATACCGAATTTGATGTAAGAATGATATGGAGTTTAGAATGTTCAAGTTGGTAACGCTCGCTCGCTCTTCATACGATTTTCCATGACTTTGAGCCATAAAAATAATACCAAATTGGCAGCGATCAGGACTGCCGATAGAAGTAGAAACATACTTAAAACTTAAGTTTTAAACAGCGTTAATTTTGCACATCTCCTTGTTCCCTGAGAGATACATAAATAAATAAATAAATTTCTTTATTTGCGAAAATGGGTAATTGCAATAAGATCTTAAATGTTTACATTGAGAACTTCATAATCAACCTTACGGCATGCAAATATTAGGTTGTCTATGACAATTTATTAAAAACTTTACAATTCATTTATAATTCACCAGTTTAAGCTGCCCATTCAAGGACTACCAATTTCACATTACTATTGCCTACATTACATAATTATATAAAATTGATTAAGCATTTATTTCCATTAATTCACTTATAATTCACCAGTTTAAGCTGCCCATTCAAGGACTACCAATTTCACATTACTATTGCCTACATTACATAATTATATGAAATATGCTAATGGAAGCAAAGCAATAAAGTACGATTATAATCTATATAATATAATAAAATAATACAATCTATAACTTTTCAAGGTCAGAGTGAATAGGTACATTCTAGGTCAACGTGTGTCATTTTCGATCACACCGTCGCGTCGCTTACCATCAGGCGAGTTGGTGGTCAATTGCGGACCTACATATACGCGATAAAAAAAACTTACTCCTATAACGACACAGTAAAAAATATTCCTCGGCGTAAAGCTATAACTATCACACATACAAACTCGGCAATGAATAAGACCTTCGTTTCGCTTCTACTCGAGATTTGCATTGAAGATGCATTCCAAACAGGGTATGTAGATACCATTTAAACTGAGCCTTGAACGAGAAACGATAAAGTTGGGCCATCAAGTAGTTTATTCCGTGCCATCCCCACGGGTCCATTCATCTCGCTAAAGATAACCACAACAGCTCGAGAGAAGCAGTCTCAAGCGCTCAACTTTACATCGACGTAGTTAACTCTGCCGATTGTACGGAACTGACACTTTCTTGCCGGATTTTATTCAAAACTTTGCCGGAAAGAGACGTTGCTTTGTTGCATTGACACAACATCTAACTCTTTAACAAAAATTGGCGGACATATCGAATGTCGAAGTGACCAACCAACTGACTAGCTAACCGTGAATTAATTAAAAAATGTGTAACAACCACGCTAGTTTTCAACGATAACTAGTTCGCGTTTTCAAAGGAACCAAAAAGGATTCAAACTAACCGATGAATAGTTTTTTATTATGAATTCATGGGTAACTTACATTAATCCAGTCTCACTATAGTTACAGACAGACTTATTTCCAAAATTAGCTGTTTGTGTTTTTTTGTAAAAACAAAACACAAATGTGTCTGGGTTTCGAAACTATCACGTAATTAAGGGCATCCCTAACTGTCCCGGCAAGTCGTTTCACGCTATGCAGCCAGGAAACTTGGCCAGTGTGTGAGCAGTCCCCGGCAAGTCGTTTCACGCTATGCAGTCCGAGGGTAGCTTGAACTGGGATCGTTGCGGCCGCCGCGCGCGGTGCATTCTCGCTGCGAAATGAGGGTAGTTTTGCTGTGCGCGTAATAATAGTCAATAGAGCAACGTCAAACTAAGCGATTTTTTTTTAATTCACGGGTATACACTCTTTGGTCAGTCTGACTTTAGTTATTAACGCATTTAAAAAAATGCCTGATTGTGTTTTTACCAAAATGTAAATGGGTTTCTTATCCGGCTAAAATAAAACGAAACTATCACGAAATATAGGGTATCTCTAACTGTCCCGGCAAGTCGTTTCACGCTATGCAGCCAGGAAACTTGGCCAGTGTGTGAGCAGTCCGAGGGAAGCTTGAACTGGGATGTTGCGGCCGCCGCGCGCGGTTCATTCTCGCTGCGAAATGAGGGTAGTTTTGTTACTTTGCCACATTTTGTTGTTATTGTTCGCGATGATCTGCCGTGTTCTCGATTCGGAAAGTTTTTGGATGTGTTCATTTTACTGGGAATTAAAAGTTCTTTTTGGTTGTAATCATTCTTGAGAATAGCCGTTAGCGTTTTTTTAATATAGTAGTTTGTTCGCTATGAGTTGTAATTACGAGTATGTAGGAATAGGTTGCAATTTACTCACAATTTATGTTTTATTTCCCGATTACATGGTTTCTGAACTATTCAAACGTTATTTGATACATTTGTTGGATTAGGGTATAATATTATAATTAACAGGTATTATATGCCATTATTGTCCATATAAATATGAAGCAATGTTATGTTTTGAGTGAGAAAGATTTGAATTTGAATAACAAGTTTATAGTGCGCTACACTAACATTGTTACCCTAAGAAATGAGATGGTTTTTGCTTGTATTTTCAGAAATTTTACATTTCCTATCTCAACACTAACGTTTGAACTTCCAACTTTGCACGCCGAGTAACTAACAAAACCGCTGTACTTCCGCTAATTACGAAAGCTGCAGACGGAGGGTTCGAAAGGAAACTAGAATTGCTTAGAACGAACTTTACTGTACTAAAACTCACATTATAATATATTAAAACTATCTATCCTAGACGCTTATGCGTTCAATGTTAGAACGACACTCACATCATAGGATCTTAAGCCTATCTAACTTAGGTGCGAATGCCTTCGATGTAAGAACGACAATGATTTCTTTATTGAAATTAGCTCTAATGAAGGGTTATCTGGGTCACAATTTAATGAGAAGCGTCAGCGAATTGTAGTTCACACGAGGCGGGTTATTGCTACCGCCGAGTTCTGTTGAATTTGCTGACTTGAGCCTCGTGCTCGAGTGGAGCTCACGTTGTGCGGACATGTGTAGGTACTGGTACGTAACACGCTGATAAACTTTGAAATGGAACCACTGCACTTATGTCTCAATTACTAGGACATAGAAAACTTTATTATGTCGAAACTCATAAAACAACAATAAACAGAACATTAAAACACAATTGTCGCAAGGAACAACCTTGTCGCTCAAAACGATATTATCTAGGCAACCGAATTATAGCACAATAAGTAACTTACAATGTACCCATTGCTTGGAGTCGGGCCTTCTCTCACATTGAGAGAGTCAAGAGTCATCTACGACGGTCGTCCAGTGCGGCTTGCCGGATGACTCATGATCTGGAAAGATTATAAATCCGAGAGTTGACATTATAATAATAATAATAAATAATAAAAACTTTATTTCATTTCAACAATATGGCCTTATGGTAAGTTGACTTAGATAACTAACATGCAGAGTAATAGGTGACAATATGTAGCCCTAGCTCCCACAGTAGGATTCCCTGTGTTTGTGAGAGCTAGTTCTCTTCGAATTATGTGTTAAAAAATATGATATAATACAAAGAAGTGAAATTGCTTGAACTTATTAGTAAAAATTGCCAATATGACAGGAATTAATTTTGTACGATACAATTAGGAATAAGTATTTGACAATGATTATTTCTGTGTGACGATGCATATACAATAGATTGTTAATATAGGTACGTATGGACCATCCTGAGTACAATAATTGAGACGGCGTATATTTGTAACAACAAATTTGTGACAACATTCTGATAATACTACAAAAAAAAGAAAAATATTAAAAATAAATTGTGTGCGCATGTGTGTGTGTGTGTGTGTGTGAAGGTGTGTGTGTGTGCGAGGGTGGATGTGTGTGTAAATATGGGGCGGTATGTATTGTGTGTTGGTGAGTTTGGGTGTGAGTGGGGGTGTGTATGTATATGTACGTGTGTGGACGCGGTTTGGGCATGTGTGACTTTGTGAAAGTATGAGAGAGGGCGTCCTATACTGTCATATAGTTTACTAAGTTGCGGTAATAAGCAGTGCCTCGGTATCTTCATAGCTCGATTTCAGAAGAAAGTCTGTGAGTTTCTTTTTGCACTCTTTTTTCGTATTTTTCAGTATTTTGAGCTCTTTATTTAGTTTTTGGTATATAAAAGGGCCTAAGAAACCATAACACCTTTGTCCCTGTCCAGTGCTTCTTCGAGGGAGATCCCATCTTTGAGTCCTTGGGGTTTCATTTGATGTTGCTTGTGTTTTGATGGTGCAAGGTGCTGTCGGATGGAATCTTAGGATACACTTGAGTATATACAGTTGTCTGACTCTGAGTTCCCTGGTATCGCTATAAAGGGCGTCTGTTGAGTATCGAAACGGTTTTTTTATGCGCAACCTTAAGAACTAGTCTCTGCGCTCGTTCTACTTTTATCATATGCGTTGCGCACGCTGCACCCCATGAGGTAATACAGTACATAATTATGGACTTACATAGAGCAGTGTATACCATAGCTATGGTATGCTCGTCTGCAACATTTCGAAGCTTTTTGAAGATAAAAAGAAGTTTACGAAGACGTACTCTGACTGACTCAATTTGTATCGTCCACGACAGGAGTTCATCAATATTTACACCAAGGTATTTCACATGTTTTACTTGTTCTAATAAGGGGCATTCACAAGTGAGAGGGATAGTGGAACTAATCGTGCAATTATGTAGTTTGATAGAGACAGAATGTTTGGGAGCTGTGCGATGTGAAATATGAAAGGCTACGATTTTAGTTTTACTCGCATTTAGGGTTAATAGATTATATTGGAGCCATTTGCTGACACTGCACAGCTGCAACGTAGCAGATTTACTAACTTCATCCCAATTACGCCCATGAAAGATGATAGCCGTATCATCGGCGAAAGCGAATAACTTGGCGCAGTTTAGGGAAAGTTGACATAGGTCGTTTATGTATACAAGAAATAGCGTAGGACCGAGAACACTGCCTTGGGGAACTCCATAACAAACCTCTTCATAGTCGCTGTAAAATTCTCCAACTTTAACACGTTGCCATCGGTTTTTTAAGTAGGAGGAAAACCAATTCAGTGCTGTACCTCTCACACCAGAACTTTCAAGCTTCTTGAGCAGTAGCTTTCTTGATACGCTGTCGAAAGCTTTGGCAAGGTCAAGGAAAACACCAATACATCTCTGCCCGGAGTCAAGGTTTTCACTGACGTGGTCAACAAGTGACCCAACAGCGTCCTCCGTTGATCTGCCGGACCTGAAGCCAAATTGGTTTGAAGAGAGAATATTCTCTTTTTCAAGAAAGTTTACAAGGCTTTTATTTGCAACTCTTTCCAAAATTTTTGAAAGGGACGTCAAGAGAGATATTGGCCGATAATTTGACGCTTTTTCTGTGTCGCCAGCCTTGTGAATAGGACAGACATTGGCCTTTTTAAATGATTCTGGAAAAATACCTGTCTCAAGGCTGAGGTTACAGAGAAACGCAATCGGGGCAGCAAGTGTATCTTTTGACATTTTAAGCAGTTTGTTTGATATGTTATCCCCTCCTGGAGCTGATTTTATTTTAAGCTCATTTATGATTTTAATTATTTGGATTGGGTCTGTAGGCGTAAAAAATAAGGAGTTAATAGGGGAGCTGCCAGTTGTGGGTAGCTTCTTTAGTTCTTCTTCTGAAAGTTTTATGTGGTCAGTGATTTTTCATTACAATTGTAATAAATACATATATTATTATACTGCTTGACACTGTCTGTACGATAATTAATTATCGTACATTGGAATGCTGAAATGTCCAGTTTAAACTTTAAAAATGCATATATACTCTTTGTATGCTCTTTTTTGTTTTTTACCCGTCAAGCGGCGCGGAATTCATACATATATCGGTACGACGCCGGATTTGACTCATCATGTAAAAACATTACAAAAAAAATATTTGACCTACCCTCAAAAATGTTGAGGTTAGTTTTGACAAAATAAATCAATCACAAGTGAATGTTCATCAACTAAAAATTGTTTCCAGCAGCAGAAAAAAAACTATGGTTTATAGTTTTTTTGAAAACAAATTAATAGAATTTATCTTAAAACTTCCATACAGTCACGAGTTAAAATTTACGTGTAAATTGTACATTTATTTATGAACTAGCTGAACCCGCTACTTCGTTCGCGTACGTTGATCTTGCGACCTTATTAGTGCATTCGTAGTACTTACGTAAAAATGTTTGGATGGGTGGTCATTACACAAACCGAGTGATTTGTTTTTCCACACAAAAATATATTTAGGTATTCAAGTTTAGCAACTTCATATTTTATATTTTAAGCAACATCAAACACACTCGTAGTAAGGTTGTGGAGTATCGAACATAGCCGCAGTTTGTAGGATTTTTATAGGATACATTACGAAGAGTCTGTAGCTGATGTGCGTGATCTGATACTTACCCACTTGTACATTTTTACAGGATGATATCCTAAGTAGTAGGTGGTACACTTATTAGCCGATGTAATATTTAAGACTCTAAACCATGTGTGTTTCAAATGTCAATCTAATTGGTAATGTCATCCTGTCGTTAATATTTGTTTCGTTAGGGCCCATGCTTTTTCCGAGATGATAGGTAGTATATGAGACTATATAAACTATCTGTGTTTCAAATTTCAACCAAATCAAACCTTTACATAATATATACATAATAATACTTAGTAAGATAACATTTTATTCAATTTTAGAAAAACAACGTTCTGCTTTGGTTCTGCTTCTGCACCGAAGCTTGTTGAACACTAAATTTAGTACAGTATTTGGATTGAAATAATATCCGAAAAAACAAAAACCGACTTCAATTATTATCATTTCACGTCAACTAACTAATTTCTAGTCAAGTAAAAAGTTCACTCGACTAATTTAAGAAGCTATGACTACGTCGTCCAGATAAATAGATACTGGTGAACAATTCACACACAAAACTTTGGCTTTTTCCACCGCCAATGTCCCAGCCCTACTCAAACCGGAGTGGTCTTACGCGTGACGATGGCAAAAGACCTGACGGCATGAGTTTTTTGCCTTGGAAGTTGAATCGGCCCCTAGTGTGGGACGTAGCTTGTGTCGATACTCTGGCACCATCACTTCTTCGAGAGACACATGGTAGGGCCAGTGCAGCGGCTAATTCAGCTGAGCGTCTCAAACGGCGGAAATATGCAACCCTCGGTAGTGGTTTTATATTTAAGCCCTTTGGGGTTGAGAGTTGAGACATCGTGCCTGTGAAGGCCGGGAGCTGACTTCATCTTCAAAAGCCTTTCCGAGAGCTTCGCCGACGCAACGCGTGACCAAAATGCTAGCGTTTATTTGGCCCAACACATATACATCGCACGCTTCCGACTGGTAGTGGGCTTGAACATCTTGTCATCCAGTTTTTGTCAATATTCAAAAAACCGCCTCCCTGTTTTCCATATAATATACGTACATGGTAAAAACGGGACCCTATTACTGAGGCTTCGCTGTTCGTCCGTTCGTCTGTCACCAGACTGTATCTGAAGAACGGTGATAGCTAGAGAGTTGTAATTTTCACAGATGATGTATTCATATTGTCGCTACCACAACAAATACTACATTACAAATTTTCTAATAAATATCAGATAGTGTTTCGTACCATGAGCTGCCATTTTGTGGAAAAACATAAGACAGGTACTGTCATATTATTACCTGACGATAGATGACGGATGACGGATTTGAGTACTTTGTGTGTACCAGGAAAGAGCTTCGAATCCGACTCCGATAAGTCGAAACCTCCGATTACTATTAGACCTTCGTTTCCGACTTCGGCTCCGAAACTTTTAAAACGGAGGTTATAATCGGAGGTAAGGTATATAAATATTGCAGATAATCCTTTATTGTGGTGGATAGTAAATTAAAATACAAAATCCCAACTTCCTAAATCAATTGCTCGTCAATGTTTACCGTATCCACGTGTTTGGCAAAAAAAAATATACCCAATAAAAATGTATCTCCTGCCACCACTTCTAATCGTGCCTATGCCTCTGACTTCGGTTCCGACTCCGATAAATCAAATTTTAAAACTCCGACTCCGCCTTCGAATCCGATAAAATGACCTCCGTTACATCCCAGCAGGTCTACTACGCAAACAAACTCCGAATGATCGCATCCGACCGACAGCTGAATCGGATTGTAGCCTACCACGAAAAGCATTCGGATCAATACATTTCGGGTCGAAAGTTATAGACTTAGGTCGGATGATGGTCGGATCGAACGAAACGGCCGATCTGATCAACCGACCGATTGTCTTTCGTGGTCGGAAACTTCATAAGTTCGGCCGATATATCGTTTATCGGACTTCGTAGTAGACCTGCTATTGTTTACATTGTCACAAAATACTTAGAAGTTTGTATGTACCGAACTTATTAATTCCGTTATTATTTAATTTCTACGTTATTTCCGAACCACACGACCAGTAATGCTAAAATTTTGATGAGGCTATATTAGAAATGTGTTATTTCTAACAAAATATGAATTAACGAAATTGAACAACGCAAACATGAGTTACAACCAAAAACACATTCTGAATGTAACCCCTTTCTGCACAAAAACCGTGCAGAATTTGGGGATTAAAAGTAGACAGCTACCATTTACTTAGTATGATCTTAAATCATGTCAAGTTTCATTTGAATTGAATCAGTAGTTTCGGCGTGATGTGAGTTCCCTATACACACAGACAGACATACAGACAGACAGATATGAAAGAAAAAAAATGCAGTTTCGCCATCAGTATCGACTATGGAGTGCCCACAAATTTTTTTTTCAAAATAGGTCTTCAATGTACAGAATTCGACCCGCTACAGTTTTATTATAAGTATAGATATAGATAGATAGATAAGTATATAGACTTAGGTCGGATGAGGGTCGGATCCAACGAAACGGCCGATCTGATCAACCTACCGATTGTCTTTCGTGGTCGGAAACTTCATAAGTTCGGGCGATATATCGTTTATCGGACTTCGTAGTAGACCTGCTATTGTTTACATTGTCACAGAATACTTAGAAGTTAGTATGTACCGAACTTATTAATTCCGTTATTATTTAATTTCTATGTTATTTCCGAACCACACGACCAGTAATGCTAAAATTTTGATGAGACTATATTAGAGATGTGTTCTTTCTAACAAAATAAGAATTAACGAAATTGAACAACGCAAACATGAGTTACAACCAAAAACACATTCTGACTTTAACCTCTTTCTGCACAAAAACCGTGCAGAATTTGGGGATTAAAAGTAGACAGCTACCATCTACTTAGTATGATCTTAAATCATGTCAAGTTTCATTTGAATTGAATCAGTAGTTTCGGCGTGATGTGAGTTCCCTATACACACAGACAGACAGACAGACAGACAGACAGACAGACAGACAGACAGACATGAAAGAAAAAAAATGCAGTTTCGCCATCAGTATCGACTATGGAGTGCCCCCAAAATTTTTTTTTCAAAATATCTTCAATGTACAGAATTCGACCCGCTACAGTTTTATTATAAGTATAGATAAAGAACTTTGACTTTGTACAATTTACAGACGGCCAATTAGGGACAAAACTGCAGCCGTGGTAGTCTCTGAACAGGGAGGAGGTGACTTAAAAAATAGGCACTAAAGAGCACTAGAATTAGGTTGAAAATCACCTAACTGACAAAGTTCACGTAGGTACCCCACAGTCTGTGGAGTGGCTAATTATTATCCATAAAATATGAATAGATTCCGAAAATTCTGAAGCATCATATACCCGATATCCGATATGTCTATATCCGATACATCTCGTATCCAAATTACATATTGATCGAACACTTTTCCTCCAGAGTGGCGGGTGGGTACTTGCGAAAAGTTGTGCCGAGTTGTGCGGAAGTTGTACGGAAGTTGTGCGAAGTCGGCGCGTTCGTCTCACATGCGATAATTTGTCAAAGTGCCCGAACCGGTTAGTCTGAGCCGGTCGCTCTATGGATTTTCATATAGGGGGTAGGTAATCAATCACGACGTTTTCATGAATGAAAAATCTGTAGATATAAATTCAAGTTTTTTTTTATATGATATAGTGACTGGACGAGCAGGACAAGTGCCTGATAGTAAGCAACACGCCTGACCATAACAGCTCACTGTCACACTGGTACAGGAATATGAAGATTCAAAATGATTACCTAGCTCTACATTCCGCTCGTCAACCAGAGATATAAGATGATTTATCTCTTCGTAATTTATCTGAAAACATTGCCCTATAAACCGGAACGCAAAATTTACATTACATATTTAGCCTTGACTTTTCCTTGTGAGAGATGATCCCGACTACCCTAGTATTAATTCGATCGTCTGTACTTACATGTTTCGTGCGAAAAATGGTAGGTATTGAAAAATCAAAAATCGACTGAATTCAGAAGTAAGTAATCCTCGCTTCTGAATTTAGTAGGCTAGCTTATTGAATGCTAGTACACTTCACTGAATTCAGTATCGACTAAATTCAGTCGGCGCAATTTTGCTAAAAACCTAAAAAAGGCTGAATTTAATACGCCTTTTAGCTTTGACATTGCTCTCTCTTTTCTTTCCACTTGATAATTATAAAGACAGTCATAACAATGCAAAGTGCAAATATTTGTGTGATGAATTCAAATATATGTATGTACTGGGTCTGGGAGTTTCTATGTATAATTAGCATGTATTATGTATAACAACCTACCGGATGACGTCACCGCAGCGGTCAGTCTGCAGTCGTTTAAAATAAGACTAAAAAAATGGGGCCAAGTGCGAGTTGGACTCGCCCATGAAGGGTTCCGTTGCAGCAAGTAACATAATATACATAGTAGGTACACATAGTTCTTGTAGTTCGTTGTAACTTTGATCGAAGTTTCAATAATGGTGTATTTATGACGTACTAAAAAAAAACTACTCATCAGACCGAGTTCAAACCAAAATAGAGGGGGGGGGGGGGGTGACACACATTTTACCACTTTGGAAGTGTCTCTCGTGCAAATTATTCAGTGTAGACGATGATTTTAGAAACCTCAACATAATTTTTGAAGACCTATCGATAGACACCCCACACGTGTAGGTTTGATGAAAAAAAATTTTTGAGTTTCAGTTCTCGGTATGGGGGGCAACCTTAATATTTCTTTTTGTTATTTTTTTGTTCAAATCTTAATGCGGTTCACAGAATACCAAGTAATACCAATATATAACTTACCAAGTTTCAACAGTATAGTTCTCATAGTTTCGGCAAAAAGTGGCTGTGACATACGGACGGACAGACAGACAGACATGACGAATCTATAAGGGTTCCGTTTTTACGTTTTACGGAACCCTAAAAATGGCTGATCGAGCAGTCCTTCTATGATTTTAACGAGTTCTATTCTTGTGACATTTAACTGATTAATTTTATTATTGCTAATTTGGTATGTAATTGATTGTTTATTTAGTATTTGGTTGACAATTTATTATTTGATTGATTATTGCTGAATTTAATATTATTTTTGTACGATTATTTATTATCATTGATCCATGTATTAGTAAAAGAATAGGTCAGTTAATTAATTTAACATACTATGTTTCGTTTTTAGTTACATTATACATGTAATTTTTATTGTTTACTAGCGGCCCGTTCCGGCTTTGCTCGGATAATAACCTAGATATCAACTGCAGCGCCATCTGCCGGGCTGATTTGTGAATCTAAACCATCGAGGGCCCTACCCAAACGCATACAGAAAAAATCATTCAAATCGGTTTAGCCGTTTAGGAGGAGTTTTTAGAGAGGAGAGGACAACGAAAAGTGGCATTGATTTTTATGTATAGATTAAGTTGACGTGTAAAATGATATTTTATAAATAAAGAATATGAATATTAAACTATGTAAGTATTATATCAGCTATCTGGCCGCCATAGTACACAAGCTTTACTTAATTTGGGGGTGTTGTGTGTGAATTGTCGACCTATTTTTTTTTTAAAGCCAATTCGATTTTGTTAGGCGGTAAAAGGGCGGGTCGGTCATATAGCCAAATCATCTCAATCAAAACCCCCGTCGCGTCATCAAGTGCATATAAAGTTTTCCCATCAGATTCTATCAGCCTTCCGTTACGCTCGGCGCCGAGCGTCGTAAAACGGTTTACTGCCTCGACTTATTTAGATAATGACGGACTGCTTTGAAAGTATTCAAAAGTTGCCGTTGCTTCATCTGTGACGTGAACAAGGTGTATGTTTCGTCATCGTCATCATTATAAGATCATACTCGCCTATTCGTTTTCAGTTAGATATAGCATAAACATCCAACTGAGTTCCCACTGCTGGGACTCGGGGCTCAATACTTAATACTCAAATGTTTATTGCGTCATATGTAAGTACAGTACATGCATGTGTGGTTAAAAAATTGTAATTATTACATATGGCCCTGTAAGGGCATGGCAAAAGTGGCAACGGAACGTTCTATTTCATAGTCGTCAAGTTTGTCGTTAAAAAAATTTGTTCCAAGTCCTTTAGGTAATTTGGCAGCTTATTATATATTTTTATAGCCATTGAGTGTGGGCCAGCTCTGTGCATTTCTTATCGGGATTTAGGTTCTATAATTTTGTGCCTGTATTGAGATCTGATATTCCAATATGGGCTTTCTCTTGCAAGGAAATAGTTCGTCCACCATCATCCACCATGCTGACCAAGTGAGGGTTGCTGAATGACGCATTACCTCGAAAGATTCCAGGAACTTGCCGGTTGCCACATTAGTGACATCACGCTCATGACTTCGAAAAGACAGTGGCGCTTGTGGATTCCAAACAGGGGCTTTGGATTGGCAGGCGCCATTCTCTCGACTAGAACAGCTGTAACTTGGGCGTACATAATATTACGTAGTTGTAGATATACGCCTCGCCCGTAATATGCTATTTACTCCGATGATCGGCTTTGCGTTACCAACGGCAACTTCATAAATCGTCACTCCATCTACTTAATTGTTCACCAATTAATTGTATTGTTTAATGAAGTTGAGTTGGAAGGGCAACGTTTCCAGTGAAATTACAGGACATAGAGGTAAAACGTCTTAAATATATCTGGGTGAACGAGTGCAGTGCTAGTTAATGAGTTGGACTATTTATGGTTCGATAGCTGCGTGTCACTGCTGTTTTGGACAAGCATGTGGTTTACCGTCAGGCACATGGCCAACTCGCCTCTTTCTCTAAACTACTAAAAAAAAAAGTTAGCATTTATGTGTATTATTGTCGAAATTGAGAGGTATGATAGTTTTTATGACTAATTGCGATTACTGTCTTAACAATTTTCGGGCGAAGCCGTAACGGGGCGCTAGTGTTTTGTGAAAATTAAAAAGTAATTTTTTTACATTCGCCGTAGTAGTTTTCTGTGTAATTGTATACGTATACAATACATAGCATAAAACAGCATTTTTCAATCTGGTTGAAAAGTAATTTTTCTGATCTGTCCGTTAGAAATGTCTCGTGCTGAGACAATAGCGCTCGAGACAATGGACTGTAAACAAATGATACTCGTACCTTCTCCTGTGCGGGATGAGGGATACACTCTGGATATTGCCGAGCTGGGCAAACAGTTTCTGCCTAGTGCGGGGAAATTTGGGGGGGATCATATTGTATAGTTATTCAAATCAAATCAAATTTATTACCACTAAAATAACAAATAATTATAGGAAGTACAGAAATATCTTATCAATTAGTTTAATACAAAATTCCCATAATTTCAAAAACACCCACACTAAGCTAGGCTTGTCCTGTGGGTAGTCACCAATAATTATATAATATGTCAAGTAAAAAATACTACTATTAGTGTTTTTTCCGCACCGGTCACGGTTCCAGTTGGTTTCCTGCGGTAAAGAATAGCCAATGTACCTACTCTATTCGATATGTTGTAAATTTTTTAGATTTTTCAGTTTAACACGTAATGCGATGTTTTGGGGGTCATGTCCCCCGTGACCTTAGATAAAGATTAAGTAAATAGATCAGGTTTTTCCGCACGGTTCCTTTGTACCAGTCGTAAGCAGATGAGGTGTATGTTAGCTATGGCGACATAGTGATGTACCGCGATAAAAGTATGACACTTCCACTCAATACTCAATACTCAAATCTTTATTGCGTCATATGTAGGTACAGTACACTCAGGTGATGTTATTAGTTATAATAGTCATTACATATGGCCCTATAAGGGCATGGCAAAAGTGGCAACGGAACGTCTCATTTCTAGGTCATCAAAATTGTCTTGAAAAAAATCTTGTAGTTTGTAATAGCATTTATTCTCTAATATATTCTTTAGACATTCAATAACTTTGTCATTTTTTTCCAAGTCTTTTAGGTCATTTGGCAGCTTATTGTATATTTTAGCAGCCATCGAGTGAGGGCCAGCGCTATGCATTTCTAACCGGGATTTAGGTTCAACAAGTTTGTGCCTATATTGAGATCTAATGTTTCGCGGAGTCTTCCGAGGTTGATCCGCAAATTTTTCGAAGAATTCTTTATATTTTCTAACAAATTTACAACATTCTAAAACATATAGTGAAGTAAGAGAGAGTATTTTGAATTTGATAAAATATGGTTTGTGAAAGTTATCTATTTCTTTGTCGGGAGTTTTTATATTAGCCAGGATACGGATACATTTTTTTTGGGCGACAAATAGGCTGGCTGCATCCACACTATTACCCCAATGAGTAATACCGTATCTGAGCCAAGATGATGCAAACGCATTGTAGCCGTTATTGCTGTATTCAGATCAGACGCCCGCCGTAGTTCTTTTAATGCATATGAAAAGCTAGACAATTTCAATTTTATTTTACTTATGTGATTTTTCCAATTCAAATGCGTGTCAAGCTCTAAACCGAGTAGTGTGGCCGAATTTACACATTCTAGTTTATTATTATTGTAATAAAAATTAATGTCAAGAGGTGATTTTTGTGGGGGTCTAAATTGTATGATTTTTGTTTTTGCGAAATTTAAGTCAAGACAGTGGTCGGCCATATAAATATTTATACCATTAAATATGTCAGTTAATATTTTATTAAGATTTAAATTATTTTTACAAAATGTCAAAATCGAAATGTCATCGGCGAAAAGAACGCTAAATTCAGTCAAAATTTTGGGTAGTGTGTTAATGTAAAATAAAAATAGGATACATCCAATTACGCTACCTTGAGGGATGGAGTTGTTAATTTGAATAGGCACAGATCTTATTCTGTCAATTGTCCTGGAGTCAAAGTCAAAGTATTCTATTTCAACGTATTGCTTTCTATTTTTTAAATAAGATCTAAACCAGTCATGAACTAGTCCTCGTATTCCCATGTCATATAATTTATCTAATAAAATGTCAAATTTTACCTTATCGTATGCTTTTGACATATCAAGTAGAATACCAATTGCGTAATTTTTATCGTCTAAATTTTTTAATATTTCTTGGACATATTTGTAAACTGCTAAGACTGTAGATCGGTTTTTTCGGAAGCCGTGAGAGCCGTGAGAGCCACGAGAGCGACAAGACAAGAGCGATCAGACCCGTGCGCCCGGTGCCGGTGTAAAGCGTTTAACTCTATCATCATCATCATCAACAGCCCACTAAACGTTCCCACTGCTGGGACTCGGGGCCTTCTCTCGCAAGGAGAGAGTTAAGGCCATAATCCACCACGCTGGCCCAGTGCGGGTTGGTGGATGACACATGACTTCGAAAGATTCTAGGTACATGTCGGTTTCCTCACGATGTTTTCCTTCACCGTTTTTAAGTTAGCGGCATTACGCACATGACTTCGAAAAGATAAAATAAATAAAATAAAATATATTTATTATTTGCGTATATGGGTATACAAGCTATTAACAAATTTACAAATATACATGTAAAATGAAGACCTCCATATTCCACCTTTCGGCATGCAAATATAATACATTACAAACATTTATGAATAGATCAAACAAGACACTAAAAAAGTAAAAAATAAGAAAGCATGAATGTAGCATACATCAACCAATCGAAATCACAATTAAACAAAAATGGCCAATCAGATGCAGTTGTTCGCTCCATAGCAAAGCAGTATGAAATAAAGAAGGCTGTTCACGGCCATACCACTATATATTTACCAAATATTATAAATTCGTCTGCATCTACTTTTCTTGAATTGCATACTTGTATGTTACAAAAAAAAAAAAAAAAAAAAAAAAAAAAAAAATGAACATGCAATAGTGATAATTTATACATCATATGTATGATAGTATAATAATGTCAAATGTATAACCTTAAAACTAGTGTCCCTGATGCAAATATGTTACAAAAAAATAAAAAACAACAATAATGTCAACAAGAAATAAACAATTACCTACTATGAATACAACTCCATATAAGTCAAAGAAATGTCAAAATATCATGATGTCAAGTTTAAAATGACTTTATAATAATACTTTAGGAATATTTATGATAATATAATAATGTCTTTTTAAAATTTCAATGTTACAGATAAGAGTTGTCAATGAATAAAATACAATTATATTGTTAACAAGAAAAATAATAAGTGGTACAATTACAATCACAAAGTATAACAAATGTCATAATAATATAATGACAAGTTAAAACAATAATAACATTACCCTAATCACAAGCTCCTAACACGAAATGGCTAAAAAATAATAACTTCAAGTGAAACGACAGATTATGCCATAGTCAATCAAATAAAATCAAGAACAAACCATTAACGAAACTGTTAGTGATAGTGTTTAAAACTTGTCTTGTAAATATTCTTTTATTGTATAATAAGACCTTTCTAGCAAAAAACTTTTTAATTTCTGTTTGAAAACATGAATTTGTTCAACTTTTACAATTTCTATCGGCAATTGATTATACAGCATTGGTACCATACATACTGCACTATTGGCAAATAGAGTTGTTTGCCGTTTAGGCACCTTTAATTTATGTTTATGCCGTATATTGTTCAAGTTTTGAAACAATTCCATATTATTCCGGACAAACATAACACATTCATATATATATAGGCATGATAGGGTTAAGACTTCCAAGCTTTTGAAATATGGTTTACAACTTTGTCTTTGCCGCAACTGGCAAATGGCCCTAATACATTTCTTTTGGGCCCTAAACACCCTTTCTTTTGCTGTACTGTTACCCCAGAACATGATACCATACCGAAGTAATGACGAGACATATCCGTTATACGCAGCCAAAACTGTATATTTGTTTACTGTTTTTGTCAACATACAGAGGGCATATGAGTGCTGATTGATTTTTGAGCACAAATTATCTATATGTATTTTCCAGCTCAAATTGCTGTCAATATGCAAGCCTAGAAATTTTGTAGTATTTATAACTTCTATTGTATGTCCAGAATTGTGAATGTCAAGATTATGTAGCCTATTTACTTTATTCTTAAATGTCATTAATTTTGTTTTGTCAAGATTCATTTTTAAATTATTAGATGTCATATAATCAGCAGTTCTATTTAATGTTAATGTAATGTCGTTTTCAATATATGTTTTATTTGGACCTGAGAATAATACGGTGCTATCATCAGCAAACAAGACAGTGGGCTGTTTAGTAGCTTTAATAATGTCATTTATATATATGATAAATAGAAGAGGCCCTAAAACACTACCCTGTGGTACACCACATCTCACGGATCTATAGTCAGATGAAAAGATAATTTCTTTTTTTAGCATTGGACATACACTACTTATTTGCGTAGACTGCATACGATTAGTCAAATAAGATTTGATCAAATTGTTTATATTTCCCCTGATACCATATGCATCCAGTTTGTTTAATAGGACATCATGGTCCACACAATCGAACGCTTTTGTAAGATCCATATACAGAGCACAGATAGGGACTTTAGCATCTAATTTGGTCATAACAGTGTTCAGAAATTTGAAAATTGCGAGGTTAATTGTTTTTTTTCTCCTAAAACCAATTTGCTCTGGCACAAACAATTTGTTCTGCTCAAAGTAATCATAAATGTTGTCATAAATGACTTTTTCAAAAATTTTTGATATAATTGGCACTAGAGCTAACGGCCTATAATTAATCATTTTCTGTTGGTCACCCTTTTTAAAAAGGGGCTTTATTATAGTTTTTTTCAGTTTTTCAGGAAAAACGCCTTCACTTATACAAATATTTATTAGATGACTAAGTACAGGGGATATAGTGCTTGATACGTGTTTTAGTACGTGTGTAGATACTCCATCATACCCAGTACTTTTTGTATTTTTTAGACCCATAATTATTCTATGAATATCTTGGGGAATAGTAGGAGGCATAAACATAGACTTTGAGCACGGAGGATTATAAGATGGATTTGGTTTAGTGTTTTGCTTTGGTGGTGCATCAATAAAAAAGTTATTGAGCATGTCTGCAACTTTACAGGGCTCACTAATTAGATTACCATTAATATTTAGTGTTATTGACTCTTTTGGTAAATTTTGCTTTGTGCCATTTATAATCTTCCACATCGCTCTACTCTTATTCCGAGATTTATTAATAAAATACTCGTTTTGTGATTTTTGAGTAAGTTTAATTATGCGATTCAATCTCGAAGAGAGTTCTTTGAATTTTAGCTTATTTTCTGGTGTGCGATGCTTTCGATATGTCCAGAGTAGATACCGTTTTCGCTTACAACACTTTCTGATACCTGCTGTAAGCCATTTTGGTCGTTGTTGAGGTGTAATCCTCACTCTACGCATCGGAAAGCATAAATTGTAAAAAAACAAAATTAAATCATAAAATTTGTCAAATGCGCTGTTCGGGTCAGTTTGATTGATAATGTCACTAAATGAAATTGAGTCTAAACATTCTTTGAATTTATTTAAGTTTTTTTCAGAATAGTCACGTTTTTCGATAAACCAATGATTTAGGTAGCAGGTTGGTTTTATTGGACATGAAAGAATTTGAGCTGTGTGGTCCGATACAGCAAGTTCCATAGTGTGACCCTTACTACCTCGCACATTGCTTAAAATATTATCCAGGCATGTACCACTTGCTAACCGTGTTGCCTCTTTTATGGCAAATTTTAAATTATATGCAGTAGCTATTTCTTTGAATCTGCTAACTGTGTTATTTTCTTTTAAAATGTCAATATTAAAATCACCACATAAAACTACTTTTTTAGTGCCTAAGCTTGTCTCTTGAAGCAATGTATCAAGTTTAGCAAAGAATTCATCAAAATGATGTACCAATTTTTTTGGGGGCCTGTAGACACAAATGATTATAATCTTATGGTCAATTAATTCCACACCAGCACATTCTATGATGCCCTCGACACAGTGTTTCTGTAAACCACTTATTTGTTTATATTTATGTTTTTTATGAATTAATATACATGCACCGCCATGGCGACTCTTCCTGCAGTAAGATGAACCGAGTGAAAAATTTGGTATTTTAATTAGTTTTAAGTCTTCCTTTTTTAAATTGTGCTCTGAAACGCATAGCAAATCGATATTAATATTGTTTTTCTCTAAGATACTTAAGTTTGCGGTAACAAGATCTGATTTGCTTAGTATCCCATTTAAATTTTGGTGCATAATTTTTATTTCCTTATGAACGAAAAAAATCCCCTATAGTTCCTGCTCTGGCTGTCTCACCACTATCATCAGGCAGGTTAACATCAGTTTGGGTACCTATGTCGCTTGTATTATGGCCACTGCCAGAGACGTCAATATTAACCACATCATTTACTGTTTGCACCCCAACACACTCATTAGATCTCATCAATCTGGAAGTAGTACGCTTATTGTATTGATTTCTGTAAGTAATATGCAAAATTTCCTTTAATATAGATCTACACAGGTCTATACAAAACTCTTGTCTACAAGGTCGCTGAGTTGCGTAGTACATATCAATAAATGTGGTATGACAATACTGATTACATAATAACTTTAACTCGTAGTTTAGTTTGTCCTCTCTAAGATGTTTATTATACAACACTTCCACTGTTAATACATTAGTGTGAAATACCGACTTCAACCATATATGAAGGCATGAAATGAATTCATGGGGTAGACGATCATTAGTTCCTCCTATGAGGACAATGCAGTCATTTTTTGTAAACTGCGAAACGTCAATTCCTTTTACTAACTCACTAAATCTAGCTCCTGGTTTCCA
Source organism: Ectropis crepuscularia (assembly GCA_963693475.1). Classification (NCBI taxonomy): domain Eukaryota; kingdom Metazoa; phylum Arthropoda; class Insecta; order Lepidoptera; family Geometridae; genus Ectropis; species Ectropis crepuscularia. The sequence goes on along the minus strand of OY856365.1, from coordinate 2,132,100 downwards.
GATAGAGGTAACCTCATAGTCATCTCCTAATAAACCTTGTACTGTGTTTCGTGTATGTTGCCCTTGTTCATCTGCTAGAATCAGAACCCTTTTCTTTGATATTTCGTTAGAGCTTTTCTGTTTTGTAGGGTTTTTGGTGACAGTGGTATGTTTTAAACAGGCTTTAGATTCCTTTTTTATTGTCTTAAGTGTGATTTGTTTTTCATTTGCAGGCTTATGTGACAGATACACTAGTTTACCACTAGCATTCGCTTCATTGATTTTTGATCCCATATCAGAAATATTTGTATTTAAATCAAGTTTCTGATTTTGTAATTTACTCGTGTTTGTGGAAGTCAGTTGTGTTGCATCATTTAGTTCTAAATTTGTACTGGTTTTGCATTTCTTTGTAAATGAATCCTTAGGTTTGGTTGTTTCAGTGACATCTAATGTTATAGTCTTAAATTGTTGGTCCACATCAACATCAGTGTCTAAAGTCTCAAAATCGTTTTCAATGCGTAGTTGTTTTACGGTCACGTTTGGGCTCGATTTGGGTTCTTTGTTTCTATGCCCTAAGCGTAGTCGATTTCTAGTTGTTATCGGACTTCCTACAAATCCTATCTGTTTATATCTTTCCACGGTTTTTTTAAGATTATCATTCTCACACTGCAAGTGATTGTTTTCATAGCATAAATTTTCAATTTCATGATGCGCAGATTGCAATTCTGTATTCAATTTTCCAATTTGTTTGTTTAAGCTCATACAAGTATGACATTCATTAAGCGTAGTTTCAGGCAAGCTCAATATAGTGCTTTCAAACATATTTGAACATGAAAGACTGTTTAAAGAACTTGACTTTGTTCGGAGAGGCCGAAAAGTAATGTTTTCTGAATCCATGTTTTTATTGACCAATAAAATGTACGCCGTCAATAGGAAGCTTTATTTTTGTTCAAATGGTATTGGCGTGGTAATGGCTGATTTTCAATATGGTTATGTCAAAGTCACTTGTCAGGTGCTGTCGAAGTCAATGTAAACTTTGATTGTCAATTAGAATCAGTGGTAATTAACGACAGCTGTGAAGTCATACCTTCTATCATAAAATAATTATTCTTGCCAAAACACAATGCAGTCAATTCCAAAAGCAATTTAAACGGATAAACGGTAAATTGTTGTTATAATGTGTAATGTATGAGAACAGACAAGTGAATAATACTGTGATTGTGCGTCTCACCAGTGCTAAAATAGTTTGAGGATGCTTGCAGGTTGTGTAGGTTATTTGTTGTTATCCGTAAGTTTCGCTAAAGCCACAATTACTATAACAGTTTAATTTAATCGCGCACAGTTCTTCGTCGAAACCAATAAGTTTCGTAAAGACGTCAGGACGAGTCTTCAAACCGGTGCGTGTGCGTGAAAAGACAGTGGTGCGTGTGGGGTTTGAACCCGGGGTGTCCGGATCGGCAGGCGCCGTTCTCCCGACTAGACCAGCCGTAACTTACTCTAACTCTATACGTAGTATGTATATGTAAACTCTTTGCCCGTGACCCGTTCTGACCACGCCTGATTTCTACTGAGATGCGCGTACACTGAACGAGGGTTATCCTATCCCACTAATATTAAAATCTGCGCTCTGTGGTCTTACCCGAGCTTTTCCTGTTCTGTTACTTTTTCGTGATAAACAGAAGCTTATTTCAGACTATTTAAAAATAAAGTGGCCAAGTGCGAGTTGGACTCGCCCATGAACCGCCCATGGTTCCGTTGCAGCAAGTAACATAATATACATAGTTTTTTTAGTTCGTTGTAACTTTGATCGAAGTTTCAATAATAATGTATTTATGACGTACTAAAAAAAAACTACTCATCAGATCGAGTTCAAACCAATTTTCGTTGGTAGTTTGCATGGTAATGTACATCATATATTTTGTTTAGTTTTTTCATTCTCTTATTTTAGAAGTTAGAGGGGGGGGGGGGGGAACATTTTAGCACTTTGGAAGTGTCTCTCGCGCAAATTATTCAGTGTAGACAAAAACTACATTAGAAACCTCAACATCATGTTTGAAGACCTATCGATAGACATCCCACACATGTAGGTTTGATGAAAAAAAATTTTGTTGAGTGTCAGTTTTAAGTATGGGGGGCAACCCTAATTTTTCTTCTTTTAATTTTTTTTTGGTAAAAATCTTAATGCGGTTCACAGAATACATCTACTTACCCAGTTTCAATAGTTTAGTTCTCATAGTTTCATTTTATTTTCGTAAAGCTTAAAATTGACACCTATTATTTAGCAAGCTTAGTGTCGTATGAATTCGAATAAAAAACGTTGACGCGTAAAGTTTCCCAAACACTATAAGTCTGATTCGGGCCTAAAGAAGGAAATTTTATTATCGCTTGCCAACCGAGCCCACTTAGGGTCAAATCACACTAGCAATACTTTTAGCATGGCGTTTATGGAACTATAGAGTGTAAGAATGAGACAGAATAAACGAGTAAATGCCATGTTAGACGGTGTGCACGAAAAATAAGCTTGTGAACGGAACATATTGTTAGTGTGAAAGAGAAGAATAGGTGCGATACTAGAGTATGCATAAAAGCGTGAACTTCTGAATTACAGAATGTATGAAAGGAATCTGATATGAAATTCTAAATAGGTGCAAGTGAGAGAATTAATAAAACGACATTAAAATGGAACGTCTTCTATTAATCACACCATCACAACACCAAAGGAGTAGCGGCGCGCGCCGCACCGACGAGCAGTTTCATTGAATTTAAAACCTTATATCCATTGTGATAATACATACTCGTAGTATCGTCTGATGCTGTCATTTGTCGGAATGATCGAGGAGTCTCGGGCGGGCTCGCGACTCTTCAAATTTCTCAAGTGATACTGTGTCTTATAACAAACACTATAAGGTTCAAAATTTCTACTTCAAATGAAACCAAATTTAATTCTGATACTTATATTGATAAACAAGCCAATTAATTGTGTAAAATGCTATCCATTATCTTATTGCATAGCCATTAAAATTTCTGTGCGACCCGATCAGCGATAAGTTATCGTAGTAATAAACTGTATCTTCGGGGTGCCCATAATACAGGCGCAACCTAGTCTTGGACCAATCACATAAACTGCGGAGCCAACTGTGGCGTTATTTAAATATATCAATTTATTCAATTTGTCTATATACGTGCTTCTGTTGTTCTGGAAATAAACTACTTTATTATTTAAAATGATGGCTGATGGCGGTTGGAAACGTAAGACCGAGGATCGGGCTGAGTGGCGTATTATAGGAGAGGCTTATGTCCAGCAGTGGACGAACACAGGCTGATGATGATGATTATTTAAAATCGCATTACAATGAAACTGCTCATCGTTGCGCTGCGCGTCGCCGCTGCTTCGGTGTGGCTTGAGCCTTACCGTCTATGATAAAACACTCGCCCCCGGCGGGCGGCGGCGTTTCTGCTCCTTACTCCGTGTCATCTGCTTATAAATCAGGCTCAAATGTGTATAACCCACCAAAGCTAGGAGTTTGAGACGAAAACTTGGCGGGTTCCGTAGGGGAATATGAGGCGCATAAAACTTTGCGTAAACCTCATTAGTCAAGTTCAATGTCGAACCTTTGCGGTCTCGTTTCAAAACGCGGACTGGCGATAGTTTTGGTACTAACTTAGGTCATCATCCTCAGCCTTCTTTATTCCACTGCTGGGTATAGGCCTCTTTCTTATCATGCCATCTTCCTCGGTCCTGTGCCAATCGAGTACTCAGGTACGAATTCAGGTACTAACCATAAATTTTGTGTTAATTAGTTGTAGAACTTGCGTTAATAGTCCGCGTTTTGGAGTAAGTCTGTTGTTGTTTCAGTGATCCGTGAAATTGAATAAATTGAGATAAGTACCAAAAGGTTCACGTGGCAAGGACAGCTTTATTCGAAAAGTCTGCAAAGACTGCAAAGTCTTGAACATCGCCGCATACTTAGCTAATCTAGCATCAATGCTTTAAATATAAATCAAAGCTAAACCTCTTCGATCATTATATCAGATGTCAAATAATATTTATTTATTGTGTGTTGTAAAATCGAATCGATAAATACTTTTATCTCACGAAGCGACTCGCGTCTTACTTGTGGTGACCAAGTGTAAAAACACGTTAATTATGTGTGCGTGAAAACAAATACCTTCGCCCGCGTCTCGGGCGGTACTGAGAGCGTACGCGATCACACACACATTTACATCGTGTTTGTGAACATCGTTACCACTGGTAAAACTCGAGTGGCTTCGTGAGATAAAAGTATCGTACTACGGTACCCTAAAACCCAAAAAAGCAGAAAACAAGCCAAATATGATATTCCGCAAATGGCGTCCTTACCCCGCTGAACTATCGCCCCGAGTCAAATTTTATTGATACACATGTGCGCGACGTATTCGCTGCAAATGAGGCTTTGTGTGTCTCATTTCTGGCTATTTTTCAAATAGTACCCTTGTTATCGATTCCTATACCCAAACTACGGAGTACTGAAACGTAACACTCGGGCTTTTATTTTCATCGTCTTACTAATATTATAAATGCGAAATTTCCCTTCAGTAGTTTGTGCTTGAAATAATAGCAAACGACAATCTTTTTTTGTAATGGTAGGAGGACTCTTGGCAGAGTCCGCCTGGGGAAGAGCCACAGCTTTGCCAGTTATTCTACTGCAGTAATGTGCAAACATTACTGTTTTCCGGTTTGAAGGGCAATGTTTCCAGAGAAATTACAGGGCTTAGAAATATAACAACTTAGATCTCTGGGTGACGAGCGCAGTGCAGTGCTAGGTAATTATTTGGACTCTTCATGTTCCAATAGCTGCGTGTCACTGTGTTGTTATGTGGCAGGCATGTTGCTTACCATCAGGCACATGTACTGCTCGTCTCGTCACTCCTTACTTAAAAATAAAAAAAACTTGGTGTCTTCAAATCGAGAGTGAATCGGTTTTACTATAGATAAATACGCTACGTCGCTTAATATCAGACGAGATGGTGATCTATACTAATACTAATATTATAAAGAGGAAAGATTTGTTTGTTTGTTTGTTTGTAATGAATAGGCTCCGAAACTACTGGACCGATTTCAAAAATTCTTTCACCTTTGGAAAGCTACATTATTCCCGAGTAACATAGGCTACGGCAGATGGCACTGCAGTTGATATCTAGGTTATTATTCGAGCGAAGCCGGAGCGGGCCGCTAGTCAAGTATAAACCTATAAAAGTAAAAAAAACAACCATAGATACATACATTTATTAGTAAGATAGGATTATAGCCCAAGATCCCAGAGCTCCCAGACGTCACCTATTTTCTAATGAATGAAATGTGGACGATTGAGTAGAGTTAGTAAGTACTAAGAACACATGCTTACTCGGTAACTTGCTTAGACGGCCAATTTTGAGATATGGGGGCAATGAAGGTACATACAAACATTACTTACTTCACGTATTTTCTAATAAGTGATTTTCACGTATGTTGTAGGCAATATCCTTAAAAACAAGGTCCCAATGCTCCCAGACACTTTCCGTAGGCCGTTTTGCTTAACAACTCCAAAGTAATAATTTAACTTCACTTCAATTCTCATGCTCCATTTGTAAATATGTTCGGTTCAGACAACTATTTTGAAGCTTTTCCCTATAAGATATACCAATCTAAGGGGGGGCAATCATCCCCTAAACTCAACTATGCCTCTATGGGTAAGAGCGGGAGACTGAGTGAGACATTTATTAGGAAATATTGACTTAAAATTGAGTTTAGCCCCTTAGAGGGATTTAGTTACTAGTAGGACTACAATTTTAATACAAACATTATTTTTCTTTACAAAACCAACTTCAATTTATAAATTACGCAATGTGTCGTCGTCGTGAGTCTACCCTTTCGAACAAATAAAGAATTAACAATATCATTCAGGTGTTCTTGAGAATTCATGGAACGTACACAAAATTTAGTTGTCGAATTGATGACGTCCTCTTTTATTGGAGCGTGTTAAAGAGTGTTATGTGTTATATATAAAAAGTGTAATGAACATAGTGGACACGAGCTTTGTAATTCTGTCGCAACAATGCTGCGTCCTGAGTTAATAGCTACAATTACATCGGTACGAACGACTCTGCGTCGCGGTCACTGCTCCGATACGTTAGAGAGCGAGCGGCGGCGCTAACTATTAATAAGGCCCTCCGCGCGACACGCAATGAATGGCCGTGCTATGATCATAAATGTTAATGTTTGGATGTTTGTTGCTCAATCACGTGAATGGATCGGGCTGGAATTAGAAATACACTTAGATTATAGTCTAGTAAACATAGTATAACATAACATAGGCTCCTTTATAACGTGATAACGGGAACCTGAACTCGGGTAAAACCGCGACGCGCTGCCAGATTGCAATGTATATGTAACATAACATAACTAACAGTCTAGTTCTATCAATAGAACAATCGATGGAACTAGTGGGAACAGATCGTATTTAAAACTATATAAGTATTATATCAGCTATCTGGCCGCCATAGTACAAGCTTTGCTTAGTTTGGGGTCAGATGGTGTTGTGTGTGAATTGTCCACCAATATTTATTTATTTATATATAGTCTCACAAGTTAAATATAAAACATTGTAATGAAATGACATCAACCTTGTAGTTTTGTCACAACAATGCTGTGTCCTTAGTTAATTACCAATTACATCAGTGCTAAGGAAGCTGCCTCGTGGTCACTGCTACAATACGTTAGAGCGCAAGCAGCGGCGCTAACTATTAATAAGCCCCTCCGCGCCGGCACACAATGAATGGCCGAGCTATGTTAATGTTCTGTAACTGTTGATAAATCGGTTTTCATATTATTTAATACCTTTATTTAACTGGTCTCGTGTATTTGTTATGTGTCTGGATGTTTCCGTCTATAATAAGTATGTAGGTATTTAAAATTATCCTACTATAATTTTATAAATGTCAATGTATGGATGTTTGGATATTTGGATGTTTGTTGCTCAAACACGCCCTAACGTATGAACGGATCGGGCTGAAATTTGGCACACAGATAGATTATAGTCTGGAAGAACACATAGGCTACTTGTTTATCCCGAAAAATCCACGGGAACAACGGGAACGGGAACTTCGCGGGTAACACCGCGGGGCGCTGCTAGTATTTAATATTTTGTGTATTAATTATTCTTAACTCGCAGCTTCCCGCGGTTTCAGCCGCGTAGTTCCCGTTTTTCATTATTTTGACGGGATAAAAAGTACCCTATGTGTTCCTTCAGACCATAATCTACCTGTATCTACCCAAATTTCAGCCCGATCCCTTTTATACGTTGAAATTTGTAAGTCAGATTATAGTCTGGAATAACACAGGCTACTATTAATCGCGGGAAAGTAACAGGAACGTAAACTACGCTCTAAAACCCCGGGGCGCCGCTAGCAGAATAAAATCAGCTAAATTAAGAATGTATTTAACTCATTCAAAAAGCCAAGTATAAAGTTTTATTAAAACTACGAACAAAATATAAAACAAGTTTTAAACTCACAGCCTCGAGCGAGCTAGCTTTTTATTTCCGCACGAAATATTCATAGAGATCTCACTACAAGTTTTATTTATTATTTTTAGCTACCCAACTAAGATATATTTTGCTTGGAAAACGCTTATAATTATAACATTACATTTTCAGATTGAATTATTTACTTATTTCAGAATAATAAGCTCTGTTTGTCACTCAAGTAAGAATAAAACTTAATGTCAATTACAAATGTAATAGTCATGTTTTTTTGTGTCACAATAAAGAGTTATCTGTCTATCTATCTATCTATATAGTATACTAGCGGCCCATTCCGGCTGCGCTCGGATATTGTCGAAATAAAAACTATCCTATCTCTCTAGTTGGACCAGACTGCTCACGGTGTGCCAATTTAATTTAAAATCGGTTAAGTAGTTTAGGAATCCATCGCGGACAAACATCGTGACAGGAGATTTATATATTTTAAGATTAAGATTAAGAAGATAATATGCATAAAATGTAAAAGGCAAACATTTAATGTTAGTATTATAGTGGCAACATTGCCGCAGAATCACAATTACTCCGGCTCTTCTACCGCCTTATTAAATTGCATTTAACTTTGCTATTATAGTCTCTATCATTTCAAGTGTAAATAAAAGAGATGCAACATCAAAGCTGAGACAATTTTATTTAGACGGTAGACATTCTGGTTTTAGCGATGTTTTAAATGTAAAACATGGACCAAAAGCTTATAGTAGGTATGGTTCGTGAACTATACAAAGAGTTAAATTAAAACATCGAGGATAAGTCGGAAATCACAAGTCAATTAACAATAATCGAAGAATAAAATGCAAGTATCACTCACAAAAGTCGGGTGAAACGTGAAACGATATAGCTTTTTCGAACTACGAGTAGCCCGATGAGGTCAAGGTGGTATTAGATCAGTAGATCTGCATGATTTCATTTCAGAGAGAGTGCAGTTGCACTCTCTCCAAAATGTATCCAATATTAGAAAAAAAATTGGCAGTCATAGGAACTGCCGATAGAAGTGAAAACTTATAAATCAGAATTCGTAGCTTTACTTTGGAAACTACGCGGGTGAAACGGGAAATTCTGACGCGTTTCTAGATGGCCAATGGTCATGGTGCCGAGTTTACCCGAAGAATACTTATCATTCCCGACCGTGAAGCTAGAATTCAATTCACAGCCCACAGAAATATGTCTGTGGCGCGCCAAACGAAGGTTTCACTTTAAAAACACTAGTAATTTTGGAGCGATGTTCAAGTTTTTAAAGTCTCTTTTCGTACAAGGATTTCGTTACCTATGAAACTTACGCCCTGCTCAAACACCAAACAGCTTTTTATTTCCTCTCCAAAGATTCATAGCGATTCGTTCCCCAACAATTTTTGCCACTTATTTCTACCTACCTAACTACGGCCATCAGGCAGATACACTCCGTTTGGAAAACGCTTCAAGTTTTATTACTCTCGCCAGAGATAACTTTGACTCCAATATTGGATTTATTTCGAGAATATTCTTCGTAAGGTTAACTTTTCATTCTCGGTGTTTGAAGTTTTCGAAGACAATATCGTGTTCGCATGACATGAAAAAGTTTGTCTTGTGTCTACTATCGTGACTGCTCGTAGATTCAGAAAGCGACATCGTTTCGTGATTGATGTTCTGAAGTCTCGAACGAAGAGTTTCGACCGCGCCGCAAAATTGGTTGTCTGTTTGTTGTCGGATACACATCGTGCAGTGTGCAATCAGTGTGAGCAGTGTGTGATCTGTGTCATCTAATACTGCCTCGATCTTTTTGAAGTAAAAACTACTTTAGGCGCGCCTAGACATATTTTTCGTGGGTTGTGAGTTGAATTCTACCGTCACGCTCGGGTATGATAAGAAATCTTCGGGTAAACTCGGGACCATAGCCATTGGCCATCAACAAATACGTCAGTCAATGGAAAATGCTGAAAGGGCGTGGCTTGCCATCATGGCATGGCCATCTAGAAATGCGCCAGCCAATGGGAAATGCTGACGCATTTCTAGATGGTCATGCCATGATGGTCAGGCCACACCCTCCGGTTATACCCGTGTAGTTTCCAAAGTAAGCTATCAAATTCTGAATTATAAGTTTTCACTTCTATCGGCAGTTTCTATGACTGCCAATTTTTTTTTGTATTGAACTGCTAATAGCTCGAAATAGGGACTCGATTCCGAGTGGTTGACTGAACTTGAAGACATAAAGATTGTTACCATCGGGACAAACCCACTCAGAGAATGGATTTTGAAGGGAATTGTATGCATTTCGAAAAGTGAAGCTGATCTGCATGACAACTCACTCAACTTCACACTTACTCTGAATTACATACGACAAAAAACCGATTAGCTAGCAACTAAGTTAGTAGTGGTAGGACTCTTGGCAGAGTCCGCCTGGGGAAGTACCACACCTTTGCCAATTGTTCTACCGCGAAGCAGTAATGTGCAAACATTACTGTGTTCCGGTTTGAACGGGCAATGTTTCCAGAGAAATTACAGGGCTTAGAGATGTAACAACTTAGATCTCTGGGTGAAGAGCGCAGTGCAGTGCTAGGTAATGATTTGGACTCTTCATGTTCCAATAGCTGCGTGTCACTGTGCTCTTATGTGGCAGGCATGTTGCTTACCATCAGGCACATGTCCTGCTCTTCTCGTCACTCTTAATATTAAAAAAAAAAACTTTGTAGCGATTTTCAATACTTTGAAGTCTTACCAATTTGCGATCGTGTTACGAGTATAACGCGTTGTTTATTCTTATTTTGTTATCAAAAGTATCAAAATCTCGTCTACCTGAAGCACTTTATCAGCCGAAGCCGCCCCTAAGTGTCCCGATCCTGTTTCCTCGACAAACACAAGTCTGCGATGAAATAAAAATATTTCCACGAATTTATCGGGGACAAGTCATGAGCGGTTAGTTCAAAATAGGCTAATCGCCGTACGAAATGTGACTTAAGTTAAACTTTAATCTCTTTGAGTTGTTTGACGTAAGAATTGATGAAAATTTCAAGGGAAATTACAACTCAAATATACAAATCATTACTTACCAATGAGCGCAGTACAGTGCTAGGCATTGATTTCGACTATTCATGTGATCTTGAATGGTTCACAAAATTGTTCAAAGATGTTCAAATCTGACCTTTTTTTTCTTGGCTCAAATCCGTTGGCGAAATTTTGTACTCGCATTATGCTTACTCGCTTCTTCTAGCGCCCGGTCTTACTCTTCTTACTTGATATTGTCAAATGTTTTCTTTACTTAACTCATTTACATAATTACAATTCAGAAGTGTTGACCTGAGTAAGAATAGTTAATAATTAATTAAGCATAGACACATAGACAGCTCACTAACCTTATCGCTTTTAGTATGCTTTTAGGTTTCCAAGTCATGGCATGCCGTCTAGCTGTAGCATAAACAGCCCACTAAATGTTCCCACAGCTGTGACTCGGGGCCTTCTTTCGCAAGGGAGAGAGTCAAGGCCATAATCCACCACGCTGGCCCAGTGTGAGTTTTTGAATGACACATGACTTCGAAAGATTCTACGTACTTTTCGATTTCTGCACGATGTTTTCCTTCACAGTTATAAGTTAGCGGCATTACGCACATGACTTCAAAAAGACAGTGGTGCGCGTGGGATTTGAACCCCCTTGGAATTCAATTAAATGTAATCTTTATACGAGTACCTAAATGGGAATAAATTGAATTGAATCATCTATATAATATTTGATCGCTGTCTCTCGTGACTTGCAGTTAAGAAACCTCGAGTTTTACACCGATGGAAATAACTTCGAGATTTGTTTTCGTCTACCTGTGGGGTACTTGGCTACCGGGGGCTTGGTTTTATGCCCAGACTCCACCGACGCGGAGACGAGTCGAGAGAGGATCTGTGTTTTAAACAACCAATACAAATTAGTTGTTCACACATTGCGTGTCCGTTAAGCTTCAGTGGATACCACCGAGCGGATATCGAGACGAGATGTGTGAATAACGAAATTCTATTGGTGGTTGAAAAAAACATCTCGTCTCCGCGCTCACATCTCCGCTTTGGTTGAGTCTTAGCCTTATACACCGCGCCCGCACGGTCCACTTTCGTCAATGTTGCCTTGAGATTTTGATAATGTCTTTGCTAAGGTCATGTTTGTTTTTACTTGTGCTTTGAAGATTCAATCTTTTGTACGCTCTTTGTCGGAATTAATACGCTTACCCCCTCCCTTGTACGTCTACGGAAAAGGGTGATTTTATGAACGTCGGTTACCGAAGGAAGGAAGTTGAAATGGTGGCTTCTTGGTCTCAGTCGAGGAGAAACAGAATCTCGTGGTTTGTTCTGTAATGTAGAAGCCTACTGTTATAGGTAACTTTAAAAAGATTAAAACAATTTTTGAAGTGAAAACGTCTTTAGGCGCGCCTAAACAGATTTTACGTGGGCTGTGAATTGAATTCATTCGTCACGCTAGGGTATGATAAGAAAGCTTCGGGTAAACTCGGGACCATGGCTATTGGCCATCTAGAAATACGTCAGCCAATGGGAAATGTTGAAAGGGCGTGGACAGGCCATCATGGCATGGCCATCTTGAAACGCATCGGCCAATGGGAAATGCTCACGCATTTATAGATGGCCATGCCAAGATGGCGAGGCCACGCCCTCCGGTTACACCCGTGTAGTTTCCAAAGTAAGCTATCAAATTCTGAGTTTAAAGTTTTCACTTCTATGGCAGTTCTTCAGTCTTCTGGCAGTTCCTATGACTGCCAATTTTTTTTTGTTGGTCGGGAGCAATTATTTAACAACGAAAATAATAATCTATATTATAACTAGGAGTGCCTTGCGTTTTTACCCGCGTAGTTTGCCGTTATTTTGTCGGGATAAAAATTTGTGTGATTGTGTAAAATGTAGTCAGGCTGTAACTGTGTGCCAAAATTTCAGCCTGATCTGTTCATACGCTAAGACGTTTTTGATCAACAAACATTGACATTTATAATAGGATTTGGCGAAGAAAATTAATTATTAATTATAACAATTCTCGTCACCAGCGGTGCGCTGGTACTCTTGGATATCTATGAGATTTCGTGACGGCGGAGCGGGTGGAATTTAAATTATAGGAACAAAAACAATAAGAGGGTGGAAGACCCTGGGGTTTGGCCTTTTCTCCAGAAACACAAAAGAAAGGTCCTACCTTAAGAATCCAGCGTCCTCCGGGCGATTGAGCGGCAGTTCTTCTTCCTCAATTATATTTCCTTCAGCAGCTGCCTTTGAATTGTGTGTTGCGAAATAATCTTGTGGTGCGGTGCGGTACAAATCGGTAACTTTAACTGGTGCGAGGCGAACTTTATAAACAGCTGGAGTATAAGTTACTTTTAAGAATGCGCGAAAAGAAGTGACGTGCGCCCTCGGCGCGAAATCGGTTAAATACTGCTCCGCGGGACGAGTCACCCGAGAGTGGCGTGAATTGTCAGGCGAGGTACCCTCTAAGTGACTCAGAAAAAAAGAACCATCCCCCCGGCCTTCAGGAGTTGTAGGCTCCTGAACTAAAGGGAAATAGGAATAGGAGACAATACAAATAAGTATTAGATGCGGAAAATATACAAATACATATAGTGTGGATAGGATATAGGTTAAACGGATAAATTGTTTAACTTGCGGGTTGGGTGAATGATGCGGGTAAAATCAATGGTGCGGGTAAAAAACAAGGGTGCGGGTTGGAGCAAGGGTGCGGGTAATAATGCATCCAGTGACTAATCACGGATGTCTGGAATAAATAAATATTAAATACGCATGTAAAAGAGAATGAAAAAAAATAAGAGTGTGAATTAGATTTACACATGCTAAGTAGACATGCGTAAGAGAAAAACAAAAGGTGCGAATTATTGGGAGGGTAAAACACACAGTTTTACCACTGGTCGAATGTAAGTGCCATTTTTTGTGCGTATCTCCACAATACGAGCGATGCCGTCCGAAGAGGATTTAATATCTTCAATTATACCTAATGGCCACTGTAGTGGCGGTGAATTTTCTGTTTTAAGTAAAACTACAGTGCCTTTAGTTACCGGGTTAGTTTTAGTATTCCACTTGACACGAGTTTGGAGCGTGTTGAGGTATTCCCGTCTCCAACGGTTCCAGTATCTCTGAACTATGCTGTCAACTAGACGTTTGTTGCGGATCAAGTCTACGGAATCTATGCGCGGATCGGAATGAAAAGAATCTAATGGACCTTGTGTTAGAAAGTGCGAAGGGGTTAAAGCTTCAGGTTCCGAGGGGTCAGAGCTTAACGTGGTTATAGGTCTTGAGTTAAGGATAGCCTCGACTTGCGTTATTACTGTTAGCATTTCTTCGTACGTGAGGAGAGCGTTTCCTATAGTACGGCGCAGGTGGACCTTTAGAACCCGGATCATACTTTCCCAAGGTCCGCCCATATGGCTAGCGGATGGTGGGTTTAGAACCCAATTTATACCTTGATAAAGGGTTTCTTGTGTAAAGGAATCACCGAATGTTTTGGATTTAAGAAATTTATTAAGTTCATTGAGTTTTGTTTTCGCGCCTATAAAATTTGTTCCGTTGTCGGAGTATAGCGAAAGGACTTTTCCTCGACGTGCTATGAATCTACGAAAGGCGCGAAGAAAGGAAGCTGTTGATAAGTCGACGGAAATCTCTATGTGTACTGCGCGGGTTATCAAACAGGTAAATAGCGAAAAATAACAACGCTCCCTTCGTGCACCACGATAGCGGCTAATGAGAATATCTTGTGGACCCGCATAATCTACGCCCGTCCAAAGAAAGGGCTTTGATGCTTCGTTTACGCGAACAGCGGGAAGAGAAGCCATAAACGGCGTCTCTGTGCGTGGTTTAGCTTTGAAGCAGCTGTTACAAAAATGAAAGCGTTGTTTGACAGTACTGCGTCCGGATATAATCCAGAATTTCTGTCTCAGTAACGACAATAATAACTGTGGCCCTGCGTGTAGGTATTTGCGATGATAATAGTCGATGATAAGATTGACTATATGATCCTTTTTCGGGAGAAGAATTGGATGCTTACTATCGAATTCGAGAGATGAATTATGTAATCGTCCACCGACGCGGAGGATGTCATTTTTCAAAAACGGAGAAAGCGGGAGAAGTTTCTTAGAGGCTGGTTGACCTTTTGAAATAGTTTTCATGTCATTTTGAAAATATTGTCGTTGAAGGGCTTTTATAATCGCAGTCTCAGCAAAGTGTAAATGTGTAAGTTGCATTCTATCAGTGCGGGGAAGTTTCCTAATAAATATATATATATAAACGACGATGCGGAGAAGCTTAGACCAAGAAGAAACGCGCTTAGCTAGAGAACATAGAAAAGGTTCTGGATCATCGGTGACAAGAAAAATGTTTGCCTGCCTTTTAAGCTCTAACAGTTTTTCATCTTGTGCGGGATTAAAAATGAATCTATTAATCGGCCATGTGTGTACTTCATTTAAAGCCCACGGGGGGCCATGTAGCCACAATTTATGGTTTAAAAATTGACCAGGTGTAAGGCCGCGACTTAAACAATCACTAGGATTCAGTGCGCTTTCACAGTGAAAAAAATGGTTTGCGTGAAGATTGTCCTGTATTTGAGAGATACGGTTGGCAACAAAAGTGTCGAATCGATGCGGAGACGAATGAACCCAATGAAGGGCTACTGTCGAATCAGTAAACGCGAAAATTTCATCTATTTGACAGCGGCAAGAAATAGTTTCTATCATAAATCGAAGCAATTTGGATAATAATAATAACGCGCACAGCTCTAAACGAGCTAAAGAGACAATTTTG
The DNA here is from genome assembly GCA_963693475.1 of Ectropis crepuscularia. NCBI lineage: Eukaryota > Metazoa > Arthropoda > Insecta > Lepidoptera > Geometridae > Ectropis > Ectropis crepuscularia. The sequence continues at coordinate 2,116,810 of OY856365.1, read as the reverse complement.
AGCGGGGCGACCTTGCTCTTTGAGCCTATCAAATGGACCTGGTTATTACCCGAGGTATGTTGAGTGGCAAGGTACACGGAGGCACCCATCGCCTTTTCTGAAGCATCCGCGAACCCTAAGAGTATGACGCGAGAGTTAGGCCTAATACCTACAAAACGGGGTATTTTAAAATTATGTAACGTAGGGAGCTCCGTTAAGAAGCGTTTCCACGCTAAACAAATGTCCAGCGGTGGGGTAGAATCCCAGTCGACGCGTGCCGTCCAAACAGCTTTTATTAATAACTTTGCGTGTAATATAACAGGACCGCAAAACCCGTTAATGTCCCATAATTTCGCGACCGTCGAAAGCATAAGGCGTTTTGTGCATTTTGACTGCGGGTTAAATTTTACGGCAATAGAAAACTCGTCTTCGACTGGAGACCAAATTAGGCCTAAAAGCTTCATATTATCCTCTTTGTCGAATTCGATTTTCGAAGATAAACGATTTTCCAGTGGAATCGCTTTTAACACTTTAGGTGAGTTGCTCACAAATTTAACCAAGTCAAACCCACCACGCTTAAATAACTCGATCAAATCTTGTGCCAGCTGAGCACCTTCCTCAGCGGTAGCTACCGAAGCTCCCAAGTCGTCCATGTATAAATTATTAACAGCGGTTTCCGATGCGTTTGGAAGATCAGTTTCATCTTGAGCGAGTTGTTTGACTGTTTTCATAGCGAGGTACGGCGAGCATCGCAAGCCAAAGCAAACCCGATTAAAGTGATATAGTTTGGTGGTAGAATCGCCGTCAAATTTATATAGAATATTCAAAAAACGACGGTCTTCCTCGCGGATTCCTATTGCTAAAAACATTTGTCTGATGTCAGCGGTCAGCGCGATTGGAAACAATCTAAATTTTAAAATAATCGCGGTTAGATTAGCTTGTAAATTAGGGCCGGAATGTAGACAGTCATTGAGTGAAGCGTTCGTGTCAACACATTTTGCGCTCGCGTTCAATACAATACGTAGCGCTTTGCCCTCCCGGCAGACGCCATGGTGCGGAATAACGTAATAATTTTTATTATTTAGCGGTGGTGCAGGTGATAATATACCCTCACTAATATAATTTTTCAAAACAGTGTCATATTCCATTTTTAAGGCGGTATTTGTTTGGAATTTTCGTTCAAGGGATGAAAAACAGCGAGAGGCTACGGTTAATGAATCACCCAACGTCACGGTTGATTTTATAAATGGTAAAGCCGTAACATACTGTCCAGTAACTTTATTGCGATGCGTGTTTGACGCGTAGAAGTTTTCACATTCTTGATCCCTTTCAGACAAATAAGTTTTAGTGGGTACCGATTCGAGATCCCAGAACTTGGAAACTAAACTTTCAATTGAATTACCCTCACTCGACGAGAAAAATGAGTGATTGTTTTCATTATTGTCTGATCCATTATGAGCCTGTAACGTAGCTATTGATCCTAATATTACGTATCCAAAAGCAGTTTCCAAAAGATCGGGACGCCCTGGTGGACCCAGCAATTTTCCGGGTCGTAATATCTGTAAAAAGGCTTCAGCCCCCAACAAAATATCGATCTCGGCGGGTTTATTAAAATGCGGGTCTGCCAGCTGGAGTTTACCTATATAAGACAGCGGTGAGATGTCAAATTCACAGCTGGGCAAACAACTTGAAATGGTTTTAAGAACGAGAGGTTTAATCCGCAAGTTAACGTTTCTGTCATATTTAGATACCAACGTTACGTCTGTATAGCCTAATATAGACTGGTAGCTGCCACCAATTCCGTTTACGAAACGGTCAGTATCATCGTGAAAGATGTTAATACCTAATTTCCTGCAAGCGAAGCGGGAAATAAAATGATTTTGCGATCCATTGTCCACGAGGACACGAACTTGAATCACGGAACCGTCTCTTTTGCGAACATCAGCAAGAACGGTACCCAACAAAACATTTTGAGTTTTTCGCAAAGATTTTGAATTTGCGTTCATACTACAAAATGAAGCGTCATTATTCGTCGGTTCATTCAAAAATAAATTTGAAGTAGCGTTATTATTCTGAGCAGCCACTACTGGACTACGACTGTTATCACTCGACGGACCGGTTCTACTGTTATCAGCTTGAAAACAGAGTGAAGTGTGGTGCTTTTTTTTACAATTTGCACAAGTTCCCTTAGACCGGCATGCGTTTGAATTATGTTGCGAACTCAAACAGTTAATGCAAGCGCGTAATTGTTTTACATGTTCGTAACGTTCTCGAGCGGTTAAAGTCCTGTACTTTTTACAGGAATACAAGTGGTCGTGTTTGTCATTGCATAATGTACAAATGTTATCGCTTACTAAGAATGCGCGTGAATTATTTTTCGGAATGTAGTTTTCTGACAGCTTGGCTCTCACACAAGTACTTGAGTTTTCACTCGTCCTATTCAAAACCTTAATACGGTCGCGAACAAATTTAGTAATTTTATCAAACGCAGGTATTTCCGAATCGCGGTTATCCATTTCGAATAAACGTGCCGAATCTCTGTCCAGCCGTTGTAATAAAAGGTATGACATGACAAAATCGTACAAGTCGGGTATGTTTAAGTTAATTAATGCGAGATGCGAATTTGAAAATTGGTCGATTAAATATTCTAAGTTATTAGCGGTGGGGGAAACAATGGGCTTCAATGAGAAAATTTGGTTTAAATAAGTACTAGCGAGATTTCTCTTATCTTCGTATTTAGAAACGAGCGCGTTATATATTGTTTCATAGTTTTCTTCACAGGGTACGAATCCAATGTATACTTGTTTCGCTCGACCTTTCAATTTACTAGTGAGATAAAATATTTTTTCCGTTACGGAAAGCGATGAATTTAAATGTACAGCCCTTTGGAAAGTAGCATAAAATAAAGGCCAGTCGTTTGCATTTCCGTCAAATTCCGGTATTTCTATACGAGCTAGCTTAATATTTTGAAATGTTTTATCTGGTTTAACCGTTGGTGTGAGCGCTGTGGTTGTAATAAACTGAGAATGTTTACGTTTAACACGACAATAAAGATCTTCAAATGCGAGCCATTGATTGAAATCCGGAACTGAATCCTTATCAATTTTCAATAATAAAGATTCGATATCTTTCACGCAAATCTGAAAGTTACACCTGATTTCTTGTAAAGTCTCAACCGAGCACAGAAATTCTTCCAATAATTCTGGGTCATTCAAATTAGCACGCGATTTATCGTATATTTGTTGAAGACGCTCGAAATATACTTGTCTTTGACATTCCAATAATTTTAATTTTTGATCATTAGACGACGTCATCGTGATCAAATCCAGACAATAGGTATGATCCAAACTCAAATGTTAAAGTGATCGTACAAAATAACAAAAATGCGAGGTAGGTAAATAAATAATTTCCAACGGCGAACGAGATAATATAATGCGTTGGTAATTATAAGTGATTTATGTAGGTAGTCATTAACAGAATTGAAAACGGTTTATAAAAATTGCGGTGTAAATGCGAAATTCGAGTTTATTAGGCGATGCGGTAACCAAAGGCAATGTTTGACTTTTGAATGTTAAATAATTTAAATAAGCAAATATTATTTATTTAGAGTGACGAGACGGGTAACGACAAATCTGTTCATAAAAGTCAAACGTCACGAAGTTGATTGAACATGAAGAGTCTAAATCACTGTTTGACACTGCACTGCTCGTCACTTTGAGATTTTAGGTGTTATATCTCTTAGCCCAGTCGTATATCTGGAAACTTTGCCCTTCAAACCGTAACACAGTAGGTAACTGCTTGACGGCAGAATAATAGGCAAAGCTGTGGTACTTCCCCAGGCGGGCTTGGCAAGAGCCCTACCACTACAAAACGAACTTGACTTCAAACGAGAGACACACAAAATAGGCGGTAGATAAATAAATTAATAGGAATGGGGTAAATAGCCACGAAATCTCAGGATAAACAAGGCATCCGAGTGACGAAGGACCATTAAATGGCGAAGAAAATTAATTATTAATTATAACAATTCTCGTCACCAGCGGTGCGCTGGTACTCTTGGATATCTATGAGATTTCGTGACGGCGGAGCGGGTGGAATTTAAATTATAGGAACAAAAACAATAAGAGGGTGGAAGACCCTGGGGTTTGGCCTTTTCTCCAGAAACACAAAAGAAAGGTCCTACCTTAAGAATCCAGCGTCCTCCGGGCGATTGAGCGGCAGTTCTTCTTCCTCAATTATATTTCCTTCAGCAGCTGCCTTTGAATTGTGTGTTGCGAAATAATCTTGTGGTGCGGTGCGGTACAAATCGGTAACTTTAACTGGTGCGAGGCGAACTTTATAAACAGCTGGAGTATAAGTTACTTTTAAGAATGCGCGAAAAGAAGTGACGTGCGCCCTCGGCGCGAAATCGGTTAAATACTGCTCCGCGGGACGAGTCACCCGAGAGTGGCGTGAATTGTCAGGCGAGGTACCCTCTAAGTGACTCAGAAAAAAAGAACCAGGATTAAATATTAAAATTTGTCGTCTAAATACGTTTATTACGGTATCTAGACACGGCAGTGTGGCCAGCCGATTTCATTCAAGTAAACTGGTGAGCCGCACCATGTGTAATATTACACGAACCATTTGGAGCTACTTTTATCCACCTCATAACTTTAAAACTATTGCACAGTAACTTGTCAAATTGGTCATTATTGTGACTGTAGATGTAGAGTATTGCCAGGTTGTGAACCTGTCTGGTTACGATCGGCTGCGGTCGGACGGTAGCCATTGTATCTCGGGACATGCCTCACGCTCCATTGTCGGTGGATTGTAGCCAGTTAACCTGCCTGAAACACATCGCTCTAATCATTATCAGATACGTACGTGCAGAAAGGGGCAACTGGCTTCTTAATTCAGGTATTAAGTAAGCACAGAACTATAAATCGTAGATTCGATTTCAATTTGATTGGATTTAATTTTCATTCCCAGGGCAAATATTTGTGTGATGAACACACATATTTGTTCTGTGACAGGGTATTTCTATGGGTAGCTAATAAGTATAGAATTATAAAAGTATTGGATCACCTATCTAAAAAAAAAAAATATATTGGTGGACAATTCACACACAACACCATCTGACCCCAAACTAAGCAAAGCTTGTGTGATGGCGGCCAGATAGCTGATATAATACTTATATAGTTTTAAATACATACTTATTGTACATAGAAACACCCAGACACAGTGCAAACATTTGAATTCATCACACAAATATTTGCACTGGGTGGGGATCGAACCCACGACCCTCGGCTTCGCAGGCAGAGCTACTACCCACTAAGCCACAAGGCCAGTCCATCTAGCTATCTATCTAGCTCCCATAGTGCAAGCTTTGCTTCGGGGCAAAATTCGTGTTATAGTTGCTTAAATGTGGCTACGCGATAAATAATAAAAAGGCAGTCACATTTTCAAGTATTTTCATAGTTTTGAGAGAGTTGACAGATCAACAGTAGGGAGGGAGGGATACACGGAAATGATAACTTGCTGTTACACTTTAGACGATAAAATGTTTTCTAAATTACATGTATGCTTCCTGAAGCCGACAACGACTCCAGACACTTTAAAAACGTACATGAACAAGAAAAATCCATGTGCCGAGTATCATATCGAGAAAATTCTCTTGAAGCATACGCACTATGCATCGTTTGCCGTGACCGTGCCAACAAGCAAATATGAGTTTTTCATGAAAGCTGATAATTGGCCAAGTAGAGTCGAAATTAGTCCTTGGTTTCGACGCGGCGACCGGCGGGCGGTGCGCCCGTCCTCAGATGCCGCAGATAACGCAAGAAACACCGGACCAACCACGACCGCAAGCGCGGGGCGGCGGACGCAACACCACCCCCACCGCTCCGCCGGCGGCTCCCCTACGACGACAGCTGGCGGCCGTAGTACAAAACTCAGTGTTTAGTATGAACGCGCAGTGCTTACCACCGAGACAGTTGACAATATGCCACCAAAACATTAACTCGCTAAACGATAAGACTCAACGATTAGAAGTTCTCTTAGAAACTGATCTTAAGTGCGATGTTCTTGCATTAACAGAACACTGGCTTACCGCCCCGAATTTACAATGTATACACTTAAAAGGCTTCAAGTTAGTGTCTAGTTTTTGTAGAAATAATGTTATCCATGGCGGATCTTGCATCTTTGTAAATGAAGCACTAAAGTGTGTCGAAAACGTTGAGTTATCAGCATTGTCAGTAGAAAGATTTTGCGAAATTTCCGCGATTGACGTTATGGACTTTGACATTACTATCATTTGCATTTATCGCACAGGCCTAGCTCATGTTAGAGGTTTCTTAAGTGGCCTGGAACGTTTGCTCGATAAGCTCAGTGCAACCGATAGAACATTCATGATTCTCGGTGATATAAACATAAATATTTTAGACAACACTAGCGCTGACTGTAAAAATCTGTTTGACTTACTCCACTCCTATGATGTGAGTTCAATTGTAGACTTCCCTACTCGTATAACAGAAAAGTCACAAACAGCGATTGACCTTATTTTCACAAATGTAGCGCGACAACTTACTTCCGCAAACTCAATAAATACGCTTCTGTCGGATCACTTGGCTGTACGTGGAGTACTGAAATTTGCTCACTCAACACCCGCACAACTCACTCGCCGCACGCGTGATTTCTCGCAAAATAACCGGTCAAACTTCGTTATGTCTCTTGACAGTATAGATTGGCCCGAGGTAAGCGAGAGAAACAAAACCGCTCAAACATTTGTGGTGGCACTGATTAATATTTTAGCAAATAAGTATGATACATGTTTCCCGATAAAACGAACACCAAATAACAAACGTGACGCGTCGTGGGTTACACCTGACATAATTGATCTAAAATCGTTGTTGTTTGATATTTCAAAATTAGTTGACCAATTTCCTGAGGAAGAGAACTTAATAGCTATATTTGACGATCTCAACAGGAAATACATTTCGACTTTGAATATGTGTAAAACAAATCATTATAGTAGTATAATACACGGAAGTACGAATCCATGTAAAGCTATGTGGGGAATCGTGAACACGGAGAGGGGGAAAAACAATACTCCAAGGTCGAACTGCTCCGAGATCGTAAAAGATTGCAACGGCAGTAAGTTTAGTTTGCCAAAAGATGCAGTAAATGCTATGAATGTTCGGTTTTTAAATGCAGCTGCTGCCTGTGGGGCACCTAAAGCTGATGCTGCTACTGTACGTAAAATATTAGTATCAGCACGTCAAGCATCTGACCGTTCCCTCAGACTAACAAGTTTCTCGGCTGATGAGGTATTCCGTATAGTTTCTTCCAGAATACCCCCAAAAAAGTCAAAAGACATTCACGGTGTTTCGATGGAGCTAATTAAGTTAGCAATTCTGCCTCTAGCTCCGGTTCTCGCCACACTGTTTAATAAGTGTCTTAGAGAAGGCTCGTACCCGTCGTCGCTGAAAATATCGAAAGTGTCCCCGATATTTAAAGGCAAAGGCAAGACGGACGATATTGATGGATATAGACCAGTATCGATTATACCAGCAATAGCCAAAGTGTTCGAAAACGGCTTGAGTTCGCGATTAGTGGCCTACTTATCGGAAACCAAGGCGCTGTGTGAACAACAATACGCATACCGCGAAGGGAGGTCTACGATTTCTCTAACGCGTGAAGTGATTCGTAGTGAGTTGGCTGCCCGTGAACGTAAAGATCAAGTAGCTGTATTGTGCTGTGACTTATCGAAGGCCTTCGATGTCGCAGACCACAAGACCTTAGCTTTAAAGCTTAAACACTATGGCATAGCTGGGAAATCATACGAGGTATTGACTGACATGTTACGAGGCCGCTCTCAAGTAGTGGATGCTGGCGATGGCGATAATAAATCAGATCCACTGCCTTCGTCTATGGGAGTACCGCAGGGTTCGTCGGTGTCAAATATAATGTTTTCTCTCCTACTAAACGATCTCCCCGATGCCGTAAAGGGTGCAGGCATATTCATGTATGCAGATGATGTGGCTGCCGTAGTAACAGCTCTTACAATAGAGGAATTGGAAGAGAAATTAAATATTGTAATTAACGGCTTAAATTCATGGTTTAGAGCTAATGGTTTTATGTTAAATTCAAAAAAGACTCACTTCGTTCACTTTTGTCTGTCGGGCCATCATACAAAACCACTTAAAGTTTCGCTAAACGGTGTCAGAATTGAGCAAGTACAGAACACCACATTTTTGGGATTCGAGATTGATCGCAGCATGACGTGGGAGCACCACATCGACAAGATGTGTGCTAAGGTCAGCAGTGCGTGCTTTGCGTTAAGACGAGTATCCCGAGTGGTGTCTGCGGATGTGTCGCGGGCGTGTTACTTTGCCACAGTGCATTCTCGGTTACAATACAGCGCCGAGCTATACGCGCGCGCTGCCGATTGGGAGCGTGCGTTCCGCGCCCAAAAACGTGCCGTACGTGCTATCGTTGGCGTATCGCAATGCACATCCGTCAGACCATATTTCAAAGAGCTTGGCATACTTACGTTACCTGCTATAATGATCTTCCAGGTGGCTGTGTATGTCAGAAATAATCTAGAATCATACAATACGCGAGGAGAGAGACATTCTCGTAACATGCGTAACGCGGATAAGCTGGATGTTATACCACACTCTCTAACGAGGTCACGGAAGTTAACTCACATTATGGGACCTGAAGTTTATAACACGCTTCCCAAAATAATTAAATCTGCCCCAAGTTTCGGCAGCTTCAAAAATAGATTAAAGTGCTGGCTTATCGATCAAACTTTTTATAGTTACACCGAATTTTTAGAGAGTGATGGCAAAGTCCTATAAAAATGAATGCAAACATTTGACATGGAACATATTATACTCATATAATGCTTGACAGTTTTCTGTACAATAATTATTATAATACAGTAAAGTAGTCATTTTAAACTTTGAAAATGTATACAATTTGTATGCTCTTTCTTTTGTTTTATGTTTTTATTAATTGACGTGTAAATTGTACATTTATGAATAAAGTACTTTGACTTTGACTTTGACTTTAAACCAAGTTTGTTCTGGCGAACCACAACAGAGCTCATGCTGAAATTAATAGCTAAAGTCGTCACCATCCATACCGGAGCGTAGTGCTTTAATACCTACTGCACTTATTTTTTAAAACACACAACACCTCAAAAACATACTTAGCAATTGAGGACATCAATGTTAAGAGCAATCTCTTTCAGGCCCCCATTACTTGACAGCAGAATAAGGCAACTATGAATAAAATTGTTACACAGATTAAATGTCCTGGGTATATTATTGTCTTTGAATTATTACGATACCAAAAACTCCTAAATTATGTATTGAAACATCCACATAATAATAGTTATATATGTACATCCTTGCTTACTTCCATACATCAATGCATCAAATATAATAGTATTGTAGTATAAAATAAAGTAGCCAAGTGCGAGTTGGACTCGCCCATGAAGGGTTCCGTTCCAGCAAGTAACATAATATACATAGTACACATAGTTCTTGTAGTTCGTTGTAACTTTGATCGAAATTTTAATAATAGTGTATTTATGACGTACTAAAAAAAAACTACTCATCAGATCGAGTTCAAACTAATTTTCGTTGGTAGTTTTCATGGTAATGTACATCATATATTTTTTTTAGTTTTTTCATTCTCTTACTTTAGAAGTTAGAGGGGGGGGGGACACATTTTACCACTTTGGAAGCGTCTCTCGCGCAAGTTGTTCAGTGTAGACAAAAGTTATCTTAGAAACCTCAACATCATTTTTTAAGACCTATCGATAGACATACCACACGTGTAGGTTTGATGAAAAAAAAATTTTTGAGCTTCAGTTCTCAGTATGGGGGGCACCCCTAATTTTTGTTTTTTTAAAAAACTTTTGTAAAAATCTTAATGCGGTTCACAGAATACATCTACTTACCAAGTTTCAACAGTGTAGTTCTCATAGTTTCGGCAAAAAGTGGCTGTGACATACGGACGGACAGACAGACAGACAGACAGACATGACGAATCTATAAGGGTTCCGTTTTTACGTTTTACGGAACCACCAAATTTAGGAAATGTTGACGAAATAAAAGTATGGCGTATGAAGTTCGCCGGATCAGCTAGTGTATATATAATACTAGCTGTTACCCGCGACTTCGCCCGCGCGTAATAAATACTAAGGTAACTCAGGCAGTACCTATTTGTATACCCAGACACATTTACGGTTACTAAAAACAGCTAAAAATAAAATAATTGTACAGAATTTCATCAGAATCGGTTCAGTTGTTTAGATCTGAAAGCATAAGAGACATACGGCCCCCATTTCAACTCCAATTTCATCCCCGTACAGTTCAAAATTACAAAATTGCTAGAACAAACATTCGTTTGCCTGTCAAGTGTCTACACACAGCGTTTAATGGTTTTATCTTTTGGGAATTTCTTTTTTTAACTGTTGGGAATTTCCATATCGACATTCTTTTCCCATTTCAACCCCAATTTCACCCCCGTACAGTTTGAAATTACAAAATTGCTAAATCAAACATTCGTTTGCTTCGTGTCAAGTGCCTTTAAACAGAGTTTCATGGTTTTATCTTCAACGGTTGGGAACTTCCTTATTGACATTCATCCCTCATTTCAACCCCAATTTCAACCCCGTACAATTTGAAATTACGAAATTGATACGACAACCATTCGTTTGCTTTGTGTCAAGTGTCTATATACAGAGTTTCATGGTTTTATCTTCAACGGTTGGGAACTTCCATATTGACATTCATCCCCCATTTCAACCCCAATTTCACCCTCGTATAGTTTGAAATTACAAAATTGATAGAACAAAATATAATTGCTTCGTGTCAAGTGTCTAGATACAAAATTTGATAACTTTAAAAATGACGAATTTTCATACAACCGTCCATCCCTTGTTTCACCCTCTTAGGGGTTGAATTTCGCAAAACCCCGTCTTAGCGAGCGCCTACGTGCTAAAACGGACCTCCATGCAAAATTTCATATACCTAGCATTTGTAGTTTCTGAGATTCTTTGATGAGTGACCTTTCGCTTTTATATATATAGATAATTTTATTGTGGGTGGGAATCGAGTCCATGACCCTCGGTTTCACAGACAGACTTACTACCAACTGAGCCACTACGCCAGTGTATAGATCTAGTGATAATAGGATAGTGATAGTGTAAGCGGCTCCGAATGCATTCAACTGCGGTCGAGCGCTGTCCATTGTGCGGATGTTGGAACATGCCTCATGCCTCGCGCGCCATTGTCAGTTCATGGTGGCTAGTTAGCTTGCCCGGGACGTTTAGTCCTATGATACTGATGTAGCGCAGTTACAGATATGTTCCGAGTATGCTTCATGCTTTTAGTTATGCTCTAGATATGTACGTAAGTTATTTTATGATTGAAAAGCAGTTTGACACTGTTTATTTGTGTCTCTGACGTTTATGTCATGAAAAGTTAGCTTGCACGCTGATATTTAGAATAGCATATATAATCTTGCTACCTATGAAACTTATGTAGTGCAGTTACACTTATGCTTCGAGTAGTTATGCACTAGCAATGTGCAAAAATCAGTTTGGCACTGTTTATGTTATGTTTGTTTGACTTTTATGTCATGAAAAGTTAGGTTGTACCCTGATATTTAGAATAGCATATAGGATAGGCTACTTTTTAATGCGGGTAAACTACGGGTAAAACCGCTGGTTGCTGCTACGAGACTGTAACTATTAGCTGTTCAACCCATAGTGCGTATCTCTAGTATACATTACTATCTCCAGTTCCAAAGCACCGCATTAAGCTGTATCACTTGTACGGTATAGCGAGTCATAACTAGTAAACTACCCGATAGCGGTGTTAAGTTATCAACCCGCGTAGTGGCAACACTCTCGTTACGAGGCGAAACAGGAGGAGCGCGGCGAAGTGGCTGCTTATCCGGCGACGGGCATCCGGCTTCCTGCGAAACTTATCTGGCCGCTTAACCGGCTGGGGTATGCGAGCAAGCCTGCGGGAATGATCGTGCTATATCAATACGTTAGTAGAGATTGCTGCGCCTTCCAAACAGATATCGTCTCTTATTTGTTGGACTACCCTCACTTTTTTAAATACACTGTAAAATTGTAAATACCGTCAGATAATAATAAAACGAAGTCAAATTGTAAACCAAACTAACCTACCGCAGGATTGTAATCTCCAGTTCCAAAGCACCGCATTAAGCTCTATCACTTGTACAGTATGTTGAGTCATAACTAGTAAACTACCCGATAGCGGTGTTAAGTTATCAAGCCGCGTAGTGGCAACACTCTCGTTACGAGGCGCCGCGCCGGCGAAACACGAGGAGTGTTGCAAAGTGACTGCTTATCCGCCGCCGGGCATCCGGCTTCCTGCAAAACTTATCTAGCCGCTTAACCGAGCCGGGGTGCTCGGGCGAGCAAGCCTGCGGGAATGATCGTCTAAATCTATCGCTAATATTTATATTTATAACGATTTGGATTTTTGTTGATCAGTCACGTCGGAACAGCTGAAAAGATTAGTTTGAAATTTGGAACACGGTTTGATTACAGTCTAGAATAGTACGTCGGATGCTTTTTACTAACGAGAACTGCGAGAATGAAACCGCGGGGTGGGTACTGCTGCTTTTAGTATGTTAATGATGATTGCCACGCCTATCTGATGGGTTGCGCTCTCGTTTTTAAAATACAACATATGTATGAGCTAAACTTTAACTGGGACTCACCTCATTGATTCAGTTAAAGTGAAAAGTGTAACATGCTTATCCAGGAGACAACTATTCACTCTTCATTTGAAGACACTCATAAGCTGGCAGGCATTTGAAGATAAGCTGGCAGGACTACTACTGCAGGTAGTTAATTCTAAACTGCAGACGTTCTGAAAATAAACGAGTTTTCGAACCGTTTCATGCGAAATCAAAGCATCTCAAATTCCAATTGGTGCAGTGATTTTCCGATCTTTCACGTTCGGTATCGGAAAGGAGATATTGGGATTAAGTCGAATAATTCCTTAGCATTTCCACCAAAATTCTCGACGTATAAATAAAAGGTACTTTAAGTTTGATGTCAGTAATATCGTAGCTCTTTAATGATTAGACTGATTTTGATGTCATTTTTTTGAAGCTGATGTGGTCGTTATTATTCTAAGTTTTGACTTGTACCGCATTTTACTACATTTATATGTTTACAATACATCACATGTATATATTTTTTTGATGATACGAACGTCACGATTATAATTACCAAATAATCCCGCGGGAAAGCTCGCCCGTCTGAATCCGACTGTTAGCTAGATCGAAACTCGATATCCCGGACACATTTATATCGATTATGTCGGGGTTGGAGTTCGATGTAACGCGACGTTGATGTGGGGATGTCGTAACTGCCGCCTTCGAGGGGGCTTTTACTTTTACTTTGTACGTAACCAAGTTTTATGGTTTAGTTGTAGTGTTATGAACGAAGTTACGGCTGGTCTAGTCGGGGAAACGGCGACTGCCGATCCGGAGACCCCGGGTTCAAATCCCACGCCCACCACTGATTTTACGAATTCATGTGCGTAATGCAGCTAACTTTAAAACGGTGAAGAAAACATCGTGAGGATACCGATATGTACTTGGAATCTTTCGAGGACACGTGTCATCGCACTGGGCCTGCGTGGTGGATTATGACCTTGATTCTCTGCTTGCGAGAGATGGCTGCAAGTCCCAGTAGTGGGAACGTCCGGGATGAAGGGCATTGTTTCCAGAGAAATTACAGGGCTTAGAGATATTATATCTTAGATCTCTGGGTGACGAGCGCAGTACAGTGCTAGGTAACAATTTGGACTCTTTAAATTCCAATAGCCGCGTGTCACTGTTCTGTTATGTGGCAGGCATGTTGGTTACCATCAGGCACGTGACCTGCTCGTCGCTGAAAAAAAACCTAACGCGAGTAAAACCGCGGTGAGCTGCTAATTACCAAAAAATGTCAGCTTTCGTGAATATCGGTTGACTTGTGAAGAGTTCAGTGGGAACTAACAAAATGAAACTTGATTTTTATACACTACTAGCGGTCCGTTCCGGCTTCGCTCGGATTTCGTCATATAAGGACTGTTAATCGAAAAAAAACTATCCTATCTCTCAAGTTGGACCAGACTGCTCACGGTGTGCAAATTTAATTTAAAATCGGTTAAGTAGTTTAGGAATCCATCGCGGACAAACATCGTGACAGGAGATTTTTTATATATTAATAATATGATAACAAGTCTCAATCTCACCCTTATCTCTCTATTCCCGAAAAATAAAATTAAAACTTGCACAGCCAATACGAAACATCCCGCCTGTATATTGTTTTAATCTTAAAGTAATTTTTTCAAATCTGCCACCCACAGGAGAGCTTATATACCTCTTGGCGGGTACTTCCCGTTTTTTGCTCCGAGCTTCACGGCTAATAGATTTTAATGGCGTCCTCGGTGGCAGCTGATAACGGGCGAAATCTTTTAGAGCTAAGCAACTTTTCTATTCAGACAGATTAAATTGAAACTAATGTATTTATTAAAATTGATATTTTACGCGACAGATTGATGGCTCCTAAGTATTCGGTATTTTTTAACATATTATTGCAATTGCCCATGTTTTTTCTTCCATTAAATGTAACGTTTGTGCTATAAACTGTTTTCCAAATTTCTATCGATCCGACCTGTTCTGATGTGATTGAGTGACTAAGTGTCCAAACTTTCCCATTTATAATATTTCTATCGTAGCTCTTGTTCACTTTATTTTTACAACATGGGCTGGATTCTGGGTTAAGTACCCAGGTGGACCACTGATTAAAAAGCATGCATGTACTTATCGCACAGTTTTGTGACGTGACCACGACTATGTGACCCCCGTGACCACCCCTGAAGCCAAAGGTGGATCCGCCCTTGCGCTATATCTCGTCAGTTGCGATTCATTTTAAGACAAATTCTATTAATTGATTTCACTAGTTCACAGTTTTTTTTTGATACTCTGCTGCCGCAAAAATGTTCAGTTGATAGAGTTTATTGATTAAAGTTTCACTTATGATTTGTTTTGTCAAAACTAACCTCAAAATTCTTGAGGGTCATTGATGATGATGAACCTCAAAATTCTTGAGGGTAGATTCATTATTTTTTCACATAATGAGTCAATCCCGCCGCTGAGCCCATATGGGCTCCCTGTCGCTTGACGGTATATAGTGTAAAAAATACTCATACGTTTCTGAAATCTACGTCTAACTCTCTTAAAATGGAAGGTCCTCACCTCAAAGCCACCGCGGCTTAATTAATACGAAAACCTGTAATTCACCTCCGCTCTCGTTCTCGGGGGCAGTGGGAACCGGGGCCGCTTCAAAGACGTCACTCCTGTGACGTTCCGATTGATTTCGAATACTCGGCCTCGACGAGATCAAAGGCGGCTGTGACGTATAACCGCGTTTCAACGACTAAGTAGGCATTAATCAATTTTCAATTTACCTATAATATTTGTACGCTTTGTGTGGGATATATGATAACCTGCTTTTTGTAACACAATTATCATGCTTATTGATTGGAACGCCACGTCTAGCGTCTATTTTGTCGGGAAAGTAGAATTATAAGTATCACTTTATTGCTAATAATACTTAATTAGTCTATTCAATGTCTAACTAGCTTAAAAATAAGTATTATAACGTGACCAATTCATAAGATCAAGAGTCGCCTTACCATCCAGAGTCTAGATGATAAGGGTCAGATTTAGAAGGCAGCTATCCTCGACACAGCGCTCCTGTTCAGGGGGGTTCCTGTTCCTCACATTGCAGCCCTAACCACCTCTACTAAGCTAGCCCTTTGCTTTTATTTTTTCAGGAGAAATTCTTTAGGATTTCCACTGGCTCTGGAAGGAACGTGGTAGATATGTAGGGCTCTATCGCTCCACCAGATGGGAGTAGACCTGTGAGGTATTTGATCCCTGCGCCAATATGCCGGAGCTGCGGGAATCCTTTCGTACTCCACCGCTGCCCCGACAGTGCTAGTCTTCCAGAATCCATCCATAAGGGTGGATCTTCCCTTCCTCCCCTTTCTTTGAGAAGCGCGTGGAAACAATGCCGCTCCACATCAGAGGTTACCCTAACCCATAGCTTGGACTCTGTCTTAACGTTCCATCAGTATTATTTGGCCAATGTGATCCACCTATAACTTATCTTACTATTGATGTGTAAAACGACTATGATTTGATATTAGAAAATTACCACGTATGTGTTCGTCAATCGATAGTTGGCCGATATTGGTTCCAACGTTCCGAAACACGGACGCAGCGCTAAAATCTTACCTCTCTGTGGTTGATACAACATTAGCTACTGTGCCGCAACTGTCATTTAATCCGTCCAACACCAATATACAATTAGTTATTCTTACTATTGCTGTAAAAATGACTATGATTTGAAATTAGAAACTTTTCACGTTTGAGTAGGATGTAGGTACATCAATCGGTAGTTGGCCGATATTGGTTCCGAAACACGGCCGCAGCGCTAATATCTTATCTCCCTCGCGCACGGGCCTCGGATCCGATTAGAGCACTCTCCTCGCAATCAGCCGCCGCAAACCGACCGGTATGACGTCATAATAGCTGCGAACGGGCATTAGCCTAATAGATCGAGATACACCTAATCGTTGCTATAGATAGAATTTGGTTCGGTTTGCGTGTCTGTATCTCGGGCGACAGCTCTCGGAATGGATTCCTAAATTTCACTCAGTTAATATAACTGTTTTGTGGTAGGACTCTTTGCATAGTCCGCCTTGGAAGGTACCACACCTTTTCCAGTTATTCTACCGCCAAGCAGTGCGCAAACCTATTGTGTTCAGGTTTGGAGGGCAATGTTTCCAGTAAAATTACAGGGCATTAAACATTTTAAATCTCTGGTTGTTTTTTTTTTATCTTTATTATATTATAGAGGAGTTAGTCATAGATTATCTGGTTGATGTGCGAGTGCAGTGCTATGTTATGATTTAGATTTTAGACTCTTCTTGTTCCAATAGCTGAGTGTCACTGTGATTATGGGCAGCCATTTTGATGATCATCAGGCATATGTCTTGCTTGTCTCTTCACTCTATACTATAAAAAAATCTGTTAAGATATTGAAAATAATTTTAACAAAATACAGAGAGACGAACTTCTTAGCATTCCATGGATTCACCGTGCGGGTGCCGGGTCCATCGTGTGGCAGAGAGAGAAATCTCGAATAGACCCCAAGACTTGTGACTCGGGCGTAGGTTTAAAAGGGCCCCTTTTGGTGACGTACGTCAACACTCACCTTCACTACTCGTATTTCTCTCCCTGCCCAACCAAATCCGATATGATCCTACTAGTGCAGCTTTAGATACTCGTTCTAGTATAGAACTTACTGCACTTCTGGACAAGCCAAGGTCTTTAAGCAGGTTATAGAGAGATTTTGCTGGTATATCTCTCGCTCCTACTTCTACAGCGTATAAATTAACTACATAGCCATTTTTTGTTAATTCGTTTTGAAGGTCGTAATACTTATTTTGTTTCATCGCGTGGTCTTTAGGTATATTAGTTTCCCACGGTACGGTAAGTTCTACAAGGACTATGCGTTTCGTAGCCCTAGAAAAAAGGAAAATACTAATGTTATAAACACGAAAGTTTGTAAGTATGTATGTAATGTATGTATGTATGTACGTTTGTTACTCTTTCACGTGAAAATCAGTGAAATGACTTGCACGAAATTTGGTACATATAGATGATAATGGTGTGTAATTAACACGTAAGATATTTTTAATCTCGGGAAAAAAACGGGATCATGAATTGCGCGTGTGAAAACTGCGCCGTGGGGTGCTAGTAGTATACCATAATTGTGATTTTTATAAAACTGACAAGTTTTTTTTTTTGGACGCGATAATCTCAGAAACTACTGTATCGATTTCAAAAATTCGTTCACCGTTCGTTATGTATGTGATACCTTTTTTTTTTTTAACTTTTATAGGTTCACACTTGACCGCCATCTCGCCTGATGTTAAGCGACGATGCGGTCTACGATGGAGCGTGTTTACCTAGAAAAAAACCGATTCACGCTCGATTTGAAGACACATAGATTGTAACTATCGGGGAAAACCCACTCAGGCAACGTATTCCATAGCCTAGACGTTCTTATCACAAAAGTTGAGTCGAATCTCTTCGTTCGTGTCTTTGGAACATCAACCATGAAACGATGTCGCTTTTTCGAGCTACGAGCATTCCGATAGAAAAAAGGACAACCTGAGTGCTACATTTATTAGTGAGGCTAAATTTTATATTTATCGCGGGCGAAACCGGAGTGAACCACTAGTATACCATAATTGTTGAATTTGCGATTACTGCTACACCGGGTCGGATCTACATAGCAAATAATTCCAATTTCCAACAGCGCATAGGTGAGCGCCAGTTACGGAATTGCACTTACTCGATCAGAACAAACGCGGCATTAGTCTGCCTAGCAGATTACAGAGAACGGGAGGTTAGCATATAATATATGCACTCAGACTGTCTGAAATTGTCTATGAAACGAATTAGGATTTCACAAATGTTATAAATTTGCTTAATAATACCACAGTATTAAAGAAATACTACTATTTAATAGACTGTGATCAAAGAGTTTACATACACTACGTATAGAGTTAGAACAAACGCTTTACACCGGGCGCACGGGTCTGATCGCTCTTGTCTTGTCGCTCTTGTGGAAGTTTCATACTTTTGTCGCAGCACATCACTATGTCGCCATAGCTGACATACACCTCATCTACTTACGATTGGTACAAAAGAACCGTGCGGAAAAACCTGATCTATTTGCTTATTATTTAGATACTTAACTGGTGCTTAACTGGTAACATCTTTACCCAAGCATTTTTTTTAGGCTTAGCTGCAGTCCACTAAATGTTCCTACTGCTGGGACTCGGGGCCATCTCTCACAAGGAGAGATTCAGGCCATAATCCACCACGCTCGCCAAGTGCGGAATGGTAGATGACGTATGATTTTCAAATATTCTAGGAACATGTCGGTTTCCTCGCGTTGTTCTCAGTCACCTGTTTTTAATAAGGTCATGACTTAGAAAATGCAGTGGTGCGATTGGATTCGAACCTTGGGCTCCGGATAGGCAGTTGCCATTCTTCCGACTAGATCAGCCGTAACTTACGCATGCCGTAGGATAATTTGATAAACCGTATTTTCGCAAAAAATAAAACTGGAAAAAGAGAGATTTTAGCAAAAACTGTACGAAAATAATGTTCTCTGATTGGTTGACAATATGCTCTCTTTGACATGGGGTCTATATTTTTCTCAAATTATCTGTCACCGTAAAATTAAAAATACCGTCGTCATGACGATTCGATTCTAATTCGATTATAAACTCTCTACAGAAATATTGTAATCTCGTGTTTCTTATCCTTTTTTATAGAATACTATGACAAATAGGTACCTCGAATCAACAAGGTAAAACCAAGAACCAGTTACAATACAGGTTGACTTGGAACCTAAAATCTAGCCAATCAGAGCTAGATATCCAATGTCAATAAAGCATGTCGTGTTTTTCCAAGAAATGTCATAGGCAATATATAATTATTTGTGTTTTCGCAAAATTCCTAGTATTTTTCCAAAAACGCGGCTAACCAAATCTTCCTACGACACGCATACCTTTTCGCGTAATGAGACTGTTTAGAAATTAAATTCCATACCTATTATAACAGATAAACATCGCAAATTGAAAAAAAAAACAACGTGGGCGTACTTGAAACTTTTAATGAGTTAGGAAAAATAAGAGAATACTTAGAAATTTATAACTATGCGTAGGCGTGCTAATCCTCAGTAAGCCGTGCTACAGCTAGCTAATTAAACTAAATTATTAATCTTGATGTTGATCTCACTAAGCTCTGAAGCATAAAACATTTTTAAATGGTTTCTTACTTTATTTTTTTAATTGATAGGGACGAGACGAGCAGGACATGTGCCTGATGGTAAGCAACATACCTGCCACATAATAGCACAGTCACACGCAGCTATTGGAACATGAACAGTCCAAATCATTACCTAGCACTGCACTGCGCTCGACACCCAGAGATCTAAGTTGTTATATCTCTAACCCCTGTAATTTCTCTGGAAACATTGCCCTTCAAACCGGAACACAGTAATGTTTGCACATTACTGATTGGCGGTAGAATAACTGGCAAAGGTGTGGTCCTTCCCCAGGCGGACTATGCCAAGAGTCCTACCACTACTAAAACTTTAGTTTTTCAGCCTGAAAATCATATTTTTAAACTAGTAGTGCGCCTCAGCTTGGCCCGTGGTTCATAACATTACTCGGGAATCATCTACAAAACCAATGGTGAAAGAATTTATGAAATCGGTCCAGTAGTTCCTGAAATTAGCGCGTTCAAACAAAAAACCTCTTCAGCTTTATAATCTTAATAATTTATATAAATCTCCTGTCACGATGTTTGTCCGGGATGGATTCCTAAACTACTTAACCGATTTTGAATTAAATTGGCACACTGTGAGCAGTCTGGTCCAACTTGAGAGATAGGATAGTTTTTATTTCGATTAATAGTCTTTAAATGACAATATCCGAGCGCAGCCGGAATGGGCCGCTAGTATTAGTATAGATTATTACTATTGATAGGCTAACGCTTGTCTGTCATCTCGTCTGATGAGGCATAAAGTGATATACGACGGGGGGCAAATATTGTTTAGAATCGATTCAATCTCGACTTGAAGACACCAAGATTGTTCGTAATTCGAAAAAACGACGTCGTTTTATGGGAAAATAACGGGAACGGGAACTACGCGGGTAAATCCGCGGGGCGTTGGTAGTGTAATATAAACACATGTACACCGTCCGACGTCTGATCGTCCCCGGAGCCCCGGACAGACAGGTCATGCGATATTACATTACGTATTCAGGGAGCCGCGCCGGCGCCGCCATGACATGCCGCGGTCATGTCGCCGCGCGCTAAACATGTCGCGTCTTAAATACGACTAATGGAGATGATGACTGGATCAAATATATGCCATTCTAATTAATCTATCAGGTAGATTATGGAAAAGTATGGTACACGTACTTTTCGTTTTGTCAAATTGTTAGAAATTGACAAATATATCGGATTAGAGATCATCAAACTTCCGGAGTGGCGGATTGTGACGTCACGTCTTCGTAAAACACGTATCTCTCCTATTGGCCGGGAACACTTTCGCTAACTTTTTAAATAGCGAATGTAATATACACACGTGTGCACCATCCGACGTCTGATGGTCCCCCGGACAATCGGGTCATGCGATATTACATTACGTATTCAGGGAACCGCGCCGCCATGACATGTCGCGGTCGTGTCGCCGCGCGCTAAACACGCCGCTGACATGTCGCGTCTTAAATACGACTAATCGAGATGATGACTGTGTTAAATATATGCCATTCTAATAAATCTATCAGGTAGATTATGGAAAAGTGTATTTACACGTATATTTTGTTAAGTCAAATTGTTAGAAATCGACAAATATATAGGATTATAAATCATCAAACTTCCGTAGTAGCGGGATGTGAGTTGTGACGTCATGTTTTTGTAAAACACGTAATCGTATCTCGCCTATTGGCCGGGATTTCGTTCTCTTATTATACAGCGAATGTAATATATAAGTACATACCTACATATGTATACACGTGTGCAACGTCCGATCGTCCCCCGGACCGACAGGTCATGCGATATTACATTACGTATTCAGGGAACCGCGCCGCCATGACATGTCGCGGTCGTGTCGCCGCGCGCTAAACACGCCGCCGACACGTCGCGTCTTAAATACCACTAAGTGTGACCGGAAGCTTAGTGCAGGCCATCCGCTGATCGACTAATGATTTAGGTACGTGTTGTTAGTGGACGGAAACGTTTTCCGAAAGGGCAGAATAAATCAAATCAATTTCTGCGAATATACACTCTCAGGCACAATATCAACCTTGTATTTATCCTAGTTTGCGGAAATTGTTAATTTTAAAGCAAATTTTACGGTAGTACCTACGTTGAAAGTTATCATTAAGCAATAACAAATGAAGATATTGAAAACATAAACGATTTTTAAGAATATACCCGTACAAAACCAATTTTGACAAAAAGATCGAAGTGACGAAAAATATAGGCGGTTAATTAATTGTGCTTGTAAGTATAGTTAGCAATCCACTTTGTATTTGTGCATAGTATATTTTGTAGCCTATAGCACTCGGGGATCAAATACATATCCAATGGCATCGATAGATCGTTTTCCAA
Source organism: Ectropis crepuscularia (assembly GCA_963693475.1). Lineage (NCBI taxonomy): Eukaryota > Metazoa > Arthropoda > Insecta > Lepidoptera > Geometridae > Ectropis > Ectropis crepuscularia. The sequence goes on along the minus strand of OY856365.1, from coordinate 2,094,526 downwards.
GGTGCAAGTATTTTTGAATTCGGTCTAATAGATCCTGAGATTATTAGCGCGTTGAACGAAAAGCTTTATTACTCGTATTAGTATAGATCAGAGGTTCCCAAACTTATTTTGTCTGGTGCCCACTTTGAGAATAAATATAATTCATGAGAATAATTCTTTAGCGCCCCCATTTTTTCAAATACTTAAAAAAACACTTTGACTTCAACTTAAATTAATTAATTATTGTGAGATATATTAGCGGAGATTAAACATTAATTCCAAACGAGACTTACTGTAACCCGCAAGAGTTAACTTGATACTTATAAATAAATAAATATTGGTGGACAATTCACACAACACTATCTGACCCCAAACTAAGCAAAGCTTGTACGATGGCGGCCAGATAGCTGATATAATACTTAATATAGTTTTAAATACATACATATTATACTTGAGCCCAGTAGATGGTACTCAACAGGAATCCAAGCCTCAACACAACGCCCTCATTTTTTTTCTGGGTCTCTTACCGCCCCGCTTTAGGCCGCCAGCGCCCACAAGGGGGCGTTTACGCCCACTTTGGGAAATGCTGGTATAAAATAATAAAAATAAAATAAATTTATTTCAATCAATCAATTTTCAATTTGAAAATATCTTTATTAATCATAATTATTGTAAGATGAACATTTCTAGTGTGAATTATTATCCTAGAAGTGACAAAAAATATTATATAAATATACGTTCTACAAGCTAATTAATCATATGCGCTTATTAAAACTTATTTATTATACATTGTATTGTTTTTGGCATAACAGAAATCATAACAGAATACAGAGAATCATTAGCAAATTAAAATATGTAAGCATCGAAACGGCGTTACATTTAAAACTGGTATTTGAAATATACATACAACATATTTAGGTACCAATATGTAAGTTTATTTAAATGATTTTTAGTTGCTATCAGATTAATTTTAATCTTAGTTAGAGGGTAGTTATAGTTAGTACTCGCAAAGATGCGGCCGAGCGCAATCCACAGGTCGCAGTAGGAACTCGGCACAAGATGCGTCATACAGTCAGAACGCGCAAGCGCACTCAGAGCAGAACTTATTTCAATCAAATAGATCTTAACTATACAATATTTTCTTACATCTATAAACAGGTAGATTATTTTGTTAGCCTGAACTAGGTAGAACCTGTGTTTCAGGCGAGAGAAATGCTTATTTACCTAAGAGTTACATTTAGGAAGAAAATAATACTAAACAATTTATTAATAATTACGATATCGGTAAAAAGAAAAGGTATTTAAGAACTACTTTGCTTATCAAAATTATAGGTATGCAATTCCTTAATTATTTTGTAACTAATATCATATGCTCAGTTTCCTCATATGACAGAGTCAGCAAATACTCGGAGACAGTTTGTTTACAGTTATATAAATTTTGATTGTAAATGCATAACAATCTATTTACTCGATTGTAGAGTAATGGTCCTAGAAATATGAAAAATCTACTCGTGAAAGCGTGTTTTGTGTGTGCCAGCGAGATACATACAATATCCTTACGTCTCTTGTTAGTATTGTTAGTGGAGTATGATAGTATTTTGTGCTGTTTTATTGTCGTGTTCAATATAAATAGTTGTCTTACAGTTAGGATGTTACAGGATTTATAGAGCCGTTCCGTAGAGTAGAGAAATGGGCGAAATGTTGCGACTTTCAGTATGGCTCTTTGTGCTCTTTCTACTGAAATCATTAATGTCTTAGTAGCCCCTCCCCATGATGTAATACAGTATGTTATTATCGATTGGCATAAAGCTTTATATACTTGCTTTATTAATTTAGTATCTACGATATGCCGTAATATTTTGAACACATAAATAAGCTTACGAAGTCTGTTTACTTGGTATAGATCTATAGATATTGTAAGTAATTTTTCACAGAATACCATCTATTTATTTATTTATTTATATTCATTGTTACACTGCTTAAATAATTCATAAAATCTAATTCTAAGCGTGCACACGATTCTACGAACAAACGTGGTAACAATAAATACAAAAATGTACACCATAAAGTAATGAGAAATTGCTTAGGTAGGTACATAACACCAGTCTTCACTAGGATGACCCGTGTTGAAGACTGTTGCAGCCCGCCTCAAGCCACAGGACCGAGCGAAACACAATGCCAGATACATTTAGTTCGATACAAGAAGTAAATTAAAAAAAAAAAAAAACACAATAGGAACAATGCATAGACATGAACACACAACACTAACTCGGAACACACCACAAATACAAATGCTAGAGATATAGGAGACGAAACATTTTACTTCTCTTAATATCTGTAGGTATAACAAAATATTATACAACAATTTACACTTATATATCCAGCCAAACACACATACATATATACTAATAATGATGCTTATGAACAATATATAGACAATAACTATTCCTATCCAATACATATACAACATACTCTTTCACCAGTTTTTATATATCTACAGTGTATATTTTGCTTTCCAGTTTATGAATGCCCAATCCCAAAATCCATTCCTTTACCATTTTTTTTCCGTTTATATTCAGACATTGATTGCCGTACCTCCACTGGTAGATAATTATAAACTAGTGGTCCAACCCATGAAATAAAACGCGTTGCAAAAATAGTTTTTTTCCCTTTTTGAAGCTCTATTTTACCAAAATTCCTACGGCGTACACTGTAAGTTGTTGAACGTTTTGTATGTAGGTGTTCATTTTTGACGTAGTATAATGCAACTTTGTATGTGTACGTTTGTCTTAAATTCAGTACTCTGGACTCTGCATAAAGGGCTTCCGTATCGTAAGTCCGTGGTTTTTTCATAATTATTTTAAGAATAGTGTTTTGAGCGGGTTGTGCGATTGCTAGAATTGATTTGGCAGCTCCTCCCCAAGCAAGTATGCCATATGAGAGGACACAATGAGCCATCGCATAGTAAACGCTCCACATTAGAGTTCCATTTATAAACATTTCGAACTTGCCAGAAGAAGTGTGAGAGACTTCTCAGTCGCTGCCTTAATTTTAGGACTTGTTCTTTCTCTATCCCCGAACTAAGCAAAGCTTGTACTATGGGGGCCTGATATAATACATATAAAGTTGTAAATATTTACTCATTATTATACATAGAAACAACCAGACAGCACAAATATAACGAACCTACGATCCACGGCTTCGCAGGCAGACTTACTACCGACTAAGCCATTAGGCCTGCCAAGTTAATTTAGTTTTCGAATTTATAGGACTTTCTGCCAGTTATTCCACCGCCAAGCAGTAATGTGCAAACATAACTGTTTTCAACTTAGCAACAAGCGTATTGTACAAATCTGTTTACTAACGAATAGTAGTTTTCTCAGAAACTGTTGAATGGTGTCGACTGTGTTGCCAGCATTGCTCGTAAACCGGGTTCGTGCAGTGTTGCCATGCCAAATTAAACCAATAGGTGGTTACGTTGTGCATTTACAATGGTTTAATAGGTTTGTGAGTAAATATGTGACTACTGATGAATGATGGTGATGGATTTACTAGCTAGCATATTAGTATGACCTGGTCTAGATGTTCGCAGATTTTATCATCATCGTCAGCCTGTCTTCGTCCACTGCTTGACGTAGGTCTCTTCCGTAATCACTCAGTCCGATACGTTTCCAATCGCCGTCTTTCGTATGTCGTCATTCCATCTAGTATCAGAGCGTCCTATATAGGCTACAGGCCCTTGAACAAAATTTACGTAGTAAATGAACCACCAGGAGACCTATGTAGGATGATAGAAGCGTTTAAACTGTTTAAAGTAATAAGATTCAGCACTATGCCGTCACTTGTAAGTAATAAGTCCAACTGAGTACAGTCGAGTAAACCCTCTCCTAATCCATTATTTCGCAATGCCGTATAAAAATCATGCGACAAGGAGAAATGATCGAGGGTTGCAACCCTCCCTCTTCGACTGTACTCAGTTGGACAGCTTACAAGTGACGGCATAGTGCTGAATCTTATTACATTATACTCTTCTATCATCCTACACAGTAAAGTTCTCCTGGTGGTTCATTTACTACGTAAATTTTGTTCACGAGCCTGTAGTCTACTACACTACATCTACCGTATCGCTGTGTCTTCTCTAACACCCGTCTACCCCAACGGTCATCAGGTCTGGGGCAGGTGACCGACATATCTTTTATTAACAAAACTAAAGTACAATAAGAACTACTATTATACCTATGTAATTACTTCCACTAAGCACATCAGAACAGTCCATAGAGGTGAAGGTACAAAGATAATCAAGATTATCAATCCCACTATCAGACAGAAGCGTGCCCAGAGTATTTGATAGCTAGGTACTTAGTTAATTTCAGTGAATTTTCGAAATTCGACGCTCTAGTTCTAATAAGGAAGGTTTTTCTATTGCAATAAAGTTATACTTATAGGAGAACGTAATAATATTCATACCACTGAACACTGAACTTAGTTCCTTAAGTTACTTAATAAATATGTTAGGGTTGTATAAATGTTCTAGATCTCTTGGAAAGAGTTACATCCACACCGGGCGTATCGTAAATCTAGAGGTTACTCGGCTATACTAGTTATTTACAGGCAGACCGAATATGCTATGAGTTATGTTAAATAAATTTGTTTTTTTTTTTATAGTTATACTAGCTGAATCGTGCGCGCGTTGCTACGCCATCTATCGAAAATTGGTCAAATCTAGAACAAATTTGGTTACCTTAGATTCTAATGACGCAACCTTTTAAAAGATAGACACATGCTGTCACGCAACGAAAGCTCTCAAAAAGCACGTTCCCGTTTTTGTTACATTTTTCATTCATGCTCCGCTCCTGTTGATAGTACCGTAATGTTAAATAGCCTTCCTCGATAAATGGACTATCCAACAGAGAAATAATCTTTCCATGCAAACCAGTAGTTCCCGAGATCCTCGCATTCAAGTTCAACCAAACAAACTCTTCAGCTTTATAAAATTAGTATATATTTAAACTTCAGTTGAAATACGAGTATATTCTTTTGATTCAGTTTGTCATAATATTGAACATAGTATATACATAAAACATTATCTTACATAGAGTTGATCCGTGATGCGGTTCACGGATGCAGCTCAGACGCATGAGCTGTGATCTGAACCGCAGCTCATGCATATATATTGAGTTACCCATGACTAGTAGAGCTTTACTGAAAGCATTACTTGCTTAAAGTTGACTTATCAATCCCATTAACAATATTTCAGACGAAAATTATTTCAGACTCATGAAAACTCACACGTTTTTTTTTTATAGTGTAGAGTGATGAGACGAGAAATATGCCTGTTTGCAACCGGTATGCCTGCCCAAAACTGCACAATGACACTCGGCTATCGGAACATGAAGAGTTCAAATCATTACCTAGCCGTGCACTGCGCTCGCTGGTTACGTGGTTACACAGAGATATAATATGTACAATCTCTGTCCCCTGTAATTTCTCTGGAAACATTGCCCTTCAAACCGGAACACGTAACTGCTTGATGAGTCAAGATGTGATACTTCCCCAGGCACACTCTGCAAAGAGTCCTACCTCTAAAGGTACAAAAACCGAAACATTAACACCGTTACCTACCGTCTATTGTCCAAGTTTATGTTACATCTTTAACTATTACGCACCCTGAAAAGTAAATGTAGAAAAAAAAATGCAAGAAAAGATCATTCGAACATTATTATAGCTCGGTGAGTTAGGAAGGAATAACGTAAATCATAAAGTGGAGTAATTGTTTAATGTTTCATGGAAAAATTGTCTACTTCATATTCATGGCCAGTAAAAAAGCCGTAAAATTTTACTTTTAGGGTTCCCCGGGAATGAATTGTTGATCTCGGATCGTTTAGCTCTGGAATTTAATGCTCTTCCGGTTGCCCCGTTTTTCGAGAACTACCTCGTAAAGGTACTGTAGAGGATTTATAGTGTCCCAATGAATTGTTTTATTAGTTTGATTTCTTAGTTACAGTTCATTTTTATTTAAAAACTGGGATTAGAGAGTAATGGTATCAATGATGTTATGGGTCATAGCTGTGTGATCGGTTCTGTTATTTAAAAAAAAATAGCAACGTGAACATTTGTAAATATGAAGTGTGTCTAAAATCAAATTGTTATTGGGGACTAATCCAATTTGCATTGTCGAATCAAATCAACGCTACAAATGTACCTACATATAACTTGTAGTAATAATTATATTTAAGCTTTTTTAAACTTTTATAAGTTTTAAATTGACCCCATCTTGCCTGATGCTATGCCAAGATTCACTCTCGGTCTGAAGATACGAAGATTGTAACCATTACTTAAAACGAGGATTAAATACGGAACCACGGGCATAAATTATCAACTCCCACTTTTATCATCTCGGGAAGATTACAGGACATGGCGTAATTCTCTACCGATCGTATATATATATAATACTCATCGTGCGAATTAATGTCTGTTCGGTCGTTAACGTAATTAAAATACCGTGTTACACGGTGCTTTATGTGCCGCCTTAATCACTTTTTAAATGTTGTGTGGAAAAAGAATATTATATGGCCGAAGGAGACACGTTTTATTCGCGTCTAATGGATCTGCTTAAGATTTTTTATCTATCTAATCTAATGCGTTTAATTTTGGAATCTTGATCTCAGAATATCAGAAATGGCTCCAACGATATGTACATATTTAGTCTAGTATGTACAGATGATTTCAGGGGCGATCAATTGATCTAGCTCTGGCTAGGTTTAATTTTTAGGTCGTCATTTTATTCGTGTTTGAACCGAGCAAAAATCGGTCATACTGGGATTTAAATAGTAAAGGGCAATGAGACGAGCAGGACGTGTACCTGATGGTAAGCAGTACGCCTGTCCATAACAGCACAGTGTCACGTAGCTATTGGAACATGAAGAGTCCAAACCATTACTTTTTTTATAATAAAGAGTGACGAGACGAGCAGGAAATGTGCCTGATGGTAAGCAACATGCCTCCCACTTAACAGCATAGTGACACGCAGCTATTGGAACATGAAGAGTCCAAATAATTACCTAGCACTGCACTGTGCTCGTCACCCAGACAGACATCTATGATGTTATATCTCTAAGCCCTGTATTTTTTCTGGAAACATTGCCCTTCAAACCGGAACACAGTGATGTTTGCACGTTGCTGGTTGGCGGTAGAATAACTGGTCAAGATGTGGTACTTCCCCAGGCGCACTCTACAAAGAGTCCTACCACTACAAAAGTATGAAACATACAAACGCTCAAAGAGCCCTCTGCCTCGAAAAGGCGGAAACCCTTCGGGGGTGCTGGGTATAAGTCTGGCAGTGATCACTTTAAGCGATAAGGAGGGTCAATTAATATGACTAGATCATGATTGCTCTCAAGTTTCTTATGAACTCTCTCTGTAAGGCTTTCAATTTCAAGTAAGCATTTCTTAAGAGACGGAGAAAACGATTTATAATCTCTTTGCAAACACATTTAACTTATATCGGGACTGAACTATAAAATGAGAACGTGTTTCAAAGAAATCATTAAAAGTGACACAATATATCTCTCGTTTTATCGAGAATTCGACATGGAATTCTGAGAGCGACCTAAAACTCATAAATTACGAACACAATAGTACACGATTAATCGGAAAAACTATAAAATAACACATAAAATTTTACAATACAAGCTAAAACAATTATGAACGAATACTTAAAAAGCGGCACGTTTCTGAGAACGTGCGGGGACATGGGTAGTTGCAGCTGCTGCAACATTCAAATCACTCCATTTACATCATCATAATCAGCCTACATTCGTCCACTGGACATAGGCCTTTACAATAATACGCCACTCAGCCAGGACTTTACGTTTCCAACTGCCATCAGTTGCCTTTCTTAAATCGTTACTCCATCTAGGATGTCCTATATTAAGTTTGGAGATTCGTGGTCTTTTTTTTTTAAATAAAGAGTGACGAGACGAGCAGGACATGTGCCTGATGGTAAGCAACATGCCTGCCACATAACAGCACAGTGACACGCAGCTATTGGAACATGAAGAACCCAAATCATTACCTAGCACCGCACTACGCTCGTCACCCAGAGATCTAAGTTGTTATATCTCTAAGCCCTGTCATTTCTCTGGAAACATTGCCCTTCAAACCGGAACACAGTAATGTTTGCACATTACTGCTTGGCGGTAGAATAACTGGTAAAGGTGTGGTACTTCCCCAGGCGGATTCTGCCAAGAGTGCTACCACTACATAAAATCCACTCCAGAACCCGTCTACCCCAACGGTTATCGGTTCTGCGACAGATATAACCAGCCCACTGTCTGTGTGTTATCTTGAACTTGGTTTGGCACGCTACTGCACGTCTAAATGAGCTATCTTGTTCCCATACTAGAAGTGGATAGTTTCACACCGGCGCCCTCTATACTTTTTTTTTTTACTTTTATAGGTTTACCCTTGACCGCCATCTCGTCTGATGTTAAGCGACGATGCGGTCTACGATGGAGCGTGTTTACCTAGATAAAACCGATTTACTCTCGATTTGAAGACACAAAGATTGTAACTATCGTATACTATACAAAATTTTATCAGTCATACCCATTTCTTTAAATAATCAGACACTTGTTCTTTTATATGACACATATTTAGACTCAAATCCCAGGATTAAATATAAAACTAAATACAAACAAATACAGGTGACAACATAAGCTTCGTTTGTTCGAGGCTAGAAATCGTTGTACGAACTTAAGCAATGTTAAAGTCAACAAAAAGGCAATTTTCCCTTTTCCCGGTCCTTCAAATCGAAAAGTAGTCAACATTAAACACGGCCCGTAAACTAATCTTCAAGAATCCTACAAATGGCGTCGTCTCGAGCTAAATATTTGGCGGCGAACAAAGAAATGCGTTCAATTAAACTCGCTCACTGTTATTGTAGGAAACCACGGCTTGGGCGGCGCGCAAATACTGACGCGGTGCGAGGCATACGCGCCAGCGAGCGACGGTTTCAGAGACGACAGTCATTTCGATCTATCTGAAAATATACGATTACTATAGCATCTTGTTGTTTCACTGACGTAGTTCCCAATCCTGTTATTTTCCTGAGATGAAAGTAGCATATCTGTTACTCCAGAAGTCTAGACTATTATCTATATATATATATATATACCAATTTCACACAGACACCCTCTGCATTTTTTGCTTGAGAAAGTAACAATAATCCTAAGAGTTGTCGTTAAGTCCTAAAAGTTGGTGCTTAGAGTCCGATTTAACCCCACCGTCTCTTCTTTTTCTAACTTATTCCACTCTAAAAGGTGTACGTTTGAGGAAAGTGGATGTGTTAATGCATTTCCTCGAACTAAAAAAATCCATCATTTTGGTTAAGCGTCGCGTCGATCAAGCGCTAAGAAAGATTTTTAAAAATAATATATTTTCTCAAAAAAACAAAAGCCGATTCAATTTAAAATCAAATTAGGACATTCGACCAAATTGCACCAGAATTTATCACTATATCGTCTAAATACATGAAAGCATTTTTTTTTATTGTTTATATATCAAAAACTGCCACACGGATTTTGATAAAATTCAGAGATTACCTCTACCTAAACCTCTGAACTATGATCTACCAAACAAAAAATAACCATCAAAATTGATTCACAATTGGCGGCGCAATCGCGTAACATACATACAAAAAAGCAAACACCCGAATTGATAACCTCCTCCTTATTTGAAGTCGGTTAATAAGGTGAACTCCCGGTCCCCCAATATTTTATCTCACCGCCATTTAGATAATTAGATAATGCCTGATTTATTGTTGTTAAATCCTTTGACTTGCACCACCCCCGCGTGATTATCAAGCTGAAATTGGAAGAGAGCAATTAGTCGAGTTTGAGCGAGCCCGGGGCGACAAATGATCGTGACGCGGAGACAATCAGACGGTGTCCCGAGTGCCAGGGTCCCTCGTCCTCTTATACATGGAGAACACCTTCTAACACAGCCTTTTTGAAGCGAACACTTCATTTGCGCGCCATAGACAGATTTTTCGTGGACTGTGAATTGAATTCTAGCGTCACGTTCGGGAATGATCTTCGGCTGAACTCGGGATCAGGTCATTGGCCAATGCGTCGGCGTTTCTAGAGGGCCACGCAGTTTTCACTTCTATCGGTAGTTCCTATTTTTTTATCTGATTTTATTTGGGGACATTGAGTCATATTTGACTATGACAGTCCCGTATTTAACACACAGATTACATAACAGCACCGAGTAATAATTAGATACAAGAAATTATATTTTTAAACAGCTGACGGGCCGACCTATAAAGCAATCTAGCAACGTCCGACATAGGCTAAGATGTTTTGGATCATTCCGACATCTAGGCTGTTCAATTTGTATGTGTCCACTAAGTTATCTCTCATAGATGCGCTCTGGACACACTCCATTAAGAAGTGATGAATGTTTTCCTGTGTCTGCCATTTTTTTTATATTACCCATTCAGATTCCTATTGTTGTGATTCAGTGCCTTTTCTTGTAAGTAGAGAGCCAAGGCTAAATTCTAAGCTTATTTAAATCCACCGCGAGGCATACTAGAGGTATAGCTGCTCCCAGTTTCATCAATAATGAGTCTACGAACTTAAATTGTCCCCTATTCAAATATGATTTTAAAATTCCTCCAAACCGAGCATTGTACAGTTTCCTTTGAAATCTTAATTGAACAAGTTTCCAGGTGCCGCCTTGAGCATCGATCGTCGGTTTAATTTAACGTCTAACGATTGTTTAACGTCGCGGTGGAATTTGTCCCTTCTTATTGCTCGAAGCGCGTTGTAATTCTAATATAAATAAACTTGTAACATCCTGCGGTTTCAACCGTGTAGTTCCTGATCCTGTTGTTTACAAGGGATAAAAAGTAGCCTATGTGTTAATCCAGACTTTTATCTTATACTTTTAAACGAGCAATTCTTGTACCTATATAAATATGTATATATATATAGAATCTGAATCTCGGAAACGGCTCGACGGATTTTCATGAAATTATGTATGCAGGGGATTTCGGGGACGATAAATCAATCTAACTAGGTTTTATTTAAAAAAAACGCTTATTATGCGCGTTTTTAGACAATGAAAAACTGTCAACCGAAGTTGAAGAAAATAAAATTCCACCCATTACGATTTTTTTGATAAACTTGATAGTATAACTCTGCAAATATTGATCCTAGCGTAACACCTATATGAAGCAAACTTGTGAGAAATTAAATTTCCAACAATTTTGGTGACCATAATTTCTGCTCTAAAGTTGAAAATGAACGAGTTATTTCACAAAAACTTCAAAACAAGATGGCGGCGAACCCTCTACCGAGATTAGTAAGAAAATCAAGATTTATACTTCCAACAACCCTCCCCGACGTTTCATAAAAAAATCGCTCCCCGGATTTTTTTTTATTTCAATGTCTGCCTCGACCGTGCTATGAATGAAAAGGAGGCAATGTCTTATTCCAGATGATAATGTATATGTGTTCCAAATTTCAACCGTTACGGCGCGGCGTGATTGAGCAACGAACATTCAAACTTTCGAATGTATAATATTAGTTGGATGTACCAAATTTTATTGAGATCCCTTCAATAGTTTTTGCTTAAAATAATAACAAACATCCATACATACTACATAAGTCAAAGTCAAAGTCAAAATATTTATTTGCCAGTTAACAGGTAGGTTTAGGTACTTATTTACAATTCATATAAGGTTCTTCCATTAACGGCCATGACGGCATGCAAAATTTACATCAGGAATATAATAATGAATGATATAATAAAGAATATAATAATCATTTAAGTACAAAATATACTGCAAAATATACCTAACAACACAAAGAGATGTTGTTAGCATTAATGGCACGCCTTATCATACAAATGCAAACGAAATGACATTTTGTTCAAGAAATCATCCAACTTATAAAAACATTCTTTTGCTAACCACTTTTTTAATTGAGCACAAAATTTTCGGTAAGGAACATCCATCAATTCAGCTGGTAGAGAATTAAAAATCAAAGGAGCCATGTGAACACAATTTCTATATATTATTATTATAACAAACAGTGTATGGTATGGTATGGTATGGTAAACAATAAAAAATACGCATGAGGTGCAGGTTTGATACGAACCTACGACTGCACAATTTTATAGAGTGACGAGACGAGCAGGGCATGTGCCTGATGGTAAGCAAGATGAAGAGCCTTATTACCTGTAGCACTGCACTGCGCTCGTCACTCAGATAAATAACGTGTTTTTATCTGTAAGCGCTGTAATTTCACTGGAAACATTGCCCTTCAAACCGGAACACAGTAATGTTTGCACATTACTGCTTGGCGGTAGAATACCTGACAAACTGGGACGATTTTAAAATTCCACGTTTTAGCCAAAACTAAATCTTATGTATAAAATTCTCGTGTCACAGTGTTTGTTTCCTTACTACTCCGAAACGGCTTTACTGATTTTTACCAAATTTTATATGCATATTCAGTAGGTCTGAGAATCGGCTACTAGCTATTTCTCATACCCCTAAGTATTAGGGGTTGTTCACCCCAAACATTTATTTTTTTATTTTTGTTAATTTTTTTTGACGTGACAACGTCTTATAATTCGATGAAGCCGGCTGCACGCCCACAAAACATGACGTCATGTAACGTTACCGTCGGTCGTTACCTCGCCGCATGTTTGTTACAGTTGTATTAATTATTTCGACCAGTAGTTCAAGCGGCGTTCAAGCTCAGTGGTAGAGCGTTCGCTTTGCATGTGAAATGCCCCGGGTTCGATCCCCGGCATGTAAAAGATTTTTTGCATTGTTTTTTGCATTGTTTTGATTGAAAATGACTAAATTCTACTGATTACTTTTTACATACAAATCTATTAAACAAATGAAATTAAAATTTTCTTTTGAAAAATGCTACCATTCCATCAGTATTTTCTTAAGACGTTGTCACGTTCTATCGTCAGTAAACCGACTTTACAGACAAACATTTTTTTGCTTTTATTTTTTTATAATGTGGCGTTAAAAAATACATACAACCCTAAATTTTTACCCTTTTATCACCAAGCCCTGTTTTTTTAGAGCCATTTTAGTAATTTAATCATTTGACAGTGAACTCCTAAACGACGGGACCGATTTGAATGTTTTGGTGTGTGTATTCGAAGATGGTTTAAATTCACAAATAAGCCCGGCAGATGGCGCTGCAGACAGTGTCTAGGTTATGTCCGAGCGAAGCCGGAACGGGCCGCTAGTAACATGTAAAAAAGTATAAAATGCAATCTCAGTGACGTCACTAACCTCAATGTGCCTCCAGGCGACAACCAAGTGGTTGTCAAACGTAGTCATATAGAAATACGCCGTTCATAATTATCGATGATCATTTCAGTGTTAACTTATGTGTTTTCTCGTTTGTTTCAGGTAAGAACATCTATTTTTGCAATGTAGTGACCAGTGAGAACAAGCTAACATTGACGAGGTAAAGATTCCGTGATCACAGGTATCCTGTACATTAATTTTAAGACTGTTTTTCATATAAATCTGTGGCGAACTCAATTCCGTGAACATTGCGCAGTTTTCTGTATCCATTCAGTTCCTATTCAGTTCATATCCATTCAGTTATATGTAAGAAAATAAATTTTACTTTAATTCGCTTCACTTCGATCCACTCCATTGCACTCCAATTCACTTCGCTCCACTCTAATTTCGCTTCTTTGTTTTTCTCCGAGTTCGCCTATTCGCGTTTCCTACTGCAGAAAAAGTTTACCTCAAGGGTGGGTTATCAGTTCCGTAACAAATATGTTACGGCTACGGTTGTTATAAGTTACGGCTGGTCTAGTCGGGAGAATGGCGACTGCCGATCCGGAGACCCCGGGTTCAAACCCCACACGCACCACTGTCTTTTCGAAGTCATATGCGTAATGCCGCTAACTTAAAACGGTGAAGGAAAACATCGTGAGGAAACCGACATGTATCTAGAATCTTTCGAAGTCATGTGTCATCCACCAACCCGCACTGGGCCAGCGTGGTGGATTATGGCCTTAACTCTCTCCTTGCGAGAGAAGGCCCCGAGTCCCAGCAGTGGGAACGTTTAGTGGGCTGTTGATGATGATGATGAACAAATATGAGCGTTCCTTCGTTACTTCAGTTTTCTAATGCTCTGAGTTTTTTCAGTGGTATAGAGTAACGAGACGAGCAGGACACGCGCCTGATGGTAAGCAACACGCCTGCACAGTGACGCGCAGCTACATGAAGCGTCCAAATCGTTACCTAGCACTGCACTGCACTTCGTCACCCCGAGATACAAGATGCTTTATCTGTATGCCTTGAAATGTCTCTAGAAACTGTAATTATCCTTCAAAACGGAACACACTGATGTATGCAAATTACTGCTCGGCGGTGAATAACTGGCTAAGGTCACAGAATAAATATTAGTACAGAAGCCTCACTTACCGAAAACAATTATATAAATAGCGACTCTTGCTGGGACACAACAAAGTTCAATTCAGCTCGCATTAGCGCTCAATATCTGTCGCGATTTTTAACTCTCTCGTCTAACGCGTAACTCTGTCCCTGTCTAGCGCGTAGGGTTGTTTATCTAATAACAATATGCGCGGGAAACGTGTTGCGCGAGCGCTCAGCCGTGCGTCCGACAACCGACTGGCACTTGTTTCCTGGAAAGAACGGTCTAGCGGTAGGCTAAAACCGCGCGACCTTGAGCGAGTGAGGATGCATTGCTAAGATGTAGTAATTCCCCAGGCGGACTCTGCAAATAATCCTACCACTTCATGTTACCATAAGGTGCAGGTTCGCGTTGAGACTTCGACACGAGACCGCGCCACGGATCGCAACGGATCTCCCATTTGACTTTTGATAGACAGGCATTTGACATTATAGCTCTATATGGGTGTCGTCAGGACGTGCCACGACCGCGACACGTGTCTCGGTCTCCTGTCGCGGTCTCGGGGCGAACTGGTGCTCTATTCTATGGTGTATAATGTTAAGTGCCTGTCGCGGTCGCGGCGCGAACCGCCACCTTTAAGCTCTTGTCACACAGAGGCGGGAAGTGCGGGAAAGTGTGACCGGCGCGGCCGGATCGCGCCCGCTTGTTATGCGGTCAGGTAGCATACAAATTCGAATATTACAAAAAAAATCCCGTCCCGGATCGCGATCGCTTTCCCGGACTTCCCGCCTCGGTGTGACAATAGCTTTAGTTTTATGACAGATCAATTTGTTCTAAACGCGATCTCTCAAGAAAACTCCAAGCATAGCTGTTTCCACAGCTCTCTATGCGACTTCCGGTTGGACACAGCTGAGAGTGGTGTGTTGTGTGATTCAGTGTAGCAAATAAACAGAAAAAAAGTGTTAAAAGGAATTAACACAGTACCAGAACCCAATTGAAGGAACTATCCATCTTGAAGAGACACCACAGAGGTATTTTTAACACTACATAAACACGTATCGTTGTTTTTAACGTAAAATCGGTTTTGCTGATCCATTGTAACGGATTTAATTTTGCAATTTTTGGCTAAAACACTGTAAACAATCACCAATCACCACATTAACTTGGCACATCCGTTTTGTTTGTTTTTTTAACTGCCTTCATTTATTCTAAACTTCTAAACCATGAAAGTGAAATGTGAGTCACGTCTCACGTCAGTGTAACTTTGACAGAGATGACTTTGACAACTGAAAGTGCAAAGCGAGCGGAAACAGACTAAAAATATACGTGCTTGACAGACTGATCATTTTGTCAGTATAATAGTTTGACATCAATAAATTACTGATTAAATTATAAAATTGTCCAACAACATTACCTAAATTTAATTTTTGAATAATTTATCATATACCTAACTGCATTATGACTACTCGTCAAAGAAGAAAGGCTTTGCACGGAGATAACCTTGATATGAAATTTGTGAACTTGGATTCAAAGGAGCTTATAAAGCAATATGAAAAAACAATCGAAGAATTGAAAAAAGATATAATGAAAAAAGATGGATTAATTAAGCAGTTTTCGATTGAACATGAGAATAATATGGCAGAATTCGAAGCTATTTGCGTTGAAAATAATAATCTTAGGAAAAAACTGACGGATTGCGAAAAAAACATTTCGGCTTTACTTGAGGACCAAAACGTGCTCGAGGAAAAAATATCTGCGCTACAAAAAGAAAAAGTAGATTACGAGGCTGAAGTTTCAGAGACTATCGATCCTATTTATAAGCAACTTAAATTAATGACAAGTAATTTTAATGAGCTACAATCAAAGTATAGCAAATTATTGGCCAGTTCTGCTAATAATTTGATGTATAGAAACCAGCCGAATCTAAAAATAAATAAAGCGATACATTCAAAAAGAGTACAGCAGAGTTTTAATCAAAGAAAAATGGTATCATACAGAAATTTTACTAAAATTGTGAACGGAAATGCAAGCAAGAAACTAAAAAACTCCGAAAAAATACCAAAGATAAATATTGAATGTGCTTGTTTTGAAAATGAAACGTTAGTAAAAGAAAATGCCTTAGTTACAGAAGAACTTGAAAAGAGGAATACATTTATTCAGCTACAAATGGAAGAGAACAGAAAACTGATAGAACTGATTAATAACTATCGCACTAGCTTGGAGCAGAAAAATAGGACAATAAATACAATACATTTAATTGAAGAACAAATCACTCAAATTCAAAATTTTATGGACAAGAAAGAAGAGATTACAGAATGTAATACTTCCACTTTTTTGGAAACAGGTATCACCACAAGCATTTGTGATTTGGAGGATGAGAGGAATTCTCAGACATTTTGTGACTCACCTAAACAACCTTCACCTCAGGAGAACAACCCCTTCTACATCTACTCGGACAAATGTGGTGTTGGTCTGGGAATTCGTCTCTCTCATCATATCCCTAAGCAAATCACAAACTATTGCAGTCCTGGCTCATCATATTGTAACTTATTAAAATGCATGTTTAGGGATAGTAACAAAAACCCGACACCATCAACGTACGTATTAATTGCAACTGAAAAACAGAGGAGAAACAGTAAAGAAACAAGTGAATCTTTAGAACTAGTAAACAAAATCGCCAAATCGCATAAATTCATATTGTTTACAATACCATATGGCAATAATTTAAAATATAATAATATATTGTATAGAATCAATCTTGACATCTATAATGGCACTTGTCATAGCAAAAATATTCAAATCATTGATTCAAATAACTTGACAGACTTTGATATATCTAACTCATTAGTGAATAAGAAATGTATTGTCACATTGTGTGATATCCTAGTTTATAACTTTGACTCACCTATTGGAACGACTTCTACTGTTATAGATGTTATAACGACTCATGGTGTTGACTGTAGTATAGTGTCAGACTCCTTTGATGGTACAATTCACATACCACATGATCTGTCATCATCGAACAATATCGATAATTTTTTATTCCCAACGCATCCGCACCGAGCGTTACGTTAGTGCACCAAAATATTCAAAGTTGTAGAACAAAGGAGTTAGAGATAAACCTTTTTATGGAAAGTGATAGTGTTGACATTTTGTGTTTGACGGAATGCTGGATCAAGGATTTTGAGTTAAAAGTTGGTTTCACAGATCAAACGGTTGGGAGTTACTTCTCCAGACTGACTACCACCGGAGGGGGATCCCTAATTATTGTTAGGAAAAATTTGGATTTCAAGAGTAGAGATGATATTGTTAAGCTTAGTGTGGAGCGGCATATTGAACTGTCTTGCATTGAGATTATAAACTATACAATACTGAATGTATACAGACCCTCTTCTAGTTCAAGATTTGAGCAGTTTCTTTCTGTTTTGGAAGATGCTATGAGTCGATTGAGCAGGAAGTCAAAGGATTTGATAGTTGTAGGTGATTTTAACATTAATTTACTAAAAAGTTCAAGAGAGGAAAGAGAATTGGTCAACTTATTTAAAAGTTTTGACCTAAAAAATGTTTTTTATGAACCAACTCGCATACAAGGCTCCTCAAGAACTTGCATTGACAATGTGTTCTGTGGTTGTAAGTTACTTGACAAAGCCGTTATAAACAAATTGACTTCGGATCACACGGGTCAGTTAATTAGAATTCCTTTTATTCATAATAAAGTAATGGATTACAAACTAATAAATACTAGAAATATAAACAAAAAGACGCTAAATGTATATAGATTGAAAATAGTAAATGATTTGTGTGTATCTAATATTAGTTCGGGACCTAATGACCCAAACACAGCTTACAACAATTTTTTCAACGTTTTGAAAGATAACTTTGATAAAGTTTTTCCTTTAAAAGAGAGGTTATATTCTAATAAAATAAAATTTAATGAATGGGCTACCCCAGGTATATACAAATCTAGGGAAAAACTGTTTGAACTTTATAGTGAAAGGGCATTTAGACAAGATGAGCCTTTTCAAAATCACGTTCGCCAATTCAGTAAAATATTCAAATCTGTTTGCCGGAATGCTAAATCAATACACATTAGAAACAAGCTCATAAAATCTAACAATAAAATTAAAACTACATGGTCTATCATCAAATCTGAAACTAATAAATCAGAAAAAGCGCAGCCAAAAATGGAAATTTATTGCAACGATGTACTTAGTGACAATAAACAGAAAGTTGCAAATACATTTGCTAAGTATTTCAATGAGGTCCCAAAAGAAACTACAAAGAAACTGATTTCATGTCCTAAACAAGCAAATCGGTTACTAGCCGAAAACGTACCTGCCTCCACTGTAGACTTCAGTTTTCACGAAGTGACACCAAATATTATTATAAAAACATTCAAGTCATTAAAATTAAAAAATGCGGAAGATGTATGGGGTATGTCCGTAAAATTTATGAAAAATATTGTATCTGATTTGGCACTTCACCTCTCCCAAATCTTTAATGAGTGTATAACGAGTGGTGTATTTCCTAATCTTATGAAATATAGCAAGGTCATTCCGCTTCACAAAACTGGTAACACAAAACTACCTGGTAATTATAGGCCGATATCTATCTTGCCTGCACTTAGTAAAATTTTTGAGAAAATTGTTTTAGATCAGCTAAATGCTTATTTTTGTCGTAATGGGTTATTTTTTCACGGTCAGTTTGGCTTTTCGAAGGGTTGTTCCACAACGGATGCCATTGCAAAGTTCGTTGGTAGTATTTATGACGCTTGGGAAAATTCTAAAGACGCTATTGGTATTTTTTGCGATTTGTCAAAGGCTTTTGACTGTGTCAATCACGATATTTTGCTGTCCAAATTATCTCATTACGGAGTCCGAAATCTAGCATTGAAAATTCTGACATCTTACCTCTCCGAAAGAACGATGAGTGTAGACATAGAGGGTGTATTATCTGACTCCCTGCGTGTGGATGTGGGAGTTCCCCAGGGCTCAATTTTGGGTCCTTTTTTGTTTTTGGTTTATATCAATGACCTCCCTTTTCTTATGCAAAATTTTTCTAAAGTTGTGTTGTTCGCTGATGACACGTCATTACTGTTTGATATTGAAAGGAAGTCGACTGATACTGATGACATAGGCTTTGCACTGGACAAGGCACTGACCTGGTTTAGTGTAAATAGTTTAGCATTAAACTCGAAAAAGACAAATTGTGTCAAGTTTTCACTAGCTAGAAACAATTATTTAAATCCAGTAATTATTGATAATGAGGAGTTACGTTTCACCAATGCAACAAAATTTTTAGGCCTGAAACTGGATGCCAAGTTGCAATGGGGAGAGCATATTAAAGAGCTAGCGGGGAAACTAAGCTCAGCGGCATATGCAGTCCGTAAAATAAGAGAACTGACTGATGTTGCTACAGCAAAAACGGTGTACTTCAGCTATTTCTATTCTATAATGGCATACGGAATCTTACTGTGGGGAAATGCTGCAGATGCTCTTAAATCTATTTTTGTATTGCAAAAACGAGCCATCAGGTACATTTACAAGTTGAGGCCCAGGGAATCCCTGAGAGAATTGTTTAAAACAATCAATATCTTAACAATGCCAAGTCTTTATATTTACCACAACATAATGTATGCCAGAAAGCATTGTAATAGCTTTACTAGGAAATGTGATACGCACAATTATAATACGAGAGATAAATTAAAGTATATTGTTCCCAGAACACGCCTCTCAAAAATTCAGAAATCATTCAGATGCAATTGTATTCAGTTTTATAATATGTTACCTGATTGCCTAACTAGTCTTAGTGACAAATCTTTTAAGTTGGCAGTCAAAAAAGTTTTGACTAAAAAAGCATACTATAAAGTACAAGATTTTTTAGGGGACAATAAGGCGTGGAAACACTTGACATTGGAAAATTTGAATGAATTGTAACAATTTTATTCAGTTTTGATTGAATCTCAGATTTTATTTTATTTTCACCGTATTCATAATTTGTTACTGTTTTGTTTGCATTTAATTTTTGTTGTTTTATCTGACATTGTGTATCCTTATATATCTGTAATTTGACGTTCAAAAGTGTACCCATGTACCAAATTGATAAATAAATGATTGAATTGAACTTAACTATTCCCATGTAATTTTCGACCCGATTTGACGAGATTCCTCCTCGTACTATCTTCCTATTTTGTTAACTAATAATACTACGCAATATCGTATAATATAATCCCTCTAAAATCCTCCATAATAATGGCGCTACAGTGATGGCAATGGCTTGTTTGTAGCGCGATTCCTGCGCTAATTGCCGACGACGTTCGCCCTCCGGCTATGGGAACATTCCACCTTTAAGGGGTGATTTACGTGCGTGGGTTGCCTTTGCTCGCGATATTATGCTGAAAGCATTTTTATTTGTATTAAAGATGTTTATTTTCTCAAATAATACACTATTCACTTGACAGAAGATATGATCTATACTAATATTATAAAGCTGAAGAGTTTGGTTGTTTGAACCCAAGGATCTCAGGAACTACTGGCCCGAAATGAAAGATTCTTTCGCTGTTGGATAGTCCATTTATCGAGGAAGGCTATATATAGGCTATTTAACATTACGCTACTAATAACGGGAGCGGAGCTAGAATGAAAAATGTAACAAAACCGGGAACTAAATATTGGTTTTTGAGAGCTTTCGTTGCGTGACAGCATGTGTCTATCTTTTAAAGGTTGCGTCATTAGAACCTAAGGTAACCGAATTTGTTCTAGATTTGAATCGGTACGACCAATTTTCGACAGATGGCGTAGCAACGCGCGCACGGTTCAGCTAGTGTATACAATATTATTATTAACTGTTAATCCGCGTAGTTTCCGTTCTTTCTTCGGGACTAAACACCCTATGTGTTTTTCCAAACTATACTCTTGCTGCGTTCCAAATTTTAGCCCGATTAGTTCATACGTTACGACGTGATCGAGCAACAAACATACAAACATTAACATTGAAAATATTAATAGGATTTGATGCTATTGATATTGTAACAAACAGCCTCGCACACTCATAAACATGTACAATTTAGATAGATAGAAAACTCTGCATTGTGGTACAACAAATTTAAACAAATTACAGTGAAACACTTATTATGACCACACTTGGCACCACAATTAGCGGTGGTTGATATTGAAAAGAAACAAAAACATACGAAATCAAAAACGTTACCGTTTAGAAATGTACAATCAAGTAGTTTTGTATTATTAGTTTGAGGTCAAATATAAATAAATATATATTGGTGGACAATTCACACACAACACCATCTGACCCCAAACTAAGCAAAGCTTATATGATGGCGGCCATATAGCTGATATAATATTTACATTGTTTTAAATACATACTTATTATACATAGAAACACCCATACACAGTGCAAACATTTGAATTCATCACACAAATATTTGCACTGGGTGGGAATAGAACCCACGAGCCTCGGCTTCGCAGGCAGAGCTACTACCAACTAAGCCACAAGTTCAGTCAAATAATGTTGTGTGTTGAAATGTCCACGAATATTTTTATTTCTTTACGACATTTGAATCTCTTGATAGTTGGTGGGTAGTGACTGCATGATGTTGATGATGATACTCGTAGGAACTCCGCGAGCATACGATCCACAAAAAACCCGCGGTTCCTCGCTCCGCACTCACGTAACACTCATTGTGAATAACGTAACGAACGTACACGTGGAGGCACGTAACTTGATCGACGGGGCCAATTAATGTATCTTCAAACCAGGCTGTATAGTTATTATTGAAGTGAAAACTTCTCTTGGCGCGCCATCACAGATTTTTCGTGGGCTGTGAATTGAATTCTAGTTTCAAGCTCGGGAATGATAAGGAATCTTCGGGTAAACTCGGGTCCATAGCCATTGGCCATCTAGAAATGCGTCAGCATTTCCCATTGGCCATCTAGAAATGTGTCAGCAACATGCTCATGGCCACGCCCTCCGGTTTCACCCGCGTAGTTTCCAAAGCTATCTATCTATCTATACAATTCTGAGTTATAAGTTTTCACTTCTATCGGCAGTCCTTATGACTGACTTTTTAACATTTTTATTTTTACAGGGTTTTTCATGTCATATAAAATATTATAAAAAACTGAAGAGATTAATTGTTTGGACGCGCTAATCTCAGGACTATTGGACCGATTTAATTTTTTTTTCCAATTTTATGGTGACATATACAGATATACACACATATTTTTGGAGTGATAGGGTCTCTATGCAGAGTCTGGAGACGTACCACACCTTACCAGTTATTCTACCGCCAAGCAGTAGTATGCAAATGTTACTGTGTTCCGGTCTGAATATCAAAAGTGTCTAGAGAAATTACTGGGCTAAGAGAAACGCTTTATATCTCCGGGTGACGAGCGCAGTGCGGTGCTAGGCAAGGATATTAATAATGTTCCAATAGCTACGTCTCACTGTGCTGTTATGGGAAAGGATTTTGGTTACCATCAGGCACATCCTGCTTGTCTTGTTACTATATATACCTAGTATAAAAAACACTGTCTAAAATGTTATGTGGTTATCAATAAAATGTATTACAACAAACGTTATAAATTAATTGAAAATAATAATTAAACGTAGCAACCGCTTTAGATGTTTTCTCATAAAACTAAGTGGCGTCAGACTAGGTGTAGGAATAATATTTAATTAGGTTCATAATTCTATTAAAATGATTGCTTTTGGTAATCTGTTGTTTAAGTAAAGCCTTGATTTAATATCTAAATCGAATAAAATTGTTAAAAACAGTGTGATGTTAAATTCTACTGAGGAAAGCAAAAAATATCAAAAAAATACATTTTTAACGGAACACTCCATCCTCCATCTTAGATCGTAGACCCCATCATCCCGTAACATAACATCTCCCCATTGTCACATTATTTTTCCAGTTTTTGTAACTTTGTTTACTTGTTAAGTGCAATAAAGAGTTAATCATTATATCTATCTCCCCATAAGCAAGAAGGCGGTCATCTGACCGCAAACCTTTTATCGTAAAAAAATGTTTTTGTACAACCCCAGACGTGGTATTAAGTAGGTTAAAGTAATGTTTTTTGAAGCGAAAACTTCTTTCGGCGCGCCTAGACAGATTTTTCGTGGGGTGTGAATTGAATTCTAGCGTCACGCTCGGGTATGATAAGAAATCTTCGGGTAAACTCGGGACCATGGCCATCGGCCACCTAGAAATGCGTCAGCCAATGGGAAATGCTGAAAGGGTGTTGCCTGGCCATCATGTCATGGCCATCTAGAAATGTGTGAGACAATGGGAAATGCTAACGCATTTCTAGATGGTCATGCCATGATGGCCAGGCCACGCCCTCCAGTAGTTTCCAAAGTGAGCTATCAAATTCTGAGTTATAAGTTTTCACTTCTATCGGCACTCTATTCTATCCATATTCTACTTTAGCTATCCTTTGAATTGTGTTTGAATTGTCCATCAATATTTTTTTATTTATACAATTTTAAATTTTTCGTTTACTCCTAGTGAAAAAAATGGATAGTAGTTTGTGTTACCCCATGGGTCGTATACGGTTTAAAAACGGTCAGAGAATAGTGGGCGGCCCCATAAGTGGGATCAGAATTATGATGAAAATGTAGGACAACATAATAACGTCGGTCCCAAGTACGGTCGACGGCATTTTCATAACCATTCTCGGGCCGGATAAGCGGTAAGTGGCCAAATATTTTACCGGCGCGAATAACTCGGCGGTTTCTTTGGAGGGCTGGCGACTATGGACCACTACGTCTACTCTATTACTACGAAAACCTAATTTCGAAAAAAAAAACTCGCGACTTTCCTACACTCGTTCTACTTCGTTTCGACAGATACAACATTGTTTGACGTTTAAATGTTCTAAGCATACTCTAAAGGCCAATTTACATCAGACAAGCGAATGCTCATTCTATCCCCACTGTATCAAATTCATTTGGTGTAAACAAACGTAGAACATTCTTTCGTTGTTTTGTTTGCGTTCGCAAAGATTCTATGGAATATTTAATATGGAAAACGCTAAGAACGATCTTTCGTTTACACTAAAATATCGAGAAAGAATGCTCTTGTTTCAGCTCTAGCTCTATGTTCGTTCTGTTTAAATCGGCCTTAATGCGAGTAGCCTTCGAACATTTAAACGGACTAAACGACGGATCGAAGTAGAATCGGAGTAGGAAAGTCGCGAGTTTATTTCGAAGTTACGTTTTCGTAAAAAGAGAGTAGACGTCCAGAATACAGCCTAAAGTGTGTATGATACTCGTTTCCATGTAGTACGATATGATTTTTAAGTTTTATAAGTTTACACTTGACTGCCGTCTCGGCGTATTTCCAAACTATACAACGCCAGAACGCAGCCATAGAAAACTGCTAGAGTATATATTGTAATGTTGTTTTAAAATCTGTTATTACAAACCATACAAGAGTTTTGCGTACTGATGGTGTATAGTTTGTAACGTGGATGCTCGCGTCGCGTCTTTCCATTCTATACAACGCCAGAACGCAGCCATAGAAAACTGTTCGCGTACGAGTATATTATATTGTAATGTTGTTATAAATCTGTTATTACGATGCATACAATAATTTTTCGTACTGATTGTCTATGTTGTCGATCCGATGCTGAGATTTGACTCTGGGTGGGCTCCCGCCAGAAGCCCTGCGGTCAGCCCTGAGTGTCGCTTCTCCATGAGGCTCGCTCCACTCAGGACCTCCCTTAGGCTTCTGGCTCCCGCATTTTTTATATACACTCTAGGGGTAGTAGCGACAAGACTAGGTGGAGTCGGGGTGCTCCGAGTCGGATCTGGGAAACCAACATCTACAAAAAATCAGTCAGTATAACATCTTGATAAAACATCTTAGATCTCTGGGTGACGAGCGCAGTGCAGTGCTAGGTAACGATTTGGACTCTTCATGTTCCGATAGCTGCGTGTCACTGTACTGTTATGTAGCAGGTATGTTGCTTACCATCAGGCAAATGTCCTGCTCGTCTCGTCACTCTTTATATAAACAAAAAAATGCAACTGCTCACGTACAAATTGTAATGTTAGTTTCGCGCGCTTATTCCAAAACATACACGATTAGTCCGTATGCGTACTGGTGCTGTATATTTTGTAACAGCATAATACTTCTACGTTACCACAAAGTATACGCGAGTATTTGCGTACTGGCCTTGTATGGTTTGGAAGATCTTAGTAAAAAAACTTATTTACAATCTATACGTGATTAGTTTCATACCCTTGCGTTCTGGCCTTGTATAGATTGGAAATACGCGCCGTCTCGCGTGATGTTAAGTTCGGTCTATGATGGAGCGTGATTACCCAGAAGAAACCGATTCACTCTCGATTTGAAGTTAATAAGAGATTATAACCATCGGCGAAAACCCACTCAGGCAAAGCAGCCTAGACGTTCTTATCGAGAGTGAATCGGTTTCTTCTAGGTAAACACGCTCCATCGTAGACCGCATCGTCGCTTAACATCAGGTGAGATGGCGGTCAAGTGTAAACCTATAAAAATTTAAAAAAAAAAAAAAAAAAAACGAAAGTAGAACCCAAACTCTTCGTTCGTGGCACACAGCGCAAACTTGGACACTTTTTGTGTTCTGTGCCAGATTTGAAACAAGCAACTAATAAATATTGGTTTTCTATATAACCAGTATAAAATTATCCATCCAGTCCCTGAGCAAACGTAAACATTTTTGAAGGTACAACTTCTTTTGGCGCACGGTCGCACCACCTACAGATTTTCCGTGGGCTGTCAATTGAGCTCAAGCGGCACGTTCGTAAATGAAATAAATCTTCGGGTAAACACGGATGATCTCGATGGCCATGGCCATGGCCACGCCCTCCGGTTTCATCCGCGTAGTTTCCAAACTGAGCTATCAAATTCTAAGTTGTTAGTTTTCTCTTCTATCGGCAGCCCCTATGACAGCCATTATTTTTTGTAATAGGACACAACAAATGCTCGTTGGCGATTAAAATGTGTTCGTTGTCCGTAATACCCCGTTTACATGATTCCAGTCCAGCGACCGAATCCAGTGCTGGATTGCTTACTGGAATAATGGAGACCGGCACTGGAATGCATCAATCCAGTGCTAGTGCATTCCAGTGCCGGTCTCCATTATTCCAGTAAGCAATCCAGCGCTGGATTCGGTCGCTGGACTGGAATCATGTAAACGGGGTATAACTGGAAAGTAAAAACTAAGAATGTCTGCATTTGCGCAGCGCCTAAACGCCAATAATCCATCCTACTAATATTATAAATGTGAATGTATGGATGTTTGTTGCTCAATCACGTCCTAACGTAGGAACGGGTCGGGCTGAAATTTGGAACACAGATAGATTATAGTCTGGAAGAACACATAGGCTACTTTTTATCCCGAAAAAACAACGGGAACTACGCGGGTAACACCGCGGGGCGCTGCTAGTAGTATAATATAGCATAGCATACCTGTGGTGGTAAAGCAACCTAAGACTACGTTTGAAACGATTAAGGTAATGCCAAAATTCCTAAACACTTAAGGCGATGTTATCCAACAATTTAGATTATCTTTTCAGCAAAGTTTGCTCGAGAATGAGTCGCAAAGTTATTAAAACGAGTGAGATAAACGCTCGCACGTACTCTGTCGCGATGCGCGCTTGCGACCCGGCACAATGTAATTTATTAACCTTAGTATGAGCAATTAGCGTTACGTGCGACGACGGGAATTTAAAATTAAACAGCCTGTTAACGGAACTGGTTGGGGCGACACACGGGGCTTCAGGAAAACATCGTGAGGAGTTGCGAGTTGTGGGAGAATACTCAACTGAGTCCGGCCGGACAAGTAACTTGGCTACTACTTATTATACCTAGGTTTAAATTTTGCAGTCGTCTCGCATGTTGTTAAGCGATGATGCAGTCTACGATGGAGGCAAGATTGTAACAATCGGGAAAAACCACTCAGTCTAAGCATTCTACGGCTTAGACGTTTACTCTTTATTGTACATACCAAGACAAAACAATACAGTAAAACAAAAGAAAAAGAAAACAAAATCGTTTAATCTTTTCGCAAGAATCATTCCTTAGTTTAATCTTTTATTTTTATTGTTTTTTAACAAGAGGCCTTTTGATCGAATCTATGGAACGTCACGCGATAGCGCCGAATTGACAACATCCTCCTTATTTGAAGTATGTTAAACAAATATAACGATTGTTACGACATTTTAAATAGTCCTATACGTCGACCCCTCAAGCTACCGCCTGATATCTTAAACGTTTTAAATATCTCGTTACGTAGAGGAGTCGGAGTCCACACACAACACTGTTTCATGCACTCGTTTCGACAATTTTTAACTTCTTGATCAACGTTTTTATAAGATAAATTCTACTTATTCAATTAATTACACCAGTTCATAGTTTGTTTCTGTGTTCGCAAAATTTGCAGTTTATAAATGTTCAATGCTGATTTGTTTTGTCAAAACTACCCTCAAAAAATTTGAGGGTAGATTGAGCTTTTTTATTCTTTTTCATATGTAGAGTCTTAACGTCGCCCGAACCCATATGGGTTCCGCGCCACAATCCAAGTAAAGACGTTATTATTTGGCTTGCTTTATTGTCTAAATCCGAATATTATTATAGTTCATCGGTGCCGTGTGTGCGTGGTAGATAACTACCCCTCCCTCGCCTCATGCCTCAGAGGGGTGCGTTCTAAACAAACTTGCGTTTCATTACTTCACTCCTAGCATATTATAACTCTAGTTTTAATAAGCTTCCGGCTTCTACGGGAACGAAATTTAATATAGATTGTACGAGAGTGTGGCATCGGGGATGTCTGAGCCTCTCCCCTCTACCCTCTCTCTATCCATCGGTTATTTATAAAGCGATAGTGCCTTATAAAAGTCCGTTTGATCTCGTTCTCTTTCAATTTCAAGTCAAATTAAATAGAAAGCAATAAGGAATAGAAAAGGGTAAGAAGAATAATAAATGCAAGATATGATAATATATTAAAATGCTACAAATATTAGGTATTGTTTAAGTAGTCGTAGGGGTCTTTGCTGAGTCCGCCTGGGGAAGTACCACACCTTTGACAGTTATTCTGCCACCAAGCAGTAGTGTGCGAGCATTACTCTGTTCCGGTTTGAAGGGCAATGTTTCCAGAGAAATTACTGGGCTTAGAGATAACTAAAACATCTTATATCTCTGGGTGAGGAGCGCAGTGCAGTGCTAGGTAATGATTTGGAGCCTTCATGTTCCAATAGCTGCGTGTCACTGTGCTGTTATGTGGCAGACATGTTGCTTATCATGAGGCGCATGTCCTGCTCGTTTTGTCACTCAATACTATAAAAAAAGGTGTTAATGCAAATTGATTATGGTTCAAATTTGCAACAGGTAAGTTATAGTTTGGAATAATATGACATGGGCTTAAAATCGCCGAAAAACAACGGGAACGAACTATACGGGTAACACTGCGGGACGCTGCTAGTAATTAAAAAAAAAAAGAGAAATAATTTCTCAAATTTTACTTGAAATTACAAAGATAGCGGGAGATATAAGATTTAAGCACGTAAGCAAATTTGTTAGACGATAGACCTTGGATTTCCTTTACAATGAATTTATTTAGTTTCTGAAGTATCGAATTGGTGCTTTTATCCGTAGTAACCTAGAAACTCTTATCTTATAGTCCTTCTGTTCGTGGCTTAGCGAAGATACTCTTTGGATCACAAGTAGGTACATATGCTATTTGGTAAGGTTCCTAACAGCGCTGTTTTATAACAGCACCATCACATGTTCCTTTCAATGGAAGGAAATTTCGTATCTATTAGTATTGAAAAGGATCTAATCCAAATAACTTACTCACTCAGACTCTCTTTTTTAAGTTAATACAAATATTGGTACTGTGCCTGGATCTTTTCTATTTATAATAAGTTAGTATGTATTTAAAACATATAAGTAATATATCAGCTTTCTAGCTGATTGGTTTGGGTTTAGATGGTGTTGTGTGTGAAATGTCCGCTAATAGGCTCTACGCTCTACAGACGAATCCTTTTATCAGAGGAAGTTGCGAAGAAATGACGTAAAAGTGGGCGGGACCTGATAAATTTATCAGGTCCCACCAACTTTTACTCAATTCCCTGTCTCCAAAAAATGAGACCGAATAATTGCCATAATATTAATTTAATTTTAGTCTTCAGTGACTAATGACGTTACGGCTGGTTTAGTTGGGAGATCGGCTACCGATCCGG
Organism: Ectropis crepuscularia; assembly: GCA_963693475.1. Lineage (NCBI taxonomy): Eukaryota > Metazoa > Arthropoda > Insecta > Lepidoptera > Geometridae > Ectropis > Ectropis crepuscularia. The sequence continues at coordinate 2,064,875 of OY856365.1, read as the reverse complement.
ATACCCCCCCGGGTTCAAATCTCACGCGCACTGTCGCTTCGAAGTCATATGCCTAATGCTGCTGACTTAAAACGACGAAGATAAACACCGCGAGGAAACCGACGTAGGTATACAAATATTTCTGGATTTGTGAATTCTTGTGAATTCGCGTCAACGACATTGTCTATGTCCTTTTTTAATAAAATAAAAAAAAGACATGACCAATTTTGTGACTGATAATTTTGTTATAAGTTTTTCGACCTTCAAACAAATTATAATATTGTTCCTAAAGCTTTAGCTTTCGAAGTAGAAGTCCGGAATTGTATTAACAAACCTTTAGTTTTATATCCTGTCCCTAAGCTTATAAACGACGGTAGAAAGTACAGGTAGGAGTATTTTTTTCCCCCGAAACTAGACCTTTATATCTCTCCAGCAGACTCAACTATAAAAATAAATAGAGATAAGAACTGTCCAAGTGGGTCCTGGCCTAAGTGAATTTAGATCCGTCTATCGAGTTCCTACTTTGGGGGTACAACTTCGTAAATGGACGCTCTCTTTAACCTTTTTGTCAGACGGCCAAAGAAGGAGGGTAATGTCTTTCGAGAGTGTGTACGATTCGGCCGTTGTTTGCCGAATCTGGTGATGTTTGTAAGTGTAATGTGTGTAGTGTGGTTAATTAATTATACATTTGACTTGTAGTGACACTGTTAAATTTTGCATGACTGAATTTTATATAACCAATTGTTGACATGCAATTTTATTGTGTTCATAGTTACTTACAGATCTTTTGTGAAAATATTTAATTACAACTCACACAAAATTGGTTTGAACAATGTATAGAAAGGAAATTCACTGTGCCTTTTATACATATATTATATGCTCACTTATTTTTACTTCTTTTACTACTTTTTCTCACACTTATTTATTGTTTGAAAATATCTATCTACTGTAAAATGACTTGTGTAACCAACATGATATTTGGCCAATATTAAAGATATGAAATCTGAAATCTAATTCAATAGACATGGTGGCTAAAAAAACTAATTAGTCCGTTCGTTAGATTATTAAAAAAATATTGTACACGTATTTTTCCTTTCGTTTCACAAACAAAAAATGACGAAGATACGGTGATTAGAAGTTTTGAGTGACGTCACTTCATTGTTTCATTTTTACGAAGACGTGACGTCACAACCCTCTCTCCGGAAGTTTGATGATCTATATCTTTGTCGATTTAAAAACAAAAAAATACGTGTCCCATATTTTTCCATGATCTACCTGACGGACTATTAGGGGATGATTGGCCCCTTAGATTGGTCTGCCTTATTGGAAAAAGCTTTAAAATAGTTGTCTGACGAACATATTTACAAATGGAGCATGAGAATTTAAGTGAAGTTAAATTATTATTTTGGAGTTGTTAAGCAAAACGGCCGACGGAAAGTGTCTGGGAGTATTGGGACCTTGTTTTTAAGGATATTGCCTACAACATACGTGAAAATCGCTTATTAGAAAATACGTGAAGTAGGTAATGTTTGTATGTACCTTCATTACCCCATATCTCAAAATTGGCCGTCTAAGCAAATTAGCGAGTAAGCATGTGTTCTTAGTACTTAGGTACTTACTAACTCTACTCAATCGTCCACATTTCATTCATCAGAAAATAGGTGACGTCTGGGAGCTCTGGGATCTTACTCTATAATAGATGGTAATGGTATATTTTTTACCAAGTCATCACTCCTAACATAATACATAAATTAAATTAACTATCTGCGTCCCGCGGCTTACCAGTTTTTAACGAATTTTTATATTTTATCTCCAAATACGAATGCATTCTAAATTTTTTGCGAACTTTGAACGCTATTTTTTAATTTTCCAAGCTTCTTGCTTTAAATGACGAAACTTCCATATAAACTTTAATCTCTTTTTCCAACCCCATAAATCCCTTTCTTCTCATTTAAAAGTAGCCTGTGTACTTTCTCAACGTCTAGATTACCCTGTGTACCATATTTCATTTAAGGCGGTTCACTACTTTAGTCATGAAAGCGTAACAGACAGACTTTTACATTTATAACATTAGTAACGATGTGTTGAACTGGTGTTTCTTGCCATCAGGCACAGATCTTGCTCGTCTCGTCATTCCATATGTTCTTTTTTAGTATGTAAAAATTAATTGCTGTTCCATAGTCTCGCTATGAAACTCGAGAATGGCTGGACTGATTTTGGTTTTGAATTATTTGTCAGGGATGGTTCAAAATTAAAAGGTGGAACGAAGTTCGCCGGGTCAGCTAGTTATATTAATAAAAGCTTTAAATGATTATATGTTTATGTCTGGTCTAGTCGGGAGAACGGCGCCTGCAGATCCGGAGACTCCGGGTTCAAACCCGACACGCACCACTGTCTTTTCGAAGTCATGTCCGTAATGTACACGTAAAAACATCGTGAGGAAACCGACATGTACCTAGAATCTTTCGAAGTCATGTGTCATCCACCAACCCGCACTGGGCCAGCGCAGCGTGGTGGATTATGGCCTTAACTCTCTCCTTGTGCGAGAAGGCCCCGAGTCCCAGCAGTGGGAACATTTAGTGAGCTTTTGATGAATATATTATTATGTTTCGACAACGTACTAAAGTTTAAAGTCGGACCGAATTGTTTAGATAGAGCATACATTTGTTACCCGTTTATTAATTTAAAACGTGGAAACGCGTTAGTTTTCATGTTTATTAAAAGTTGTTAAAATACGAGAAAGCGAGTGCGGAAAATTTAATATCCTATTAATATCATAAATATCAATAACAATAATATAATTCTTTATTACATCGACAATTTTACAATATATATCAATGTTTAGATATTTAGGTAAGGTAAGGTTTAACGGATCAGGCTAAAATTTGCAACGTAGATTTATAATCTGGAAGAACATGGGCTAATTTTTGTCCCGCTAAAATATCAGGAACGGGAACTACGCGGGTAAAAACGAGGTACACTGCTAGTAAAAGGATAAAAACTACGTAAGTACATACTTATATAATTTACGTAGTACTCCAACAAATCAAATGAAATGAAAAGTAAGCACATTTCGCTGCGTGTGCGCATGTGAAACCAGAGCGGGCGACGAAGCGCATCGCGGCACGCACGTCCGGGCGTAACATATGCAATTTATAGTCGTATTACAGTACTTCTCTCTATTTTTGAAGTGAAAACTTCTTTAGGCGCGCCTAGACAAATTTTATGTGGGGCGTAAATCGATTTCTACCGTCACGCTCGGAAATGATAAGAAATATTCGGGTAAACTCGGGACCGTGGCGATTGGGCATCTAGAAATGCGTCAGCCAATGGGAACTGCTGAAAGGGCGTGACCTCGCCATCATGGCATGGCCATCTAGAAATGCGTGAGCCAATGGGAAATGCTGACGCATTTCTAGATGGCCATGCCATGATGGCGAGGCCACGCCCTCCGGTTACACCCGCGTAGTTTCCAAAGTAAGCTATCAAATTCTGAGTTATAAGTTTTCACTTCTATCGGCAGCTCCTATGATTGCCAATTTTTTTTAATTACTTTTTAAAGCAAATGTCTTTAATCGAAATAAGCAATTTTATTTTCTGTGAAAAAAAAACAGATACATCTCAATTTAAATGTTAAACTCGCCCAGATATCTAATTGTAATGGAATGAATATAATAATTTTAATATAGAGGTAAGTATAACCGATGACGGATATACATACATTATGTTTTTTTTGATATTAGAAAAGCAGCGCCATCAATATTGGTAAAATTTATATAGGGCTATTCGGGAAAGGGTAGCCCATCCATGTACAGGGTTACTGGTAGGTACCGGTTGTCCTCTCTAGCACTGTTTAGCTCCTTGCGCGACGTGTATCGGCGACCACGTTACGAAGAGTTGAATGTTTTTAAACCGGGCAAATACCCTTTTTTTATTTTGTATGGTAGTAAATATGTGTGCGATTTTTTAAAAACTATAGAACAAAAGTTGACATACATATTTAATACTAGCAGCGCCCCGCGGCGTTCCCGTTATTTTGATGGGATAAAAATGTGTTCTTCCAGACTGTAATCTACCTGTATTCCAAATTTCAGCTCGATCCGTTCATACGTTACGACGCGACGTGACTGAGCAATAAACATCCAAACATCCATAAATTGACATTTACAATATTAGTTGGAAGGTACGATAGGATACTCAACGTACACTTAAAAGGATGCAGGCTGATTACCAATAACCCTGTATACGTAGATATTGATTTTAAAAGTAAGATCAGTGATGTGGTATACTTATTGTCTAAACAAAACGCACAATACACAAAGAACAAACGGCACTCGAACCAAAATATCCGCCGTTCGCTACCCGACGCCCGGACTCGCGTGACATGCGTCAAAGTGACGTTTGACAGCCGCGTGTCATTTCTGACAGATTGCAACGGAAGTGCGGGGTATTTTCGGCGCAGGGTAATGTATTATTTGAAAATGACAATGCTTTCTGTGTAACGAATGTGGAACGCGGGACGTGCAAAGCGTTTCGGGGAATTATGATTCAGAGATCGAAAAAATTTCAAATGGACTACGTAATTTTTGCTTACATAATATAACGACATGAATGACGTCGTCGGTCGAATCTGGCTGAAATTTAAGCCGGGTTGGATGGATTTAAAGAAACGTATTCACTTGAAGCGTTGTCCTTCAAACTAGATCAGAGTAAATGTTTGTCCGTTTTTGTTTGAACATAAGAGTACAGGAAAAAGTGTTAGACTACAGGCCCGTGAACAAAATTTACGGGTCAAATGAACCACCAGGAGACCTATGTAGGATGATAGAAGGGTGTAAAGTAATAAGATTCAGCACTATGCCGTCACTTGTAAGCTGTCCAACCGAGTGAAATTGAAGAGGGGGGGGGGGTTGAAATTCTTTTCTCCTTGTCGCATTATTTTTGTACGGCGTTGCGGAATAATAGATTAGAAGAGGTGTTGAAACTATAAAAATTATATATTGTAACTTTTTAATTATTAGTTTGTCGGAAAAATTTACAGAGTACGAGTAATTTACAGAGTAAATTTGGTCATTTGATTAAGTACGGCATTGGTTCCATACAGTTTCAATACCTTCTACTTCAATACCTTCTAATCTTCTACTCCATTATTTCGCAATGCCGTACAAAAATCATGCGACAAGGAGATGTTATTGTGTTATTGTTATTTCTCATTGATATCTCTTCAATTAAACTCAGTTGGACAGCTTACAAATGACGGCATAGTGCTGGATCTTAATACTTTACACCCTTCTATCATCCTATATAGGTCTCCTGGTGGTTCATTTGACCCGTAAATTTTGTTCACGGGCCTGTAGTCTATGTGGTACGGTGTACTAATCACAAATTTCTTTTAGCAAATAAGAATTAGCTTTGTTTACCAAAGCTACCAAAGTGTATCCATCTAGTTTAAGCTGTTATGACACGGTAAGTCCGTTGTTTGTTTTTTCTGAGATCACTTATGTTATAACTAACACAATTACGTAAGGAAGGCTTGCGTTCGAATCGCACTCCAGAGGCATTTCGTGATCGCTTGAAGAGTGATATTACAAACACTTTCTTCCTAATCTCTCCCCATAAAGGGACTTCGAGAGAGCGATGTTCGTCTCTCAACGGTTATGTCAACCGAATTCTCGGTAAAATCTTCGCGATATCAGATAACGGCCTACGATGTACAATGGGTTTATGACGCAACTAGCTGTGTAACACAAAATATAATATTTAAAATAACTCAATATCCTGTCCATGATGTGGCCTTTTGCACCTCTGAGTTAAAGTAGTTAAAGTAGCAGGTTTGTCTGCGCCTTGTGAACGGTGAATAAAAATACAGAGCGACGAGACGAGTAAGACATATGCCTTATGCTAAGCAACAATCTTGTCCATAGCCAAGTACTACGCTATTTGAACATGAAGAGTCAAGTCTAGGTCTGTACTGCGCTCGTCATATTTTCTCCTTAGCCCAGTAATTATGTCGAAGTTGAACGAGTAACAAACATATGCATGTGTTACATTATTATTATGTATTCAAACAGAGGAAATTCAATAGTGCAGTGACCAGTAAACCATAAAGTCCATATTCCGAAGTAGACATTACGTATTAATTTACCGAGTTACACTACAGTTCTGGACAAAACTGTCAGCACTGCTCAGAGCCTGTATTCTGTAAAAGTGACAATCAAAACGCGGACTGAAAACATTTAGTCAAACGCTCATGCATTTAGTCTCATGGCCCAACGAGCAGCGGAGGCAGACTAAAGACTTAAATTTAAAATTAAATTGAGACACTCGACCAAATTTCTTAAGAAGCTAAGTCATCGAGATAAATTTGAGTTTTTGTTGAGATTACAAAAACCACCACACTGATTTCGATAAAATTTATATGGGAACATCTCTGAACTATGATCTAATAAAACAAAAAAAAATCCAGTCATAGGAGCTACCGATAGAAGTGAAAACTTATAACTCCGAATTTGATAGCTTACTTTGGAAACTACGCGGGTGAAACCGGAGGGCGTGGTCATGAGCATGCAAGCATGTGTCAGCATTTCTGGATGGCCAATGGACATGGTCCGGAGTTTACCCGAAGATTTCTTATCATTCCCGAGATTGACGCTAGAATTCAATTCACAGCCCACGAAAAATCGGTCTGTGGCGCCCCAAAAGAACTGTTCACTTCAAAAAAGAACCATCCAAATCGATTCACAATTGGTGGGGCTATCGCGTAACATACATACAAAAAAAATTGGCAGTCATAGGAACTGCCGCTAGAAGTGAAAACTTATAACTCAGAATTTGATAGCTTACCTTGGAAACTACACGGGTGTAACCGGAGGGCGTGGCCTCGCCATCTTGACGTGGCCATCTAGAAATACGTCAGCATTTCCCATTGGTTCACGCATTTCTAGATGGCCATGCCATGATGGCGAGGCCACGCCCTTTCAGCATTTCCCATTGGCTGACGCATTTCTAGATGCCCAATCGCCAAGATCCCGAGTTTACCCGAAGATTTCTTATCATACCCGAGCGTGATGGTAGAATCCAATTTACCCCCCACGAAAAATTTGTCTAGGCGCGCCTAAAGAAGTTTTCACTTCAATAACAAAGAACCGTATTGAGATCCTCCTCCTTCTTTGAAATCTGTTAAAACTATGAGTGTAGCCGGACCTCCAAATAGTTCGAACTTACCGTCCTAAATTTATGTATTTCAAATCGTACGTTCTAATCGTGGCTGTTAGATAGCCTAGCAAGCTACTCGTAGTTTGCCGCTATGCAATACAGCGTTGGCCGGCGGCGGCGGTGGTGGTTGTTCCATTAGTTCCGGACTGATTAAAACATAACGGAGCGGGCGCGACACTAACAAGTGCAATACACGGTTTATGTGCACTTTGGAAAACTCAATCCGGACGACGGCGCTATTCCTGAAACGCACGACCGAATAGGGCACCGGACTGGGTCAAAAATACACCATCCTAATTAGTCCGTCAGCTAGATCATGGCAAAATATTGGAGACATATTTTTTGTTTTTTTCGTAATATTAAAAATCGTCAAAGATATAGACCATAAAACTTCGAGAGTGGGGGGTCGCGACGTCACTCGTGAGTAAAAATCGTAATCACAAGTGGCGTCACACGAAACTTCGAAGCGCTGTATCTTCGTAATTTTTTGTTTGTGAAACAAAAGAAAAAATACGTGTACAATATTTTTTGGCAATCTAACTAACGGGCTACTTAGTTTTTTTTGAGGATTGTACCCTAATTCCCTTTTCTATTATTTTGCCGTGATAAAAAGAAGCCTACGCTTTCACTAGCTTTTATTGATTTTCTTTGTCTGTATACCTGTTTTTATTTTCGTGCGAACAATAAAGATAATCTAAGTAACTTTGAATACCTCCAAGAATATCTGTACAACGTTGGATAATTAATAAATAAATAAATAATAAAATAAATGATAGCTTAAGTAGTTATTGCGTGACAGCGTAACAAACAAACATACATTGAAATTTGTAATATTAACAGGGATTAAAGGTTAACACTTGGCCGCTATCTCGCCTGATGTTGGGCGACGATGCGGTCTGCGATAGAGCCTGCTTACCTAGAAGAGACCGATTCATACTTGAAGATACCAAAATTGTAAACATTGGGAAAATCCCACTCAGGCAACTCATTGCGAGATATTCCTACCTCAATAGGTGAGTCAAACCTCCTCATTCGAGTCTCTGCCACGTTAACCATGAAACGATGTCGCTTTTTCGTGCTACGAACAGTCAGGTAAAAAAAATGCAAGATCGTGTAGGCAAGTGACAGACTCTACGAAATGTATCCGTTATGAAGAAAACTAAGCAAAGGCAGCTACGTACTACTACTACTCCATGAAACGATATCGCTTTTTCGAGCTACGAAAATTCCGGTTGAAAAACTGCAAAGTGGCGTTAGATCGTGGAGACAAGTGGCAGACTTTTCGAAATGTATCCGTTTATAAAAAAACTTCAAGTAACCTGCCTTTGTTTATCATCATCAACAACCCACTAAATGTTCTCACTGCTGGGACTCGGGGCCTTCTCTCGCAAGGAGAGAGTCAAGGACATAATCCACCACGCTGGCTCAGTGCGGGTTGGTGCTGCCTTTGTTAAAAACCTCAAATCTACAAGCAAAAGAGCGTCGCGTTATCATACGAATGATAAAACTTTCCCCACGACCCTCTCGCCCGCTGCACCTCAGGGAGTTTATGTGCCTTTTATGAGTTTATATTATGGCGATAAAATGACAACTAGAAATAACTCTGTTTTTTTTTTGCTGCGCCACTTCCTCTTTTATGACAACACTAGCGGCCGGTTCTGGGGGTCTACCGCCGAACGAAAAATGTCATAGCTTTGATGTTTCTCTCTCTTTTCTTTTCGCTTGAAATGATAGAGACAACATTGGCAAAGCGATAGCCGATTTAGTTAGGCGGTAGAGGTGCTGGTGTCGCTCGGATATTGTCGTATAAAGATCGATAAATAAAAACTATCATTTCTGTCAAGTTGAAATGAAAAAAAAATGAAAATGAAAATTTATTTCACACACAGAGAAACTAACACATACATTATAAAAAATTAAAGTCTAACTTACATAAATATACGTGTAACTTACATAACGTACGTGTGGTACAAGAATTTTCGGTGGACCCCAAACTAAGCACATAGCTTGTATCTTGAGGTCCGAGTGCTTAGATACAGTGTTCTGTGTAAGAATGAAACAGTTACCATATCTTCGAATTCAGTATCGTGGTAGCTCATTCCACAGCCTTAGACGTTCTTATCACAAAAGTAGAGTCAAACCTCTTTGTTCGTGTGTTTGGAACATCAACCATGAAACGATCTCGGTTTCTCGAGCTACGAGCTGTTCGATAGAAAAAGGGGCAAGGTGGTATTAGATCATGTAAATCAGTTGCACACTCTCCGAAGTGTATCCGATAAAAAAAAGTATTGCATTTTCTAATAGCTGCATTTCACTGTGCAGTTATGGGTAGGCGTGTTGCTTTTTTATTTTTTAAATAAAGAGTGACGAGACGAGCAGGACATGTGCCTGATGGTAAGCAACATGCCTGCCACATAACAGCACAGTGACACGTAGCTATTGGAACATGAAGAGTCTAAATCATTACCTAGCAGCCTAGCACTGCACTGCGCTCGTCACCCAGAGATCTAAGTTGTTCTATCTCTAAGCCCTGTAATTTCTCTGGAGACATTGCCCTTCAAACCGGAACACAGTAATGTTTGCACATTACTGCTTGGCGGTAGAATAACTGGCAAAGGTGTGAAAAAAAATCGGTAGACATTTATTCAAATAATACCCCGTTTACATTATTCCAGTCCAGCGACCGAATCCAGCGCTGGATTGCTTACTGGAATAATGTAAACCGGCACCACACCCCGGACACTCGGCCTAAACTCCAAACAAACGGTGAAGTCGACATACCTACACTCACACAACTACGCATATGTCGTTCGAACACATTTACGCATGTGTGCGTGTCATCTAGGGTTACTAAATTATTTTATGGAATAGCTGTGACCCGTGAGTTCACCTGCCTGTGTTAAAGTGGCTTACAATCTTACCTAGTTAGTGTTCGATCTTTAATGTAGGTAAATATAACTTTCATCAACAATCAGAAGGGAGAAGATTTAAAACAAAATAGGAGATAATAAAGGTACAATGGACGAATTGATTTTTAGTTAAGTACACTTACCCAAAGAGAAAACTTTATTCTGACAATATATTAATTAATCACTCCACATATCGCGTATTTCATTATAGGTAGGCTAGTCACAGAACATTAGATTAGGTACAACACAGTAGAAAAACGATTAAATCCTAGTATATTATAGAAATTCTTATGAAATTAAAAATCTCTTATTCTTGTTTCGTATAATAGACGAAAAATTTTTGGTACCATTTTGTTAAATAATACAGCATCATGGTCGTATTCTCATAGAAAATTATCGTCCGATATAATAACCCTTCGTTGAGTCCGCCTCGCGTCCGCGAGGGGGAGGAAGCTTGAAATTGGCGGGGGGTGGGGAGTGTCCGTTCTATCTATATTATCTATTCTATGCCGGCACTGGAATGCATTGGCACTGGACTGATGCATTCCAGTGCCGGTTTCCATTATTCCAGTAAGCAATCCAGCGCTGGATTCGGTCGCTGGACTGGAATCATGTAAACGGGGTATAACACTACCTATGTACCTCCAAACTAAGGAAAGGGGTTAACATGGACTAAACAATAAACATTCACTTTTATCTCCCGAATCCTAGTATAAACCTCGGGGCAAGAGGCCTAGATTTTATCACTGAGAACGAATGTAGCAAACATGTTTCCCTAGTACAAGGATTGCTAACAAAATATAGCGCCACTACATATTCAAAAATGCAAAACGCTCGAGTCGGACTCCCGACCCGAGAGTTCTGTATCTATATCTAATGTTGTTCGAATTTCTGAATGTTGCCTGAAAATGTAATACAATGTAGTTTACAGTATTATAGTGGTGTCTGTCTGCGTCTTCGTCTGTATGTAATTTAGAATTGTAGCCTTCTAGCTATTCTGTGAAGAACTCTGCAATGTTTTTGGAATAAAAATAACTAATATATATTATACCGATTATTCGAGTTTCCTAATGACTCCGTGGTCCGTTTTGGTTCACGACGAGATTATAGAAAAAAATAATCATTCAAATTTATACTATCTATACTAATATTACTAGTTACGGCTGGTCTAGTTGGAGGAAAGGCGACTGTCGATCACGGAGCCCCGGGCTTAAATCTCATGATGGACATACATAAATGGAAGGAGGGTATATGTGGTGGCCTTTGCACAACATTGGTACACAAAGGGCTGTTGAGAAATAGACATTCACGGAGTTTGAGACAAATGTCAAAGTGAGAAAGAACATTGAGGTTTACTCAAGTTATATTTTTGTTTTTTCGTGGTGGTCAGCATTTTACCACCAACTCACTTGATGGTAAGGGACGACGGCGTGGTCGATGATGACGTATGCTGATCTAGAAAAGTACCTATTCACCATGACCTTGAAAAGTACTAGGTTGTATCTTTCAGGGAACAATGAGGCCGGCAACTTAATCCAGTTTTATAATAAGTTGTCGTGTTTTGCACGGTACCCTAATAATGTAAACGTGCTCCTCAAAGAATCCGAGGCATGAGACACGGGAGAACCTTACGATTTTACCGAAATATAAGCAATAACCTATAACACTCTGTGTAAACGTATTCTGATCACGCGCCTCTGTGTGCACAGGGGGTAGGTACTACTGGGGGTTTGAAATATTTTTATAAAGACTACTGGATACGCGGCTTTATTATCTGTATCTTTCGGTTTTTTTATAGTGTAGAGGGACGAGATGAACAGGACATCTGTTCAATGGTAAGTAACGCGCTTGTTCTTAACGGCATAGTGTCGCGCAGCTGTTGTAATAGAATAGAATAGAATATATTTATTCACCTTATAACCACTTATGTTACACTGGGCACGTCACTATTACAAGTTCTAAAATATATATTTAAGAAAGAAAAAAAAAACAAAACAATAAATAAATATAACATTCCGAATCCAACACAAAATTTCAATATCATTAATTTATGTGATTATCAATTAAAAAAAGTAAATTTAGAAAAAACAATAATTATAAACATATCAATAAGTCAAAGTTTACATTCTTAATTTAACCCAAAATTTCATTTAATTATTCAGTTTAACATTTAACGATTCAATTTAATTTATGAGAATTTCAAGTGAATAAAATCAATTTAGAAAAACAAATAATTATAAACATAATATGAATAAGTCAAAGTTTACATTCTTAAGTTAACACAAAATTTCAATTTCATTAATGTATATGAACGTCAAGTGAATTAATTAAGTTTAGAAAAACAAATAGAATGGAATCAAGTAAATAATCACAAACATAAAATCAATTAGTCTAGATATGAAAATAAAATAATTAAGTATTAAAATTTGCAAAATGTCAAAATTTCTATAATATTACATGTCAAAATCACACAAATGTCACATTTCGTACGAAGATAAATGTTTATAATTATTAAATCTCGATGTCAACAAAACCATAATCTCTCTTCATATATCACAGATCACCAACATACATAAATAGGTATCTACGCTATATCATTGGATTCAAGTAAGAATGAAGATTCAGTCAAACGCATTCCCATAAACTCTTTTATTGAATAGAAGGGATTTGATTCAAAAAAGAATTTAAGTTTTTGTTTAAAATCGTTTGGATGCAGTTTCGTTAAGCTACGAGGTAATTTGTCAAACATTAGTATTTTATTATAAATTCCTTGTTTTTTTACTTTGGCTAATCGTACTTTTGGCATGTACCAGTCGTCTTCATTTCTCAATTTCATTTTAAGATTATATTGCTCTTTTTTTGTGACTAGCTTATTTCCAATTTCTTCGTACATTTCAATTAGAGTATTGTAAATGTACAGCGATATGACCGTCATTATTTTGTTTTTCTTAAAATGTAATTTCGCAGAGGAGCGCTTGCAAAGTCCAAACATGACTCGTATCGACTTCTTTTGGGATTTTAACACCCTATTTATGTCTAAACTGTTACCCCAAACAGTAATTGCATATCGCAATCTTGCCTGTACGTAAGCATAGTAAACGGATACTAACTGTTTCTTGTCTATTAGAGACCTTAATTTTAATAACGCGTAATTTGCGCTTGATATTTTCTTGCACAATTTATCAATGTGCGCTATGTGACTAATAGTATAGTCAATAGTATAACCCAAAAACACATTTTCCTTTACGGTGGGATTCTTTCCAATACATTTTTTTGTATGATATTCCATGACGACACTTTTATCTTCATTTAAAATTATGCCATTTGCTTCAAACCAACCTTTGATACTGTTCATAGCAATTTGTATTTTTTCTTTAATTCTTATGTTAGATTTATCCTTTATACCGATATGGGTATCGTCAGCAAATAAGCTAATATAAGCCCAATCAGGCACAGCATGTACGAGATCATTAATGTAGATCAAAAACAGTATCGGTCCTAAAATTGAGCCTTGTGGTACACCTATATCCACATATTCACTATTTGAGCTTATCTCGTTGATTGATACTTTTTGGCTCCGTTTGTGTAAGTAAGTACCCATAATGTTTAATTCTGGACCTTCAAAGCCATAATATTCCAGCTTTGACAAAAGTATGTCATGTCTCAAACAGTCAAATGCCTTGGATAAATCACAGTAAATGCTTGCACAATTCTGCGATTCATCCAAAGATTCTAAAATATAATACACGACATTCCTAATCGCCATTTCAGTGGACCGGCCTTTACGGAATCCAAACTGCGACACTGTAAATAAGTTGTTTTCGTCAAAAAATTTGATAATCCTACTTTTTATGACGCTTTCCAAAATTTTGGAAATCGTAGGTAATATGCAAATCGGGCGATAGTTACCCAGATCTAAACTATCTCCTTTTTTGAATAATGGCATAATCTTTGCCTTGTTTTAAACAATCTGGAAATGTACCCTTTTCCAAGCAATCGTTAATAGTTATAAGTAGCAGTTCTAAAATACACCCATTTTCCAAAATAAGTTGCCTTAATGTTTTACAATTCAGGTCAAAAATATCCGGTGTAGTTTTAGGTTTCATGTCTCGGACAATCGTCAATAATTCATTCAGATCTATTGGGTCAAATTTTATAGGTTTAGGTGGCTTCCTGTTTTTCTTTAAGTATGTCATATATTTATTGTGGTCAATTATAGAATTAAATGTCAATTTATGCGCAATATTTTTGAAAAATGTGTTAAATAAGTTAGCATTATGTTTACTATCGGTTACCTCAAGCCCTTCCTCATTATTTACGGATCTTATATTACATTGATTTTTTTGTCTACTACCAAGTGTCACTTGCTCGTTAATGATTTTCCAAGTTTCTTTGACTTTATTTTTTGACAACTGAACTCGTTGGCTATATTGAAGCCTTTTGGATGCAACAAATACTTTTCGTAGTATTTTACGGTATTTTCTTATATCTACTTCCCTTTCCTTACTCGGATGGAGCTCCTGTAACAATTCTAGGTTAGCCAATTTTTGTTTCGAGATTTCTATGCCTTTTGTGGTCAATTTATGTGCAATTTTGCTTGTTTTACATTATCTTTTTGGAAAAGCGATGTCATAATAAAATTTTATTGCGTTTTGTAAAATATTCATCCTTGCACTAGGATCCTTACACATAACTATTTGATGTTTTAAACTATCATAATTTTTACCAAATAAGTAGTGAAAATAGACACAATTATTTGGAGACATATTTCTCATAACGCTAAAGTTATTTTGATTTTTATTATTACAATTGTTAAAGTTACTCGAAATTACTAATTTGATTACTTTGTGATCAGACAATTTATGATCCAAAACAAATCCCTTACAGTTTTCAAAGTTAACAATAAAATTGTCTATACAAGTTGCACTGTTACCTTGCACTCTTGTAGGCTTGTCTAGAACGAATCTAAAGTTAAAGTCATTGACAATTTCAATCACCTTTTTGATTTTATTATCCACTTTCAACAAGTTTAGATTGAAGTCTCCCGCTAGCACAACGTTTTTGCCTTCGCAACAAAGTTTATTTAACAATTTTTTTAACAAGTCAAAAAAGAGATATAAGTCTTTGTCCGGTCTATAAACGGAAATTATAATGAGTTTTTTGTCTTAATTCTATCGCAGAAATTTCAAAATTCATTTCAAATGAAATTCTATTAATATCATTTCTTATTTTAAATTCTACACAATTTTTTACAAATATAGCGGTACCACCATGGATGAAAAATTTCCTATTAAAATAAGCAGCTAATTTAAAATTTGGAATAACCATAGTCGGTACTCTTTCGTCTTCTCCCCATGTTTCAGATAAGCAAATAATATCGCAGTCACAGTCATTCAAGAGGTCTTCTATAGCTAAATACTTATTATTTATGCACTGTACATTGGCATGTAATATTATTTGTTCATCTGTATCAGTAAATTTTCTTGAAAATTTGGGTCACAAGAAACTAACGAGACATCTTCAGCTGTACATTGTATGAACTTAAGCGTAGAAGAACCTAAAAACCGCTCCTGTTTCGCTACCGATATTATTGTATTTGTTACAATATCTTTACATTTGTGATTTCCCAAGAGTTTTCCTAAATTATCCCTTAAATTGAGATCTATAAATTTAACATTCTCACTTGTGTTAGCTAAGTGAGCTATATCTTCATTTATTCCATGTATTCTTTTATTATTAAGATCATCATACTTTATCCCGCTGATTATCACATTAAAAGATCTGTTTGAATTGCTTATTATATTTTTGACTAAATTTGTATATTCTTGTTTCTTTGTCTTGAGATTTATAGTTTCATGATATTTCGTAACAAGTACAATTGCGATATCGTTTTTTGTAAAATGTTTTGTAGTCTCTCTAAAATCATTCAATATCATGTCATAGCTGGCTTCCGGCTTACATATATTAATGATTCGTTTACTTTTTCCCAGGTAATCAGTCATTTCTGATGCTAATCCTTGTCCGAATCTGTCTGAAAAAATGACAATATTTCTGTCATATTTTTGCGATGGTTTTATGTCCTTGTTTAATAATCTACTCGTATCTACTCTTAAGTTCTGATCCATTTTGATTTCCTGTTTTTTTTTAACAATAGTGTTACTTTTAACTGTGGTTATTCCTAGCTTCATTTGCAATTCCAAAGCAGTATGCTGTAATTCCATATTTTCTCTTTTTAGCTTTGTACATTCTCTTTCGACCTTGACAATTTTTTTTGAGAGATTTTTATATTTTTTTTGTGTATTTCTAATTGTTTTGTGTTTACTCTTAGGGTGGAATACATTTTTTGTATGAAATTTTGATTGCGTTTTTTTAATTTCACTTTCCATGTTTTCATTCTTCAATTTTTCTTCCTCTAACCACTTGCGCAATTGTTCTATTTTTTCGTTTAATTCCTTTATAGTCTCTTGTTGTTTTTCGTAAAGGAAGGGGCGAACATTTATAGGCGATGAAGAGGATTCCCTTGCCGGAGTCATATTCTCCTCAATATCCAAAAACACACGCGCTCGTTTTCTTTTCCTATTCATAAGAGGCGTGTTTTGAATATTACTGAAATCAATTTTCTTATATATATCATTTAATTTCGAGGAACGTTCCAATTCTTTTTTTAATTGTCCATTTTCCAGTAATAAATTTTCTATTTCTTTGTGAGCCGATGCAAGCTGACTTTCTAAATCGCAAATTTTATGCTTTGAAGTTGAATTCAGGTCACTTTGATCCAATCCCACCTCTGGTAGACTAATTCTTGTAGATTCAAATAGTGAACTGTCTGTGAGATTGCCCAATGAACTGGCTCTTTGCCTCTGGTGAAATCTAACCGTAACATTGTCAGTATCCATTGATTCCATCTTACAAAATTAGTTTTATAAATAAACCAAACCAAATGAAGTTCTCGTCTAAATAATTCTTCGTTACTGATGCCAATTTATAATTTGTGCGCAAGAAAGCAAAAGCGGCAAATAACTTTTCAAACGTACGGTGCCGGAACAATAACAAAAGGCGACTTTGCTGCAGGTGCCGGCAAATAAGTAAAAAGCCAAAAACTTAAAAAAAAAATAGTAGATAATCTGCGTGTCTTTATAGTCTGTGGTAGCCTTCAAATTAAAATGTCAAATTGTTTTCATGTCATAAGCTGTATCAGTGGTAGCAAGCGATCAAATTCAATAATACGTCAAGGTCATCTTGACATTTGGATTGTCAAAGTTGTCAGGTTGTCACTGTTTAGTCTGTGAGTTTGATTTTTGATACAAAATGCAACTGTAATTTTCGTCTTGAAAACTTCCAAATATTTTTCCAAAAATATAAGTGCGGGTGGTAATTACTTTTAAAAAAGTTTTATGTGATGTAATTGGTTGTTGCGGATATGTGTTTACTGCATGTCGTTTGCATGTGTGACAAAAATTTGATCTCAAAGTATGATACCACGATTTTGTTTACAAAAAAATGCTTGAGAATAGTACTTGCCAGCTTCAACAATGACTGGAGTTCACAGCTGGTTGGCCAATCTTCTGGATTTAAGACTCCACACTCATCGCAGACTGTTATTATGCTGGATAATTTTAATTTTCTTTGGAGGATTCACAATAGCGTGTAAGTAGTCACTAGTGCACACACACAATATGAAGAGTCCAAATCGTTACCTAGTACTGCAATGTGCTCGTCACCCAGAGATATTAAATGAATAAATATTGGTGGACAATTCACACACAACACCATCTGACCCCAAACTAAGCAAAGCTTGTATGATGGCGGCCAGATAGCTGATATAATGATATAATACTTATATAGTTTTAAATAAATACTTATTATACATGGACAAACAAAACCACAGACAGACAAACACCCAGACACCGTGCAAACATTTGAATTCATCACACAAATATTTGCACTGGGTGGGAATCAAACCCACGACCTTCGGCGTCGCAGGCAGAGCTACTACCAACTAAGCCACGAGGCCAGTCAATTAATAATATTAGATCTCTATGCCCTGTAATTTTTTTGCAAATATTGTCATTTAAACAGTGATGTGTGTACATTACTGCTTGTCGATAGAATAACTGGCAAAGGTCTGCTCCTGGTACTCACTCAGGCGGACTCTGCAAAGAGTCCAACCTCTACTTAACTAAGACTTGAAAGTACTTAAACTAATTCGAAAGGATTTTTTCAAATTTTGCGTAAATTACTTTTTTAACTAAAGTGAAAACTTGTCGAAATCGTGTCAATACAGTTAAAAAACATGGTTAAAAAGCTTACGGCAATCCCCTGCTAAACTGGAAATATCAAACAGTTAGGTTCTACCGATCATTTTTACCGCGGACCACGGAGCAGTCTATAGCCTCCCTTCGGAAGGAGCTTGCATACCTTAAGGTACGCTCTATCGTAGGCCGCATCGTCGCTTTACATCAGGCGAGACGGGGGTCAAGTGTAAACCTATCAATACCGCGCGCACGCGCACCGCGCAGCACGTGCCCACGGCGCAGGCCATCTCCCTACTCAACGCTCTGCTCTCTCAGCAGCCAGAAGTTGACATTTTTGTCATTAAATTGTATGCGTTTGTTAATGTTTGTTTAAGTTCGTTACCAGTGTACAAATATGTGTAAGTTTAATTATTATTTTGTATATTTTTTCGTATATGTTTGCTTGTTAATGTCCATATTATCTTTGTACTAGTACTTACTCGTTTTACTATTTAAGTGTTTTATCGTTCTTTTTAACTGTATGTTTATTAAGTATGTTATATATAACTTGACACACGTTTTGGCATGACTGTAAGTGTGCAAGTAGTTCATAAATAAATGAATAAATAAATAAAACATCACAAATCTCAGATACAAAATAAGTTACTTTAACACACAACATGTCGCTTTATGTAAACAGCACTGTAAGAAAACGTGTCAACGTGAACGTGACAAGGCGAGTCACTGACACGTCAGGTGGTCCGTGACGGCGTGACGGCGTGACGAGGGTGTCCCGCCGATAGTTGTATCGGCACGGGTTCAAATGAGATTCTTCATCCCATTATAATAATGGGCTTTCACAAATTTGTACACCGGAAAATGGGTTCGCTTTTCTTATTATAGGGGATGGATGACGAGTGGACAGTATTTGACACCGTCAATAGGGTTACGTGAAAAGGGTGGAGGTTGTGCCGAAAGAGTGGTATTAAATAAATATTGGTGGACAATTCACACACAACACTTCTGACGCCAAACTAAGCCAAGTTTGTACTATGTATATACAATTTTATAATAAGTATGTATTTATAACTATATAAGTATTATATTAACTATATAATATGACCGCTATTGTATAAACTTTGCTTAGTTTGAGGTCAGATGGTGTTGTGTGTGAATTGTCTACCAATATTTGTTTATTGAAGTGAAAACTTCTTTTGGCAAGACAAGGCCTAGACAAATGTTTCGTGGGCTGTGAAATGAATTCTAGCGTCACGCTCGGATATGATAAGAAATCTTCGGGTAAACTCGGGAGCATAGCCATTGGCTATCTAGAAATGGGAAATGCTAAAAGAGCGTGACCTGCCCATAACAAGTTTTACATTTTTATGCATCAATAAAAATGTTATTCATTATATACTCCAGTAATTTATTTGATATCTTAGTTTTAAGTTTTTACAATATCAATATAAAGCTTAAAAAACAACATAAAAACATTATACAAACCTAAACCTAGATAGCCGCCAGCAGCGGGGGAGGGCCCAAGCTCCCGGTGGTTAGGGCTGCAGAGTGAGGAACCTCCTGACGATGCGCGCTGTGCCGAGGATGACCGCCGCGTACATCACTTGATCCAACCGTCTAGCGAAAGTCTCTTGAGGTGTTGGTCGAGACTTTTCGCTATAAGGCCGTTTGCCGACTCGATCATAGTCCCAATAGGGACTATGATCGTCGAATCAACATCCCACATGGCGGTAACCTCATGAGCCAAGTCAAGGTACTTGCTAAGCTTGTCCTTCTCGGCTTTCACGAGGTTCTCGTCATTTGGTACGGTGATGCCGTAGCTGTGATCGTCGACAGCCCGGCGCTGCGACCGGTCTATCAGCACAGTATCAGGCTTATTGGTGACAATAGTCCTGTCCGTAATGATAGAGCGGTCCCAGTAGAGCAACGCACGACCATTCTCGAGAACTGGCAGAGGTGCGTACTTATAGTAGGTACGGCGCCTCGGACTCGACAAGGCCTTATCGAGGAGCAAGTTGCTGGTGGATGATATAGTATATCACATATATCATATATATCATATCTATATGTATAAAAATCAATGCCACTTTTCGTTGTTAGTGAACTCCTCCTAAACGGCTGGACCGATTTGAATGATTTTTTTTTGTATACGTTTGGGTAGGGCCCTGGAAGATTTACAAATCAGCCCGGCAGATGGCGCTGCAGTTGATATCTAGATTATTATTCGAGCGAAGTCGGAGCGGGCCGCTAGTGATATAATATATATGTGTATATTATATGTATATATGTGTATTTATTCATTATACTATTAGTAGGATTAATGTCGTGAGATAATAATCAGGTAACGATGTCGTTAAGATTATAGTAGAACCCTGAAACTAAGGATAAATTACCAGCACGTGTCCGTAACTTTGATTAAACTTAGCCTCTAATCTTGCGTAACGCTAACTTAAACTAGTTCACAAGTTAATCACCACTTGGTACTCTGTTCTCAGTTCGCACCCCGTTCGGTACAAGCTGTTAGTATTACTTATTGCCAACTTAACCTTAGTAAGTGGAGTATAACGATCAGTGTGATGCGCCCTTTTGGTGTTATAGCTAATCTGTATAGCCTTGTTGGGCTGTGATGGTAATCATTTATTGCTTAAGAAGTTACGGCTGGTGTAGTCGGGAGAAGGGCGACTGCCGATCCTGAGACTCCGGGTTCAAAACCACGCGCACCACTGTCTTTTCGAAGTCATGTATAATGTAGTAATTTGTAATGTGTAATTTAGTAGTGGTAGGACTCTTAGCAGAGTCCGCCTGGGGAAGTACCACACCTTTGCCAGTTATCCTACCGCCAAGCAGTAATGTGCAAACATTACTGTGTTCCGGTTTGAAGGCCAATGTTTCCAGAGAAATTACAGGGCTTAGAGATATAATAGTACAGTCGAGGTAGACATAAAACTAGCCTGAAATAGAAAAAATTCCGGGGAGCGATTTTTGTTTATGAAACGTCGGGGAGGGTTGTTGGAAGTATAAATCTTGATTTTCTAACTTATCCCGGTAGAGGGTTCGCCACCATCTTGTTTTAAAGTTTTTGTGTAATAACTCGTTCATTTTCAACTTTAGAGCAAAAATTATGGTTACCAAAGTTGTTGGAAATTTAATTTCTCACAAGTTTGCTTCATATAGTTTTAAGCTAGGATCAATATTTGCAGAGTTATGCTATCAAGTTTATCAAAAAAATCGTAATGGGTGCAATTTTATTTTCTTCAACTTTGGTTCTCGCACATTTTTTACTTATTTTATTTTTAGTATTTGTTGTTACAGCGGCAATAGAAATACATCATCTGTGAAAATTTCAACTGTCTAGCTATCACCGTTCTTGAGATACAGTCTGGTGACAGACGGACGGACGGACGGACGGATGGACAGCCAAGTCTCAGTAATAGGGTTCCGTTTTTACCCTTTGGGTACGGAACCCTAAAAAGTGCGAGAACCGAAGTTGAAGAAAATAAAATTCCACCCATTACGATTTTTTTGATAAACTTGATAGTATAACTCTGCAAATATTGATCCTAGCGTAAAACCTATTTGAAGCAAACTTGTGAGAAATTAAATTTCCAACAATTTTGGTCACCATCATTTTTGCTCTAAAGTTGAAAATGAACGAGTTATTTCACAAAAACTTTAAAACAAGATGGCGGCGAACCCTCTACCGGGATTAGTTCGAAAATCGAAATTTATACTTCCAACAACCCTCCCCGACGTTTCATAAAAAAAAATCGCTCCCCGGAATTTTTTCTATTTCAATGTCTGCCCCGACCGTGCTATAATAACTTGATCTCTGGGTGACGCGCGCAGTGCAGTGCTAGGAATGATTTGTACTCTTCATGTTCCAATAAGCCTACGTGCTATTCCCGATTGTAATCTAAATGTGTTTTAAATTTCAACTAGATCCGTTCAGCCCTTGCCGCGTGATTGGCAAACAAACATCCAAATTTTGTATTCATATCCAAATCAAACATGGAACACTCGCCGGATTCAATCAATTAGATAATAGTTAATCAATTTAAACTCACACAAATAAGCCAAGTTAAATATGGACGCCAAACATTAGTGCACCGTATGTTATAGAAGTAAATTGATTGGTAGGTACGTGGCAAATTGTTTGTGAGGACTTAGCCACAGTGCTATGGATGAAAACTCTGATTTGTGATTTCGAGGGGTCGCCATATATTTTTTGTAACATTTGGTGGACATTCTAGAGGTCTACACAACACTATTTAAAGCAGTCCAGTAAATGCTCTCATTGCTGGGACTCGGGGCTTTCTTTCGCAAGAAGAGAGCCTAGGTCATAATCCACCACGGTGGCCCGGTGCAGGTTGGTGGATGATATATAACCTGAAATATTCTAGGAACATGTCGGTTTCCTCACGATGTTTTCCTTCACTGTTTTAAGATTACATTACGCACATGACTACGAAAAGATAGCGGTGCGCGTATGATTTGAAGCCGGGGTTCCGGATCGGCAGTCGCCGTTCTCCCGACTAGACCAGCCGTAACTTAACCACAATATGGAATGGAACTTCAAATTCAAAATTAAGCAAATTGGGATGACGAATAAGTCTAAAATAAACTATTCTAATTAATCCATCAGGTAGATTATGACTAACTATGGGAGGTTATGTCGTTATGGTCGTGACATGACATATCGATTTCATTATTGTTAGACCAGCCGTAACTTCTAGACCACCCGTTACTTACTCGACCAGACGTAACTTGCTCGTTGTTAACAAAGTTATTATTGAAGCTAGTGCTGGGATAATGTTTTTCGGTTTGCGACTGCGTGTGGTTTAACTCCGACTCGGCTCCGTTGCTCCGCCGACTCGGGAACTCAAACAGAAGGCAGTGAAGTTATTAACGCTTCCGTGCAGAGCTTAAGTACGAGGTGTAATGGGATAGGTGGTATAAGTTGAAAGCCGGTGCTTTACAAACGACCGGCCATGTGGCAATTTTCATTTTAACCCCTTACCGAAAAGAGGGATGTTATAAGTTTGACGTCGATGTCTGTCTGTCCGTGGCACGTAGCTCTCAAACGGGTTGATCGATTTCGATGTGGTTTTTTTCATTTGAAATCTAGTTTCCTTGAGGTGGTTCTTAGCTATGTTTGGTGCATATCAATTCAAGATGGCCTCCACAAAATGGCGGATAAAATATTTTTTCACAACCTCCCTCAATATGGGTATCAAATGAAAGGGCTTGACTAGTAAAATACTATACACTACATATGTCAAATTTTAAATCCTAGGTACCTAGGTAGTTGGGGTAAATCATTTTGTTTATTTTGTTCTTGTTAAACAGTTTTATTTAGCTCGACCTGTTTGTTTTGGGTCAAATTTTGTAAATTAATTTGTACTCCTTTCCCGTTGTTCTTGATCTGATATTTCTTACACAGCTTTAGTTCTGAGACAATCCATTTTTAACCGACTTCAAAAAAGGACGTTCTCAATTCGGTTATGTGTTTTTGTATGTACATATGTTACGCGATTGCTCCGCCAATTGTGAATCGATTTTGGTGGTAATTTTTTGTTTGAACTATGATCTATCATAGTTCACAGAGGTGGGCCCATATTATATGTAAATGTTATCGAAATCGGTATGGCAGTTTGTGAAATATGATAAAAAAAACTTAAATTTACTTGCATTTATCTTAACGACTTAGTGATAGCTTCTTATGAAATTTGTTCGAGTGTTTGGATTAAAATTTTAAATTGAAGTCACTTTTTGTTCGGAGAAATAAATTATTAATACTATGTAGTGTACACAAATTTTGTCCTTATCTAAGTTTTACTTATACTCAAAATATTTTGTATTTGTTTCAGGTATGTACCAGACATTATTAAACGTGGTTTCTTACATCGTTCCTTCGCCTTATGAACAGAGGAGTCGGTAAGAGAGCTTCCATATTTAATGTAGACACACGGCAGTGTGGCAAGCCAAGTTATAGTAAAAAACCTGGCGAGTCGCACCATATTACACGAACCGTTTTAGTTTAGTATGTTTTACAAAAACAGTCCTGTCTTGTTGGTTGTTAAGTGGCAACAATGATAATTATTTATTTATAAAAGGATATTTACAAGCCAGCTCATCTGAC
Source organism: Ectropis crepuscularia (assembly GCA_963693475.1). Classification (NCBI taxonomy): domain Eukaryota; kingdom Metazoa; phylum Arthropoda; class Insecta; order Lepidoptera; family Geometridae; genus Ectropis; species Ectropis crepuscularia. Next base: position 2,040,381 of record OY856365.1, on the reverse strand, counting down.
ACCCCTACACGAAAAACTTCGAAAATGTAAAGTATAATTCTAGCAGCGCCCTTCCCGTTCCCGTTATTTTAAGTTAAAAAGTACCCTATGTGCTATTCCAGACTATAATCTATGTCCTAAATTCCAAGACGCTCCTAAAACTGTACGAATTGAATTGAGAACCTCGTCCTGTTTGAAAGTCGGTTAAAAAAACAACGCGACACGCGTATTCATAACACAAATATAAAATTCAACGTGTCCTTATAAAAAGTGTGAGTCGTTTTGTTTGCGCCCCCCCCGCCCCGCCCTCCCCCCAGGGCTGTGAGGGGTAACTTGTTGAATGGCTCACGGCGAGTCCATACATTTGAATTATTAACTCGACTGGGTCGCACAGAAACGGGTCACTTTTTATTGCCCCCGCTTTGAAGAGCGACCTCGCGTTTCTGGAGTGGAAATCAGCGACTGAGATTAATCCCAGATTAGTTTTTTTTGAAGTGAAAACTTCTTTTGGCCCGCGACAGACGGAGTTTTCGTGGGCTGTGAATTGAATTCTAGCGTCACGGTCGGGAATGATAGAAATCTTCGGGTAAACTCGGGACCTAGGGCTATAGGCCATCTAGGAATGCGTCAGCATTTCTCATTGCATGCTCATGTCCACGCCTTCCGGTATCACCCGCGTAGTGTCCAAAGTAAGCTGATCAAATTCTGAGTTATAAGTTTTCACTTCTATCGGCAGTTACTGTAACTGCCAATTTTTTTTTTCAGGATTATAGTCCATCCCAACGTTGTCTAGAAGAAATCGCTTTCAGCGATTAGGCCGCCGGTTGTGTCTAATGCGTAATTTTTTTTTAAATGTTGACTACCTCAGGAAGGAGTAGCCTCAGTTTTGCATTAGACAATCAGCTATCTATCAGTGAGAACCGTTCAGTAACCGGAACAAACAGGTTCCGGTTACTGAACGGTTCTCACTGATAGATAGCTGATTGTCTAATGCAAAACTGAGGCTACTCCTTCTTGAGGTACACAAACAGGGTTCCGCGAAATACACAAAAAACATTAAAACGCGGATGAAATCGCGGGCACAGCTAGTATTAATGATAATTTTGGATCGTGGTTTAAGATTAAGTGGAGTGAGTGGATTAAGTTAGAGAGGATAAGTTACGGTGGTCTATAAGTCGGGAGAACGGCGGCTGCCGATCCGGAGGCCCCGGGTTCAAACCCCACACGCACCACTGTCTTTTCGAAGTCATGTGCTTAATGCCGCTAACTTAAAACGGTGAAGGAAAACATCGTGAGGAAACCGACATGTACCTAGAATCTTTCGAAGTCATGTGTCATCCGCCAACCCCCACTGGGCCAGCGTGGTGGATTATGGCCTTAACTCTCTCCTTGCGAGAGAAGGCCCCGAGTCCCAGCAGTGGGAACGTTTAGTGGGCTGTTGATGATGATGATGATGATGAGTGGATTAAGTCCTGTTAAAACTTATAATATGTGATGAAATATCGAAAGGTTGAAAACTTTTTGAATGTTTATAGAACCATACTTTATAGTGGTAGCAGAGTGGTAGCAGACTCTTAGCAGAGTCCGCCTTGGGAAGTACCACACCTTTGCCTGTTATTCTACCGACAAGCAGTGCAAACATTACTGGGTTCCGGTTTGAGGGGCAATGTTTCTAGATAAATTACAGGGCTTAGATATATAACATCTTAGATCTCTGCGTGACTAGCGCAGTGCAGTGCAAGGTAATGATTTGGACTCTGCATGTTCAGCTGCGTGTCACTGTGCTGCTATGTGGCAGGCATGTTGCTTACCATCAGGTCCTGCTAGTCTTATCACTCTTAATTAAAATAAAAAATAAAGTAGCCAAGTGCGAGTTGGACTCGCCCATGAAGGGTTCCGTTCCAGCAAGTAACATAAAATACATAGTACACATAGTTCTTGTAGTTCGTTGTAACTTTGATCGAAGTATTAATAATAGTGTATTTATGACGTACTAAAAAAAAACTACTCATCAGATCGAGTTCAAACTAATTTTCGTTGGTAGTTTTTATGGTAATGTACATCATATATTTTTTTTAGTTTTTTCATTCTCTTACTTTAGAAGTTAGAGGGGGGGGGGGGACACACATTTTACCACTTTGGAAGCGTCTCTCGCGCAAGTTATTCAGTGTAGACAAAAATTATATTAGAAACCTCAACATCATTTTTTAAGACCTATCGATAGACACCCCACACGTGTAGGTTTGATGAAAAAAAAATTTTTGAGCTTCAGTTCTCAGTATGGGGGGCACCCCTAATTTTTGTTTTTCTTTTAAACTTTTGTAAAAATCTTAATGCGGTTCACAGAATACATCTACTTACCAAGTTTCAACAGTGTAGTTCTCATAGTTTCGGCAAAAAGTGGCTGTGACATACGGACGGACAGACAGACAGACAGACAGACAGACATGACGAATCTATAAGGGTTCCGTTTTTACGTTTTACGGAACCCTAAAAACTACGTAGGTTTCTTTAGCACGACCCTAGGTACTGCGTCGAAGTGTGTCTTCGTTTAACTAGAGGCGGTGTGGCAATGTCGAGTGCCAGTTCTTTAAAAAGGGCTCCAATGGGATTGTTTGAAGGTCTGAAGCGTATTTTTCACTTTAAGTGGACGCGAAAATTATTCCTTTCAGCGAGCGGCGAGTGAATGGAGGGAGGAATGAACGTGTAATGATTTAATACATCTTGATTAAAAATAACAGATGTTTTCTGTTTTTAACTAGCGGTGAAGTGTGTGGAAAGTTTTATTCTAAATGAATGAGTCAATTTTGAAGTGATTTGAGTCCCAGATGTTATACTATACGCCAGATTATAAACTTACCTGTGTTTATTTATGTTTTTATGTGGGGAAAATACATTAGTATGACCGCCTTGCAATAACATGGCGGGATATTTATTGGGCTCGAAACCACAGATAATAAATAAATATTGGTATACAATTCACATGCAACACAATCTGACCTTAAACTAAGCAAAGATTTTACTGTGGCGGCCAGATAGCTGATTCTAATACTTATATAGTTGTAAAGTTCAGTAGTAGTAGGACTCTTTCCAGAGTCCGTCTGGGGAAGTACCACACCTTTGCCATTTATTCTACCGCCAAGCAGTAATGTGAAACATTACTGTGTTCCGGTTTGAAGGGCGATGTTTCCAGTGAAATTACAGGGCATAGAGATAAAGCATCTTACATCTCTGGGTGACGAGCGCAGTACAGTTCTAGGTAATGATTTGGACTCTTCATGTTCCAATAGCTGCATGTTACTGTGCTGTTATGTGGCAGGCATGTTGCTTACCATCAGGCACATGTCCTGCTCGTCTCGTCACGCTATACTATATATAACTAGCGGCCCGCTCTGGCTTCGCTCGAATAATAACCTAGATATCAACTGCAGCGCCATCTGCCGGGCTGATTTGTGAATCTAAACCTTCAAGGGCCCTACCCAAACGTATACAAAAAAATCATTCAAATCGGTCCAGCCGTTTAAGAGGAGTTCAATAACAACGAAAAGTGGCATTGATTTTTATATATATAGATATAGATAAATAAAAAAAAACATGGTTATTATAGTTTTATATAGAAACACCCAGACACAGTACAGATGGATATGGTGATATGGTGCCCCTACCAACTAAAACCCCCACAGGTTTCTCCAGCCGTGGGTTGGCAGCAGAGTCGCGGAACCGCACTCGCATTCGACCGCGACCCTGCCATTGCCATCACCCTTGCCCTATCATCAACTGACACCAAAACACCTACCCTGACTTGTGTTTTCGTTCACTGGCCTGTGCACAGTTCGGGCCACCGAGCCTAGTGTTAAGCCTAGGAGCATCATTTCTTGTCTTGACGTTATTTATAGTACAGAGTAAACAAGACGAGCAGAACATGTGCCTGATGCTAAGCCACATGCCTTCCTATAACAGCACAGGGACACGCAGCTGTTGAAATATGAAAAATTCAAATCATTATCTAGAATCGCACCGAGCTCGTCACTCATAGATATGTATATAAGGTGTTTTATCTCTTAGCCCAGTAATTTCTCTGGAAACATTGCCCTTCAAACCGGAACACAGTAATGTTTGCAACGGCAGAATAACTGGCAAAGGCGAGGTACTTCCCCAGGCGGACTCTGCAAAGAGCTCTGCCACTACAAGGTGGTACTAAGGTGGCCGACTTAATAGGTATGTGATGATACTATCACATACGCGTATCGTAATATTGAGACGAGGAAGTAAAACAGCGACGTTCACACTCATCGATCAAGCCGGGGATTATACGAACAACGAGCGGCGACGGGCGGCCCGCGATCTTATCAAAAATATGACGTCACGTGGTGTTGCCATACTTATTTATCAATGCTAATTATAGAAAATATGACGTCACGTGGTGTTGCCATACTTATTTATCAATGCTAATTATAGAAAATATGACGTCACGTGGTGTTGCCATACTTATTTATCAATGCTAATTATGTAGACTTACGGTTAGGATACACAAATAAAAACGGTTAAATTACACAAGTAAATAAAAATATTTTGTATTCTTGTATACAAAATAAACAACTTATTTATTTTACCATATAATGTAAATACAAGCAGGGTCCCTCGATTTCGTCCGCTTAGTTCTCGATCTCGTTATTTGCCCGGGCTGAAAAATAGCCTCTGTTGAAGTGAAAACTTATTTTTTGGCGCGCCACATACAGATTTTTCGTGGGCTGTGAATTGAATTCTACCGTCACACTCGGGAATTATAAGAAATCTTAAGGTAAACCCGGGCTCATGGTCATGAGCACGGCCATCTAGAAATGCGTCAAGCATTTCCTCCTATAATCGTCCTAGAAGCCCTCCGGTTACACCGGTGTAGTTTCCAAAGTAAGCTATCAAATTCTGAGTTATAAGTTTTCACTTTTATCGGTAGTTCCTATGACTGCCAATTTTTTTTTCGGTAAATCTATGTATCAAATTTCATCCAGCTCCCTTAAAATATTTGCTATAATCTCATGCATATATTCTTCTAAGTGTCGATTACGACAGCGCTCACCATCAAACCAGACGTCAGCTTATTCTGACCCTTTCCAAAAAAAGCCATAGAGTTACCCGAAAATGTTTCACGGGATACTTTTTAACTTGTTAAAAAGTTAAGCGGCTTAAGATTTATCCCGCGCCGTGGGGAAAACAAGGGTGAAAGGTAAATATATAAATGCCGCCATGTTAAGTAGGTCAACGTGACGCTTCTACAAATTGAGGTGATCCCCCTCTTAAAAGCGCCTATGAAACATGGCCGCGTTATACGGGAGTGTTGGGGGAATGGCTAACTTTGATGGGATTGAAATTTGAACGTATACAAGGATAATCAGCTCATTATATATATTTTTTAACTTTAATTTGTTTACACTTGACCGCCATCTCGCCTGATGTTAAGCGACGATGCGGCCTACGATGAAGCGTGCTTACCTAGAAGAAACCTATTGACTCTCGACTTGAAGACACCAAGATTATAACTATCGGGGAAAATCCACTCTGGTAGCTCATTCCACAGCCTAGACGTTCTTATCACAAATGTAGAGTCAAACCTCTTTGTTCGTGTCTTAGGAACATCAACCATGAAACGATGTCGCTTTCTCGAGCTACGAACAGTCCGATAGAAAAAGGGGCAAGGTGGTATTAGGTTATGCAGATCAGTCGCGCACTCTCCGAAATGTATCCGATAATAAACCGATACACCGATATAGTATTTACTATATATTTAGTAGTGGTAGGACTCTTTGCAGAGTCCGCCTGGGGAAGTACCACACCTTTGCCAGATATTTTACCGCCAAGCAGTAGTGTGTAATCAATAATTTAAAAGTCACGATAGCTTTTGTAGTCGTAGGTGTTAAGTTATGATTACATTCTGAAAAGAGTATTTAAGAGATTAGGAGGTAAGATTGTGTTCGTCGGAGCTTAAGGTGCGTCCCCCAGCAAAACGAGTTTTTTTGTCCAGTTTTCAGAGCTATCTACTCATTAGCCAAAACAAATATCAACTGGTAAAAAATACATTAAATTTCTACAACTTTTTGGCTTCAAAATGGTAGTTTCTTTTTTTTTGTCAATTAATTTGTTGTATAATCTCCTCACAACGAAACCATCAAAATTTAAATAATTGTTATTAACATGCATCTACTCGAAAACCTGCCATTATTTGGATTTTGTACTTACACCAACGGATAGGCAATTTCATTACGAACATTTTGGTAGAAATATTTTTTTCAAAAGACCAAAATCTGATTTTAGAAAGAGTTTATTCTAAAATTTGAGCGTAAAACAGCGACAAATCCTACTGTTTCTCTCTTGCTCTTTCTTGCGGTGTGCGAGGTAAGAAATACTTAAGGTCATTTGCTCGGGGTACGCCCTTAAGGCACATAACAAATAATATAAGTAAAAGTAGGTAGTGTATACTCGGTGCTACGAAGCTACGGTGGTAGAGTCTACGTAGTCATACGGCTACGGAGCTACGAGACTCAGGTCTACGGAGTCACTGAGCTACGAGACCCATATTGGATAGAAGGAATAATAAACAATTAGCCGTATTTTTATAGTATGGACGTATAAAAAAAGTCGGACGTAGTCTCGCTAAAACAAAAACTGTGTCTATAGAGTCGGCCACATAATATGCACGTGTGCGCTGTCACATACAGGCTGACACGCACGTATTCACACATCAGTGGGTCATTACACGCGCAAACTTGTGTGTATGTGTGCGTGTCAGCATATCGGTGACAAACCTGACAACGCACACGTGCATATGTGGCCGACTCTATTGACACAGTTTTTGTTTTAGCGATACTACGTCCGACCTTTTTTATACGTCCATGGTATAGAGCTAGCCATGGTATAGTGACGAGACGAGCAGTACTTGTGCCTGATGATAAGCAACATGTCTGCCACATTACAGTACGGTCCAAAGAATTACATAGTGCATTGCGTTCGTCTCCCAGATATACAAAACGATTGATCTCCATGTCCTGTAATATCTCTGGAAACATTACCCTTCAAACCGCAATGTTGCCGCCACGACATACAACAACAACGTATATTATCCTACTACCCTACTTATATTATAAATGACAATGTACGTATGTTTGAATCTATTTCCATGTTTGGATGTTTATTGCTCAATCACGTCGTAAAGTATGAAGGGATTGGGCTGAAATTTATAACAGAATTAGATAGTAGTCTGGAAGAACACATAGGCTACATTTCATCCCGAAAAAACAACGGGAACGCGGGGCAAGCTAGTCGACGATCTCAATACACAGATGTGCCCTCCCAGACTTCAGGGCGCACGGAATCATGTCATCGTTGCGAAGAGTGAACTCACTCTTTCCGTTCTAGTCTCACTATTCGTTGTCAACAACCAAAATAAGTGGAACCACAGCATATCGCGCCGCTAGCGATTCTAGGGCTCAAATATATTGATTGTGTTTAATTTACTTCATGCACGTAGAGGCGCAGTTTATTACCAATTTCTAGGGGGTAAGGGTTACATCTACTGATTTATTTCGATGTTGCTAGTAGTATAATAATTTAGATCATGTACGTGAAATACTTTGTAATGTTTATAATCCATACGAATATAATTAAGCTGAAGAGTTTGTTTGTTTGAACATAAGAATCTCGGGAACTACTGGTCCGAATTGAAAGATTATTTTGCTGTTGGATAGTCCATTTATCGTGGAAGGCTGTTTAACATTATGCTACTATCAACAGGAGCGGAGCATGAATGAAGAGCAAAAACGAGAAAAAATATTGCTGTTTAAGAGGTTTCGTTGCGCGACAGCATGTGTCTACCTTTTAAAGGTTGCGTCATTAGAATCTAAGGTTACCAAATTTGTTCTAAACTTTAATTGGTACGACGTTACATTTTCGATAGATGGCGTAGCAACCCGCACACGATTTAGATAGATAGATAAACTCTTTATTGCACTTAATAAAACAAACAACTTAAAAAACAATCTTAAAATATTTAGCGATTTAGCGAGTATTATAATAATTTAGATCGTGTTCCTGAAATACTTTGTAATGTTTACAATATTTTCGTTTAGGGACGTAATTTTCTTTTTACATGTTCACCTTCCCATAGATATGGGAAGTCCCGTAGGCTCTCACCAGTCACGTAAAAAATGAACTTCCGCCTGATAATAAAGCACTCGCGGGCTTTGTTCGTTCGCAAAGGAATAGGTAATGACGGGCGGAGCCGCGGGGAGACGCGTGTATCGTGTGCGTTTATGATGTCATATCAAAGGGAATAAGTCTAAAAGCCCAATGGAGGTTTTGAAAAGTGAAAATAACGAAAAGTCGCAGAGTCTGTCTATAGAAGTGAAAATTTGTAACTAAATAAATAAATATTGGTGGACAATTCACACACAACACCATCTGACCCCAAACTAAGCAAAGCTTGTGTGATGGCGGCCAGATAGCTGATATAATACTTATATAGTTTTGAATACATACTTATTATACATAGAAACACCCAGAAACAGTGCAAACATTTGAATTCATCACACAAATATTTGCACTGGGTGGGAATCGAACCCACGACCCTCGGCTTTGCAGGCAGAGCTACTACCAACTAAGCCACGAGGCCAGAACTTAACATTTTAGCATTAAACAGTACTAATATTTCACAATACGTCACCTCAGGGTGACGCGAATTGACAAGGTTTCCCCCATCCAAAAAGCGTGTAACGGTTTCGTCTCGTTTCGCTGCTCCTACGCTATACCCACAGTATAAGGAACTACTACCTGTAGTTTATCACCTTTGATCAAGGAAGAAACGCCGGTAATGTCTAGACGCGGTTAGATACACAGCATGCGTTTCTTTACACAGCACTTGTCATGGAAAGGCCTTCCAAAGACTTCTTTCCCCTTAACGAAGGGTAACAAAACAAACCAGAGTCTGTATTCCGTAAGTTTATATCTAAACCAAAACGTTCACGTTCCGGTATAACTTGATCTTCAGGCTCGCTACGAGTTATCGTAATCAGGGGTCAATGTAGTTTTGGTGGCTAAAATTTGGATAGGTAATAAATGAAGCGCTTGGTCGACGCGACGGTAGCTCGTCACACCATTTTGGTAACTCGTCACTTTGTCGCGTCGCTGTTGTTTGTTTGGTTCACTATTTTGTGTTTTGGACAGTTACCGAATTTATAAATACTCAGAGCATCTGAGAGAGTGTCAAGGCCATCGACCCTGCTGACATAGTTCTAGATTAGCAGATATCCTTTATTTTATTCTTTGTATTGGTTTTCTCTATCACGTTCTCACGCTCTGTGGGGATCCAACCCAAGTATATTCATGTCATAAGATGAGACATTATCACGCATGTACAACTGATCCGTCGCCACTTCATACAGAATAAAAACCCCAACAACACGAGCCGTCCATTATGGATGCGTTCACGAATTAGCCATTTACAAGTACCCTCTTTTGTGCGAAATTTAAAATTTAACTCGAGCGTTTGGAATGGCGCTGTTATTTGGGCGGTTTATGACGTCACGTCCAGGTTTCCGGCGCGGGTACTCCAGTCGGACAGTTGCGGGTAAAATGTGTTATTTTTAATGGGCGTGAAGGACGCTTACGGTTACGGCGATTGCCTTGAATTTTTGTTTTGTTTCTGTCCGGAAAAGTTCGATGGTTCAAAAGTTGCGGCAAAAATTTTAACCGCTGTATACCAAACATTGGAATAACCCAGAGGTAGTGGCGAGAAAGTTTCACTCAAATTCTTGAAGTTGTAGGTTTGAAACCTGTTCCTCTGTGTGTTTTTCCAAATGTTTGTCGGGTTTGTTATTTGTCATCACCGCTGGCTGCAACGACGAAGGAATCGTGAAGAAACTAACATGGTCTAAGAAAGACATCTTGAGAGGACATGCATTATCACTGACCCCGAGTCCCAGCAGTGGCAACATAAAGTGGGATGTTTAGTTCTGTTGGTTCATCGAGTCGAAATATAATGTACTATTCTTGTGATCTTGACGCCACCACCAAGATTACGTGCCCATAATAATGTGCCTGTCTTGTGTGCTCTTGGTTTTGGTTAAAGGAGATGATGTACTAAATTTAATCGGTTCTCTTGTAATGTTTTTTGAATTGTTGCACATATGCGTTCTCTTCCTCTTGTTCTGGTTCGTTGAGATGGGATATTTGGGTCAAATTTTATCTGTTCTCCGGTAATCTTCATAGTAGAATTTGTGTCCATTTTGTCTTGTGTGCTCTTGATTTTGGTTCGTTAAGATGAGATATTTGTGTCTAATTTCACATGTTCCAAGCAATCTTGGTACTAGTTCCTTTAAGTTGGACCTGCGTTCATTTTGTCTCGTATGTTCTCAGCACTGATTTGTCGAATGTTTGCACCAAGATTGGTCTGCTTCTATTTTCTTTGAGCGGTATTCTGTTGACTATTTGGACCAACGATTGTTGCCTCTAATATAATTCATGATTAAGCGCTTTGTGCAACGTTAAGTACTTATTATTGCGTGCTCTTGGCGCTGGTTCGTCCAATGTTTGTTCCAACGTTCATTTGCATCCATCGCTGGAGGGATGGATGCAGCGGAGCTCAATCTTACTCGCCGACTGGCCTCCTTTGATGCCGCGGTAAATTGTAAGGGGATGGTCCGTCTCATAGCGAGAGTACAAAACAATTTTTTTTTATGATAGTACTGTAAGTTACTGTATTTTTGCTTTTTAAACTTTCTTAATTGGAGTTCATATTGAAAACGTTACATAACACAAGACCTAGTCACAATGTGAATTATTATTTAGTTACCTCGATTTTTTGGTAGTGGTCAACGACCGTGGTCGCGACAAGACTCCTTTTTCTAACTTTTTTGTGAGAAACTGTTATAGGCTGTGGATTTATTACGGGTATTAATTTTTAACGGGCTACAAAATTGTCTTAAATGTTTCAATTTGTTTAAACTGATGCATTTCAGAGATTTATCGAGTAAATCTCTGAAATGCATCAGTTTAAACAAATTTAAACATTTAAGACAATTTTGTACTTGATTTAATACTTGAATCATTTCAGAAAAAGTTTTAGAGCAAATGGATGTTTATTTACTTTACTTTTTCTCGCAAAAACTACTAAATGCTTCTGGATGAAATTTGGTACATAGATAGATAAATGGTATGGAAGAACACATGACCTAATGTTTTTTCCCGCAAAAAATAACGGGATCGGGATCTGCACCAGTGAAATTAATCACAGGGCACAAAGAATGAGAAATTAACAATACATTTCGAGTTTGTAAAATAACTCGTGGAAAAAGACACATATACACACGGATCTAGTACCACCTCCTTTTTCGAAACTGGTTAAATAGGGGAAATGTTTTCTATTTCTTTCAATGTAACATGCAATTCAAGATTATTTTACAATCATTTCTTGACACACATTTCGATTCTCGCTACAACTCGCACCCCAGGGTTGTGTATGAAAAAACGCCGCATCCAAGCCATGTGGACCGTTTGGTAGCTTTGCTTTTGATATCTTCTTTGTGATTGCCAGCCCTAGGGTTTCTCGCCAGCCCGGTTTCTTTCCTCCCACTCTCATATTTCCAGGGACGACGCTGAATTTCCATTTTGAAACCGTTTTATCTCGACTTGTTTTAACGTTTATTGTGAGAAAGATGTCACGCTTTTTTTTTTTAAACGAGGAGAATGTTTGTGTTTTGAGAAATAGGGAGCGAATAATGTGGGTACTTCTGTTTGACGATAACTTTTTTATTGAAAGATGTAGATTCTAGATTATTTTGCTTTGAACGTGGAACTGTGGAAGTTGGTCGTTATTGTTCAAATGTTTTTTTGTACTTATTTTAAGTGGGTAGGGTCTTTATTAACATAAGCTAATCACACAACTCAACTTATCATTATGATCTAATACCACCTTGGCCTTTTGTCTATCGCACTACTCGTGGCTCGAAAAAGCGACATCGTTTCATGGTTGACACGGACGAAGAGGTTTGATTCTTTTTTTTTTTTTGATAAGAACCTTTAGGTTGTGGAATGCGTTGTCTGAGTGGAGTTGTTCCGATGGTTACAATCTTGGTGTCTTTAAATTGAGAGTGACCATGTTTTGTATTAATTAGGTAAGCACGCTCCGTCGTAAACCGCATCGTCGCTTGACATCAAGCAAGATGGCGGTCAAGTGCAAACCTATTAAAGCGAGCGTGCTTACCTAGAAGAAACCGATTCACTCTCGATATGAAAACACCAAGATTGTAACCATCGGGAAAAACCCACTCAGGCAACACATTCCACAGCCCAGGCATTTTTATCACAAATGTAGAGTCAATCCTCTTCGTTCGAGTCTTTGGCACTCGTTTCTTATATCGCGATTAAGTAGATAGATATTGAAGACATTACACAAAATGTTTTCGTTGTCTGTCTCACTCTTGCTCTTAAAAATACACTAGCGGTCCACACCGGCTTCGCTCGTGGTACATATATGTATAACCTATACCACTCAGGGATCACGGACATAACCAACGATAATAATAGTTTTTCCAATCGCTCCATTTGTTCCTAAGTGTAACGCGTTGAATCAAACAAATTCTTCAGCTTGATAATTTTAGTATAGATGTTATTTAATAATACAATTTACTGGCTATTGTAAAATTGTATTCAATTTCCCTCGTGAAAAGCTTAATTCTACGAGCATTATTTCCCTAATTCACAGGAACCACAGATAACAGAACAAACAACACGCCTTTTAATTGTCACTTTACTTTATCGGAACATTTCCTTTTCAAATTAACACCAGCTTTAAAGAAAAATCGGTGTAATGTCCTGCGCACACCGTATTACGTTTACTCGCTTGTTTTTGAAGTGAAAACTTCATTTGGCGCGCCACAAGACAGATTTTTCGTGGGCTGTGAATTGAATTGTAGTGTCACGCTCGTGAATGAAAGAAACCGTCTGCTTAACTCGGGACCATAGCCGTCTAGAAGTATGCCAGCATTTCTAGATGGCGTGTTACCAATGGTTACACATCTAACCATAGCCATCTTGTCTAAGTGGTCATCTGGCCATGCTTAGAAGACTTCTTTAGATGACAATGCCTTGAAGAATTATTTCAGGCTAGCAGCGCCCTCCGGTTTCACCCGCGTAGTTTCCAAAGTGAGCTATTCTGAGTTATAAGTTTTCACTTCTATCGGCAGTTCCCAAATGCAAAAATGCCAAATATATTAATGTGTGTTAATCAATCTTGGCGGAACGGATCGAGTTTAAATTTGGAACACAGTTAAATTATAGACTTGAATAACACAAAACCTAATTTTATCGCAGGGAAATTACAGAAAATTTCCATTCTTCTTGCGCTATCTTTTCTTCTTTTTCTTTTCTTCATTTGTGCGGGTAACTGCCATAATCTGCCATGGTAAAGTCTATATATCATCGGAATTTCAAGCACTCTATTCTGTTTTTTGAATAAAAGACTATTTTGTTTTAAAATAAAGAAAATAAATTTCCAAATCTACTTGTGAAGCAAAAGGCGTGATTCGGTGTGCGATCCGCCTTCAGAGTTTAATGAACGAAAAAACAACAAAAACTGAACGTAAGGAAGGAAGAGATTCGTTTAGATAACAATCTGGGTTTAAGTAATGAGTCGGCGAGGGCGCGCCGCGGTACAATGGTTCCGTAGAAAAATACAAATATAGTTTGAAATACCGACGCTACGTCAAAATAAGGGTTTATTAAAATTATAGATAAGTATCAGTGTGTTTAACAGTGCCATACTGATTTACTCGCGTAGTTCGCGTTCTCGTAAGTTTTCTGCGTTAAAAGTATCTTATGTGGTATTCCAGACCATAACTTTGTTTCATTTTTATCACGATCCGTTCAGTCGTTCCGTCATGATTGAGCAACAAACAAACAATCTTTCGCATCCTATATCATAGACATACAACGCGAAAGTAAGTTTGTTTGTTACACTTTGGCGCGAACACTACTTACCCGATTGCCATGAAACTTTGTACACATATTCTTGGAGATATTAGAGGTTAGGCTATTTTTTATTTTGGGAAAATAACGAGCCAATACTACGCGGGTGAAACCGCGGGGCACTGCTAGTTTGTACAATATTTGTAAAACTAGTAAGAAGCAGGTTCTTTTTGACTGTTCTTTGAATATTACGCGGCGACTTTTAAAACTTTTAAAGTGAGCTTTTAAAAGCTCCGTGGGCGGATTCACTCGACAGTGGCTTGAATTGACAGGTGAGCTAGCTCTAAAGCGAACCAATTTTTAAGAATTAAATATTCGTGATTTTTCTTTGATTTCTTTTCAAAATATTTACAAACTGAACCCCTACTACGCCTTTTCTGTGAGTCGGTTAAACAAAAATTGTTGGTTGCGGACCTCTGCTTCCGAAGGCGAGTCCTTGTTTCTCTCCATCATTATTTCAGTCCGTTAGCGTAATCGAGTGGAACGATTACGCCGATTTGAATAATTGAGTCGCCGGCGAGAATCGAGCGATCGAGATATCCGGCCGACTCGATTAGCCATTTGTTGTATCGATACATTTAATCCGAGTCTCGTTCTGACCCTAACTTATAGGCAAGTAAAATCGTGTTTCTATTTTGACTAGATTTTATCGGGGCTTCAGAGAGTTGTACAGCTAGCGCCACCACTCAAGTCCGGTGGCGTAATTGGTGAACTAAGCTACTTTCATTTTATCTTACTTTTATTACAAACTCAAAAGATTGTTAGAATGTATGGATGTATCTATGTTTGCACTCTCTCACGCAAACACTACTGGAGGTGTATGAAATTTTCCCGATTCCATCTCGATTTGAAAACAGGTAGATAGTCGTGAGAACAAAAACTTATAGGTACATACATCAGTTATATATTACTAAATATTTTTCACGTATTTTTTCTTTCATTTCACAAACAAAAAATTACGATAGTGCTTAGAAGTTTCGAGCGAGGTCACGTCGAAATACGATTTGTATGATGTGGTATATTTTTAACTCAGTCATGATCCCAATTGTAATAATTGTATGCTACTGTTAAATATTGGCGTTCGTTTTTGGTATTGAAGAATACAACAGTATTCCGATGATTAACAGCCTAGGTGGGGGGCGACGAGGATCATTAACCACGGCCCCGATCAGTTTCCCAAATCGTATTATCCTTTAGAACCATAACGAAAAATTCGAAAATACTTTATTCAACAGCCTACTGTAAGTTTCCCATTTCTGAGATTCGGGACATCTGACCTCACGCATAGCCATTATCTACAAAGAAATCCTACTATAATATTATAAATGTCAATGTATGGATGTTTGGATTGGATATTTGGATATTTGGATGTTTGTTGCTCAATCACGTCCTAACGTATAAACGGATCGGGCTGAAGTTTGGAAAACAGAAAAATTATAGTCTGGAAGAACACATAGGCTACTTTTTATCCCGGAAAACAACGGGAACAAAGGGAACATGAACTACGCGGGTAACACCGCGGGGCGCTGCTAGTAACGGAATCTGCTAGTAAAAATCACACTACTTAGTGTGTTTGTTTGTTTGTAAGTGTGATGTTAATTCCCGCTTATCTCTTATTTTGTTGTAGTATGACTCTTGGCAGAGTCCGCCTGGGGAAGTACCACAAGTTTGCCAGTTATTCTACCGCCAAGCAGTAATGTGCAAATATTACTGTGTTCCGGTTTGAAGAGCAATGTTTCCAGAGAAATTACAGGGCTTAGATTTATAATATCTTACATCTCTGGGTGATGAGCGGAGTGCAGTGCTAGGTAATGATTTGGACTCTTCGTGGTTCAATAGCTGGGTGTCACTCTGTTATGTGGCAGGCATGTTGCTTACGATCAGCCATATGACCTGCTCGTCTCGTCACTCTATACTATAAAAAAAAACTCTATAACGCCCATTAAATTTCTTAAATTTCCAATTCAATTAATAAGCATTGTCATTCAGCGTGGTAATGCCGCCAGCATGCTGGGTACGCTTCCGATTGGTAGTGGGCTTGAACATCTTGATTATCTGTAGACCTTCATTGGTCTATGGATAATTCAGGTGTGCTTAGTGTAAGTAGTTGTTAGGTATGTAGCGTAGTGAGTTCTCATTGTATATTAGTTTTATTAAATTTCTGCTTGAACTTAATATCCATGTATCATATCCGGTGCCTACTATTCGATATTAAACGTTGGACAATTATGTGAAAATTAACCCTAAACCGGCGCGGGGTCAGCCCGGCCCCGGGTCGGAATATTGTTTACCGTATTACCGGCGACACCGGGGATTAAAGTGTCAGCTTTGGGAGAATAATTAATCTATTGTGTACTCTATAGTGGTGTCATTATGGGGTTAAATTTAATGCCTGTTTGTTCGGTGGAGTTGCTTGTTGGACGATCACTCAATAATATTTAGCTGTGGATTGTACAGTATGTACTATTAGTTCTAAAATAACAAAAGTTATGCTTTGACATTGACAAGTTATGTAGATTTTTGTATGTGTGTTACTTCATAACCGTGCCTGGCCTCGTGGCTTAGTGGGTAGTAACTCTGGTTGCGAAGTCGAGGATCGTATGTTCGATTCCCACCAGCGCAAATATTTGTGTGATGAATTGAATTTTTTTTTTTTTTAATTTTACAGCTCCACAGACTCCGGGGTCCGTGAGCTTTGTCAATCGTTTTCTTTTTATTACATGAATCTTGGATTGGAGAAGAAAAGGAAATAGGGGAGAGTAGGGGAACATTTTCTTGCTAATTCTAGGACTATTTCATTTTCTAAGTCGCCTCCTCCCGGCTCAGCGCCTCCACCACGACTGCATTTCTATCCTTGCAAAAAAAGGGAGGAGGGAGGGCAAGGGAGTAACTGTTCCTTAAAATTGAAATATTTGTACTGTGTCTTGTTGTTTCTATCAGGGATGTAACGGAGGTAATTTTATCGGAATCAAAGGCGGAGTCTGAGTTTTTAAATTTGATTTATCGGAATCGTACCCGAAGTCGGAGGCATAGGCAGGATCAGAAGTGGTGGCAGGAGAGATATTTTTTCTGAAGATATTTTTTTTTAATTGTCAAACACGTGGGCACGATAAACATTGACGGGCAATTGATTTAAGTGGTTGGGATTTTGTATTTTCATTTATTTTCCACCACAATAAGAGATTATCTCAAATAATTATACACCTTACCCCTCCGATTAAAACCTCCGTTTCAAAATTTTCGGAGCCGAAGTCGGAATCGAAGGTGTAATAATAATCAGAATTTCCGACATATCGGAGTCGGAGTCGAAGCTCCGTAACATCCCTTGTGTCTATGTACCTTTATTAGTATGTATTTAAAACTATATAAGTATTATATTGGCTATCTGGCCGCCATAGTACCTAAGCTTTGCTTAGTTTGGGTTCAGATGGTATTGTGTGTGAATTGGCCACCAATATTATATTGTAACTTTCAACTGGGTGAACCCATTTTGATTTAACTCTTTTCTTGTTTGAAAGGAAATTTCCGAAGTTACATTTTATCAAAATCCGTGAAGCGATTTTTGTAATATCAGTAAATATAAATAAATACGTCGATGATATGAAATTGAAGAAAGTTGTTTCATTTTTAAAAGATTTTGTGAATGTATGTATAGTAACGGGACGAGCATAATTCTGGAAAAATGCCCTTCAAACCATAATACAGTGATAGTGGTACATACCTGTTTGCCGGTAGAATAAGTGAAAAATTATTTATCAGTGACAATACTACGTAGAGTATCCGTAATACCTCCAAACGACGCATAGCTTTCGCTAACGACACGATTGTCATCCGTTTAATTTCAACAATCAGCACCATTCCATCGAATATGACACTAAACGTACAATAAATACGGTTGGCATTTCATTAAATGTCGTATAAATGTCGAAAATAATGCGGCTCATGCGTATTTATGGCGAATCTTGCAGTTTGATAAATCTTCAGGATCGGTAAACAAGATCGCGATAGCGATGTGTTTGTCGTACGGATAACATTTCGAGCATTTTATTTATTTAAATAAAATAAATCGTGGATTAATTTTATGTGACTGGTTTATTGTGCTGTTGAAATTGCCCTTGTGATCTTGTCTTTAGTGCGGGCTATTTCTGTTATACTCGATAAAGTACTTTCTGTAAATTTTTATTATTATAACAGAAAATGAAGTTATTTAGAACTTTGTGGTTCTTTGATTTTAACGATTTTATTGACTAGAAACTAAATTATAGCATAACTAATGAAATATATCTTGAGGATGAGCCATATTGGCAACTATGTGCAATATTTTGCAATTGTTTTACTTGACTGATTACTTGCCATGACATCTTAAAAAAAAAGCAGCCCACTGAATACTCTTTCCTTGGACTTGGACTTGGGGTCTTCTCTCGCAAGGAGAGAGTCAAGGAAATAACTAAAAAAAAAAAAAAAAAAACGGTGAAGGAAAACATCGTGAAGAAACCGATTTATTCCTGGAATCTTTCGAGGTCATGCGTTATCCACCAACCCGCACTGGTCCAGCGTGGTGGACCACGCTGGACCAGTGCGGGTTGGTGGATAACGCATGACCTCGAAAGATTCCAGGAATAAATCGGTTTCTTCACGATGTTTTCCTTCACCGTTTTTTAGTTCACATTACGCAAATGTCTTAGAAAAGACAGTGGTGCGCGTGGGATACGAACCAAGGGCTCCGAGCATCGTATAAAGATATAATACCTTACAAGTGTACCAATACAGTACAAACACAACACAAACGAATTAATGTTTTTCCATTCGTAGAACTTATTTGTAACATCTTAACTTCGAACTCCTAAATTATTAGTATTCCATTTCCAATGCCGACCTTAACCTTGTTTCGTGTATTGACATGGACCCCGGGTGCACAATGGACCCCAGGGGTCCGGAGATTGCGCGTGGTCGAATGGTAATCCAATGAAACAGCTCGAATACTAAATAAGAATAAACAAACGACAAATAAAAAAACAAAACACTTATTTTAATTTCACTACCATGTACCTAAGCTGTTCCAATATTAACCTAACCTCAACTTATTGCTACCGTTTGATTTAGTTCTAAAGATGTGTTGCAGAGGATAGCGTCCTCTATTAGGTACTAAAGTAACATAAATGTGGAATTAACGTGTATATATCGCAGTCAACTAGCTTAACCAGGCGTTTAATTAATTAGCCTGGCCTGTTTACTAACTGTTTAATTAGCGGCCTGAATAATGTTCAACTGTATCGTTTGTGTACAACTTTTATTTAATAAATTGGTTGGCTAATACTCAGGCCATTCGTAGTATAGGGTGAACATCTGCCAGAAACAAATAAGATAAAACATTTGACAAAACATTTGACAAAATTATATACAGATAGATAGACGTACTTTTTATTGACACAAAAAAAATTTTGTCTGTAAAGTTGGTTTGCGGACGATAGTTTAACGTGACAACGTTTTAACAAGACATTGATGAAATGATTGCATACAACGCAATCGAGTGAAAGAGAGATAGATGCGGCGCAAGCGTACAATGAGCGTAACGGGACACTTTTTTCATGCGAGCAGCCTGCGCTCATTGATTTAATAAACGTGTCAAAAAAAATTACACAGAAAAGAGAATAACAATCACAAAACAATTTAAAAAAAAATCGTTTTTCAGAGAAATAAAAATATCATTTAAGGGGTGCTTAGAATTATGGATGCTTTTGTCGTATCAGTTCTAATAATATTCCACTCTAGCGATGACCTTAACCCTTCAATGATGCGAGGCGTACGCCGGGGGCTACAATGGGCCCCGGAGATTGTGCGAGGTCGAACGGTTCGCTCGGTCCGGTGGACGAATACGAATGCTATTTGCGGCGAAGTGGAAGATCCTTTAGAGAATAAGGATATCGGAGTTTCCGACTGAGCACATCGGGTATCGCTTTTGTGGTGGCATTTTTACTTTCTATGCTTATTCTATACCTGTGTGTTGTGTTATTATTTGAGTAACCTATTTCTTTACTTGAGCAGAGGTTTTTTAAACCGGCTTCAATAAAGGAGTAGGTTTTCAATTCGGTTGTATGTTTTTTGGGTATGTTACGAGTTCTATGAATTGTGAATCGATTTTGATGATGTATTTTTGAAGTGAAAACTTCTTTTGGCGCATCTAGACAGATTTTTCGTGGGCTGTGAATTGAATTCTAGCGTCACGCTGGGGTATGATAAGAAATCTTTGGGTAAACTCGGGACCATCGCCATTGGCCATCTAGAAATGCGTCAGCCAATGGGAAATGCTGGAAGGGCGTGGCATGGCCATTTAGAAATGCATCAGCCAAAGGGAAATGCTGACGCATTTCTAGATTGCCACGCCATGATAGCCAGGCCACACCCTCCGGTTATACCCGTGTAGTTTCCAAGGTGAGCTATCAAATTATGAGTTGTAAGTTTTCACTTCTATCGGCAGTTCCTATGACTGGCACTTTTTTTTTGTTTGGTAGAAAATACTTCAAAGGTGGTCCCAAATAGCTAGCAAAAATGCGAGATTTCCGCTAATTAATTTTTAGAACGAAAACAGACAAAAAAATGATGTACATGATATATGTATACCGGACAAATTAGACGAACAGTTCTTTTTTGAAATTAATTAGTGAAATTCTGAAACGTTGTGCAACCTTCTTCAAAGATTATTTGTATAAATGTCTTGTGCTATAATAGGTATATATATGCGAGCGCATGTAAACAACTTTTTAAATGTACTGCTTTTGCTCTATATAAGATTTTATTCTACTTGTTGTTTCTCATTTTACCGCCATACTACCAAAATGTGTCCCAGTGAAGTGTGGTGGGTTCCTTAGCACAAGTTTCAAAGTAGTGATTGCCAAAATTCTAAAAGTGAAAAAAATATATCTAACATTTATTTTTCCGCCTAGACTTTCCCAAAAAACCATAAAACGGAAGCCGCGTCAAGTGATGGTTAAAATAGAATGTTTATTCTCATCCACGAAATATGTATATGGAAATAAAAACAAACGTTGTTGATATACTGCCCAGGGTTGCCAGTCGTCGTCCGTCTCGATTTTTGAGTTTGATTTGGTCATAAATAAATTAAACCTAGTCGCGAGAACTTATTTATTTCCGAAGTGAAACTTCTTTTGGCGCACCCACATTTTTCCGTAGGTTGTTACACGATCCGAGGTGAAAGGCTCCATCGAGCGAA
This sequence comes from Ectropis crepuscularia, assembly GCA_963693475.1. NCBI lineage: Eukaryota > Metazoa > Arthropoda > Insecta > Lepidoptera > Geometridae > Ectropis > Ectropis crepuscularia. The sequence goes on along the minus strand of OY856365.1, from coordinate 2,019,158 downwards.
CTCGGGACCGCCGAGTGTACCCGAGCGAGAAATACAGCTCTCTCATTCAGCTGTTCTTACACAGCTGTGTCGTTGTGTTTACTATTTTGATTTGTTTAGATTAATACAAAAATACTTTAATTTCGGACTTGTTTCTCATATATCATAACTACATACATGGATCATGTTCCATAATAGTACAAAATAAAAAATTCTAATAATTTTCCCTTCTACCGTGCGGTCTTAATAACACACATTTTGTTTAAGATGGGTCGGCTAATAAATCACTAATTCATAGATACAATTTGGTCTTTCGCCGTTTTTGGACTAACACTCTGAAGTTGGTTTATGTACCTGCTGCCCTATGTTCCCGAAATTGTCTATTCATATGCTACGATGCTACACCGCCACCGCCGCACAGACATACGCATGTACGCATGGACCCATAAGAATTTCGCCTAAAATTAGAAAACCGCGCGTGGCAACCCTATCGCGTGTCCTTCCGCGTGACGAGGCCGTCAAGCCATTATTAAAAGTTATAACATCGTTCTAATCCCCCGAAGTGGGTCACACCTGCCGCGGACAGGGGGCGGCTGCCGCGGACAATGGGACGAACCGGACAATGTTTACATTTCGAGTTACAGGAGTTACTTTCAATGGTGAAAACGACTCGTAGACAACAGGGCCGTGTCGAAATCCGATACGTCCAGAGCAGAGTCCGCCTGGGGAAGTACCACACCTTTGCCAGTTATTCTACCGCCAAGCAGTAATGTGCAAATATTACTGTGTTCCGATTTGAACGGCAATGTTTCCAGAGAAATTACGGGCTTAGAGATATAATATCTTAGATCTCGGGGTGATGAGCGCAGTGCTCTGCTGGGTAATAATTTGGACTCTTCATGGTCCAATAGCTGCGTGTCATTGAGCTGTTATGTGGCAGGCATGTTGTTTACCATCAGACATATGACCTGCTCATCTCGTCACTCTATATTATAAAAAAAATTAAAAAACTCTGGTCTCTGACACAATTTTGTAATAACCTAGTTTCACAGACGAATAAAACTATCATTGAAGTATCAGGAGACCTATGTATAAAGATAGAACGGTATAAAATAATAAGATTCAACACTATGCCTTCACTTGTAAGCTGTACAACTGAGTGCAGGTGAAGAGGGGGGTTGTAGCCTTCGATCTTTTCCCCTTGTCGCATGTTTTTTTACTGTGTTGCGGAAAAATGGATTAGAAGAGGTAGGTAGTCGAGGGTTACAACCCCCTCTCTTATCTATAGTATATGTTATAATACTACATAGTAGCGCCCCGCGGTTGCTCCCGTTCCCATATTTTTCAATTAATGTAGCCTATGTGCCTATTCCAGACCATATTCCAAATTTCAACTCTATCCGTTCAGACTTTCCGTTGTGATTGAGCATCAAACATTCAAATTTTCGAATCTATAATATTAGTAGGATATGCAAAATATTGTTGTATGTATGCAGGCCATTAGTTATTACATAAACAGAATTCCGTGCCTATCGCCATGCCAATATCCGGCCGCGACTGTCGCAGAATGTAGAATTATTATTCATAGCGCGGGTCTCCGGTTCGATTCCGTCGCGATAATAGTTCATAGTTCATATTTCACCCATCGACTGTCGTGGACGCATCGGTCCTGATGCAAGAGATAACGCGAATGCTATTATGATGATAGATACTCTACTTGTCAGAGGAATTTAGGAGTCGATAGAGCAAGATAACGGGGAGTTATGGCTTAGTAGTGTGGATCTAATCGAAAGTATCGTCCGTACTGCGGGTTAAACCTGCGTGTTTACTAGTCTTTCGGAAAGGCTTCAATAATACAATGCTTTATTTGTTTGTGAAGACTTTAGGTTAACTGCAGATGCAAGACGTCTCTTGTATAAGACCAGCTCGAAGCTATACCACACGTACAATTTGAATGGCCTATTGCATTGTGCCATGTGCGTGAAATATGTTCGTGTAGTTTCTGTAGTAACATATACCGGAGTTGAATAATGATGAAAGATATCGTTATTTATGAATATTTACTATGACTATAGATCCGTAGTCCGTGAGATCTCGATGGCGTAGACCCCTTTGGCTTCAAAGCCAATCCGCCATCTATACCTTTTAATATTATGTGTATAGACACGGAAAGAGCAAGACATGTGCCTAATAATAAGAAACACGTCATAACAGCACAGTGGCACGTAGCTATTGGAACATAAAGAATGCAAATGAGTTATCTCTACGAGTATACCCTATGTTTTCTCTGCAAAAACATGCCATAGTGATGTTTTCACATTCCTGTTTGGCCGTAAATAACTGGCAAAGGTACTGGCAGGAATACTTCCCAAGGCGGACTCAGTAACAGAAACATTACTGTGTTCAGAAATGTCAGTTGTGCTGTGCTTTCGAAACTTTTACGATCATCATTATTATCATCTGCAGCCTGCAAATGTGTAGACGTCCACTGCTAGACATAGGCCTCCCCCAAAGAATTCCACAATGACCGGTCATGTGCCGCCTCCGTCCACCGACTTCCTGCGACCGAGATAATTTCATTGGTCCATCGTGTCCGGAACCGTCCTACGTTGCGTCTGCCGGTTCATGTCGAGAATTCGGGAACCTAGCTAGCACCTAACCTAGCTAGCAACCTTGTTAAAACCGAGAGCTATTCGAGAACCTTTACTCCCCAGCGATTATCGAAACATAATATGCACCTGCTACAATTCCAAGATTCAGAGTAAACGGCGGAAATGTACGCGGGCTGATCTTCAGTGAAATATCTCCTCGAATCACGTGATCTGCTGACTGTGGCCGGTCACGCCACCGGCACCGTGCCTCGCCGTGTCACCCCGTCACGCCGCCCTCTAAACTATGCTATGGTATTGTCTAACTGAATGCCACGGCAGATTTTAACTGTGGTTCGAGGGGTAGGAAATTGCGTGGTTAAATTTTGACTTGCGCTTTTCATTTCGATGGTTAAACCTGGACTTGAAAAGTTTCTGGTTTAAATGGTTAAGGTTTTAGAAAGTGTTGAACTTATCTATTAGTTTATTAGGTTTTTTCTGCACTTATACCCCGTTTACATGATTCCAGTCCAGCGACCGAATCCAGCGCTGGATTGCTTACTGGAATAATGTAAACCGGCACTGGAATGCATTGGCACTGGATTGATGCTTTCCAGTGCCGGTTTCCATTATTCCAGTAAGCAATCCAGCGCTGGATTCGGTCGCTAGACTGGAATAATGTAAACGGGGTTATTAGCCTCTTGATTGTGTCATTGTGCGGGGGTCATATTCATTTCTATTCTCCAAAAAGAACAGGCTATCCCTGAAGACTAGCAGATTATTTAGTACCTATGTTATGCGGCTTAGGGATAAATGCTGAAGATTTGAGGAATTATGCCTGTTGATTTGACACGCTACTGCATTTTATAAGCACATGCTGTGACGGTTCTTCGTCCTCCATGCATCCGTGGCATCCGTGCATAGAAAGAAGGATGTTTATTACACCTATGGTAAACAGTTGCAGTGGCCAGTTGGCCAGTCATGGTACCTATAACTTTGCGAATATTGTCTTGGATGTTTTTTTATGCTACCGGAACTGCTCATTTTTTGCTTTCATGCATCCTTCATTGTTACTTCGTTCTGTGAAGTGCGCTTCGTCAATGTTCTTGGCAGACATGTTTTTATTTGGGCCTGGCATTCATTATTATTGGTCTAGTAACCAAATTGTAGGTCTTGAAAAATTGCTGGTTAAAATGGTATGTTGGTATATATGGTCAAGTTTTTTTCGAAAGTGTGAAACTTGACAGCTAATTGTCTCCTACGGAATGCAATACAATACTGTACCGTATGGCAGTACTTATAAATAACTTTCTATAGTAAGGTAAACCGTCGCATTGAGCGGCCACGGTAATTGTGGTCATTCCAATTATAGCGTGTCAATTATCAACTCGGATTGCAAATTCGCCCACTGAAATGTTCGGGATCTCGAATGTCGCAGTGGCGGCGAGAATGGGATAACAACAAGGATAAACTGGCTTTATTAGTTCTACACATCGTAATATGATGTGGGTGACGAGCGCAGTGCAGTGGTGGATAATGATTTGGATACTTCATGTTCCAATAGCTGCGTGTCGGTGTGCTGTTATGGGCAGGTATATTGCTTACCATCAGACATACAGGCACATGACCTATTCGTCACTCTATAGTCTATACTCTATACCATAAAAGATACCAGTTGGTGGTTAAAAGAGGTCATCAGAATGTCGATGTCGCGAACCCATCAGATTTCCCTCTACTATTAACATTATAATAGTAGCTCAATGCCGCTAAATAGTTTTCGGTCCAAAAAGTGTAACGCGTTAAAGCACAGTTCTGAGTAACCCTAAATTTACCTATTTGAATATCAAAGAAAACAAAACATACCAACACAACGAGCAGTAGGTACTTAGTGGAAATATTCATAAAAGTATATTTTCGGAAACACTTCCTCCGACGAGGTGTGTGTCGTTATCGTTTATGGGGGGGATAGTGGATAGTGGAGCGGTGTGATAGCGGGAATGTGCTGCCTCTATGGATACGTTGGTTGGTATTGACGTTTTATGACGTGTGCGGAACTAGTTTTAACCGACTCAGGAAAAAGATATGAGAATTATCCTTTGATTCTTGTCACTTTTCTTACCTGTTCATTTTATTGTGTCGCCGTGCAAACTTTCTCCGAATTTGGTGCAAATATTTCAAAACCAAAAATTATACAAATCGGATCAGATTTTTTCCGGGACCAAAAACGATTCTTGAATAAATGTACATAGTAAAATAGATTTATACATTGTTCATCTTATACCTGTAAACGAGCAATTCTTGTACCTATATAAATATGTATATATATATAGAATCTGAATCTCGGAAACGGCTCGACGGATTTTCATGAAATTATGTATGCAGGGGATTTCGAAGACGATAAATCGATCTAACTAGGTCTTATTTTAAAAAAACGCATATTATGCGCGTTTTTAGACAATGAAAAACTGTCACATTAGACATTAGAATGTGAAGGTAAATTTCGCCGCGTGACGCGACAGCATAATTAGCTCAGACGGGAAGTCGGGCGCTCATAGCGGTCACGAATTAGTAGCTCCGGGTTCGAATCCAGACGGGGTCTCTTTTTTTTTCAATTCGTTTTTTTAAGAAAATCTATTTCTTGGATTCTTTTATCTGTAGGTATCTAAGTATATTTAGTATTTAAACAGAGCAAAGCTCGGTCACCCAGGTACTGACCATAATAAACGGCAATTACTAAACATCAGACGTGCCGTGTGCCTATTTTTTCACTCATTCTAATTTAAAAAAAAAAGATGTGGTGTCATGGGACATTATGTAGGAACGAATTTCCTTCGGATAGTATAGAAGCAACACAATTTGCAAAAAACTATGGCTTAATTTTATTATTTATGGTACGATCATCTGAAAAATAAAGTGTTTTTACGCGTCACTTCCGTCACATATTTTTCATACGATTTTAGTCTCACAGTTTTTTTCATTTTCAGTTCGGTCGCTCAGCAAAATCCCTATCTTTTTCACGTAACGAACTTCGTTCAAAAAAAAAAATTGATAAAAAAATAAATTAGGAGTAAAAATTATACTAGTCTAACTGCAATACTCCCCCAATTTTCTCTGCGTTCATTAAAATCGTATTCGAACGGTTTTCCTTCATGAAATCCAATTATCATCGGAGAAAAAACACCCTTGGCGCCGGGGTGGCGGAGATCAGGGAAATACAGATGGAGAAATTGGTAGTAGCTAGCTGGAAGTCATTTACAATAAGTCAGTTTACGGAGAATACTATCGGAGATAGACCTACGAAAAAAACCGATGGAGCTAGAACTTAAGTTCTTTAAGTAACGCAATTTTTAGAGATTTCTAAATCATATTTTTAATATAAATAATAAATAAATAAAATAAAGAATAAATAAAAAACTCTTTATTAAAATACCACACAGAGTAAAACACAAACAAAACAAAAAATTAACTTAGTAACTAATGGGTATATACCTACAGGTTTATACGGAATCGGCGATGCGCGAGTCCGACTCGGACTTTTTTTGTAATATGGAATGACGAGACGAGCAGGATATGTGCCTGATGGTCAGCAACATGCCAGCCCATAACAGCACAGTCACATGCAGCCATTGGAACATGAAAACTGCACTGTGGTCGTCACCCAGATATATAAGATGTTTTATATGTATACCTCGTTATTTCAATGGAAACATTGCCCTTCAAACCGGAACACAACAATGTTTTTACATCACTCCTTGAATAACAGGCAAAGATGTGGTTAGTTAGTTAGTTAGACGGGGCCTTTTCCGCACCTAGCCTCTCAATTGGGCCATTGTGCGTGGCTCATACTTCCTTTCTACTCCAACCATCCCAGGCTATCCCAGAAGGCAAGCAGCCTATTCAGGTTGTTGAAGGCCTCCGGGACTGCTGCTGGGGAGTGGAGGAATTCTGCCCGTTGATCTGCCACGCTCCTGCACTCCACAATCACATGATGTGGCGTTTCTTCCTCCTCCATCCCCTGCATAGAGGGCTGTCTGTCACACCTATAGTAAATTGGTGCTTATTTAAAGGACAGTGGCCTGTCATAGTACCTTTTCTGTCCGTCATAGACTCAAACGTTGGCTTATCGGACAGACGTTTTATAGCTATGATGAATTTACACAGTGGAATTCTTAATGTTGAGATTGAGATACAGAATTATATTAATTTTTATGACATATTTGCTAATTTATTTACATTTCATAAATTTCAGTGACATTTATATTAATTGATTTATAATATGACATTTATCATTTTTAATTGATGTGATGTATATTTTACGCTCCGCTAAAGTAAAATTTTATTTACCAAATTTTTTACAATGAATATATTTTGAATTGAATGATGTATGACGTGTAACATTGGTTATAAATAAATGATTCTGATTAACTTTACGGATCAAAGGTGTGGTATTTCCCCAGGGAAACTCTACAAAGAGTCTTACTACTGTTAAAACTTAGCCTGTATTCTTTAGTCATCTCGTCTAATGTCCAATTTTTAACTACCGATTGAACCATCTGTCGTTCCGTGTTGAGCGCGGCCGTGGCAGGCAATAAATCAATATGGACGTTTCGCTTAGAGTCCAGTTTCGTTATCGCCGGTCTTCACTCGCGCCCCGTTTTTTCGCCGGACAGATAATACACCGGTGATTGATACGGTTTTACTATTACTTATAGTTTTTATGAAGCTGAAGACAGTATTTTTAACCGACTTCAAAAAGGAGGATGTTCTCAATTCGGTTGTATGTTTTGTAAGTGAAAACTTCTTTTGGCGCACCTAGACTTTTTCGTGGTCTGTGAATTGAATTCTAGGGTCACGTTCGGGTATGATAAGGAATCTTCAGGTAAACTCGAGACCATGGACATTGGCTATCTATTAATGCGTCAGCCAATGGGAAATGCTGAAAGGGCGTGGCTTGGCCATCATGGGGTGGCCATCTATGCTAATGCTGACCCATTTCTAGATGGCCATGCCATGATGGCCAGGCCACGCCCTCCAGTTACACCGGTGTAGTTTCCAAAGTAAGCTATCAAATTCTGAGGTATAAGTTTTTACTTCTATCGGTAGTTCCTATGACTGCCAATTTTTTTTTTTGGTTGTACGTTACGCGATGGCTCCGCCAATTGTGAACTAATTTTGATGGTTCAGTTATTACCCCCAAACCTACTGAAGGGAGGAAAATGATTTTCACAAAACTATGTACGAGTATTTATTTTAATTTATAAATATAATTGATTACACTAATAATGATCAACGTCAAAAAAAAAACACCACAAACCTCAAAAATTGCGATCAAAACGTTTCGTTTCACGAACTTAGACGTTCAAATTTAAGCAATATTTCCTGATATTGCGTTCCATTTCATGCATCCGCATGTTTTTCGTGTGAATTTACAGAAACATTAAATATTAATTTAAAATATTTTCGCGTAACTCCGGCAGCCAAAATCGAATTGGAAGGGTCAAGACAAAGCCCCCTTAACCACTCCACAGTAGCAGAATCCTCAAATTCAGGCGACTCGATTCAAGACCCAACCCCATTTGCTACCCGTATATTGCTAAATACTACCTACCGCACCGAAAAAAAATGAATCGAAATCGGTCGATACGTTTGAGTTCTACGACGCCACAGACATACAGATAGAGAGACATCGACGTGAAACTTATAAAACCCCCTTTTTTTTGGTCGGGGGTTAAACAAGTGCTAACTTCAAAAAATTGCAATTGTTATGCAACACACGACTCTGTCGGAACAAAGTCTTCTAGCATGATGAAAAGAAATAACTACCTACCTGGTTGTAAGTGTACAATGGTCTTCAGTTTTTGTAATTAACCGTTTCCTGAGGTCTCCCGCCCGCCCCGGACGGCTCGAGTGGTCTCGGACAAACACGGGGTCCTTACCTCGATACCGCCGGGGGGTGGAACGAGAACGGTGGCCAGGATCCTACCTGAACCGTGGACGGAGCTTTAAATCTATTCAGCTTAAAAAAATATTACGTTCTCCTAAAAAAACTAACTAAACTCAGATACGACATTTTTTATGGTATAGAGTGAAAATCTGTCAATACAATTGGAATGCCTGTAACCATCGGTATAAACCAATGGATGTCCCCTCCCAAACTTCAGGCGCACGGAATTATGTTATCGTTGGGAAGAGTGAGTTCACTCTCTTCGTTTTAGTCAATTGTAGGAAGCGGTGAACGCCGGACGTTTATACCTATCGCTATTCGTTGTCAACAGCCAAAATAAGTAGAACCGCAACATACCTCGCCGCCAGCGATTCTAGAGGTCAAGTAAATTGGCAATTTTTAACCACTCACGCTACACACAGAGACGCAGTATGTTAACACTTTCAAGGTGCTCAGGGCACATCTTTTGATTTATATCGATGTTTGTAACAGCCTTTCGCGAAATGCATATGAAAGTGATTTACGGTACTTACATAAAAAAATGTTTTTTTTTTTAACTTTTTATCTGTCTGGTTGTTCCGGCTAATCTCTGAGAGCCTTATATAATACGACTGATTTAGTCGGGAGAACGGCAACTGCCAATCTGGAGCCCCTGATTCCATTTAACGCGCACCACTGTCTCTTCGAAGTCGTACATATATATAGTGGTGAAAGTAATGCTAACTTAAAAACAGTGAAAGAAAATATCGTGAGTTCCTAAAATCTTTCGCAGTCATCTGACAACTTGCACTGGGCTAGCGTGGCCTTGACTAGATAGTCCTAGATAGACTAGATAGCCCAGTCCTTTGTCAGAGAAAGTCCCAGCAGTGGGAATATTTTGTGCGGTGGTTATGAATGCTGAATCGTAAATGATGTGAATAGTATCAAGCGACAATGTCCCGTGTTAAGCCGCACAGATGGTCTCCGTACCGGGGAGAGTACTATAAAAATAAACCGTCCGCGGACAAACGGCTAATGGCCGCGTTCGGGGACGTTATTGGTCTCGGGAAGGAATGCGGCTGAGATCACACTGCGACCTGCGACATGCGACTGTTGCGAGTCGCGACGGTTCCGACAGGTCGATGTTTGAACCCGGCCTTTAACAGCTCGACGATGGGGATATCCTACTAATATCATACCTAAATGTCAAATTTTGGATGTTTGTTGCTCAGTCACGTCATAGCGTATGAACAGATCGGGCTGAAATTTGGAACACAGTTAGATTATAGTCTGGACTTTTATCCCGGGTAACAACGGGAACGGGAACTACGCCGAGAAACCCTGGTTCAAATCTAAACGCTGAACCTTTATAAAACTACTGTTACATTTAGTAGTGGTAGGACTCTTAGCAGAGTCCGCCTGGGGAAGTACCACACCTTTGCCAAATATTCTACCGCCAAGCAGTAATGTGCAAACTTTACTGTGTTCCGGTTTGAAGGGCAATGATTCCAGAGAAATTACAGGGCTTAGAGACATAATATCTTAGATCTCTGGGTGACGAGCGCAGTGCAGTGCTAGGTAATGATTTGGACTATCATGTTTCAATAGCTGCGTGTTACTGTGCTGTTATGTGGCAGGCATGTTGCTTACCATCAGGCACATGACCTGCTCGTCTCGTCACTCTATGCTATAAAAAAAAAAAAAAAAAAAAACATAATTTCATTAAAGACAAATATATAATTTTGTACTGGTGCTATCTTTAAATAAATAAATATAAATAAATTTCTTTATTTGCGAAAATGGGTAATTACAATAAGATCTTATAATATGTTTACATTGAGAACTCCATAATCAACCTTACGGCATGCAAATATCAGGTTGTCTATGACAATTTGCTAAAAAACATTTTTTTTTTTCTTAATTTACCATTCTAAACGGCCTATTCAAGGACTACCAATTTCATTATTATTGTTTACATTAATAAAAAACAATTATACCAAATACCAATGACCAAATTAAAAGCTAAAAAATCGTGTTACTAGATACTGTGGATTTGCACCATTCAAGGGCTGCAAATTCCTTATTATGAACTATTCACATAATCATAAAATTGTTTAATTATTTATAACAAAGTAATAACAATAAAAGCATTATAGTAATTAATTTAGCTATGATTCCAATGTCCACAAATAAATAAAAGCTTACAAATCATAACAAATCTGAATCTAATTTATCAGTCAGAAACTCATTAACTGTATAATATGCCTTCTCTGTCAGAAGGTATTTTAATTTATTTTTAAATAAATATATTTCTTTTATACTCAACAAACTTTCTGGCAAGTGGTTGTAAATCATAGGAGCCATGCAAAGTGCACTGTTTCCTAATAATGTTGTGCTATGCACAGGAATTCTAATTTTATGTTTATGACGCTCACTCTTTAGATTTTCAAATAATGACAAATTGTTCCGCACAAACATTACACATTCATATATATATAAGGAAGGCAACGTTAAAATTTGTAATTTGCGGAAATGAGGTCTACACGATTGCCTTTGACGCAGTTTGCTGATAGCCCGGACACATTTCTTTTGTGATCTAAAAACTATATGCCTTCCTGAGCTATTGCCCCAAAATATAATACCATATCGAAGCAGCGACGAGACATTTCCATTATAGGCTGATAATAAAGTAGGTTTACTTGCTCTCTTTGATAACATATGGAGTGCGTATGAATATTGATTTAGCCTTGAACATACGCTTTCGACCTGATTTTTCCAGTTTAAGTTACAATCAAGATGTAAACCTAGGAATTTCGTTGCGTCTATTGTTTCGATTTTATTTCCGGAATAAATAACATCAAGTTTATCTAATTTGTTAATTCTATTCCTGAATGTCATTAGTTTTGTTTTGTTAAGATTTATTTTTAAATTATTAATTTCTAACCAATTCAGGATACTGTCTAGAGCCTTCCTAATTTCATTTTCAACGCATGAAATATTCGTACCAATGAATAATACCGTACTATCATCCGAAATAATACAGTCGGGTGTTTCGTTACCTTTGGCAGATCATTAATGTAAATTAAGAAAAGTAGCGGGCCTAACACGCTGCCCTGTGGTACACCATATTTAACTTTTTCGTATTTCGACGTATATGTGATCTCCCGTTTTGAATCGGAGCAAATTTTGCATATTTGTGTGCTCTGTTGACGGTTTGATAAATAAGATCTCATAAGGTCGTGCACATTGCCTCTAATACCGTACGCCTCTCTCATTCTCCTGCCCGTCTCTACCCACGCCGAAGAACAAATGTATTATTTTTGTTTGACATTTAAAATTATATTTTATGAATGAATTATGATAATAAGTTTGAAGTCTCTCTCTTTCTGTGTGTGTGTGTATGTGGCATCATAGCTGCAGAACGGATATACCGATATTGTATATTTTTTTTATTGTGTTTGATAGGTGAATTAGTTACGAGAGTTCTTGTCTTTCAAAAAAAAATCAAAAAAAAATAATGTCGAATTGAGAATCCTCTCCTTTTTCGTATTCGGTAAAAGAAGGTCGTGTCTCACCAGGGCGGGCGTGGCCGCCTGCCGGACGTCGTATTGCGTCGATGTGCCTGAGCGCCTCCTCCGCTCATTATGTCAAGATTTTATTACGCTCGGGTTTTGCAATAACCTGTTCTGTTTACTTATTGCCGTGTTCGGTCTCCCCGGCTATTTCATATTTTACCTCCAACACTTCAGATATGTTATTAAAGTAATAACTTAACTTTTGGAGCACCACAAACAGATTTTTTCGTAGACTGTGAATGAAGTCACATTCGTAAGTGCAAGATTCGTTCGGGTGAACTCGGGACCGCCGTGTGTGCCAGAGCGAGAAAGATAGTCAGCTGCTGCTTTTATATGTAAGGACCTAATTTAAAATCCTGTGTCATGATGTTTGTTTCGAGTGTAACTCTTCAACAAGTCAACCGATATTCACGAAAGTTTGCATTTGTGTGTAATTTGGTCCAAGTTGAGATATAGAATAGGAAAGTTTTTGACAATATCTGAGTGGAGCCGGAACAGGCCGCGCTCGTATACTTATATCTTTCTAAGATTACGGTATAACCTCTCCGCACTGCGAACGCCATTCCTTGTAATCGACACAGGTATGGTTTCTGCGATACAGGTCTCACCTAGTGCAAGGGCTATGAGTGCTTTATTAACCTATGTAAACCTGTGTCCACGGTTGCACGTGCGTTTTGGTTTCATTTTGCAAAATAAACAGGGTTCCTGGTTATTTTCTTCAAGAAAGAGCCTAAGTTATGCATTAGAACATCAGCTATCTAGTTATGAAAGCCCAATCGTAATAGGTCCGGTCGTTTCGGAGATTAGCCGGAACAAACGATTATAAAGATTCAACATCATATAACAATGTTTAATGTATACAACCCATGTTTTGCAAATTAAATAAATTGAATTGAATTGAAACAGAGGGACTGAAAAATAATAGTTTTTTAGATATAGCTAATCGTATTTACTGTTTGTATTAATAAAATAAATACAATTTTATAAATAAAGATGGCGGTCATAGCAACTTTACAGTGACATACCTACTACTTAACAGGATCAAAGTGATCTCACCAGCGTCTGATCCTCTGAGCTCATAACGTATTTTTCCATAGAGCCAGTAGTCCGGACGCCCTAGTTTCCTCCACTCAGAAGTAAAGTTTAGCCTAGCGTTCCTGCAATCCTTGCTTCTGCCATGAATACAAAGTAACGTGCCATTAGAACGATACTGGGACTGTGGAGTAGCCATGCTCTGTTATCTTTTAAGTGTTTTTTCTGTATAATATAGAGTGACGAGACGAGCAGGACAATGTACCTGATAGTAAGCAATATGCGTGCCCGTAACAGCATAGTGACACGCAGCTATTGGAACATGGAGAGTCCAAATCGGAACCTAGCACAGCACTGCGCTCGTCACCCAGAGATATAAGATGTTTTATCTCTATGCCCTGTAATTTCACTGGAAACATTGCCCTTCAAACCGGAACACAGTAATGTTTGCACATTGAACACAGTAATGTTTGCACGTTGAACACATTAATGTTTGCACATTGAACACATTAATGTTTGCACATTGAACACATTCATGTTTGCACATTGAACACATTAATGTTTCCACATTGAACACAGTAATGTTTGCACATTGAACACAGTAATGTTTGCACATTGAACACATTAATGTTTGAACATTGAACACATTAATGTTTGCACATTGAACACATTAATGTTTCCACATTGAACACAGTAATGTTTGCACATTGAACACAGTAATGTTTGCACGTTGAACACATTAATGTTTGCACATTGAACACATTAATGTTTCCACATTGAACACAGTAATGTTTGCACATTGAACACAGTAATGTTTGCACATTGAACACAGTAATGTTTGCACATAATTTTCTTACTAATTTCTTACTAGCAGTGCCCCGCGGTTTTACTCGCGCTGTTTCCGTTCCGCATTACAATGGAATCCGTTCAGACGTTCGCACGTAATTGATGCAAACTTTTGCATTAACAATATCAGTGGGATATTAAAATATAGCAAAATCCTCAAAATCAGTCTGAAATTTTAGAATTGAAATAGATTGTACATAGGTTTGGATAGGCACATAGGCTATTTTTATTTATTCCGAAAAAAAATGCATGAGTTCTTTAGAGAATTACCTTTTTCTAAAATTTACGTGGCCCGACTCACGGGCAGATGCTAATAAATAATAGGGTTATTTATGTATTATATGCCTGGGAGAGTCAGTTTTATCGCTAAATATCACACTATTTGCTTCTATAAATTTTGGGTTTCATTTTAATAGCAATAAAGACTTTATTCATCTATCAAGCAGCTACTTGTGCCAATAAATATATCAATATTCCTGTGAAGTTTGTAACAGAGATAATCGCCTCGAACCTAGACATTAATTTATTCGCAGTGTTCGCACCGACCAATCGTCGATACGAACGTACCGACAGATTCTCGGAAATGACTCACTACGCTAAACATCTGACGACGCTTTGATATGACTATGTTGCCTCTCCATCAGTTTATGATCTTCCTCGCTCGCCGACAGCTGTATGACCTGACCTACATGCAAATATTTGTGTGATGGATTCAAATGTTTGCACTGTGTCTGGGTGTTTCTATGTATAATAAGTATGTATTTAAAACTATATATATAAGTATTATATCAGCTATCTGGCCGCCGTAATACAAGCTTTGCTTAGTTTGGGGTCCGATGGTGTTGTGTGTGAATTGTACAATAACATTAAAAAAAAATGACTTCAAAATCTTGAATATTGCCGAAAAATTGTTAGCTTGTCGGGTTTTTCATGAGGTACATTTCGGAGAGTGTGCGATTGTTTTGCATGATACCAGGATATATAAGCTTGGTCTGTTCTCTATCGGACTGCGCGTAGCTCGAAATAGCGACATCGTTTTGTAGTTCCAAAGACTCGAACGAAGAGGTTTGGCTCTACTTTTGTGATAAGAACGTCTAGGCTTTGGAATGCGTCGCCTGAGTGAGTTTCTTCCCGATAGTTACAATTTTAGTGTATCCAAATCGAGAGTGAATCGTTTTCTTATTCTCATCCAAAAACTAAGACTAACAACAAATTGTAGTGCCGAACATATTGCAATCATCTCGAAGAGGGCAGTCTGTATGGATTAACTTTTAAAATATTTTGTATCATCATACCTTACCTGCAAACATCAATAAAGATTTTCGTATTCATATCGAGAAATTTGCGGGAATAGAGAATATTATTCTTCATGATCCTTCAATCGTAAATATATCAAAACGGATCCTAGTGAAATATACAAGTGGCCTGAAATAGAATGCGAATACACGGCTTGCGACCTCCAAGACCCTGCTGTATGTATACATGTAAAGCTGCCTATACACACTGGGCCAGTGGAGGCCAACGCGAGTGTCGACAAAACGGCACGAGACAAAACGCAGCATCCACACACTGGCCCAGCGCTGGCAAAAGCGCGGTAGGCCAATAGGAGAACAGGACGCTACTCGCCGAGCGCCTTTGTTTTGTGTACAAAAACCGACACCGGTCACGAGAGACGAGTCGAGACAAAACAGCCCTATACACACTGGCCACTTGCCGTCACTCGGCCAGCGAGGCGAGCGACGCGAGTCATCACAAAACGACCCTCCACACACTGGCGTTGGCGTGCACTGGCCCAGTGTGTATAGGCAGCTTAAGGCTCGGGACTAGGCCAATGGCCTTGAGGAATCGGGCGGAGCTAGTTACACCTACCCGCGCTTCCCCGCGCCGCCTCCCTGCACCAAAAGATCGCAATGTGCGGCCGCGCCAAATCGCTCCGTGCCTGTTATGTTAGTGTAACAGAGTAGGAATTATGCAGAGTAGTTAGTATAATTACGGAAACAAATCGACTTTTGTAAATATGTTTTTATTTTTAACTTTTTCTATTTATACTTATAATATTATAATAAGCTACTATTCTATCCTTATAATAATATAAAAATAAACACAAGCTACATTATAAAATTAAAAAAACCCTAGATAATGGGATGATGATGATTCAAAATTCACTAAAATTTAAATTTTTTTCATGTAACATTTTTCTTCGTTTGGGTGGTTGAATTTCTTCATCGTCACTGGTTTCTCCGTATATGAGTACAGTGGTTTTTGGAAAATAAGGTAGACAAACACAATCAATTTCCTTGTTCTCTTTATCTTTTTCTTCTTTCTTACTTTTTTGGTCTTCAATGCATTTATCATTTTCTGTTTCCATTAATGCTTGTGTATTTTTCTCACTAGCTTTATTTTTCTCTATGTTATCTTTCTCTTTGACGTCGTTCTGTTCTAGTTCTTTTTTATTATTATTTTTTGAATATTCCTTTTTATTGTTTTTTACTTCAATAGCCTTTTCTATGTATGAAGGATTTCTAATCTCCATTTTTCTGGGATGCCTTGGATCAATCAGTTCTGGTAGTATACAATCCAAATAAAATTGGGTTAGTTTATTTTCCATAACTTTGCTCCAAAATTCGTCGTCTTTTTCAATTATGTCTATTCTCATAGGTGTTTTTTCACTCAACCACAATCCAAACAGGCATTTTTCTTTCTTTGTTATATGAAGCTGGCCCTGTATTTGAAAGTACCAATTATGATTCGTGTTTATATTAATGCTGCCGTGTTTGTTTATTTTGTAAAATGGTATTTTCTTTGTCTTTACTGCTTCCAAAAAATCTAGTTTGTAGGCTGAAGCAGGGCATTTCACTTCAACAGTCATGTTGTCACAAATTCCATCAGGAGTTGCACCCAAGTATGGCAATTCTTCGTCAATAAACAAACCGCAAGGTTGTATGTCTAATCCTGTTTCCTTAGATATCTGTGTAATTGCGACTTTTTCGTTTTCGGCGCCATGTTTTATTGATTTTACGTGGCTAATGCTGTCTTTGTACAGTAGGTCTTTAACGAGGTTACCACAACTTATATTTGGGCGTCTTTTAATTACGCGGCCAAAATTTGAAGCTGTCAACAGTTTCCTTCTCAACTCAAGCCATTCACCACATGAACTCTGCAATACAGTTTCTCTTTCAACGTATTCCCTTTCTTCTTTGCTTTTGTGCAAATTATTTAGGAAAGTTGTTTTTTGTTTCTCCATTATTTCAGGAATCATATCTTCTTTTGCACAGTTCTCACCATAATGCAAGTCTTCTCCTTTGTCTGTCACACTTCTGTTTTTTAATTTCAGACATCTCTTTTTAAATAATTTTCTGCTTGTTTTTTTTTTCAGTCGCCTTTCCTCTAGTGCTTTCATTTTTCCTCTAGGGCTCTTGCCAGTTGCGTGTTTGTATGTTAGCGACAATAGTGTGCGCGTGTTGAACGATATTGCTGCGCCTTTGCATCGGTTTTGGTATGAACCTCTTAGGCTATAATTGATTCTTTTTCCACCAACTAATTTAGCAATGATGCTGTTAAAATTTTCAGCTTTGTTACTCTCCACATTGTGAATGAGGCTTGGTGCGTGGGAGGCAACGTTTACCATTATTTGGCAAATTCTACTCCACAAGGTAGTTTTTCTAAATTCACGATGGTCGTTTCCGTTGACACTATTTTCTTTATCTGTAGTGATCTTGTTGCAAAAATATGACTTGCAACCACTATGATCACCAAAGGCATGTAAATGGGCTCTCAATATATCGTTGTAAAGGAGTTCCACGTGTGCTCTTTTTTCTGATTCCGATTCTGACGTATGTTTTTGTATTGATTTTTTTATAGCCGATCGTATGGCTATAATTTTGAGATCTGTTATATTTTTTCTGAAACGCACAGGATACTTTGTTTCAGTTTTTAATTGAGTCAATTTGTTGCATAAATTTCGCATGATGTGATTTTTGCATTCAATTTTCTGTACTGTTGTATTCGAGTATGGTCGAGTTTCAATAATTTTTGAATAGGTAGCGGAATCTCCATCACTTATCATCCTGCCATATATCAGTCCGTGCATTTGTATGGAATATCTAAAACCTTCCACAAGAATTTCGGATTCCATGCCCGTCGAAGGACCAGTATAATTTTTAAAACATTTGTGTTGATGTGGGGTTTCATTTTTATTTTCTGCTTGAGCACAAATACAACAGTATTTGTTTTTGATACCCAGATAAAGCACTTTGCCAGTCTTTTTACCAATGATGGCGGCTGCTCCAGATAACGCAGAGTAATTTTTTTTGTAAGTTCGTTTACTCCAGCAGCCATCAACAATTACGTCAATAATCGGCACTCCATTTCCATCTACTCGCCCCTGCATTTCAGCGAACTCTCTTTCTTCTTTAGCGGCGTCATTCATTGTTTTAATTGAAATCTTATCCCACATATTTGCGATGTTTTCATGGCATTTTTGGTAGGTTTTAGGACAGATAGTAGGCAAATCCAATGCAGCTGACAGTTCTTGGAGCTGTGAATGACCACAACCGATTGCCACTGTACCTAAAACTGCACAATTATTAATGTTCATTTCATTACCTTCGTCATTGGAAATGTAAAATTTTACACTACATAATTTGCATTGAAGCGTAAAAATAGAATGAAAGCCATTTTGTTTTTCCGATACAATTTCAACACTATTGAGACCACAATTGAGAGGTCCATGTGTTGCCACATCTTGCAGTTTTGAGTAAAAAGTTTTTAGGTTGAAGATTCGTCGTCCGTCAAGCCGGCATGCTTCAGGAGAAGGCTTTGCCTTTTCTATCTGTAAAGAGATTAAATATTGTTTAATACATGACATATGAGCTATGTTAATACAATACTAATATGATACTATACTACTTGTACAAATCGAAACTTACATCGTATGGAGCAGAACTATCTTCTATTAGTTCGACAGGAGACTCTATTAGTTCTTCTTCACGTTCGGGGGTTGACGCAGGTAGTGCGTTATTCTTTGGAATGTTTTCACCAGCTTTTTCCTAAAATAAATGCAGTCATTTAGAACCACGTGTATAATAGCAATTTAGCTATGAATAATAGATTACATTTTATTTTTCTAGAAAATACATGCTGGGCAATAAGTACAATCAAAAGAATTTACGAAACTTACACCTATTGTTTTACTTTTGAATTATCTTGTAACAATAGAGGTGCCAATACCTGGCAACAAAAGAACCCGCGCATCTGCATTTCTTAGAACATTCGGTACCTAAAAGACCTTAATCATATCATAGACAATGCATGATTGTTTTGTTATTGAGAGTGTTTTTACCTTATTTTTAGTGTATCAATGATCACCAACGAAAAATAGATTATAAAAATAAACGGAACTTACATCACAGGGAGAACCATCATCATTTTGATCGAGAGAACTTTCATGGCGCTCGGGAGTTGTCACGGGTAGTGAGGTTTTTTTTGAAGTGTTTTGAAGAATTAGTTTCTAAAATAAAAACAGTATTTAATTTAAATTAAGTAGCAATCTAGTAGTTTATATACACTGTACAATAGTTATATTGACAATCTACTGTATTGATTCAGTGTGAAACATAATTATGCTAATTTAATAGGTAGAATACTCACATCAAAAGCACCTGGGTCTCCTTGTAGTTCTCTGTTGGCAGTTTGACTTTTTTCCTCTGTGTTGGTACTGTTGGTAAAATAACGCGATCTGTAATAGAAAAATGTAAGATAAGCTCTCACACATAAGTACATAAAAAATAATTATGTGACGAAAAATAGGCTACGTTCGGTTTCGTAGTGATTGAGTATAAAAGATTTGTTCTACTCTGATAATTATCTACTCCATGCCACTAATGATGGTATATTTTCTACTCTGTGGCACACTGTTTGCCGTTGGGTTATGAATAGGTCCATCTAGAAATAAGTTATCCTACAAAGTATTTAATATTATTATTATTCCTACATATAATGAAATTGTATACTTACTTTGTGATATTGATGCCTCTTTGTTTATAAAGTTTTTTGATACCTCGTTTTTGTCGCCTCTGTTTATTTCCCATTTTGAGCGAGAGACACTAATACTATCTAGTTGAATAATTGTCTATTTTCAATAATACTCCCTAATTATTATGTACATATTATGTTACCACACTACACTAATTATAAGGACTCACTATTTCACACAGTCACTGTCCATTGATATTATTGCTAAAAATTTAATAAATACTCCCGCGCTAATATTTACAAATGAAACTGAGATAGGTACTGAGCTCACGCAAAGTGACACAGGTCCGTCTAGCAACACGACTCGCCCCGCACTGACAATTGGGGCGAATGCGGGGCTGCCATTGTTTTAAGTTTAGAAACAGAAACATTTTTATTTGTAACAAATATAAAACATTATTTTTCTAAAAACTCACAAAACTATGTTATTGTAAGTAACATTGTTAAACAGTAAAAAAAAAAAACGTAATTTTTTTGTCTAAATTGAATGAATAACACGGCTCCAACTGTAAAAGTTAGTGGTATTTTGGTGAATTTATTTCGCAATGTCTATTAAGAATAAAAAAAAATAAAAAAAATGAAATTACTCCTCATATCCCACAGATTTAGAATATATTTTTTTTAATCATTAAAACTTATAAATAATGTCAAGAAGTGGTTTCAATTTCACGCTATTTTGTCGATTTCTTGGAATAGCAGCCTTAAAGTGTATACGCTTTGTGGGTCCACTGTTTATGTACAGGCAGTATTTTTATCACTAAGCTTGCAGTCTTTCAAAACTAAATTAAGTATGAACAAAAACGTCTTTTAATTTAAGTGACTAAACCCTACTATTATAAATGTCAATGGATGGATATTTGGATGTTTGTCGCTCAATCATCGCGTAATGTATGAACAGATCAGGCTGAAGTTTAGAGCACAGTTAGATTATAGTCTGAAAGAACACAATTGCTACTTTTTATCCCGAAAAAAAATGGGAACTAGGCGGATAAAACAGCGTGCTCCTTTGTCCATAAAAATATGAAAGCAATGTACGTCAAAACCTCACATATTCAGAGTTGAAGTATTCTGAATATTGTTGAATATGTTCGCACATGTCGGCCGGTTTCCGGCACATCCTGTACAGCAGTACAAACATACAAGACGTATTTGCATATGTATGCAGACCGAGCCGGATGATTTCACGCTCGCTCGACTGCGATAGAACCCTTTGGCGGAGATAGCCCGCGGAACCCGTCCGCTTTTATTTGGTTTGTATTTTTTTATTGGATTTCTAATTCTATATTCTAAAGAAGTTTCTTTCGGCAGGCTTGGATGAGAATGAGATTGCTGCTCTGATTCATATAACTCTATTAGAAATACCTCGAACCAAAATTATGTAAAAATACGTTTGTCGGTTTTTAATAATTTGATAAAAACACAAAATACTTGTCTCATATTTTTCCTTGATCTAGCTTACGGGCTAATTAGAATGGGTTATTTTTGACCCAGTCCGATACCCTTATTGTATATAACTAGCAGCGGCCCGCGGTGTTACCCGCGAAGTTCCCGTTCCCGTTGTTTTTTTAGCCTATGTGTTCTTCCAGACTATAATCTATCTGTGTTCCAAATTTCAGCCCGATCCGTTCATACGTTAGGACGTGATTGAGCAACAAATATCCAAACATCCATACATTGACATTTATAATATTAGTAGAAAGTAGGATGACAACATGAATTTTGTAAATGCAACAACCCCACCCTAGGTCCGTGCCGTTATAGGGAGGAAGATGTCTCCTTTGTCTCCAGGAACATCAATAAACAATACTAAAATGTCAACCAATAAAATTGCCTCGTAAAAAGTGGTTCACACGTAAAATGATAATGTTAGGTAACTCGCTGGTCCGATGCAAAAGCGAGAGCGAATTATTTTTTTATCGCGTATAGGTCCGCGTTTGACCACCAACTCGCCGTATGGTAAGCGACGGTGTGGTCGAAGATGACGCACGTTGACCTAGAAAGTACCTATTCACTCTGACCTTGAAAAGTTCTAGATTGTATCACTCAGGGAACAAGGAGGCCTGCAACTTATTCCACTCTAAAGCTGTACGTACGAGAAAAGTGGATTCAAACCGTTTTGTACGGATTTTGAGAATATCCACAGTGTATGGGTGGTAGTGGGCCGACTTACGACTTGTCCTGTAGTGAAAAGAAAGAAAGAAAATTGAGAATATTAATAGATTAATCGCCTCACTCTTAGTTTTTACAAATAAACTTTTTGCACAATTATTGTACCTACTGACAGGAAATATCTATATTCGTTACTTTAAGTTTTTAAAATGACAGGGCGACAACTTATTTCCCGAAAAATCAATAAATAATCTTTGTTAGAAATTTAAAAGAAACAAATTTGTTAGTGATTACCCTGTGGTCGAAATTCGATTTTAATTTAAATGTACAAAGGAATACTGTATGTAAAAACCGTCAGATTACATTCTAACGACGCGACGTCATATTAACAACTATAACCTAATCTGCCGTAAGATTCGCAATATCATGCATTCGATTAGAATCTGACAGTGCTGACAATTTTAAGGTAACGTACATATATGTAAATATATGCGTGTCTGTGTTTCGAATAAATACATGGTAGTGTGTGCAATGTTTTTTTATTGAATCATTGTATTTTTATGCATATGTTTTTTTTTATTTGCATTTGCATTCTCTATTTAATATAAGTGTGAGAAATGTTTTAGTATTCCATCTGTGCAATTTTCGTAAAAAGGGGTAGATACACAGCTTTTGCTTTGCGCCTCGTTAAAAATTCACTCTTACATGACAATGTGACAAAGTTACAAAGAATAAGTTCAAAACTCACTTGTACCAATCACCAAGCATCGGTTTTTCCTACAAAACTTTCCATTGCACGCGTCTTCCCTAGTATTTCATTACACTTGCTATTGCACTCTAAAATAGCCTTTACTGCCAATGCAACAGAATTGGACTTCCAGTAACACATAACTTAGTATATTGCGATAAATGAATGAATACCTCAATGCAATGCAAATACGTGTTTAATTGCGTTGATCGCGAAGCAGGAAAGACTTTCTTATGATACGTAATACATTGCATTCATTAGGTAATCGGTAATTTCTTTTGTGGTTTTGCTTGTGACGGCGTAATGGGAAAGTGATTGAGATTGTTGAATAGTTAAGTTGACTATCATCAATGTTCAAATGTTTGATCAAACGTGCGTGAGCCAATAAGCTGTAGAATGTTTGAGTTTTGACAAGCTGGAGGGCAAGAGAGCAATACAATGACACTGTTGTTCGAAAATGACTTCAAAGTTGTGAACATTGCCGTAGAATTGCTAGTTTATCGGTGTTATTTTTTCAGATACGTTTCGGAGAGTGTGCAAATGATCTAATACCATCATGACTTTTTTTTCTGTCGGACTACTCGTAGCTCGAAAAAGCGACATCGTTTCGTGGTTGACGTTCGAAAGACTCGACCGAAGGGGTTTGACTCTACTTTTGTGATGAGAACGTATGGGTTTTGGAATGCGTTGCCTGAGTGAGGTTCTCCCGATAGTTACAATCTTGGTGTCTTCAAATCGAGAGTGAATCGGTTTCATCTAGGTCAGCTCGCTCCATCGTAGACCGCATCCTCGGTTTATATTAGGCGAGATGGCGGTCTAGCGTGAAATTATAATAGGTTATTTTACCGCCAAGCAGTAATGTGCAAACATTACTGTGTTCCGGTTTGAAGGGCAATGTTTCCAGAGAAATTACAGGGCTTAAAAGATATAACAACTTCGATCTCTGGGTGACGAGCGCAGTGCAGTGCTAGGTAATGATTTGGACTCTTCGTGTTCCAATAACTGCGTTTCACTGTGATGTTATGTAGCAGGCATGTTGCTTACCATCAGGCACATGTCCTGCTCGTCTCGTCACTCTTTATTAAAAAAAAGGTAAAAAAATTGATTATAAGGTCGAGACGTCCCGCTAGTGCCAAGCTTCATGTAATTTAATTCATTTCATGAGTAGATTATTGCACTTTGTAATAGTGACTAAAAATAACTACGTGTAAAAATACGTATTTTTCTTTTGTTTCACAAACATGAAATGACGAAGATATAGTGCTTAGATGTTTCAAATAACGTCACGTCTAAATACGATTTGTACGTAGACGTGACGTCACAACACTCCACTCCGTAAGTTTCATAATTTATACCTTTTTAACCGATTTTTAACAATTTGATAAAAAAAAAATACGTGCCCTATTTTGCCATAATCTACCTGACGAACTAATCTATATAATTACTAGCTGACCCCGCAAACGTTGTTTTGCCTTAGTGAACAACCCTTGTCACTTAGGGGTATGAAAAATAGCTAGTAGCCGATTCTCATACCTACAGAATATGCATATAAAATTTGGTTAAAATCAGTAAAGCCGTTTCGGAGGAGTAAGGAAACAAACACTGTGACACGAGAATTTTATATATAAGACTAGCTGACCCCGCATACGTTGTTTTGCCTTAGTGAACAACCCTTGTCACTTAGGGGTATGAAAAATAGCTAGTAGCCGATTCTCAATTCAATTCAATTCGAGAATATGCGTATAAAATTTGGTTACAATCAGTAAAGCCGTTTCGGAGGAGTAAGGAAACAAACACTGTGACACGAGAATTTTATATATAAGAGATATAAAAATCAATGCCACTTTTCGTTGTTATTGAACTCCTCCTAAACGGCTGGACCGATTTGAATGTTTTTTTTTGTATACGTTTGGGTAGGGCCCTGGAAGGTTTAGATTCACAAATCAGCCCGGCAGATGGCGCTGCAGTTGATATCTAGGTTATTATTCGAGCGAAGCCGAAGCGGGCCGCTAGTACATTATAATGGTATATTTTTTACCCATTCAACATCCCAAATAATATTGTTAGAAAGATACCGAACTGTGGTAAGGGCGGTCGTTAAATTGCGATTCGCCAACAGAAAATACAGGTCCCTGTAAAAGTATCCGAAAGTGCTCTATGTAGTGGACACTGGACATTGCGGACTCCTCCCGATCCGTGTCGCGCGCGGTAACATGGCCGAGCCTCGGTTCACAGTGTACGAGTGAAAAGTAGGATTTGTAAATTTACTCAATCATTTATTGCGTCATTTCTCCTGTAAATTTTTTTGACTGAATCTGGAGCCCCTGATTCGAATCTCACACGTCACACCACTGTCTTTTCGAAATCATGCGCGTTGTGCCGCAAACTTTTTGAAGTGAAAACTTATTTAGGCGCGCTATAGACAGAATTTTCGTGGGCTGTGAAATGGATTTATCAATCGTCACGCTTGGATATGATAATGGATCGGATCGGATATGAAATCTTCGGGTAAACTCTGTAAAAACGGCCAGGTAGGTACCAGGGCAACAGAAACAGTAAAGAGTTTCGATTACCTACCTCCAACAGCCCAGCGTTTATCTCCAGATACCAGGACAACAGAAATATAAAAGAGTTGCGTTTGCCCCTAAGTACCAGTACCAGGGCAACAGCAAGTTTTCACTTCTATCGGCAGTTCCTATGACTGCCAATTTTTTTTTTTCATTATCTATATTAAGACTAAAGCAAATTGTTTTGCCATATTGCATGCCTCTCGAAGAGGTCAGTTTACCTATATGGGTCAACTTTTAAAATGTGTTGTTTTTATCTTAAAGTACCTGCAAACAGTAATTAAGTTTTCTGTGGACGTAAGACGTGAATAGAGCTTGACTGACCATTTACAACCAAGAATTTACACCTTTTTTAAACTTTTCTAGTTATACACTTGACCGCCGTCTCATTGTTTTCACTTCTATTGGCAGTTCCTATGACTGCCAATTTTTTTCTATTGGACTGCTCGTAGTTCAAAATAGCGATATCGTTTCATGGTAGATGTTCAGAAGACTCGAACGAAGAAGTTTGACTCTACTTTTGTAATAAGAACGTCAAAGCTGTAGAATGTGTTGTCTGAGTGGGTTTTTCCTGACGGTTAAAATTTCGGTGTCTTTAAAATCGAGTGTGAATGCAGACGCATTTCTAGATGGCCAATGGCGGGAATGCCAATGGAAGGAAGACGACCTCAAATCACAGCCCGCAAAAGTAGTTTTCACTGTTAAAAAATGTGGAGCGCACGGCAGAAGTGAAAACCAAAATAAGAAATAACTATTAAAAACTACTGAATAATGTTTATACTTAACCATAAAAATTATGGCATATTAATGGAATATAGGCATATCTATACTAATATTATAAAGCTGAAGAGTTTGTTTGTTTGTTTGAACGCTAGGATCTCGGAAACTACTGGACCGATAGGAAAGATTCTTTTTTTGTTGGATACTCCATTTATCGAGGAAGGCTATAGGGTATATAACATTACGCTACTATCAATAGGTACGGAGTATGAGTGAAGAATGTAAAGAAAACGGGGAAAAATATTTCTCTTCGAGAGCTTTAGTTCCGTGAATTTAAATTCTCTTTGGTCGTTGAAGTTTGTGACGGCGCGTGTCTACATTTGAAGTTTGTGTCATTTGAAGTAATCAAATTTGTTCTACAACAATGCATTGTTGCTTATTTACGTATTTTTAGGGTTCCGTAAAACGTAATAAAGTGGCCAGCAATGGATATTTTAGTATGGATTTTCCTCAAATAGACGCGGGTGAAACCGCAGGGCACAGCTAGTTCATGGAATAAACATGGCGAAACGATAGTGACAGCTGACAGAAAGCACCAGCTGACTATCGTTCTCGCTCACAGACTCGGCGGGCCCGAGTTCACTCGATTATTTCACTTACGAACGTGACGATGAGCTTCATCTACAGCCTACGAGAAATTATGTGTGTGGTGCGCCAAAAGAAGTTTGAAGGGAACAAAAAGGACGTAACATCAGTTTCTGTAGATATACTGTGACGCAGCCACCCGATAGGTCCCAGTTTCCAGTGCACCGGAACGGACGCGCCGGGCGCGCTCCCGCCCCGGACGGCGCGGTAACGATCGCTGCGTGGCTCTGGACGGGAATAGAGCATGACCGGTTACAACCGGGAATGTATACCACTGGATGTGAGGCACTCCCTGAGTTATCCTCTTTAGTCTTTATAGTCCTTTTTAACACGCTTTTATTAGCTTCACTTGTAACTAACTATGTATGTAAGAAAATCTTGGAATCTTAATTTGACCCACTTCCCGGTCTTCGATTAGGATGAAATTTTGCACACGCTCTGAGTTCTGATGACAATACACGACTAAGAAAGCTAAGAAACGTCATTACAAATCCAATAGTGCGGCCTCACTAAGACGGGGGACTGGCTGTTTGAAATACACCCCCATGATATGGGTATCAAATGAAAGGGTTTGCTGTCAGGAATACGAAAAAAATAGTCACGTGACTTAAATCCAACATGGCGGACATCCAAGATGGCGGATTGGCTATTTGAAATGCACACCTATGATACGGTATTAAATGAAAGGGGTTTGGGTACTTTTGTATGGGCCCGTGGCGTCGTTTTTTTTTTTAGCGGCCAGAGATCTGTTATCATTTTCTTGTAACAATAAAATACCCCGATGCTATCTGTGCAATCGGATTTGCTCTAAGTCATATCGGAGCTGAGTTATAGCCTGTCAAAGTTATTTATTTTTTTGATTTTTTGTATGGGCAAGTGGCGTCGTTTTTTTATTTTAGCGGCCATCGATCAGTTATCACTTTCTTGTAACAATAAAATACCCTGATGCTATCTGTGCAATCAGATTTGCTGTAAGTAATATCGGAGCTGAGTTATGGCCCCTGAAAGTTTTTTTTTTTGGTTTTCTTTGTATGTACTAGTGGCGCCATTTCCTATAGCGGCCAAACATCCGTTAGCCCTTTTGTGAAACATTATTTTTACCCTAAGGTACCTGTGTAATCAGATTTGTTGCAAACTATATCGGAGCTGAGTTATGGCCACTTAAAGTTTTTTTTTTGGTTTTCTTTGTATGGACTAGTGGCGCCATTTCCTACAGCGGCCAAACATCCATTACCACTTTTATGAAACATAATTTTTACCTTAAGGTACCTGTGTAATCAGATTTGTTGCAAACTATGTCGGAGCTGAGTTATGGCCACTCTAAGTTTTTTTTTTGGTTTTCTTTGTATGTACTAGTGGCGCCATTTCCTACAGCGGCCAAACATTCGTTAGCACTTTTATGAAACATTATTTTTACTTAAAGGTACCTGTATAATCAGATTTGCTGCAAACTATATCGGAGCTGAGTTATGGCCCCTCAAAGTTTTTTTTTTTTGGTTTTCTTTTTATGTACTAGTGGCGCCATTTCCTACAGCGGCCAAACATTCGTTAGCACTTTTATGAAACATTATTTTTACCTTAGGGTACCTGTGTTATCAGATTTGCTCCAAACTATATCGGAGCTGAGTAATGGCCCCTCAAAGTTGTTTTTTTGGTTTTCTTTGTATGTACTAGTGGCGCCATTTCCTACAGCGGCCAAACATCCATTACCACTTTTATGAAACATAATTTTTACCTTAAGGTACCTGTGTAATCAGATTTGTTGCAAACTATATCGGAGCTGAGTTATGGCCACTCAAAGTTTTTTTTTTGGTTTTCTTTGTATGTACTAGTGGCGCCATTTCCTACAGCGGCCAAACATTCGTTAGCACTTTTATGAAACATTATTTTTACCTTAGGGTACCTGTGTAATCAGATTTGCTCCAAACTATATCGGAGCTGAGTAATGGCCCCTCAAAGTTGTTTTTTTGGTTTTCTTTGTATGTACTAGTGGCGCCATTTCCTACAGCGGCCAAACATCCGTTAGCACTTTTATGAAACATTATTTTTACCTTAAGGTACCTGTGTAATCAGATTTGTTGCAAACTATATCGGAGCTGAGTTATGGCCACTCAAAGTTTTTGTTTTGGTTTTCTTTGTATGTACTAGTGGCGCCATTTCCTACAGCGGCCAAACATTCGTTAGCACTTTTATGAAACATTATTTTTACCTTAGGGTACCTGTGTAATCAGATTTGCTCCAAACTATATCGGAGCTGAGTAATGGCCCCTCAAAGTTTTTTTTTTGGTTTTCTTTTAGGGCCCATAACTCAGCTCCGATATAGTTTGCAACAAATCTGATTACACAGGTACCCTAAGGTAAAAATAATGTTTCATAAAAGTGCTAACGAATGTTTGGCCGCTGTAGGAAATGGCGCCACTAGTACATACAAAGAAAACCAAAAAAAAAAACTTTGAGGGGCCATAACTCAGCTCCGATATAGTTTGCAGCAAATCTGATTATACAGGTACCTTTAAGTAAAAATAATGTTTCATAAAAGTGCTAACGAATGTTTGGCCGCTGTAGGAAATGGCGCCACTAGTACATACAAAGAAAACCAAAACAAAAACTTTGAGGGGCCATTACTCAGCTCCGATATAGTTTGGAGCAAATCTGATTACACAGGTACCCTAAGGTAAAAATAATGTTTCATAAAAGTGCTAACGAATGTTTGGCCGCTGTAGGAAATGGCGCCACTAGTACATACAAAGAAAACCAAAAAAAAAAACTTTAAGTGACCATAACTCAGCTCCGATATAGTTTGCAACAAATCTGATTACACAGGTACCTTAGGGTAAAAATAATGTTTCACAAAAGGGCTAACGGATGTTTGGCCGCTATAGGAAATGGCGCCACTAGTACATACAAAG
Organism: Ectropis crepuscularia; assembly: GCA_963693475.1. Lineage (NCBI taxonomy): Eukaryota > Metazoa > Arthropoda > Insecta > Lepidoptera > Geometridae > Ectropis > Ectropis crepuscularia. The sequence goes on along the minus strand of OY856365.1, from coordinate 1,989,484 downwards.
AAAACCAAAAAAAAAAACTTTCAGGGGCCATAACTCAGCTCCGATATTACTTACAGCAAATCTGATTGCACAGATAGCATCAGGGTATTTTATTGTTACAAGAAAGTGATAACTGATCGATGGCCGCTAAAATGAAAAAACGACGCCACTTGCCCATACAAAAAATCCAAAAAATAAATAACTTCGACAGGCTATAACTCAGCTCCGATATGACTTAGAGCAAATCCGATTGCACAGATAGCATCAGGGTATTTTATTGTTACAAGAAAGTGATAACAGATCTCTGGCCGCTAAAATGAAAAAACGACGCCACTTGCCCATACAAAAAATCAAAAAAATAAATAACTTTGACAGGCTATAACTCAGCTCCGATATGACTTAGAGCAAATCCGATTACACAGATAGCATCAGGGTATTTTATTGTTACAAGAAAGTGATAACAGATCTCTGGCCGCTAAAAAAAAAAACGACGCCAACTTTACCCAAACCCCTTTTTGTAATTTTTAAAAAGCGTGTTTTTTGGTATTTTAGACTATTATTATTGTCTTTACAATAATAATAGTGTCTCAGTAAGAGTGCACTTTTTCATTTTAAAATAAAATAAGTATTTTATGATAAGAGTTGTGATATTTTTATTGTATTGTAAGGAAGACATGTTCCGATTAAGTATGGAATAAAATATCCGGCAAATTACCCCCACGACTCCGATGACAGGCCATTAATCTTTTCATGAAATTTTCCATGACTTTTGCACAGAGATGTAGCTGTATCTCACCGTTGACGCGTTGGATTTCCGATTTGAGCTCAGGAATTGTTTCGGGTTTATTCGCATAAACCTGAGATTTCACAAAACCCCAAAGAAAGAAAGAAAGAAAGAAAGAAATCAATCGCACGATCTTGGCGGCCAGTTGACATCAGAATTTCGTGAGATAATGTGTTCTGGAAATCGTTGCTGCAATTAGTCGATTGTTTCATGCGCGGTGTGGCAGGTTGGGCCGTCCTGCTGAAACCACATGTTATCCAGATTCATGCCGTCCAGTTGACGCCACAAGAAGTCCGTTATCATATTCCTGTAACGAATGCCGTTCACAGTCACTGCATTTTCGGCCTAACTTTCAAAAAAGTTAGGTCTAATCACGCCGCCTGACCAAAATCCGCACCAGACAGTTACTCGTTGTGGGTGCATTGGTTTCTCATGGAATGCATGAAAATTTTCTGAGTCCCAAATTCGACATTTTGTGTATTGAGGAAGCCATTCATATGGAAATGAGCTTCATCGGAGAAAATGAGTTTGAAAATTAAGCCATGGAAAATTTCATGAAAAGAGTAATAACGGCCTGTCATCGGAGCCGTGGGGGTCATTTGCCGGATATTGTATTCCATACTTAATCGGAACATGTCTTCTTTACAATACAATAAAAATATCACAACTCTGTCATAAAATACTTGTTTTTATTTTAAAATGAAAAAGTGCACACTCTTACTGAGACACCGTATAGATACATCATTTAGAGACTATCAATCGTAATGAAAAATATTTTATCTTTTAACTGGGTTCAAACTGCGCACGGTTCATCCATCGCAAACAAACAACGTGACACTTAATTTACATAATATTAAGATTAATACCAGCTGTACCCTGCGCGCGTTGCTACGCCACCTGTCGGAAATTTGTCGTACCAACGCAGAAACCTTCTATGGCTCATGCACAATTTTGCTGAACTTTGCTGCTCACATGACCAAATGCATAGTTTACGATTCTATAAAGGAAAGGACAAACATTATTTTTTATAAATTTAGATTAGTCGTTTTTCCAGAGTCCGCCTGGGGAAGTACCACACCTTTGCTAGTTATTCTACAGTCAAGCAGTAATGTGCAAACATTACTATGTACCGGTTTGGAGGGCAATGTTTTCAGTTAAATTATCAGGGCATAGAGATAAAACAACTAATAGGAATCTCTGAGTGACGAGCGCAGAGCAGTACTAGTGATTTGGACTCTTCTTGTTCCAACAGCTGCGTGTCGCTGTACTGTTATGGGCAGGCATGTTGCTTACCATCGGCCACATTTTCTGCTCGCTAAAGATCATCACATGATCAAATGTACAGTTTACGTTTCTGTAAAAGACATACAGACAAACAATCACCCTATTGATATTATAAATGTTTGGATATTTGGATGTTTGTTGCTCAATCACGTCGTAACGTATGAATGGATCGGGTTGAAATTTGGAGCACAGATAGATTATAGTCTGGAAAAACACATAGGCTACTTTTTATCCCAGGAAGATAACGGAAACGGGAACAACGCGGGTAAAACTGCGGGGTGCTGCTAGTAAAAATATAAAATAAACTACCCCCATCTATCAGCGATGCTCCGACGTCAAGCATCCCTCATCCGCTCGAGTTTACAAGGGATATTTTCTCACCCCCCGCCAGTGAAAATGTGAAAATATTGTTTGTAAACTCGCTTACTGAGAGAGTTCGTTGTATATTGCCTTCTTTAAAGTTTTGTAAGGAGCTACTTTGAAATTCGAATCCAATTTGCATAAGTAGGACCTTTATGTTTTAAGAATATCAATGTACAGTCCGCGAGGTATAAGCTGAGCTTTGCATTAGTGTGAGTGATCACCAAAAGTACAGTCAGACGCAGGACGCTGTGACCATGTTCTCTTAATAAGGTGTTTCTTCAAACCACAAGTGCTGCCATCTGAATATGATTTTGATGAAGTGTGAGTGGTGTCAATATATGTTTCATCGGTATAAACGATAGGCCTGCCCTGAATACGGTATTCGGAAATTTTAAGTAAATAAGTTATACGTAGGTGACGGATCTCATGCTTTTCCATTAAATTTTTTCTGTTATTCTCTGTCCTTGACCATTTGAATCCTAAAGCTTTGGTCTGGTGATCATGACGCACAACGCTGCGGTATGCGGTATGCGTTGCCGGACACTCAATCATATGAAAAACGTCGAGTATGTTCTCTTGTTCCGTCGCAGTATGCGTCAGCGGCGAGGGGCAAGTGCGGTGAAGTGGGGAGGTGTACTCCCGCACAGCGCGGCGTCATTCTCGGTTCAACGCTGCGGTGTGCGGTGTGCGTCACGGGCCAATATGGAATTTTTCGAAGACAATTTAATAGAACTAGTTCGCAACTATCCTTCTTTATATAAAAATAAAGACAAAAAACATAAAAGTTTGATAGAAATTTACAAGTTTGATAAAAAATTACAGGAAAATTGTTCATGTTCACGTCTACCTTGGTAGCTGCGGCAAAATCAACTGACCACCTCTCCGCAGGGACGCTAAATGCTGCGTCGTCACGCTGCGTTGCGGCGCACACCGCAGCGTTGTGCGTCATGATCACCAGACCAAAGCTTAAAAGAGATACTTCTTTTCGCAATGACCATATTGATCCTGGATAGTTAATGTCAGCTTGTTGTTTAAGAGTTTGTTGTCTGACTGTACTTTTGGTAATAGATGCGTATGCATGTGATCACTCACACTAATGCAAAGCTCAGCTTATACCTCGCGGACTGTACCTATTGATAAAATGTCAATGTAGTTGTCTTAACAGTGTTCCAGTTTGAAGGACAATGTTTCCAGTGAAATTACACGGCATAGAGATTAACCATCTTGTATCTCTGGGTGTATCACTTTACTGCTTGGCGGTAGGATAACTGGCAATGGCGTGGTACTTCCCCAGGCGAACGCAGCAAATAGTCCTACCACTACAAATTAAATTATGTAACTTAATACTAAAGTACCTGGGTGACCGAGCTTTGCTGGGTTTAAATACTAAATATACTTAGATACCTACAGATACAAGACTCCAAACATAATAGTTTTTCTTAAAAAAACGAATTGAAAAAAAAAAGAGAACCCGTCTGGATTCGAACCCGGAGCTACTACTTCGTGACCGCTATGAGCGCCCGACTTCCCGTCTGAGCTAATTATGCTGTCGCGTCAGGCGGCGAAAGGAGACGGCCCATTTTCCATGGGCATTTGCCCCACAGAAAAAGTGCAAGAGACTTGACCAAAATTGGATCATTGTATAGGATTTTTAATATACATTGAGGAACCGTTTATGTTTTTATCCTGCATAGCGGGGTTTAAAAGATATCAACTAAAACATTGAAAAAAAATAACGCCACAAGTAGGTAATCAAGAACGTGATTATGTACTTACTACTAAAAGAAGGTAGTAAATTCATTACTTTGCGACATACTGTGCTCAGAATAATGTCGACTCAACACAGAGCAGGACCGGAGATTCGGCCAAACCACAAAAAAATTACATAACCTTTGGAAAATAAAATTTCCATGTGTTGTGTGGGTTTCGAACGAATTTTTACTGTATGTAAACTTCAACTGAACTAAATTGAGAACAACATGGCTGACTTTGACTATAACATACTATAGTCTGTACCTCTGTACACATAGGTAGTAGGTACCAATGAAAGGAGTGTTCACCGTAGTACTTAAAAATTGGGTACTGACTACTGACTCGAAGACAAACCACGAACTAAACCTTAACAGGCTTATTTAAATTCACATAAACTTCGCTAGCGTGTTTTAACGCCGTACAACGCCATCTAGTTTGGTTTTATGGAACTACAGTACCTTAATACAAAATTACTTATACATAGTCATTAAGGTACTTTTTTATCACCAATTTGCAATCCCCGCTTGGCAGGTTAGTATTGAATGTACAGTTTGAATTATTTAATTATATGTTATTTTAATTAAATAACTTGTTTAGGTCTCCGGGGCTAATTAAGTACCTAAACTTGAAACGACTTGGGGCAGAAATGAGCCGTCTCCTTTACCTTCACATTCTAATGTCTAATGTGACAGTTTTTCTTTGTCTAAAAACGCGCATAATATGCGTTTTTTTTAAAATAAGACCTAGTTAGATCGATTTATCGTCCCCGAAATCCCCTGCATACATAATTTCATGAAAATCCGTCGAGCCGTTTCCGAGATTCAGATTCTATATATATACATATTTATATAGGTACAAGAATTGCTCGTTTAGGTATAAGATTTAGTGGGCTGTTTATGTTGAAATTCAATATGTATCTTACTCGCGAGTCCGGCTCCACCAACGGCTGGTTAGCTCCCGAGTTTTAACTCTCAGATTAAATTCAACCATCCTCCTGGGTCCGGCGCCACTCGCCGTTTCGGTATAATTTAATTCCTCGTCCCGTTTCGGGAGTACTCGGCTACCGATTTATCTTTATTACAATAAAAATATGTTTCCGTTTTTTATTCAAAGTGTTTTAGATACTAGACTTGTCCCGGGTGACTCGGGGAAGGTTGCTTAGTATCTTTTATCTTGTAGCTGAGAGCGAAAAATGTTTTTATTAAATTAAATTGTTTGTTGAAAATCACCTTTACCTTTTTAACCACAAAATTTTTTTTATGCTAATTGTATACACGTCTTTTTTTTTTGTATATAGAGTGACGAGACGAGCAGGACATGTGCCTGATGGTAAGCAACATGCCTGTCACATGACAGGACAGTGACACGCAGCTATTGGAACATGAAGAGTCCAAATTATTATCTAGCACTGCACCGCGCTCGTAACCCAGAGATCTAAGATGTTGTATCTCTAATAAGCCCTGTAATTTCTCTGGAAACATTGTCCTTCAAACCGGGACACAGTAATGTGTGCACATTACTGCTTGGCGGTAGAATAACTGGCAAAGGTGTGGTACTTCCCCAGGCGGACTCTGCTAAGAGTCCTACCACTACAAAATATTACAAAACCCATTTAGTATTTACTACAAAATATTTACTTGCCTGTAATATTTTGTAGTAAATACTAAATGGTAGTTCCCTAGCATTTAGTAACCTGTATGTTATTCTTCTTAACTGTTTGTTGACTTGACTTGACTGTATGCTGTTGTCTTGTTTGTAATCTATCAATGTACCAAATTCCACCCCGATCCCTGCAGTAGTATTTGCTTGACATACATTTTAACTTTTGCGTTTATAATATTAGCAGGATATCTTTCTATGCAATTACTATAGAGGTAGTATTTATTGAAATATGTTGATTCTCTTGATATTTTCATTTTCTTCTTAATGGAGTATCACCCAAAGTCTATCTCGTAGGGGATGGCTAAATTAGATATTTGCAAATTATGTTTTTTGTGGCGTGTTACTAATGTGGTTTTTTTTTGTTTGTTTTAGGTAAGAACAGTATTTTAATCTACACATGAAGTGTTGACTACGAGTACATAAGGTAAAAAGGTTTAAGATCGTCTTTTGAAAGACTATGTTTATTTGTTACTTAGGTCCGTGTTTAACTACTAACACGCCAGATGGTAAACGGTGCAGTCTGATGTTTTTTTTTTGGATTTTCGTTAGAACGTCCCTATTCCACATATTATATGTCACTTAAATAGAACCTAATTCTTCCACCTAGAACGTATTTATTCCTACCTATTGTACCTACATACCTACAAGTATTCCATCATACCTACAAGTACTATTCACATGTATTAAGGCCGATTTACATCAGACGAGCGAATGCTCATTCTATCCCCATTGTATCAAATTCATTTGGTGTAAACAAACGTAGAGCATTCTTTCCTTGTTTTGTTTGCGTTCGCAAAGATTCTATGGAATATATAGTATGGAAAACGCTACGAACGATCTTTCGTTTACACTAAAAAAAAAGAGAATGAATGCTCTTGTTCCAGCTCTAGCTCTATGTTCGTTCAGTTTAAATCGGCCTTTATAATATGTCGCTCATAGAACCTACATCTACACTTATAACATCTAGAACACAACTATTAACACCTATTTTCTCCTCTCCAGTCGGGCACTCTTGGCAGAGTGGTCTGGTTATGTGTGGGTCCTGTTGAATGACGGCTCTTGCTATGTGTCCATTTGGCTCTATTGGAAGCATTGTGGGAACAGTCGGTCATGGTGGATTGAGTGATAGATTTGATGAGGTCTGTCCATCTGGTTGGAGAGCGCTCGCGGGGTCTCTTTCCCTCCATTCTGCCCTGCACTACGAGACGCTCCATTGAGTCTTCATTTCGGGTCATGTGCCCAAAGAACTTCAGTATTCGTATTTGCACAATCGACGACAATCTTTCTTTGACGTGAAGCTCGATTTAGGATCGATGAATTGGTGCGGTGAGCAATCCACGGAATCTTCAGCATACTTCGCCAACACCATATCTCTAGTGCATTGATTTTCTTCCTTTCCTTCAGCCTCAGTGTCCACACTTCGGCTCCGTAGAGAAAAATTGGGAAGACAAGACTTCTCATCAGTCATACCTTGGTGGTTTCGGTGATTGCCTATTATAATGCCACTCATACAATAAATAACCTACCTATTCCACTTACAACACAACTATCGACATCTATTACATGTCTCACGTATGACCTTCCTATACCACCTAGAACAAAGCTATTCACCCCTATTTATATGTATATCATGCATAGAACTTATATATTCCACGTAGAATACAACTATTCACACCTATGTATATATATCTGCCATTCATAGAACCTACATATTCTGCTTAAAACACAATAAATGTTCACACCTACAACAAATGTCCTCCAGTTTCTCAGAAACTCTGACATTTAAAGTTCCACATCACATTTCTCGTACATTATATTTCTTGTGAAACAATGAAAGCCGCTCTTTATCCCATTCTTTGGCAAATAAACTGTTTTCGTTCTCCACTCTAGCAAAATTATAGCATAAGCCAAATCAAAGCCAATATTCCATTGTTGATTTTAAATTTATTTCGTTTCGAGTGTAACGTTTCCCCGGGGGGTAGATTTGCATCCCTTATTTGCGTTGGGGAGCGATTTTTGTAATGGCGTTCTTAGTGTAAAAGGGCGTAAACGGGGTAACAGTCTTTTATCGAAAGGGAATTAAATAAGGTATGTGAATTGTGGAGATCGTTGACTTTTTCACGATATACAGCGTTTAAGCTGAATAGCGACTCCGTTTCATGGTTAACGTTTGAAAGACTCAGACTAAGAGGTTCGACTGCACTTGATAGAAACGTTTAGGTTGTGGAATACGTTGCCTGAGTGGGTTTTTCCCGATGAATACAATCGTGGTGTATACCTGTGTATGTTCAGCCGAGAGTGAATCAGTTTCTTCTAGGTAATGTAACCTAGTAAGTAATAATATGTCTAATTTTCCATGCGGGATTGAAAACATCACATCATCAACACATCAACAGCCCACTAAACGTTCCCACTGCTGGGACTCGGGGCCTTCTCTCGCACGGAGAGAGTTAAGGCCATAATCCACCACGCTGGCCCAGTGCGGGTTGATGGATGACACATGACTTCGAAAGATTCTAGGTGCATATCGGTTTCCTCGCGATGTTTTCCTTCACCGTTTTAAGTTAGCGGCATTACGCACATGACTTCGAAAAGACAGTGATGCGTGTGGGGTTTGAACCCGGGGTCTCCGGATCGGCAGTCGCCGTTCTCCCGACTAGACCAGCCGTAACTTGTTGAAAACATACTTGTTTTAAAATCATGTATTGTGCAGATAACTTCATTGGTTGTTCAGCTTGGTAACGCAGCCAGCGTTCAATTTGCCACAAAAATACCAATTCTCAAATTTATAATAAAATATGATGTATTGTTTCAACACTGAAGAGGGTGTTTGTTTTAACGCGCTAATCTCAGGAGCTACTGGATCGATTTCAAAAATTCTTTCATCTTTGGATCTTGACCTGACCCCTGAGTATACTCTATATACCTGGGTATATATATATAGGTGGACAATTCACACACAACACCATCTGACCCCAAACTAAGCAAAGCTTGTATGATGGCGGCCAGATAGCTGATATAATACTTATATAATTTTAAATACATACTTATTATACATATAAACACCCAGACACAGTGCAAACATTTGAATTCATCACACAAATATTTGCACTGGGTGGGGATCGAACCCACGACCCTCGGCATCGCAGGCAGAGCTACTACCAACTTTTTTTTTTTTTTTTTTTTTTTTTTTATTTAAATTTTACAGCTCCACGGACTCCGGGGTCCGTGACCTTTGTCAATCGTTTTCTTTTTGTTACATTAATCTTGGATTTGAGAAGAAAAGGAAATAGGGGAGAGTAGGGAACATTTTCTTGCTAATTCTAGGACTATTTTATTTTCTAAGTCGCCTCCTCCCGGCTCAGCGCCTCCACCACGACTGCATTTCTATCCTTGATGGCCATCTGCAAATTGAACTCTCGGATGGTCTTCGGTGTTGCAGACAACGCTCGCCGCACGAACCGACCGATGGCGTCGTCGGTGTCGTCAGCGTAATATATGAAGGTCCCCGTGTGCCGTGAGATTGCGACGACCGCATGAGGCACGCTCTCGTGCAGCTTCGTGTTTGCCTTAGTTTTTATTGCGATTACCGACTCGTATGTTAGTCCCTGAGCTTCATGGATGGTAAGGATGCGTGACCCGGTGCCTGAACCATAACCCTGGTTTGTCAGGGTCTCCTTCTCCTCTTGAGTGTGAACTAAAAAGAGGGTGTTTGGTTGGGTGTTGGGTATTTGCGCTCCCTTATACCTTCTCTGCTCTAGGGACTTTATGCGAGGCGCCGAGGAATACATACCCGAGTATATTTCCCTCAGCGCATATGCGACGTCCATTGGGTTTCGATGTGTGCAGAGCAACTCCTGGCTGATCTTTGTTACCAGGTTCGGGCGGTGATACCTCATTTCGAAGAGATTTTCCCTATCGATATAAGGCAGTTGATTGACATCTCCGATGAGGACAATTTCGCCAGCACCAGACAGGCGTGAGACCATTACAATGGCTCCGAAATGGTTCATGAGGGCTTCATCCACCATGAGGCGACTGAAACTCTCTTTTCCGAATCCATTTACGAGAGCAGAAGCCATAGTCCGCACCCTGGTTTTGACCAGGTTTCCAATGCGGTGCGATAGCTTTTCTCTTAGATCTTTTGCTGCCTCAGTTGTTGTGGTGATGATAGCGTCCTTGTCCACGTCGAAGTGTCTAATAACCCATGTTGTCTTTCCACATCCCGGAACACCATTGACCCACTGTATTCTTGGTACCTCCCAATTTTCCCAAGCCGCTGTGACACTTGAGTTCCCTTCGATAATTTTGGCCATCTCTAGGATCTTGTCGTCCAACATAATTTTGGTGCATCGGGCGGTAACTACAATAGGGTCGTTTGGTGGTGTCGCATATACAGGCGTTCCCGCGCGCTCTGTCTCGTTCTCGTTCAGTGTCACGAAGCCATTTTCTGCACTGTAGGCTGCCATATACTGTCCTGTCATGGTTCCCTTGATGACCCGGGAAGTAACATTGTTGTAAATGGCTGCTTCGGCCTCCTCGAGTTTCGCCTTTAATAGGCTTTCACTTCCCAGCCTATAGAACTGCATGATGTTTTCGCAGGTCTTGAGGTTGACTTGTCTTGTCGCTCTCAGTGTGGCTGTGAATTCGATAAAGGCGTTACGTGCATGACTCCGCGGCTCCGAGGCCGTGACATAACGGGGCGGTTCCACCAGTCCCATGTCGGCTCTGGTTCGGCTAATTAGTTGCTGTGAAGCTGCTTTGAGGGTCTTTGACGTCAAGGGGTTTGATGATGATGAAGGGGATGAGATTCGGAGTACGCTCCTTGCTGCTGCGTTAAAGGCCGCCACGAAAGTCGTGTTGGTTCCTCGGCTGCTGCTTTGATTGGCTGCGGCTTTTTCCGCCGCCGCCCTCTGCTGTGCTCTTTCGGAGCCGGTTTGGGCGGTCGAACTTGGAACAGGGTGTCCCCAGCTGTCAGTTGCATTAGTTAGGTCGTGCGAAGGGACTCTGAGGAAGCTCAGATTTTCTCCTCTATCTTCGTATACGACAACCTCGTGATGTTTAGAGGCCTCAATGCAACCCAGCCGGTCTGCGACCCTCGCTCTTGAGTATTCAATCGCCATCGCATCCACGCTTATCACCCGGGGTGTGTCACCCGCATTTCTGCTCAGATGTGCGAGCAGCGCACTTGCCTGTGTGAAAGGCGTCCGACCTTCCGAGTACTCTATTAGTGCAATCGTTTTGTTTTTCGATCGCACCAACCGAAATCGGTGGCCGTCTACCTCGCACACTGGCATAGCATCGTAGGTTTTCCGCTTCATTGTGACTTTAGCGGTACTCCCATTGAGCAGGCACGACAATCCAGGTGACAAACGGGCACGTTTCCGTTCCCAGGCGAAGCAAAAGCTTACTCCGAATCTTTCTTTGTTGCTGTCCATGAAGAGAGCCACTCCGCGGATACGAATCCCTGCCTCTCCTCGGTCTGCATTCTCCAGTAGTTGTTGGACGGAGATGCTTTTTGAGGGGTTATCTTGGGCGGGGACTGCATTCCACGCGGCTTCCACGGACAGCGCGGTAGAATGTGGTGGCGAAGGGGGGCGTGTAGAATGTGGTGGTGAAGCGGGGCGTGTATTTGAGAGTGTGGAATTCCTATTGGTCTCTATGCGGAATGAGCTTTCCATGAAGGACAGGAGCCGTGGTCTGTTATCTGGATCTGCTAAGATATTTTGGAGATCCGAAACAACCAGCCTCCCGTCGATCATAGATTCGAGCTCATGTCTTGCGGCCATGAATCTGGGACAATCGACCAGCACATGCCAGACCGTTTCGTGTTGGTCAGGGTCACACTCGCATGCAGGACTGCTCTTGAGCTTAAATCTGTACAGATATTCAGCTATTCCTCCATGTCCCGTCAACGCTTGTACCTGGAAAGGAGTCAGTTTCGTGGTTCTCGTCAACCGATATGCGTTTGCTACATCGGGCAAGAACATCTGAGTGACTTTTCCGGTTTCCGAGGTCTCATATCGGTCCTGCCATTTCTTGACCGATTCTTCGCGTATTTTTCGTTTGACGTAGGACAAGGGGATCCCCTCGTAGTCTCTGGGTGATTTCATGACCGCCGCCGACTTCGCTAGTTCATCTGCTCTTTCGTTGCCGACGGTACCCACATGCGCTCTTACCCAGAAAAAACGAAGAGATCTCCCTTCTGCACGTATCTGTCCAATGTTTTCCTTTATACACTTTGCCAAGGGGTGACTCGTTTTAGGGTTACTTAGCAGTTCGAGTGAAGATCGGGAGTCACTCAGGACATTGACTTCTGGGTCCTTGCTTGTTAACACCATTTGAGTTGCCCGACAAAGAGCATAAAGTTCCGATTGAAAGACTGTGCATTCGGAGTGAAGCTTGAAGGTCGAGTTCTTGATTTCTCTTCCTTTTTCCCACCATGTGAGAGCAGCTCCAACTTTACCATCAATCTTACTGCCATCAGTATAAATCTGAGGCCCTTCTGGTAGATTGGAGGTGTCTTCCAGAAGCTCGTACTCTACAGATGCCTGTGTGGACGGATGGGGTTGGTCCAAGTATTTGACGTTCCGTTCGAGTTCCACTTCTGGTGGGAGGTAATCTTGGGAGAAGTTCTTTTTCACTCTGTACAAATTTGCCGCTTCCTGTATCCTCAGATCCAGGGGAAGCAGCCCAGAAAGGACGAGTGCTGACTTTAAGGAAACAGTACGGTACGACTTACAGATTTTCTGGGCAAAACCTCTTTGGATTGCGTTCAAGTGAGACTTGTTTTCCTCGAGGTCTGCCGCTTGCGCCCATACACTTGAGGCATACATGATGATAGGTTCCGCCACAGCGACGTAGATAGTTCTCGTGATTTCGCCATTTAATCCCCAGGTCACTTTCGCTGCACATGCTAGCTGTCTATAAATGTTCGCCACTTTTTTACATTGGGCGGTCACATGTGCTTTAAAGTTGAGCCGTCGGTCGATCAGTAGGCCTAGCAGTTTGACTTCCTCGACCAGATCGAGCCGGACGCCGGACATGACTATGTTTGGAGGTTCATACTTCAACTTTTTTGTGAAAATCATCGCGTTAGTTTTCTGCGCTGCAAAGTTGAGTTTGTTCGTGATTCCCCATTCCACTGTCATGCTCAGCGCCCTGCTCGATTGCTGTTCGATTATGTCTGAACTGCCTGTAAACACGAGAACGACGTCGTCTGCGAAAGCTTGACAGTATACTCCCTCTGCTTCTAGCATTCGCAGCAACGAGTCTAGGATTACATTCCAAAAGGTTGGTCCACCGATGGACCCTTGAACGCATCCTTTGGTTGTTTCCTTCTCATAGACTGCTCTTGCATAGTTGACCTTGATTTTGCGGTCGCTGAGGTATGAGTTTACCATGTCGTAGAGGTTTGTTGGGCACCTCTTCTTCGCTAGTTGGTTTTTCAGGGCAGGCCACCATGCATTGTCGAAGGCACCCTCTATATCCAGGGAGATTAAGAGTACGGTTTCTTTACTGTCTACTCCTTTCTTTATGTGTTCTACCAGGTCAAAGAGGGCGTCTTCGGTGCCTCTTTGGGGTATGAAGCCGTACTGTTTCCTACTAATGGTTGGGAGGAGATGCCATTGGAGTCGGTTTACCAGAAGCTTTTCGACGATTTTTCCGGGAACGGACAGAAGACCTATTGGGCGGTAAGATTTTGGGTGTGTGTAATCTGCCTTACCGGGTTTGCGTAATATGACCACGTGCGCCTCTTTCCATTGCTTGGGGAAGTATTTTAGCGATAGGCATTTATTTGCAATCGCCATGAAAACATCCCGTTCGCACTGTATGGCTGCTGCGCAGATATCAGCGGTTAGCCCGTCTGTACCGGGGGCTTTTTTCGGATTCAGGGTTCTCAATACTGATTCCAGTTCCGCTGATGTGAATGGTGGATCATTTCCCGGTAGATCCATAGGCGTTTCCGCTGTCCGCAACCGTAGCTCTGTATGGCACGGATGGTCTGTGCTTTCAGAGTCGTCGGGATAGAAAGTTCTGGCTAGTAGTTCTGCAGATAGCTGTGGGGATAGAGTGTTCCCTTCGGAGTCTCTTAGGAGCATGTCTTCTTGCCTTGCCGAAGTTTTCCTCATCACTCTGTAGATCTTATCCCACATGCTTTCTCTCTCCTGATTCGTGCAGAACTCTTTCCAGCTTTCCGTCTGAGCTTTTTTTACTTTTTCCTTGTAGTCTTGCCGAGCAATTTGGTACTGTTCGACTACAAGTTCAACTCTGTCGGGGGCGGCATTCCTTATCCGTCTCTTTCTTCTGAGAACTTCCTTCTTCAGATTATCGAGCGTTTTTGTATACCATGGGGGGGTTGGATTTCCCTTTGGCGAGCTTACCAATGGAATGGTATGTTCGCAGGCTTCGTGTATACTTGCTGTGTAGCTCGTAATCATCGATTCCAGTTCAAGTGTACTTTCGCATCTTTCCACAGACTCCGGCGAGATGTTTCTTTCTTCGAGGCAGGATTTCAGCTGTGATACAAAGTCTGACCACTTTGCCCTTTTGGTGTTGTATTTACGTGTTGTTATCGGTCTCTGTTGTTCGAGAGTTTTAACTAAACGCAAAGTGAAGGTAATTGCGTTGTGGTCTGACGTTGTAATGCTTTTGTCTACCTCCCATCCCACGATTCTCCCCAGGAGAGGCTCGCTACACGTTGTCACGTCTACTACGCTCGTGCAGAGTTTGCCTTCCCTGACGATCTCGAAGGTTGGTGTATCGCCGGAGTTGAGAATATGCAAGTCCATTTCGTTGAAGAAAGAGTTCACGGCGTCTCCTCTTTCGTTTTGAGATGTGCTTCCCCACCAGTGGGACCATGCATTTATGTCACCGGCGACAATCAGGTCTTTTGTCGCTAGTTTATCGCAGAACGCCTTGATCCTACCAAGGTAGGGGTCAACTTTTTGGTCTCCTTCTAAGTAGACAGAAATCACTCCCAGTCTTAGGCCTGTGCTGACGAGTAAGACAGACACTTCTGTTTCGGTAACAAGCTGGGGATCATGAATTACCTCCAGTCTATCACCGAAGACTATTATGGCTGCCTTAACTGGTTTTTGCCTATTTAAACTACACTGAATGACACGAGTTCCAGGATATTGTTTCATTACTCCTTTGTTTCCCACATAGGGTTCTTGGACAAGGGCAACTGAAACTCCCCTTTCTCTCGCAACCTTCAAGAGTTCGACCGTTGCATTCTGGGAGCGCTGCAGGTTTGCTTGGATGAAACGCATACCTGGTTCGTCCACTCTTCGGGAGATTGAGTCACGTACCTCATGAGTGCCCTTAGCAATACGATATTCGGGACCGCGCTATGCCATCCCATTTTGCCCTTTCAGGGCACTCACTATTAAAGGCATTATGAGCGAGTTCCCTGTTAGAGCTGTTGGGATGAGCAGTCGCACAGTTCCTGCATTTAGGTGGCAGGTCTTCTTTCCTTGCCTTGCATTGAATCCAGGAGTGAGTCTTTCCGCAGTGACTGCAGTACTCGTCCCTCTCCCGGCAGATCGCCTTTGTATGACCAAAACCTAGGCACCTAGTGCATTGCACCAAGGGCGACTGGTCTGCCACTGGTCTCCTCTGGAGTCCTATGTAGACTTTTTCGGCATCCAAAAACGCTCTGTGAATGCGAGGCGAGACCTCGATCACCGGATGGCACTCATGCGGGTTACGCGCCTTTTTCCTGTACCGCACTCTGATCACGCTCTCTTGCAAATCGACCCCCTGTAGCAGATGTTTATTCTGCGCCAGAAGGTTTTCAACAATTTCATTATCTTTGTGATAAGACAGGACGTCTCGAATGATTATAAGTGGATTACCCGCTTTCGCGGTTTCCACTTTTAAGGACTTATCCTGCTGCACGCGATTTCTGACCAGACCAAGGTCTTCCTCTGTGCTGCAACTCAGGATGACTTTCCTGTTACGGGCTTTTCGCACTCGGTCAACTCTTGCTCCGGTCTTCTTCGTGTCCAGAGCTAATGCTATCCTGTCTATCAAGTTTTCAGATGTCGTGGGGGATGTCGGATTTGCCGTTGTCACGATCAGAGTGTGATTTGGTCTTGGCCCGACGGGCTTGGCCGCGATTTTAGCATAAGTGGCAGGCTTTGGTGGCTTGCCTTTTTCCGCTTGGGATATTTCGGCCTCAATGCTTAGGGCTGGTTGGGGAAGAGATAATTTTTCTTGGCGCATCGTCCGGAGTTCCGATGATACAGCCTCGAGTCGTTCTGTGATCGGCAACACGTGCTCATCAATATTTATTTTTATTGGGGCTGAGGGTGGGGGTGGTGTTGAATGTTCTGTGAGTATTTTTTCTATTTTGCTAAGACTATCCGAATAATTTGGGGGAGTAGGAGGTGGAGGAGTCGAGGCGAGCTTTTGCAGCATGTCTGCGTTTCGATGCAGGACTTCGACGGTTGTTTCGCTTTTTGTGTTGGAGTCTCTCCGGAATTCGTCGACCTGCCTCTGAAGAATTTCAATCCCAGTTTTTATACCGAGACAATCGTTCCGCAGCGGCGTTAGGTTGACCGTGTTATTTTCACTCGGTAAAGACTTCAGGTAACCGCCGATGTCCCTCACCGCTTCCACTGTTTCTTTTATGTGCTGGTGGGGCTCTCTCGACTCGAAGCTCTGCCAGTCTCTGACGGCTTTAGTCTCTTTTTGTAGTTCCGCTAGTTGTTCTCTGGCCAGAGATACCTCCTTAGTAAGGTCTAGATAATTTTTTTGTGTTGCTTTTGTGTGAGCCCTTTCTACTGAGAGCAGCTCCATGGCATGCCGGGCCCTTTCTTTCTCGAGCGAGGCGATGTGACGATGTCTGGACTCCGAAAGGGAAAGGACGATCTCGTAAAGCGCTTGTAGGCTTTCAATCGCCGTTTGCCTTATATCGCGCCTCACATTATGAGAGGACTCGAGAGCATCCTTGCCCCGGAGCAGCGCGTCGTTTGCCACTTTTGTGGCGCTGTCCATTTCGACCCCCGTCCGCTTTGAGCAATCTCCGATCAGCATGCTGACCCTTGTGCTGCGGGCGGAGGTCGGGAAAGACAGCTCGGACACGCTGTCCGTCTCGTCATCGGTCCTCAGCTCTTTAGGCGGTGATATCCCGCACTGCTCCCAGCTCTCGATTCTGTCCACCGCCGCCACTTGTCCTGGGCTCGTCTCAGGGACCGAGGTCACCAGGGCCGAGATCTCGCTAGCTGTTTGTGACTGTGGCGGCGACGGCACATTGCCGAGAGACTGAACGCGGCCGGAATCTACTTTGGGAATCTCTATGGGCTCACTGGGGCTCTCCCCGTGTTGCCGCGTCGGTTGCACCACTTCTGACCCTCCGGCTTTAACATTTTTTTTCAAAATTCGCTTGTGTAGGTTTGACGCTACAGATCTTACTGAGAGGACCCTTGGTCGTTTTGGTGCAATGACGGGGGCAGAGGCGGAGGAGGCAGAGGTGGAGGGGGCGGCTTTCTTGTTTGTGTCGGACATTTTGTATGACAGAATTTGTTTAACAGAATTAGGTAAATTTAAATTGTAACTACTTATACTACTCGTGTACTACTCTACTACTATTATACTACTCGTGTTTCTTCTTCGTCTTCTTCTTCTTCTTCTCCAAGTTAAAATTTGTCAGTGTTCTTCCGCACGCGCTCGTTTTAGATGGTTTTCGGGCTGACCAGTAGATGTCCAGTCACCAGCAGTCAGTTTTTCCGCAGGGGTTGGCGATGATGATGATGTTTTTACTTGGCGGAGATAGGTGTCGCCAATAACGTGCGTCGAGTCGCCGGCGCCGGTCGGTCGTGCAGCGATAAGTACGTGTCAGACGGAGGTTTTCTATACCGAAGAGGTCGCTATCAACTACGTGACTTTTGACCAAATACAACTTTGCGATCTTGTGGTGTTGAATCAAAACTAACCTTTATTTTTGGCTGTTCGTCCGGTATTTTTGGTGATATCTCCTTATCCCTGACGTCCTGGGGGCTGTCAACACGGCTCCGGGCTCGCTGAACTGTAGCTGGTTCACTGATATCACTGGGCTGCTCGTAGCTCCAAAAAATCCGCTTGTATTGATTTTTATTTACAGAGCTGATGTTGAGCGTGTACGTGGTAAAGTGATCTATTACCAACTAAGCCACGAGGGCAGTCAGATATATATTATGTACGACGGACGAAGCCGGGTTGGTCCACTAGTTTCATAAGATCTCCCCTTACCAAAAAGATGTCATTATCATCATCATCATCATCATCCACAGCCTTCTCTATCCCACTGCTGGGTATAGGCCTCTCTCTTACTTTGCCATCTGCCTCGGTCCTGTGCCAATCGAGTCTAGCAGGTCTACTACAAAGTCCGATAAACGATATATCGGCCGAACTTATGGACGTTTCCTACCTCGTTAGACAATCGGTCGGTTGATCGAATCGGCCGTTTCGTTCGATCCGACCCTCATCCGACCTAAGTCTATAACTTCCGACCGAGATGTATCGATCCGAATGTTTTTCGTGGTAGGCTACAGATCCGATTCAGCTGTCGGTCGGATCCCAGGTTCGACCCGCGATATTTACTATATCGTCGACCCATCTTGCTGGTGGACGCCCAACGCTCCGCATTCCCTGCCTCGGCCACCATTCTGTGACAGTTTTGGTCCACCTGTCGTCACACCGTCTAACAATATGCCCTGCCCAACTCCATTTTAACTTTGTCACTGCTTTTCCGACGTCCTGAACGTTGGTTCTTCGTCGGATTTCAGTGTTTCGAACTCGATCTTGTAGTCAAAAAAAGAGGTCAACGCACTAAAATAAATTTTCATTATAATAACTATATTAATTGGTTTTGTCCACCGGTTAATTACTGGGCCCGGTCATATTTCACAGCACGAGTTCATATAACTCGTTAGTTCCACAAAACATTGAAATAAAAAAAAACAGTAACAAACTGGCAATTCGGAACACGCATGTATGTACATAGCTGTAGGTACTGCCGACCGACGCAAACAATATCAATTCCACGGGACATTCCGACAACGAAACTTTGCCAGTAAAAATAATTCATTTTCTCCGAAAAATAAACCAAATAAAAACCGGCCAAGTGCGAGTGGGACTCGCGCAAGAAGGGTACCATTACCAAATAATCGGTGAAAACTTTTTTTAACTTTATTCCAAATTCCGTATTATGTATACGCTATCGCAGTTTCTACAGACGGGCTTTCATCCAAAAAGTTTCACCAAGGAATCTACCGGAGTTCCACCTGTCGACAGAAAAGTGTTTCCGTGCATTCGAGTATCAACGAGGTGGAAGTTACTACCGTGTAACTTGGAAGTCTGAATGATTCTAACGAAGAAGTCGATAGCGCGTTTTATTGTACTAGTGGCGCCATCTAGTTTGCTTGGGACGGTACTAATAGACCAAGAAACGGTAAAAATCAAGTTTGTTGTATGGGAGCCCATCTAAAATATTTATTTTATTTTTAGTATTTGTTGTTATAGCGCCAATAGAAATACAACATCTGTGAAAATTTCAACTGTCTTTGCTATCACCGTTCTTAAGATACAGTCTGGTGGCATACGGACTGCGAAGTCTCAGTAATAGGGTCCTGTTTTTACCCTTTGGGTACGGAACCCTAAAAACGACGTCAATTTAAACCTAAATTCAGTCACTATAGAGGAGGCGCTGGATGGAGTTGAGTGTGCAATATATGAGGATCGCATTCGGTGTACTGTTTTGAACTCGGAAAAGCATGCAGATTATGATTCTGGATGTTGCCAGGAGGTGTATTGGTCCATTTTTCTTACACCTCGCCCCATATAAACAACATTCTCCAATGTTGGACTCGGAATAATAATGAAAACAATACCGATTTGTTGACTGCAACGCTGCTGCGGCGTTTACCGAGTGAAAAGTCGTCAGTAGCCTCCCTTCCATTAGTCAAATTGGCGTACTTTTGTTGTCGAGCCGTGTTCATGCCTTGCGACATTAATGCACACACGCGCCGTAAACTTCCCGCGTCAGGATATAACGTTAGGAGCGGTATAGCATAAGTGGTACACCAGATGTTCCCACTGGTGGGACTCGGAGCCTTCTCGCACAGCGAGATTGTCAGGGCATAATCCACCATGCTGACCAAGGAAAGACGCATAACCTCGAAGAATATTGTTTTAAAACTTGATTTGAACGCAAAATGTAAACACTTTACAGGACTTAACCAGAACTTAAACAGTTTTCTCGTGATCGCGGCGGTTGTAACCTGCCGAAACGTCGAGGTAATTAAATGATAGTTTTGATCATCATCATTATCAACAGCCTACTAAATGTTCCCACTGCTGGGACTCGGGGCGTTCTCACGCAAGGAGACAGTTAAGGTCATAATCCAGTTTTGATCGTGACATGTAAAATGTACATAAAACCTCGTAGAATTCTAGAAACATGTCGGTTCTCTCACAATGTTTTCATTCACCATTTTTTAAAGTTAGCGGCATTACGTAGATGACTTCGAAAAGGCAGTGGTGCCCGTAGGATTCGAACCAGGGGCTCCGGATTGGCAGTTGCCGTTCTCCCGACTAGACCGACTGTAACTTCTTGCAGCAGCATAATAGCTCATTTTAAGATCTCACTTCTGGGATTCGGGGCTTTCTGGCAAGGAGAGAATGAAGATCTTTACCCACTACGTTGGCCAAGTGCGGGTTGATAGATGGTATAGAGGTTATTAGGTGATCAAAGACGTTGTTCTCCATATTGAATAGAAAAAGCAAGAGTTGTTATCGCAAGAGTAGGGTCAAACCTCTTTGGATCATCAACTATGAAACGATGTCGCTTATTCGAGCTACGATTCATTGCACGTGGTCAGACTACGATGCATTTTTTTTGCAATGTTCATTGGTAATCTTATCGTGACTACTCTGCTGGAACGACTTATCCGCTAAGGCTCAAATCACACCAAAAGCGCAGCGACGCGCAGCGCAGCGACGGACGGTTTCATTGTAATGCGATTTAAAACCTTATATTTGTCTAAGATTGGTTTTATAGCTGTCCGGAAGACCCGGGGAAACCGCCCAAGAAAAATGGTTTTTTTTTTGATATTGCTCTTTCTTTTCTTTTCGATTGAAATGATAGAGACGGAGACAGTAGTAGCAAAGCCAATGCCGATTTAGTTAGGCGGCATGAGGGCCGTACGGGCCGTACCTAGCCATAGTATGTTTCTCTGTCGTCGCCGACTGTTACAAGTTAAAATAACACCAATATTGTTTTAAATGTTCGCATTAGTTTTTAAGCTACTGTTTCCAGATAGCGACCGTGTCATACTCAATCAACGTTTCAGAGCATTGCGGGCATCATTCGTACGGGTCTTCCCTGTACGGTTGGCCTGTACGAGTCTTCCGGATAGGTGTGAAAACAACCTAAGGCGCGGAACAAATACAAGAGGCGTGGCGCGGGGGAGGCGCGGGCGCGGCGCGGGCGCGGCGCGGGCGTTGCGCCGGCACAGCGTAGAACAGGCGCGCCAAACGGTGTCGGAAAGGCGAGGCGCGGCGCGCGGTTACTGTAACTTGGTCGATTATAATTGTAAAGATCCCCCCGGGGGTTTTCTACTAACTCGCAGAATTTTATGTTGAATTCTATATCGTCACGCATTTTCGCCGTTTAGTTCAGTCTTGTGTACACCGACGGGCATGCCACTGCTAACTGCGGGTGCGCCGATGGCGAGGAAGTAGCGCGGACGCGACACCCGCGCCGCACCCGCGCCCCGCCATCTCAATATGTCTCGCACCCGCCACTTCTATAACATTTTGTATGAAATATTAAGAAAGTGACGCCGTGCCCGCGCCACGCCCTCGCCCGACGCCTCTTGTGTTTGTCGCGCGCCTTAAACTTTTAAACGAGAGATTCCTGTATATTAGATTAGATTGGTGGACATTTCACACACAACAGCATGGAGCCAGATAGGTGATATAATTATATATTTTTGTGCGTAGTGTAAGACTCCCGTAGTACAAGCTTTGCTCGGTTTGGGTCTAGATTGTGTTGTGTGTTAAATATCCACCAATATTTATTTATCTATTTAACTGCTCGTCGCTGCGCCGCGCGCCTCTGCTCCTTTGGTGTGATTAGAGCCTAACTCTATCACAAATATCAAAGTCTATCGCGTTGGATTAATTTGTGTACTCAAGAAACGCCCCCACACTGTGGATGTCTATACATTTTGTAACAGTAGATCAACTGAGTGATATTTTTGAATTTAAAACTTCTTTTGGCGCGCCACAGACATATTTTTCGTGAGCTGTGAATTGAATCCTTTTGTTATAAGTGAGTTATAAGTTTTCACTTCTATAGGCAGTTCCTATGACTGACAATTTTTTATAACTATTGTAGGCTTACACTTGACCGGCATGTCGCCTGTTGTTAAGCGACGATGCGGTTTACG
The DNA here is from genome assembly GCA_963693475.1 of Ectropis crepuscularia. Taxonomy (NCBI): domain Eukaryota; kingdom Metazoa; phylum Arthropoda; class Insecta; order Lepidoptera; family Geometridae; genus Ectropis; species Ectropis crepuscularia. Next base: position 1,967,221 of record OY856365.1, on the reverse strand, counting down.
ATGGACGTATAAATCACCATTAAGACCAAGGCTAAGCTGAAGATACAAGAGTGTTCCGCACGTAGTCGCAGTACACTGGGACCTTTAGGTATCTACTAAACTGACTATACCGAGGATGACGCGATTTGTCGTCTTGTGCTGCGTATGTCGACCGCGCCACCGAGTGCCATCAGATACTATTACTTCCAGATGGCCATTAAAGATCAAAACGCGGTGGTGGAGGCGCTCGGCCGGGGTGAAGTTTTTTTTTACAAAACTTGTTATAGGTTAGGGATACTTAGTTTTCGAGGACAGATTTGATATTTAAGTCGTCCTGCATTTAAAAAAAAATGTTTATGTTAAAAAAGGCATGGGCCTAGTCCGTGAAGATAAATAAAATAATATAAAAAGACAGTATTGTAGACACAAAATATATTTTTTTTAACCCGCCGAGCGTAAAGTTAGAATGTATTTAACACGGAGCGCTTGGTGGGTGTAGCACACCCTGATAGTGATTGTGTGGTTTTACTACAGTAACATTTTTTTTACTTATGTTATTGAAGACTAAAATAATTTTCAGGTCTATTATTAGGGTTCCGTAAAACGTAAAAACGGAACCCTTATAGATTCGTCATGTCTGTCTGTCTGTCCGTCCGTATGTCACAGCCACTTTTTGCCGAAACTATGAGAACTACACTGTTGAAACTTGGTAAGTAGATGTATTCTGTGAACCGCATTAAGATTTTAACAAAAAAATAAAAAAAAAAAGATAAATTAGGGTTGCCCCCCATACTGAGAACTGAAACTTAAAAAAAAAATGTTCATCATACCTACACGTGTCGGATGTCTATCGACAGGTCTTCAAAAATGATGTTGAGGTTTCTAAAATTATTTTCGTATACACTGAATAGTTTGCGCGAGACACACTTCCAAAGTGGTAAAATGTGTGCCCCCCCCCCCCCCCTCTAACTTCTAAAGTAAGATAATGAAAAATCTAAAAAAAATATATGATGTACATTACCATGTAAACTACAAACGAAAATTAGTTTGAACTCGATCTGATAAGTAGTTTTTTTTTAGTACGTCATAAATACACTATTATTGAAACTTCGATCAAAGCTACAACGAACTACAAGAACTATGTGTACTATGTATATTATGTTACTTGCTGCAACGGAACCCTTCATGGGCGAGTCCAACTCGCACTTGGCCACTTTATAAACTATATGTAACGGTGAAATGATTAAATAAATTAATTTTGTTGTTTTATGGAGCATTAAATTAAAAAAATTAATTAAATGTATCTTAATTTACATTTTTCGCCTGGGGCACATAAGTACATGTTATTTATTTTTTGTCAAAAATATGAAATCACATGAATAATTTTTACTTTACCATAAAACAAACAAAAAAAATAAAATTGTCAGTCATAGGAGCTGCCGATAGAAGTGAAAACTTATAACTCAAAATTTGATAGCTTACTTTGGAAACTACACGTGTGTAACCGGAGGGCGTGCCCTGGACATCATGGCATGGCCATCTAGAAATGCGTCAGCATTTCCTATTGGCTGATGCATTTCTAGATGGCCATGGCATGATACCGAGGCCACGCCCTTTCAGCATTTGCCATTGGCTGACGCATTTCTAAATGGCCAATAGCCATGATCCCGAGTTTACCCGAAGATTTCTTATCATACCCGAGCGTGATCCTAGAATCCAATTTACATACAGCCCACGAAATATCTGTCTAGGCGCGCCTAAAGAAGTTTTCACTTCAAAAACTGCTTTTTCATGTTGAAATTTTATGTAGATTTTCAGACGAAAATTTTAGTTTTGTATTATTTTTTCACCAACAAATATCTTCGCTACCATTTTCTTGTAACTCTACAAATTAGTCTTCGTCACCTAATCTTGCTCTGTCTCAATATCAGTTTCGTTCAAATTTGTTACATGAAGCGTAAGGTGGGTGCAGCTTACCCGGTGACATCTTTAAACTCGTAATAAAAATGTATGAGGCGGCAGTAGAGCGGTTTCAATATGAGCGGTGTGATAAATGATGCTTGCTTACATCTATCCGCGCAGTAACTCCGACCCGCAAATCATAATAACAATTTGATTTTGTTATAATTATCGATTTATCATGGTCTGGGCTTACCACACCAAACCTTACGCTCGCGTTCATAATGAACTTCACCCAGCGTCAAATTACAGTGTTTGTTCCAATTTAGCTTACTGATAATACGTGTACAAATTACCAGATATTGTTTGCCCCTTTATCGTGACGAAGAATGACTAAGAACAACGCTACGATAACAGTGTTTATGTACCAGTCTGGAACTAGCGCCGGCCGAGAGAGGTCGTGATGGACTTTACGGGGAAAGTCATCATAATCACAGGAGCTAGCTCCGGAATAGGAGCAGCCTCAGCCATACTATTCGCCAAACATGGCGCGAAGCTTGCCTTAGTCGGCAGAGACGAGGAAAGACTCACGAATATAGCAGAAACTTGCAAAGATTGCAAAGGCATCGAACCTTTATCCATAAGAAGAGATCTGACAGAGAGAGGGGCTTGCGACGACGTCGTGTCAAAGACAGTCGAACTATTCGGACGGATAGATGTCCTCGTCAATTGCGCCGGGAATTTGATGCTTGGATCACTCTTCGATGATACCATCGATGTACTTGATGAAATGTTCGACATAATACTCAAAGTACCGTACAAATTAACGCATTTATGCTTACCGTACTTGATGAAAACGAAAGGGAATGTAGTCAACATGTCAGTGACGAATTTCAATAAAGTTCGGCACGGTTTTCTACCATATTCTATCGCCAAATGTGCGTTGGATAAATTTACTAAGTTAGCTGCGTTTGAGTTGGCCAGCTCTGGCGTGCGAGTGAATTCTGTGAATCCTGGCGTCACTCGAACAAATCTCTTGAGAAATTTGGCCATGACGGAGTGGGAAATAAATACAGCTTATGAAGGTCTCAGTTCGCTGAATATGAGAATTATGGAGCCCGAAGAGGTCGCGAATATGGTGGTTTTTGTGGCTAGTGGTGTTTGTCCGAGTATAAACGGTGCTGAGATGTGCGTCGACGGAGGCGGATCGATGCTGTAATGGAGATAGTGCAGGAGGACCCGCGCTATTAAATGATAAAAAATTGACATTCATAAGAACTGCCAGTAGAAATGACAACTTGTAACTTGACTATGTTACACAATGTGTCACCTACGGACAATAGCTGCGGATGTACTGTTATTACAATGTCGGTGACTCGAGCTCACACCATTTCACCCATCATAAAAACATTTCTCGCTCTGCTGTTCCGTTGCCGCTGCGATACCACGCCGCTGCTCCCGTCGCAGCTAGAATTAAAAAGTCGCGAAGCCAGGAATTTTTAGCATGTTAAGAAGTGTTCGACGTGGCTATAGAAGTGTTCGCTTCAAAAACGTACCAAACTTGTTATAATTTAAGTTAGTATCGGGTTAAGGATTGTGATGTTAAGTGGTGTGAAGTGAGAATCTTTTTTTTTACCGGCGACTTCAAAAAAGAGGTTCTTAATCTGTTTGTATGTTTTTTTTTGTACGTATGTTACGCGATAGCTACGTTAATTGTGAATTAATTTGTATGGTTATTTTTCTGTTTGGTACATCATAGTTCAGAGGTGGTCTCATATAAATTTTATCGAAATCGGTGTAGCGGTGTTTGAATTATGAACAAAAACAAAAAACTAAAATTTGTTTTCATATATTTAGACGACGTGGTGATAGATTCATATGGAATTTGATCGAGTGTCTAAATTTAATTTTAAATCGAGATCAGGTTTTTGTTTTCTCAGAGAAAATAAGTTATTTTTTTCACCATTAATTATTGTCATTAGTGTTGTAAATTAGTAAGCGAATCAAATTTGTAGTCATTGTTTAATAGACTATGGGCCCGTGAACAAAATTTACGGGTCAAATGAACCACCAAGAAAAGGATGATAGAAAGGTATAAAGTAATAAGATTCAGCACTATGCCGTCTCTTGTAAGCTGTCCAACTGAGTGCAGTTGAAGGTTGCAGCCCTCGATCATTTCTCCTTGTCGCATGATTTTTGTACGGCATTGCGAAATAATGGATTAGAAGAGGTATTGAAACTGTATGGAACCAATGCAGTACATAATCAAATGCCCGAATTTACTATGTAAATGGTCGATACATACATTTTTCCGATAAACTAATAATTAAAATAATAAAATTTGTAATTTTTATAGTTTCAATACCTCTTCTAATCTATTATTCCGCAACGCCGTACAAAAATCATGCGGCAAGGAGAAATTATCGAGGGTTTGGACCCCCCCCTCCTCTTCAACTGCGCTCAGTTGGACAGCTTACAAGTGACGGCATAGTGCTGAACCTTATTACTTTAGGCCCTTCTATCATCCTACATAGGTCTCCTGGTGGTTCATTTGACCCGTAAAATTTGTTCACGGGCCTGTAGTCTATAATTATTCGTTGTTTGAATGTAAAACGTAATACAATTCACTATTTAGTTCTGTGAACTATCATTTTATATGTTTGTTTGATAACGAAATAAATGTTTCCTTATGATATCGGTGCTTTGTTTACATCAGGCCGTTAGACTAGTAGCGTTGGAATGGAACGTTAATTAACTTTGAAATGAAAAATGGTATTGTGGTTATTATCACAAAAATAAATAAATCCTCACGATAGATAGTTTAGGAATGTTCAATAATATTTTCCACCTTGCCCTTTTTTTATCGGACTGCTCGTAGCTCGAGGAAGCGACATCGTTTCATGGTTGATGTTCTCCAAAGACACGATCAAAAAGGTTTGACTCTACTTTTGTGATAAGAACGTCTAGGCTGTGGAACGAGCAACCTGAGTTGATTTTCCCCGATATCTATAATCTTGGTGTCTTCAAGTCGAGAGTGAATTGGTTTCATCCAGGTATCCACAACCACGGTCAATCGTAGGCCGCATTGTCGCTTAACATCAAGCGAGATGGCGGTCAAGTGTAAACCTATTCAAGTTAAAAAAAAAAGTATATATTTGCAAGTGAAGCAATGCGTGCAAATCTAGTTTGACACAAAAATAATACTGATAAGGCCTCCAGCTGGCTGACATCAGTGATAGCGCCTGATAAGAGCTACCCAGCACGTTACATAACGTTATCACTAATGGCAAATCCACTGAGGACGTATTATTTGCGCTCCAATCGATTCCATTATCGCTTGATAACCGTGGTGATAATAGGCTCGAGCTTGGTGTTCATAAAACTGTGTTTTTTACAAATAATTTGATTTATCAACCGGAAGGCATTTATATTGTAATCATATACAGAGAACTGTGAGGATAAGCACATGTTTCTGCTGTCAGGATTCGGGGCCTTCTCTCGTAAGGAGAGAGTCAAGGTAACGATCCACCACGCTGACCCAGTGCGGGTTGGCGGATGACTCAAATCTTCGATAAATATCTTTCTATTAATATCATGGTTTTCTTGCGATGTTTTCCTTCACGAGTAAAGCCGATGGTGATGACAAACCAATACATTTGCACTTAAAACAATAAACAATAATAAGTTATAAGTTATAATAAGATGACCCAATTGTGTGTTTTGTCACGGATAGATATTTGAATGACTTTGTTATTAAAAATTATTAATTTATTTGCATGATTTCGTAAACATTCCTGTAACAATATTTGTACGCCGAAACAGGTAAGAGCGTGTGAAACTAAATGTTAATTACATCTGTACACGTCAGTAAATGTACGTGCTACGACCATGTTTCTAACAAATAAACGATTTGATTTTGTTTGACAATATTTAGTGTCGGAGAATTTGAACTGTGTTCGAATGCCCATGGTGGACTTGGACATGGAGGACTTCACTGTTAATGTTAATTATGAAATTGGACTTTCTCGAATTCTAACGTTTTTACAAAAAAATGTAAAAAATGTACTTACTAAACCCAAAAACACTTTTTATATTAGATGTCTTGTAGCTCCATGGTTTCGTGGTTGATATTCCGAAGACTCAAACGAGATTTGAATCAACTTCTTCACACACCAACGTCTGGTCGCAAATCTTGGTGTCTTCAAGTGGAGTGAATCCATTTTGTCGGGATAAGCGCACTGCATCGTAGGCTATCATCAGGCGGGGCGGTGGTCAAGTGTACCTACTCGTGGATCTATTAATATTGTTAAAAACACACATAGAGTACCTTATTTAATTCTACTCATTTTATATTTCATTCGATCGCTTTGACATGCCAGCCAAAGATAAATCCAATATAACAAGTTCTATATTTAGACGATAAGCTCCTCAAAAGATAATTTGAATCACAGAGGTCTCCGACACCTGAGACAATAGACGCGAGACGAGCTTCGTTATTTACCACGTTGTAAAGAAGTAATTACAATTTGCACTACATTACATCATGTACATACTCTTCAAGTTGTGTATTTATAAAGATATCGTAATTATCTTAAGCGAACTATGAATATAATCGTTTGTTTGTCAAGCCTCGATAAGCGTTATCAAATTCGTTATCAACAAACTCACTCACAGCATTATTGTACCCAGTCTGAGACTAACATCGACTTCAATCGGACGTTTCATTATTTTGCAGTTCCACGCGACTTGACATGACTTAAAAATCTATAAATACATAAAGTTATCAGAAAATTCCTCTACGTGATAGTGAAATAATAAACAATATTTGTTGCGCATCGAAAGGAGCAGAAAAACACGCGGAAAGTTTATAAGATCTAGATATTTCTGGTTCCGTTGACGTGATGAATTTCTCCGGAAAAGTTGTCGTTGTAACTGGAGGGTCGTCGGGGATAGGAGCAGCATCAGCATTGAGGTTTGCTAAATATGGAGCGAGGCTCACGCTGATTGGGAGGAACGAACCGAGACTGAAGAACGTGCGAGATCAGTGCATGGCCATTAATGGATTGGAGCCATTGTGCCTCATCCTCGACCTGACGAAGAGAGGAGCCTGCGAACAAGCCGTCTCTAAAACCATTGAAACGTTCGGACGAATCGACGTCTTACTGAACAGCGCTGGGAAATTCGTGATGGGATGCCTCTTTGATGAAACAATCGGGTCCTTCGATGAAATGATCGACATCAACCTACGTGTGCCCTACAAAATGACCCATCTCTGTCTTCCTCATCTGAAAAAAACTAAAGGAAACGTCGTGAACATGGCAACGACCTGTTACAACAGAGTCCGACACGGCTTCTTACCTCACAGCATAGCCAAAGCTGGCCTCAACAAGTTCACAAAAATGGCCGCTTTTGAATTGGCCTGCGAAGGTATCCGCGTCAATTCAGTCAATCCCGGCATGACGAGAACGAATATACTGTCAAACTTGGCGTTGACAGACGAAGAAGTGAATCTGACTTATGAAGATTTTGAAAAGGAGCTGGTCGTTTTGGAGCCTGAAGAAGTTGCGAAGATGGTGGTGTTTGTGGCTAGCAATCTGTGTCCCAGCATCAATGGGGCTGACATGTTTATTGACGGTGCGTCTGTGATGCTCTAGAACTTTGAAAGTTCTTCAGAGCTATGTGAAACACGTGTTTTAAAGACTGACAAACGAAACTTTCAAAGCAACTTTTTGTCATGTCTGGTGAACGTGCTGACTCGATGGATGGTATTCTAAGTGAGTTATTTGGAGAGAATGAACAAAATTTAACTGTACATCATAACTTAATGATGACGATTGTGGAGACAAGTTATTTGCTTTATATTTTTTTTACCTTTAAGGTAAACGGTTGTGTGGTTGAAGAACATCCCCGATCTAGAAGTTATCTAATGACTCTTGACACATGTCAAGCCAGGCGTAATCGCTGAAAACGATAATATTACCGTTTATGGTACTAAATATAAGTCTTTGTTTATATTATTTTCCTGTATTTTTTCTGATGTAGGTACATAAGTATCACTGAGTTCTTGTTATAAACACGCCAAATGAAGTGTAACTTCATAAAATACCAAAAGCAATTATTTGCTTTCCACGGAGGAATCTAAATATAATTTGTTTAAAACTATCCAAATCGTATTTTGGACAGTATGGCGAGTGAGTTTTACGAGACCTCCACGCATTACTTGTCTGTCTGTCTCTGAAAACTTTTCGAGGACGTAAACCGTACTCTATGTTTTGTGATTATCTATTAGATACATGACTCTGCCGTATTTTAATCACGCGATAAAACTTTCGCTCGTAATTAAGCTGGATTTATTATTAAATGTTTTATGACCGTAGTTTCCAATGTCCTCATTGTGTATTCATCCTAATTGCGTATCATGATTATCCTATTAAGTAGGAAGTGAAACATACATAACTCAAGAATTTTGTAATGTTTCAAAATGACTCTGTTTTTAATGTAGGTATGACCTGACCTACCCGTAACATCATAGCACCAACTTGTATTTTGATCATGATATCATGAATCATTAAAATGCCTGACTTTGCACTGCGCTAGTCTAGTAAGTTACGGCTGATATAGTCGGGAGAATGGCGACTGTCTTTTCGAAGTCATGTGCGTAGTGCCGCTAACTTACAACGGTGTAGGAAAACATTGGGAGGAAACCGACATGTACCTAGAATCTTTCAAGGTCATGTATAAACCCGCACTGAGCCAGCGCGGTGGATAATGCCCTTGACTCTCTGCTTGCGAGACAAGGCCCTGAGTCGTAGCAGTGGGGACAATTAGTGGACTGGTTATGCACTGCGCTTGTCAACCAAACATGCGAATATTTATCTCTATATCCTATAATTTCTTTCAAAATCAATACACAGTTTTGTTTGCATGTTACTGCCTAATGTGAAACAATTGGCAGTCTTAGTAACTGCAGATAGAAGTGAAAACTTACAACTCAAAATTTGATAGCTTACTTTGGAAACTATGCGGGTGAAACCGAAGGGCGTGGCCATGAGCATATGGTGACGCTTTTCTAGATGGCCAATGGCTATGGTCCCGAGTTCACCCGAAGATTTCTTATCATTCTCGAACGTGACGCTAGAATTCAATTCACAGCCCACGAAAAATCTATTTATGGCGCGCCAAAAGAAGTTTTCACTTCAAAAACTGGAACAGTTGTGGTAGATCGCCCACTTGCCTAATTATGCATCCTATAAGGCTTGTTATCCTATATCCTATCTTATAACACTTGGCTAAATTTATTCCACTGAATTTAGCCGCTACTGAATTCAGTGAAGTGAAATACCATTCAGTAAGTAAACGTACTAAATTCAGAAACGACGTTTGCTTGCTTCTAACTTGCTTCAAACATTATTCTGAATTCAGTCACTGAGCCCAGTGTAATAACGGCTTAATGTCCCTAGTCTTACTACTTAAACTACTGCCGTAGTCTATAACGCAAGACTGGATGCCTGGAAATACAGTGCAATAACCTAATCTGACTCGCTGGAAGGCGTCGCTACTATTGCATTTTCTTCTCTAGACTCTGATCGGTCTGTGGATGAGTCAGATGTACTGACACTGTTAGATAAATAGTAGATTTTTATTTCATTGTGATTCAGTTTTGATAATGCTACTAAAATTATAAACTAGAAGCGCCCTTCGGTTTTACCCGCGTAGTTATTGTTCTGGTTATTTTCCTCGGGATAAAAAGTAGCATATGTTTTCTTCCAGTCTATAATACAACCGTGTTTCAGATTTCAACCAGAACCGTTCACATACGCCGTGATAGAGCAAAAAACAACCAAATATCCATTGGCAATTATAATAGGTATTACTAGGATGTGATAGCTTGGATGTTTGTTGCTCAATCACATCGAAACAGGTTAGCTTGAAATTTGGAACACATTTAGATTATTTAAAGTTTAGAATAGCACATACATAGGTTACATTATTATTGTAGAAAAAAGACAGGAACTACGCGGGTAAAACAGTGGGGCGTTGAAAGTACATTAAATTAAAAAAAAAAATCGGTGGACACATCACCCTAAACAAGTAATGCAGAAATCTTTACAAAAACAAAGAAAAAATATGTAATCTGAAATTTTTGTATTCAAGTTATAGTCAGGAATACATATATAGCTTATATGCCACTTTTTTTGACGTGATAACGTGTTATAATTCGATGAAGCTGGCTGCACGCCCACAAAACATGACGTCATGTACCGTTACCGGGTTACCTTCGGTCGTTACCTCGCCGCATGTTTGTTACAGTTGTATTAATTATTTCGACCAGTAGTTCAAGCGGGGATGTAGCTCAGTGGTAGAGCGTTCGCTTTGCATGTGAAATGCCCCGGGTTCGATCCCCGGCATCTATAAGCTTTTTTGCATTGTTTTGATTGAAAATGACTAAATTCTACTGATTACTTTTTACAAACAAATCTATTAAACAAATGAAATTAAAATTTTCTTTTGAAAAATGCTACCATTCCATCAGTATTTTCTTAAGACGTTGTCACGTTCTATCGTCAGTAAACCGACTTTACAGACAAACATTTTTTTGTTAACTATAATGGTCTCGCCTGATGTTAAGCGACGATGCGATCTACGATGGAGCATGTTTACCTAGAATAAACCGATTCACGCTCGATTTGAAGACGCCGAGACTTTTACACCGAAGACATCCATATGTACATATAAGTTTAGGAAATAGTCCCGTTCTAAATTCAACGTGAGCGAAATCGCGTCCAGGTTTTGATTCCAGATTTCAGTACCTGGATGACCGAGCGTTGCTATAAACATGCATAAAACGACGATTCTGAAAATGAAACCTCGCTCAATTTATCGTCCCGAAACCGGGTGCATACTAAATTTCATGAAAATCGTTGGTACCATTTCCGAGATTCAAATTCTTTACAGCAATTTTTTATTAAGTAAAGAGTGACGAGACGAGCAGGACATGTGCCTGATGGTAAGCAAAATGCCTGCCACATGACAGTACAGTGGCACGCAGCTATTGGAACATGAAGAGTCCAAATTATTACCTAGCACAGCACACACATCATAGATATTAAACAACTTAGATCTCTGGGTGACGAGCGCAGTGCGGTGCTAGGTAATGATTTGGGCTCTTCATGTTCCAATAGCTGCGTGTCACTGTGCTGTTATGTGGCAGGCATGTTGCTTACCATCAGGCACATGTCCTGCTCGTCTCGTCACTATTTATTAAAAAAAAAAAGTAGTACCTGATATTAGCTTATTAGCGCAAACGTAAGCTTTATAATATTATTAGTATTAGATGGTTCGTTTTGGGCATGAAATTTCAATATTCTCAACTTTAGTGCCACTTTTGAACTTTTGACCGCTTCACCGGCCAAGTTTACGGCGCACCTATAACCCGAGTGCTACGTGCCCGGTCGCAGATCGCAAGTGACAACCGGATGGACATATTGACAGTTTGAGCTATAATTACGACTGGAATATGCCGCCGGCGCCGAGGTTTCCCCTAGGGATTACTACAGTTCATGTCAAAGTTGAATGTAACTGTGTTAAATATAGCTTCTGATTGCAGTAAGAGCTTATTATGCATACATAATACAGCTATACTGCTGACTACGATATCGTCTACCATACTATTATTATCCGTTAAGGGCGTACCCCGAATAAATGACCTTGAGTATTTCTTACCTTATCGCACACCGCAAGAAAGAGCAAGAGAGAAACAGCAGGGTTTGCCGCTGTTTTACGCTCAATTTTTAGAATACACCCTTTATAAAATCAGATTTTGGTATTTAAAAAAAAAAAATACCAAAATGTTCGTAATGGAATTGTCTATCCGTTGGTGTAAGTACAAAATCAAAATAATGGAGGTTTTCCAAGGAGATGCACGATAACTACCATTATTTAATTTTTTCATGGTTTCGTTGTGAGGCGATTATTTAAACAAAAAAAGTCCATTAACAAAAAAGTAAAACTACCATTTTGAAGCCAAGAAGTTGTAGAAATTTAATGTATTTTTTACCAGTTGATATTCGTTTTGGCTAATGAGTAGATAGCTCTGAAAACTGGACAAAAAACTCGTTTTGCTGGGGGACGCACCTTAAGTAAATTTGCTAGCTTGTCGGTTTTTTATTGGATGTATTTCGGAGAGTGTGTAACTGATCTGCATGATATGATTCCCCCTTGCTCTTTTTTCTATAGAACTACTCGTAGCTCGAAAAAGCGGCGTCGTTTCATGGTTGACGTTCTAAAGGCTCGAACCAAGACATTTGACTCTACGTTTGTGATAATAACATCTAGGTTTTGTGGAATACGTTGCCTGAGTGGGTTTTCCCGGATGCCATCGCTTAACATCGAGATGGTGGCGACAAAAAGAAATAATAATAAATAAATGTTGGTGGGCATTACTCACACAACACAATCTAGCAATTAATTATTATTTTATTGTTTTCTTCAGTTATATTCTAGGGTCTTTGGCAACAAATATCAAAATGAGCATTTTATATTTTGAGAACTGTAGTGTAAATAATAAATGTTTTTGTTTTTACAGATAATTTAATTGTCTTCGGAAAAAGAAAAACCTACTTTAAGTATAAATTAAACTCGACTAAATTTCATATTTTTGTGAAATCAACTAAACACATTGCTAACGCGTAAAAAATATACACCGTAACAAAAATAAGCATACAATATATTTGTCGGTTAAAACAGGTCTACAAGCCATTTCTGAAATCGAAAACTTTTAATAACTTAGAAAAGGCAAGCAAGGAGAGGAAATTAAAATGAAGAACGAGTAACTAAAATCGAAGATGGCGCCCGCAGACATGTCAGTTCTGGCCCTATCTCGGACCCGAGTTGAGAAACGCTGAACTTTTCAGTTATCTTCAATACCAAAACAAATAGAGGACGAAAAGTTACGACGTTAATTTTATTCAGATAATAGGCATGATTTTTTTTTTTTAATTATAAAGTGACGAAACGAGCAGGTCATGTGCCTGATGGTAAGCAACATGCCTGCCACATAACAACACAGTGACACGCAGCTATTGGAACAAGAAGATTCCAAATCATTACCTAGCACTGCACTGCGCTCGTCACCCAGAGATCTAAGTTGTTATATCTCTAAGCCCTGTAATTTCACTGGAAACATTGCCCTTCAGACCCTTATGATGGCTAAATAAAACGAATTAGTCCGTCAGTTAGATTATCTATAAAAAAATATTGTATACGTATTTTTTGTTTTGTTTCACAAACAAAAAATAACGAAGATACAGTGGTTAGAAGTTTCGAGTGACGTCACTATAAATTTACAAAGACGTGACGTCACAACCCCCCACTCCGGAAGTTTGATGGTCTATATGTTTGTCGATTTTTAATAATTTGATACGAAGAAAAATACGTGCCCCATTTTTTTTCCAAAATCTACCATACGAGTAAAATTTATTTTTATTACAATACAATTGTACTGACCCTTTTGTTTACTTTTTGTTAGGAACTTCCTAATCCTCGAAGTTTCCACCCATTACGAGATATCAGTCAATCGAACGAGACGCATCGTAGACTGCATCGTCGCTTAACATCACGCGAGCTGGCGGTCAAGTGTAATTTTTTTTTTTAATAAAGAGTGACGAGACGAGCAGGACATGTGACTGACGGTAAGCAACATGCCTGCCACATAACAGCACACTGACATTCAGCTATTGGAACATGAAGATTTCAAATCATTACCTAGCACTGCACTGCGCTCATCACCCAGAGATTTAAGATGTTATATCTCTAAGCCCTGTAATTTCTCTGGACACATTGCCCTTCAAACCGGAACACAGTAATGTTTGCATTTTACTGCTTGGCGGTAGAATAACTGGCAAAGATGTGGTACCTCCCCAGGGGGACTATGCTAAGAGTCCTACCACTACAAAAACCAATGTACCTATGTGTCCTACAATGTGATCAATGTTATGACCTAGTTTTAAGATTTGTAGTTGTAATAAAGTGTTATATTATTATGTACGTATTTATTTCCTTTCTTGAGCCTAAGTTCTTAAGCCTTTCATATATAAAACATCATAAAAACATTATAAAAACCTAAACCTAGTTTGCCGCCAGCAGCGGGGCAGGGCCCAAGCTACCGGTGGTTAGGGCTGCAGAGTGAGGAACCTCCTGACGATGCGCGCTGTGTCGAGGATGACTGCCGCGTGCATCTGACCCGCCATCCCACCGTCTAGCGAAAGTCTCTTAAGGTGTAGGTCGAGACTTTTCGCTACAAGGCCGTTTGCCGACACGACTATTGGGACTATGATCGTCGAATCAACATATTATTATTATTATTATACTTGTAAACCGTTGTCTTGTGATAAACTCTCTACGAAACCTACACTTTTTTTATACAACGATATATCTAAATATCCTTTTTGGTAAATTGTGTGCAATATAATCGCTAATTGCATCATTACTACAACAATGACTCAGTAATATTAATACCAATACGATAGCGTAATGTAGATTAAGAAAATTATTGAAATACTAGCGGCCTGTTCCGGCTTCGCTCGGATCATAATCTGGACACTGTCTGCAGCGCCATCTGCCGAGCTTATTTGTGAATCTAAACCATCCTCTAATCCACACACAAACAATCAATGTACACACACAAAAATAATCATTCAAATTGGTCCCGCCGTTTAGGAGGCGTTCACTGTCAAATTATTAAATTACTAAAATGGCTATTAAAAAATAGGGGTTCGTGATAAAAGGGTAAACATTTAGGGTTGTATGTATTTAACGCGGCATTATAAAAAAATAAAAACAAAAAAAATTGCCCGAAAATTAAAAAAAAAAATTGGGTTGAACAACCCTTATCATTTAGGGGTATGAAAAATAGCCAGTAGCCGATTCTCAGACCTACTGAATATGCTCATAAAATTTGGTAAAAACCAGTAGAGCCGTTTCGGAGGAGTAAGGAAACAAACACTGTGACACGAGAATTTTATATATAAGAAGAAGATGTATCGCCGGGAGATAATTGGTATATTTATAGTTATGATTGTGACAAATTGTTGAGGTGAAAATGTGAATTATGATAAAATAGTTCCAGTGCCGGTTTCCATTATTCCAGTAAGCAATCCAGCGCTGGATTCGGTCGCTGGACTGGAATAATGTAAACGGGGTATAAGGTGTTTTATCTCTTAGCGCAGTAATTTCTCTGGAACCATCGGCCTTCGGAATACAGTAATGTTTTCACACTACTAATAATAATACTAGTTTAATGGCTATTTATCTCGGAATAATAACGGGTTAGGGTACTACAGGGGTGAAACCGCGGTACACATCTAGTAGTTTAACATAGTTTCATTTCGGCTGATGCAGGTCTCGTAGTGTTTCATTATGATTGGTTACAGCCATGTGGTTAATTAAATTCAGATTAATGGTCATTTCGATAAATGTAATGTGTGTCGTTATTAATGTTATCGGACCACTGGGTCTGCGGCATTGTTCAAATTTATTGTAAACCTGTAATGGCAAATAGGATTTTATCACAAAAATTGTTCGTTTATTTGAATCCCACTAATATTATAAATGTCAAAAAGTATGGATGTTTGGATGTTTGTTGCTCAATCACGCCGTAACGTATGAACGGATCAGCCTGAAATTTTGAATACAGGTTAGATTATAGCCTGGAAGAACACATAGGCTACTTTTTATCCTGGGAAAATAACGGGAACGACGGGAACGGGAACTACGCGGGTAAAACCGTGGGGCACTGCTAGTATTTTATATATTTTGGACTGTTAACTTCTTTAATTTTTGAGCATTTTTAGGTAGCAGAAAATGTTATAAGTTTATGATTAGCGTGGGTAAATCTTGTGAAATCGCATTTCCGACATGCGTAATCCTCCTAATATTATAAATCTATGTTTGGATGTTGCTCAATCACGTCGTAACGTATGAACGGATCGGGCCGACGTTTGGAAAACAGATTTATAGCCTGGAAGAACACATAGGCTGCTTTTTATCCCGGAAAAGTAATGGGACCTACGCCGGTGAAACCGCGGGTCACTGCTAGTAGCAGTATATCTGTAGCTATATAAGTGACATAACTATTACGTTTTCACTTCAATTGTCAGGCCCTATGACTGCCAATTTTCGCCTGAGATAGCCTTTACCGAACTTACGGCTAGCGGTGAAAGCTCTTATCCCTTCTAACAATAATTTCTTAAATAAACTCAAACATTCCTAAAATAGTCAGTCAATCAATTGTGGAAACACATCAAGAAACGTTCTAAACAAAGTTTAAATTCGTTAAAAGTTTCAAAAACATTCTCAAAAAATCCACTTTATTTTACAGACCCGTTGTTTGTTTATTTCTGTACTCTTTCAATTTCAATTCCTGATATACTAATAATATAATAACAAAGTAGCAATTGGTGACCTTATCACTAAGAGCGATCTCTTCCAGGCAACCGCAGGATGGAAAATGCAGTATGTTTGTACTAGTTCGTTGAAATCTTACTGATTGGATTTGGATGAAATTTGCTACAAAAATGGATTGTAGTCTTAAATATAGTTATTTACTTTTATACACAAAATTTACTACTAGCTACTTTTTATCGCATGAAAGTTAGGGAACGGAAGCACGTTATTAACACAAACGGATCCCTATTTAGTTCTCTACATAAGTTTAGTAACTTTAAAATTCATTCCAATGACGTCACTCATCATTTTCCAATAACTTAATTCTCGATAAAAAATACTCATCCATGAAATCCACCCGCTTCGTACCAGGAATCGAAGAACTAATTTCCTGTAGATATCGGTTTCATTGCATTACAATTTCAAGAGGTTTTTAAAATCGCGGGTAGTCGATGAAAGAGTTTAAATTTCCGGTGAAAGAGTGAGGGTAGGATCGACAGTCGCGCGCCGATCACGGTCGCGAGTAGACGTGTGGGGCGGAAATTTAATTTTACTCTTTTACGTTGATTTTTGTCACTGATATCTGCAGATTCGTTGAAATCGGTGAATTTAAATTTGCTTGAAAAACTTTTCGTAGTCGATTTAGTTTTGCGATGTATTTAATTTCATCTATTGCACACATTCTTGGTGTATGGATTTCTTATTGCATCAAACTTGAGTTTAATAATAGAAAACTTCTTTTATTCCTTAAATACAGTACAGAGACACACTTGACAAGAACACATATTTTAAAGACATATTTGAGTGGGACGGAAAGCAAATCATATATATTAATGTTTGCCACCAAGGATTCAAAATAACAACTTACATTTTCTTATATATCTAATACAAATAAATCATTTCTTATCTCAGATGTTTCATATTTTTTATTTTTGTCACATGTTCACATTACGAACGGCCTAAGCATTGGCCAACCAAATTATTAAATGTAGTTACAAACGGTATGGCTGAAAATCATTCAGACCGCTAGTTAAAAGGCGCTGTTTAGTGAACAGACTAGACCACTAGACTGTTAATTGAACAGCTGATTAAGCTAAGTTGGCTAGTCTAGTCGCAAGTAAGCATTCATGCGTAAGATCCAATGAGTTCTGTTTTGTTGGGATTTACTATTCCATTGTTGGGTAATGCCAAGTTCAGTAATAGAGAGCTCCTCTTTGAAGGGATTAGCTTGTTGTTAAAGTAATTAGATCAGAAACTAAGTCGTATTGAGCCTTATTGTTGGCAGACGATGTAATCTCTTAGTTTTGTTTGGTTTGGTACTAGATTGGTTTGTTTTTACGAAATTTTGTACCAGGGTAACATAGAAAACCTGTGCATCGTCTAAAGGGGTACAAAGCGAAAACGATACGATTGTTGTCCTGATGCTAAGCGACGAAGCGATGGACCGTACTTACCTAGAAGAAACCGATTCACTCTCGTTTTGAAGACACCAGGATTGTGACCGTCGGGCAAATTGGATTCTGCATCTATAGAAATCATTAGATATAATATAAACTTCAGGCGCACGGAATTATGTCATCGTTGGGAAGAGTGAGCTCACTCTTCCCGTTCTAGTCGATTGTAGGAAGTTGTGAACGCCGGACGTTTTACCTATCACTAATTTACACATTATAATATACATAAATATAAAAAAATCTGTCGTCCTGTGCCTTCAGAAAGTGTTCTAGTAATTCACGAAGCACAAATAAATCCAAGGGAAATTACATTACATGTGAAAGTTTGTTACCAATTTCAAGATGTTCAGGACACATCCAATGATTTATATATCGATGGGATTCTTGATGACCTTTTACGCAGCTACTTTTACATTTTAAACACGTCTAAGTCATGGGACAGTATTATTATTTGCTTACGTGAATTTTGTGTATTTTCTTCAAAACGAATTAACAAAAAATGGCTATGTAGTTAATTTATACGCTGTAGAAGTAGGTGCGAGAGGTATACCAGCAAAATCTCTCTATAACCTGCTTAAAGACCTTGGCTTGTCCAGAAGTGCAGTAAGTTCTATACTAGAACGAGTATCTAAAGCTGCATTAGAAGGATCATATCGGATTTGGCTGGGCAGGGAGAGAAATACGAGTAGTGAAGGTGAGTGTTGACGTACGTCACCAAAAGGGGCCCCTTTTAAACCTACGCCCGAGTCACAAGTCTTGGGGTATACTTGAGATTTATCTCTCTGCCACACGATGGACCCGGCACCCGCACTGTGAATCCATGGAATGCTAAGAAGTACGTCTCTATTATTTTTTTCGTGATAAATAAACTGGCATCTTGCCCTAAGCTGAATTCTACGAACGGTGGACACGCGTCGTTGCCTCCATCCTACGCTCGAGTATTCGTCATGCACTTCAAGAGACATCGTGTTGACTAGGTCTGGACTTGGCACTACATTATAAATACGGTTTAATTCAGTTTTACAAATCTCTTCGTAATCACATTATTAATGTTCTGCGATGTTGTTTTATTTTAAACTGTTTTTTTTTCTTCTATGCAACGTGTTGTTTTGATAGTTTCGTTTGAAAAATGTACGCAATTAATCTATGTATGTGTTAACTTTTAATTCTAACATCTAAAATTATTAATCTGGATAACATAATGTAGCGTCGTCAATATAACTTATGCGCCAGATGGTTGGAAATATTTGCCGCCATTAACCATCAGACCGATTTAAACATAATTCCCGATTTCGTTACTTTCCCACGTTGAAAATGGAGTGTGTTATTGCAGACTATAATCCAACTGTGTTCCAAATTTAAACTCGATTTGTTCGTCAGTTGCGATGTGATTGAGCAACAAACATCAAATCTTTTAAAATTGTGATATTAGTAGGATTGTTTACATTTCAGATTATCTTCAAGTCTAGGGTGAATAGATTTTTTCTAGGCAAGCGCGCTCCATGGTCGACCGCATCGTCGCTTAACTTCAGTGGCGAAGTGGCGGTCGAATGTAAACTTATTATGGATAAAAATAACTTTAAAGACATGCGCTTCAAATAAAGGGTCTTTCAGTCCAGACGGACGCTCTAAAGAGCTTTATAAAGTGTTAGCTCTGTAAATGATTTCATAAAATGAGGTTTTTAATTCGGTTGTATTTTTTTTGTATGTCTATGTACGCATATTTTACGCGACAGCTCCGCCAAATGTGAATCAATTTTAATGTTTATTTTTTCGTTTGGTAGATCATAGTTCAAAGGTAAATACTAGCGACCCGCCCCGGCTTCGCACGGTTGCAATGCTGATACTAAATATACTAATAAAAATGGTTATTGTGGGTTATGCCTAAGAGATAGACGTATACCAAAATGAGCTTTTTTGTAGATCTTTTTAAAGTGTACAATACTACAGTACATTATTTTAATCTATCTCGTAGTGTTCAGCCAGCGTTTGCAATTTAAGCGCAAAAATTGTGTTTATTTATGAAATCATTTTAGAAATCTTAGAAATTATCAGTGTCTCTCTGCTGTACTATGCATGTATTCTACATAAAAACCTTCCTCTTGAATCATTCTATCTATTAAAAAAAACCCGCATCTAAATCTGTTTGGTTGTTTTAAAGATCTAAGTATACATAGGGACAGAGACATGCGGGAAGTGCCTTTGTTTTATACTATGTAGTGATAAACTAAAGTAAACCTATTAATGTGCAGTAAACGACGACAAAAACGAGACAATGGCCGCTGCCCACTAAAATTAGACGAATGCTCCACACAAATCATAGCGGGCCGACAAGCTGCAGTCGTTACATTCATTACATCGAAATAGATGCCGCGAATTTACGAAGCGACTCGGGAGAGACTCGTGTTGTCCCGCTTAGCGTAGTGGTTCCTTACCCTTTTTTAAACAACTTCAAAAATGGAAGAGGTTTTCAATTCTACTGTTTTTTGAAGTGAAAACTTCTTTAGGCGCGCCTAGACAGATTTTTCGTGGGTTGTGAAATGAATTCTAGCGTCACGCTCGGATATGATAATAAATCTTCGGGTAAACTCGGGACCATAGCCATTGGCTGTCTAGAAATGCGTCATCCAATGGGAAATGCTAAAAGGGCGTGGTCTACCCATCATGGCATGGCCATCTAGAAATGCATCAGCCAATGGGAAATGCTGATGCATTTCTAGATGGTCATGCCATGATGACCAGGCCACACCCTCCGGTTACACCCGTGTAGTTTCCAAAGTAAGCTATCAAATTCTGAGTTCTAAGTTTTCACTTCTATCGGCAGTTCCTATGACTGCCATTTTTTTCGTGAGTTTGTTACCACAAAAATGACTATTGACTGGGTGCAACCGATTTTGATTTAATTTTTTTAATAACTTTACTTTTTATACGCGCTGGAAAGACGAGCTCGGAGCGTTGGGCGATGGAAGCTCTGGACCAGACTAAGTGGAGAGAATTGGCCTTTAGATAGAGAACCTTTGCCCAGCAGTAGGACAATAGAGGTTATTTTAAAAAAATAAACTTTTTCGATTTAATTCGGTTGTATCGTTTTTCAGAGAGAAAAACAATTTTGAAGCTTTATTTTTGCATACTTTTTTTTTCAAAACGTAACTACCGATTGGAAGTTAACCAACTAAGCTCACACAGTTTTTTTTATTTTTATTAATCTGAGTTAGCTAGCGAAATAGCAGTGTTACCTAGTAGCAATTACATTAATTATATGTTAAAATTTACGACTGAGCTAATTTACTTGCAGTTGTGTCGCTTTTGTCGTTAGTTTAGACGTGGTCCACGCCTCTTCCTGTTATACCGGCGTCGCCGGATTTTGGGTACTCGTGTAGTGCACTCGAGAAGTACTTTGCCTCTTGAGCTATTCTAGAGTCAGCGCGATTGTTTGATATAATTGTAGCGTTACTTGGGCAGTACTTATGCCTTGCGCGTGTCTTTATATGTGAGTTGATATGATTATGATATCTGGCCCTACCATTTTCAGCTTCTATAACCTCTGGAGTGTGAAACTGAATCATCCGTGGATTTGCGAACCGTCATCCAACGGGACAATCAAGACATTATTTATTATTATAGTGAGCCCGATATGTCCCAATGTTGGGCAAAGGCCTCCCTACCCTCTTTCCATTTGTCTCTATCCAGTGCTATGTATTCGCTGATATTGGTCTAGGTCGTCCCGCCAACACTTTTTAGGTCTGCTGCAACGTCGCATCGACATACGCCTGAAAATTTACGACTGAGCGCTGGGTTTCTTGCAGTTGCTTCGTTTTTATAGTTAGCACAGATACTTTGGTCCACACCTCTTCCTGTTATACCGGCGCGGCGTCGGCGGATTTTGGGTACTCGTGTAGTGCACTCGAGAAGTAGGTACTTTGTCTCTTGAGCTATTCTAGAGCGCGATTGTTTGGAGGTGGGGTACTTGTAGCGTACTTGGGGTACTTGTGTCTTGCAGCTAGTGTCCTTATATTCAAAGTTCTTTATTCATAAATGTACAATTTATACGTCAAAAAACAAAAGTAAGAACATGCAAATTGTATACATTTTCAAAGTTTTAAGATAAACATTTCACTGTACGATAATTCATTAATATCCGAAACTCCAAATACTAGATTATAATTATTTTTCCGAGTAAAATTAAGTTTATGTTTTACTGGTAGCGCCCCGCGTTTATACCCGCGTGGTTTCCGTTATTTTTTCCTGAATAAAAAGTAGCCTATGTGTTCTTCCATACGATTTTCTATGTTCGGGATTTAATAAGCCCGATCCGTTGAGATATAAAAGAGCAACAAATGTCCAGATATTGACATTTATAATATTAATAGGTTCACAAGATAGATTTGCTTAGTTTGGGGTCAGATGGTGTTGTGTGTGAATTGTCCACCAATATTTATTTTATTATTTATTTTTATTAATGTGCAACATTGTGCACATGTTACTAAAAGCAAAAAAGATAACAAAAACAAAACACATGGTTCTTCAAAATTCGCATCATTAAATGTTCAGCATCTAGTTAAGTCTAACTGAAATTCGCTTTCGCAGAACGCGGTCCCATGTCTAATTCAAGAGCTTTCAGAGGAGCGCGACGACCGCAGGCCCGGAGCCCCGGGGCTTCGGGGCTCGTGTTTAGTTCTGTATATATGATAAAGAAAATTATTGTAGCGACCGGACTGTAGTAATGGATGTTAGATTTTTTTTTAATATGTAGAGTGGTGACTAGACTATCAGGACATGTTTGTGTCTGATGATAAGCAATATGCAACACATAGAGCAATTTATTGCCGCGGTTGCGAACACGCAGCTTCTGTAAAATGCAGATAGATAGATATAATAAATTTGTATATATATATATGTAAAAATTGAAAGCACAACTCACGGCGCGTTTCACGCACTGCCGCGTTCGCGAGCGTCGCGGTTGCTGCGAAACCGTGAAAATAAGCGGTCTCGTGAGTTTTCACCCGCGGCGGGCGCGGATGAAAATCCGCTCCATGAGTTCTTAGCTAATGTGACGCGCAGCTAATGAAACACGTGTCCAAATTATTACCTAGCACAGCACTACGCTTGCCATCCAGAGATATATAGATGCTTACCACACAGATCTAGTGCGGGTTGGCGGATGACGATAACGAATCTTTTTAAAATTATTTTAAACGAAAAAAAAACGACTCTAATTTAAAATTCAATTCAGACATTCGACCAAATTTCATAAGAAGCTAACAAACATTATGTCGCCCAGATAAATAGAAGGAAGTTTTAGTTAGTGTTTTTTCGTTCCTATTTCAAAAACCGCCACACCTATTTCGATGTTCGATTCACCCTTGAACTATGATCTACTATAGGAACCATACAACAAAGGAAGAACCATCAAAAACAATGGGCAGCTATCGCGTAACATACATACAATAATAAAACATGCAACCGAATTGAGAACCTTCTCCTTTTTTGAAATCGATTAAATACTCAAAAGTACTGGACGTCTACTCTCTTTCTACGAAAACGTAATTTCGAAATAAACTCGCGACTTACCTACTTCGATCCTTTGTTTTGTCCATTTAAATGTTCTAAGCCTGCTCTAATTAAGGCCGATTTAAACTAAACGAACATAGAGCTAGAGCTGGAACAAGAGCGTTCTTTCTCGATCTTTTAGTGTAAACGAAAGATCGTTCTTAGCGTTTTCCATAATATATATTCCATAGAATCTTTGCGAACGCAAACAAAACAACGAAAGAATGTTCTACGTTTGTTTACACCAAATGAATTTGATACAGTGGTTATAGAATGAGCATTCGCTCGTCTGATGTAAATCGGCCTTTAGAGTGTGCTTAGAACATTTAAACGTCAAACAATGTTCTATCAAACAAAATGAAGTAGAACCGGGGGTCTACCGCCGAACGAAAAATGTCATAGCTTTGATGTTTCTCTCTCTTTTCTTTTCGCTTGAAATGATAGAGACAGCATTAGCAAAGCGATAGCCGATTTAGTTAGGCGGTAGAAGCGCCGGAGTAGGAAAGTCGCTAGCTTTTGTTCGAAATTACGTTTTCGTAGAAAGAGAGTAGACGTCCAGGTTCCGGGGAGATTCGAATGTGCTACATCACGTTTGTCACATAAAACTATATAGTTACACTGCTATATAATTATACAGCAAGTTCTTAGATAGTGATGGTACAGTGAAGATAAAATTGTAAAAAAATCACATCGTTCATTAATTACAATTGTAATAAATACATATAAATATAGTGTTTGACAGTTATTTGTACAATCATTATTATCGTACAGTTAAAAGTTAATTTGTAACTTTGAAAATGTAAATACCTACTATTTGTATGCTATTTCTTTTCTATTATTTTTTGACCGTTAATTGACGTGTAAATTGTACATTTATAAATAAAGAATTTTGACTTTAAACATATTTCTACGTCAATGTTAAATACAAATAATGATATGTAATATAGTGTGACAAGCGAGAACAACCATCCGGAGTGTTTTAATGACGACACATAAATTTCCACAACTGAACTGTCATTCGTTTTTCCTGTCACCAGTTCTGACTAAAGCCAGTTGTCTTGAAGTATTACCACCTGGCTGCATCGTAAATTCTGTACAGCTATTTTAATATTATTAATTAACTAGGGGTGCTCACTGTTTTACCCGCTTCGTTCCCGTTATTTTCCCGGGATAAAAGTACCCTATGTGTTATTTCAGACTACAACTACAATTGCAAATTACAAACCAATCCGTTCAGACGTACCGATGGAGTTGAGCAACTAACAGACAAATATTAGTAGGATAGGATAAGTGTGCACTTGATCGCCATCTCGCCTAATATGAGGCTACAATGTGACGCTAGAATTCAATTCACAGCCCACGAAAAATCTGTCTGTGGCGCGCCGAGAGAAGTTTTCACTTTAAAAACACTAATATTAGTGTTTTTAAAGTACAAACACGGTAAATTGTTAATAAGATCAACTCAAACCAGATAAAAATACACCTAACCAGTATAATAAGCAGCTGTAAAATATCCCAGTGGGTACCTATATTTAAATTTCAACTTCGAAGATTTTCGTGGTTCGGATTTTGCAAGTTTGCTTGGAATGATTGTTTTATAGAGTAGGCAATAATAAACGTCGGGCAAAGTGCTCGGTCGTATCTGGAGTTGGCCGATAGCGGCTGGGGTGAAAGTGTCTGAAAGTGCAGACTGAATCAGCAAACATATTATACCTCTTTACATAATTACCAGTTTAGCAAAACTCAAACATACCGATGTAACTACATCTACGATTGTGAAGAATTGTATTTTGTTTATAGTATAGAGCAGTGGTTCCCAAACTTATTTTGTCTACTGCCCACTTTGTGAATAAATAAATTATTCTTTAGCGCCAAAAGAGGCGGCCTTATTGCTTGAGAGCAATAAGGCCAAACAAAACAAAAAAATTGGCAGTCATAGGAACTGCCGATAGAAGTGAAAACTTATAACTCAGAATTTGATAGCTTACTTTGGAAACTACACGTGTGTAACCGGAGGGCCTGGCCTCGGCATCATGGCATGGCCATCTAGAAATGCGTCAGCATTTCCTATTGGCTGATGCATTTCTAGATGGCCATGGCATGATGCCGAGGCCACGCCCTTTCAGCATTTGCCATTGGCTGACGCATTTCTAAATGGCCAATAGCCATGATCCCGAGTTTACCCGAAGATTTCTTATCATACCCGAGCGTGACGCTAGAATCCAATTCACAGCCCACGAAATATCTGTCTAGGCGCGCCTAAAGAAGTTTTCACTTCAAAAATCGAGAAGAAGGAGAGAGTTGTTCTAGTTATGTAAGGCTTTAATGTCAGATAATTAAGTTCAATCGTAGCGAAGCTGTCCAATAGGTGAAACTCATAACTATCTGTTATGTACTCGTGAATTCGTCGTGTAGAATTTGGAATGAACGAATTCCCTGAGGATCTCGGCGTATTTCGGGATGAATACACTATCGAATGTGCTATTCCGGATTATAATAATGTATCTTGAATTCAACATTTCAGTCTGATCAGCCTTTTCAGACTATTTTTATAAAAAAAAAAATCATGTTCACGAAAACGAAATAAAAAACATGTTTATAATCTTATATATAAAATTCTCGTGTCACAGTGTTAGTTACCTTACTCCTCCGAAACGACTGCACTGATTTTTACCAAATTTTATATGCATATTCAGTAGGTCTGAGAATCGGCTACTATCTATTTTTCATACCCCTAAGTGATAAGGGTTGTTCACACCTACATTTTTTTTTAAATTTTTGGATAACATTTTTTTTTGTAATGTGGCATTTAAAAAACAAACATTCCTAAATGTTTACCCTTTTTTCACCAACCCCTATTTTTTAATAGTCATTTTAGTAATTTGACAGTGAACACCTAAACGGCGGGACCGATTTGAATGATTTTTTTGTGTGTGTACAAGTGGATTCGAGGATGGTTTAGATTCACAAATAAGCCCGGCAGATGGCGCTGCATCTGCGCTGGCAGTGTCTATGTTATGATCCGAGCGAAGCCTGAACGGGTCGCTAGTAACATTTAATAACAACGACCATTGTTAATCTTTACAGCAAAAACTGTTGGGGTTAAATTTGGTACATAGATAAGATAATAAATAGTCTGGAATAGCAGATATACTACTTTTTGTTCCGGGAAATACGAGGGTGAAACACCATATGCCACTAATATACAGATACCAGAAAATAAATACGAGAAAGAAAAGATTACGGTAACTTGTACATGGTCCAAGTTTACGTACGTTTACGTAATTTTGCCGTGTTAAAAATGCCTACGTGCTAGATCCACACTAGAACCTAACCATGTTTCAAATTAACACCTCATCGGTTCAGGCGCTCCGCCGTGATTGAGCAACAAAAATCCAAACTTTCTTTCATCGCATTTATAATTTTAGTGAGATGTGGAATGTTTGGAAATGAGGAAATAAAATCTCCTGCGACAAATAACCTGTTATTTTTAGCAATTATAGTCAGTTAACTAATTGCTTAATTTATTTAGAGACCCATACTAATTAAATTAACCGTCCGCCAGTAACGCTTGTCAAACGTAATGGGCAAGTTATTTTGACAGACAATATGCGAGGGATTGGTGCGAGTGTCGGCGAGTAACGGCTTACTGAATTAACAATGGATTCATTATTATATTTGTTCATTGATTAGTTATTTGTTCACTAAATAGAGATAGCGTTTGGAGCTCTTAGGGGGCGTCCATAAATTACGTGAGGTCTTTTTTTTAATTTTTTGTCCCTCCCTCCCCCTCTGGTGAGATGTCGTGAGATTTTATTGAACCCCCTCCCCCAACCTCACGTGAGATTTTTCAAGATGTAGGTTTCTTACGTAAACACGTTAGATTGTTTTATTCTTTGTGTTCTATTTGAGTATTCATTTATTTTTTTGTTTCTCGACCCACAAAATGGTTTTCAAAGTCTGAACATATGAAACAAATAAAAGTACTCAATAATTGGTTTATTTTGATGCTTGAGATATAGGAGATATATCAATTAGTACATTGTCGTTTACAGACACATAAAATATGGTTTCGTTGTTGAGTAGGTAATGATTTTTTTTGTGCGACGTCGCGACGCCGACGGCGTCGATTCAGCCCGAGGGGCGTTCGTATTACGATTATGTTTAAGATTAAATCGTAAGCATGTACAATCTGGATTAAATGGACCAAAATAGTATTTTTTTTTTGTTTCAAGGAAAATAAATTGCGTGATATTTGCCGAGACCCCCCTCTCTCCAACGTAAGATTAGATGAGATTTGACTCGACCCCCTCCCCCCCTTAAAACACCTCACGTAATTTATGGACGCCCACTTATTTACTTGTGCACTTACATAACAATGGTTTGATGTTATTTTTAATTCCTTAAGTCAATAGATAAATGCGTATAATTCTAAAGTAGTGTCTAAAATTAGAAATAAATAACAGTCAATATAATGTGAGATAGTAAGATGCGTGCGCAAGTCCGACTCCCACTTGGCCGGTTTTACTGATTTACTGGACTTTTCGTGGCTCGGAAAAGCAATATCGTTTCATGTTCGATGTTCCAAAGACACGAACGAAGAGCTCGAAGGCTCTTTTAATACTTTATAATAAGAACGTCTAGGCTGTGGAATGCATCTGAATGGGTTTTTCCTGATGGTTTAAATCTTGGTCTCTTCAAATCGAGAGTAAATCAGTTTCTTCTGGGTAATCACGCTACATCGTAGACCGCATCGTCGCTTAACATCAAGCGAGATGGTGGTCAAGTGTAAACCTATAAAAGTAAAAAAAAAATTGTCAGTCATAGGAACTGCCGATAAAAGCGAAAACTTATACCTACCTATTCAGTAATTCAGAATTTGACAGCTCACTTTGGAAACTACGCGAGTGACATGGGAGGGCGTGGCCATGATCATGGCCATCTAGACGCTGCTGACGCATTTCTAGATGGCCAACGGCTATGGTCCCGTGTTTACCCGAACATTTCTTATCATTACCGAGAGTAACGCTAGAATTCAATTCACAGCCTACGAAAAATCTGTCTCAAGGCCAAAAGAAGATTTACGAAAAACTTGTATCGATCGTAGATCGCTCGCAGTGCGGCCACAGCCTAGATTCCGCTCCAGTTCCTTTGGCAGCCTCTTGAATACCACTGAATAAATCCATTGTCTCCGCTGCGCTGGCTCCGGCGCCGCTCGCACGCACTATCGGTCGCTTATTGTTTTGGGTTATCTCCTTTAAAGGGACCCCATCGTTTCATGGTTGATGTTCCGAAGACTAACAAACTTTGAATCTACTTTTGTGACTTTTTGAAGTGAAAACTTCTTTTGGCGCGTCTAGACAGATTTTTCGTGGGGTGTGAATTGAATTCTAGCGTCACGCTCGGGTATGATAAGAAATCTTCGGGTAAACTCGGGATGCTAGAGCGAGGGCCGTCTAGAAATGCGTCAGCCAATGGGAAATGCTGAAAGGACGTCATGGCATGTCTATCTAGAAATGCGTAAGCCAATGGGAAATGCTGACGCATTTCTAGATGGCCATGCCATGATGGCCAGGCCACGCCCTCCGGTTACACCCGTGTAGTTTCCAAAGTAAGCTATCAAATTTTGAGTATAACTTTTCACTTCTAGCGGCAGTTCCTATGACTGCACAATTTTTTTTTAACTATTGAAGGTTTACACTTGACCGCCATCTCGCCTAATTGGGATTGGAAGGAAAAAAAGGGAGTAGGATTCCGGAGAATCCGATCCAAATTGCTGCCTAGCTAAATCGTTGGCGGTACTGTGCAGTGATGAACAAGCGTGCTGATTGTAATATCCTGTCTTGCTCGCTTCGTCTACTGCTTATAATATAAGGTACATAAAAATAAAAAAAATGATGCATGATGCGCACTGTTTCGACGGTTGTTAATATTATTTAATTTATGATTTAGTGTTTTCTTATACAATCACACTTATATGATCTAATAGTTGTCACTACAAGCTGAGTTTTCGGCGCGTAGCATGACTGTCGATATCAACTTGAAACAAACACACAGATTTGTGATATAAGTCATTTTTCTATAATATCATGTAATCTGAGTGTGACGTGGTCAAGTAAGCGTTGTCGTGATCATCGTGGAAAGACATATATTTGTATACGTCATTATGGAAATGACGCTGTGAAATATATGTATGTATATGTAATCTGCTTTGATGATATGTAGGTACTGGACGTAAGCACAAAGACACTACGTACTTTTACATTGTTTTGCTATCCTGTTCTCAATTTACTCCCGACTTCGCCTACACATAATTTAGTTTATACGAAAAAACAAAAACCGTTTCAATTTAAAATTAAATACATACACTCGACCGAATTTCATAAAAACCTATCACTGAGTAGTCTAGAATCTAGTTTTTTGTTCATATAATTTCAGAAACCGCCACACCGATTTCGATAGAATTTATATGGAACCTCTGAACTATGATCTGCTAAATAAAAAAATAACTATCAAATTCGATTTAAGTTGGCGGAGCTATCGTGTAACGTACATACAAAAAAAAATACAAGTGAATTGAGAACCTCCTCCTTTTTAGAAGTCGGTCAAAAACAGGTTTATTTTCGTTTTACACAAAGCACCCGCAACTCATCAGTGCAGCAAGTGGGCCGTCTCCGATAATGCACTGCGTCCGTCATTGCCCACGTGCTAATTATACCGATCACTCCATCAATTGTTTGGCAACACTGTACGCGGCGACAAATGTCAATACTTGCCATTTCTAGACGTCAATCTGACATATGGCATACTGAGAGTGAGTGAAACCCTACTAATGTTATAAACTAGCAGCGTCCCCGCGGTTTTACTCGCGTTATTCCCGTTCTTTTTTCGGAATAAAAAGTTAAAAGCCGATGTGTTAATCCAGGTTGTCGGCTATAAGACTTTTACTACCAACTACCCCAATAACGGTTAACCTTGAAAATATAACGTTTAGTCAAGAAACCGTCGGTCATTAAATATTTTAACACAGATATTGTAAACTGTTTTATCTGTTCGTTGCAGGTAAGTGCGAGTCAGCGCTGTTTACCGGCTCGAACGCGCAAGTCATCTGCCTGTAATCAGTCTCGGGCTGGTCTGGTGGGAGTTGGGAGGGAGTGGTAGGGGGGAGGTTTGGTAAGATTTTGTATCTATAGTTGGATTTCAGGTAATACTTTTAGGTAAGTTACTGACAATCGTGCACAAAAAAAATTCAAGATGTTTTTTTATAGTATAGAGGGACGAGACGAGGAGCACATGTGACTGATGGTAAGCAACAAGCCTACCACACAACAGCACAGGGATACAGGTATTGGAACATGAAGGGTCCAAATCATTACCTAGCACTGAACTGCGCTTGTTACTCAGATATATAAAGAGTTTTTCTCCATGTAATTTTACTGGAAACATTGTCCTTTAAACCGGAACACAGTAATGTTTTCACAGTACTCCTTAGCGGCAGAATAACTGGCAAAGGTGTGGTACTTCCCCAGGCGGACTCTGCAAAGAGCCCTACTACTACAAAATATGTACCTAAAAGAAGATAAGATACCTTTAATTTCTATGAAAACATTGCGTTTCAAACCGGAATACAGTGACGGTTACACTAGGCGATTACAGCTCGGCGGTTTATACTAATAATTTCAACAGAGAGCTATAATAATACACACGTGTATGACTGTATGTATGTAAAGTTATTGTAGTGGTAGGACTCTTAGCAGAGTCCGCCTGGGGAAGTACCACACCTTTGCCAGTTATTCTACCGCCAAGCAGTAATGGGCAAACATTACTGTGTTCCGATTTGAAGCGCAATGTTTCCAGAGAAATTACAGGGCTTAGAGATATAACAACTTAAATCTCTGGGTGACGAGCGCAGTGCAGTGCTAGGTAATGATTTGGACTCTTCATGTTCCAATAGCTGCGTGTCACTGTGCTGTTATGTGGCAGGCATGTTGCTTACCATCAGGCACATGTCCTACTCGTCTCGTCACTCTATGCTACAAAAAAAAGGTTATCTGTGTAACCACCGCACCTGCTAGATAATAAAGCCTTTGATTGATTGAATGACAGATTATTTGTTATTATTGAAATGAGCAACATTGCAGAAATATTTGTATGATATTCATCTGTCCCTCGCATAACACTTGTCCAGCCCCAAACTAAATGTAGTGGAAGGCTGGTAGGTATCTTTGCAGAGTCCGCCTGGGGAAGTAACACACCTTTGCCAGTTATTCTACCGCCAAGCAGTAATGTGCAAAGCTCACTGTGTTACGATATGAAGGGCTATGGTTCCAGAGAAACTGGGCATAGATATAAAACATCTTCTATCTTTAGATGACGAGCGCAGTGTAGTGATAGGTAATGATTTGGACTCTTCATGTTCCAATAGCTGCGTGACACTGTGCTGTTATGGGCGCACGTCTGCCCATTGCCATCAGGCACATATCCTGCTCGTCCCTTCACTCTGTACAATAAAAAAAGTAAGGAAAGCTTGTTATGGCAACCAAACAGTTGATATTCCACTATTCTATTTGCTACTAATATTATAAAACCCATAGTTTGTATGAAGGTGTAGATGATAGATGAAGTTTTCATGCAAAAATAACTGGATAAATCTGGATAAAATTGCTATGGATAATTTGCTAGTGACCTATCTTATAGTCTGGAAACACATACACTACTTTTTGGGACAATACTCGTTGACCAAGTAAGTAAAAAGTGTAGCTTAGAAATTCGACCCGAACTAATGCAAAAATAAATTAAAAATACTTGATTCATTTACAATAAAAAAACACTTTATAAACTCCATCGTAACTCGTGAAAAATATTTTAGGTTACCTTACAATTTGTTTTTACCTTTGTATTAAGTAATTACAAATAAATTACGTATGTCATAATATAAAAATGAGTCAATATGACAATAATTAATTTACAATTAAATTCGAATTGAATTTCTACTTTTTTTTATCAATTTCAATTAACTTCTTAATGGACTCTGATGACTATTTTACAGTACTTACTAATTTCTTTTAAATATTTTACATCTTAATTCTATGTATTTTTTAATGTAACACTAAATACGTACGGTACGTAATATTCATCTCATGACTTTATTAAATTACAAAAACAACAATCGCACGCAAACTTCTCAAAAAAAACAATTCACCACTCACACAGTTTCGTATCAAGTTCAAACTAATCTATGTAGTATCAGTTTATTATCAAAGTTACGTCATGCAAGCGGTACCATCGATAAGTAGTTCTGCTCCGTTCACACCAGGAAATATATCGCTCGCAATTATACAAATAAAACTGGCCACTTCCTTAGGATCTATTATTTGTCCGTTTGGCAAATTCTCCGCTATTCTGTCGTATTCAATTTTCTGTAAACTCGCGTCTTTGATATTCAAATTTGCTAGTATATTCGTCCTCGTCATTCCCGGGCTTATTGTGTTAATTCTCACTCCTTCGGCTAATAATTCCGGGGCTGAATGCTTCGCCATTAACGCTAGCGCTGATTTCGTTACTATATACGGGAGGAATCCCGGTTTAAATCGTTTTGATAAAGATGAACCGATGTTTACGATGTTTCCTTTCGTTTTTATCAAATGCGGTAATGCTTGCTGGGATAGGTGGAAGGGTACTCGAAAGTTTATGTTCATCACTTCATCAAAAGCGTCCATTGATCTGTCGTGTAGGGATGAAAGCACTATTTTGCCAGCGCAGTTCACAAGAATATCGATCTTTCCAAATGTTTCAACTGTTCTGTTAATCACTTTTTCGCAGCTGCCTTCTTTTGTTAAGTCTAGGAGTAGGCATAGGGGAACGTGGTGGAGTGTTGTGCATTTCTCTGCTATGCTCATGAGTCTTCCTTCATGTCTGCCGATGAGGGTTAGCTTCGCTCCGTATCCAGCGAAAGCTATCGCCGTTTCTGCGCCGATCCCCGAACTAGCACCTGTTATTATCGCAACCTTATCTACCAAGTCGATTTCTTCCATGTTATTCTTGGTCACTGCTTCTACCGTTGGGTTTTTTATTAACTCTTCTTTAAACTTATCTTTATATTCGAAATTTATTTTGCCAACGTGCACGTTCAGATTTATCAGTTCCTTTCACTTATCACAATTTATTATGACTAATCACTATTTTTAGTCTTATTTTAGCCTTATTGGTATCGCAGAAACGCGCCTGTTTCTGTCGCTGGTTGCTTTGTAACTGATAATGTTTCGTCGAGGTCGTGCCTTATCGCCGTATTTAACTGTTTGTTTTTGCCTATGTGCAGAGAT
The DNA here is from genome assembly GCA_963693475.1 of Ectropis crepuscularia. Lineage (NCBI taxonomy): Eukaryota > Metazoa > Arthropoda > Insecta > Lepidoptera > Geometridae > Ectropis > Ectropis crepuscularia. Next base: position 1,933,575 of record OY856365.1, on the reverse strand, counting down.
AATTTTATTTACGGGTGTGTGTTTACTAGTTCTTATAAATGTGTTGTCTTTTGCGATTACTTAATTGTTAGGTATTTATTGATTCCGTTCGTGGATACTTGGTTAGTTCATGCCGAAAGGTAGGATATGGTATTATCCACTCAACATCTTTGACCATATACGCGAATGAATTATACTTTTTTTTTTATCAAAGATTATCTTGCCTTGATGTAAAGCGACGACGCAATCTAAGATGGAACGCACTTAGAATAAACCGATTCACCCTAGATTTGAAGACATCTAGGTTACTAATGCAATATGTTTTGAATTATATTTGGTCTTATAACCCACGTGTTGGAATCGGGCTACCAAACCCTTAAAGAATCTTACTAATCTAGATCGTAGATCTAGTCGCTTCGTCTACTTATCTATTGCATACTGATTTAATCTCTTCTTGTTCAGAAATTCGCGTGTTGTTGTACTGCAATAGGCATGCGTACATGCATGAGGCCACAAGTTCACATTCAGTGAGGTCATGGTATATTTCTTTCTTTGCATAATCATACTTATATTATTAATGCGAAAATTTGGTTGTTTGTTGCTCAATCACGTCGGAACTTCTGAATGGATCGGGTTAATATTTGAAACTTAGATAGATTGTAGTCTGGAATAACCAGTAGGCTACTTTTTATCACGGGAATACTCCCGTACTTTATACAAAGGGAACGGGAGTTACGTGAGCAAAAGGGCGGAGCTCTACTAGTAGTAATTGTATGTTATAACAATTAGTTTTTGCCCGTCAGATAGCTTGTAAGTTGTTTAATTCCTTTTTTTAAGGGCATTGGATATTGTATTTAAACAAATAATAATCATATGAAATTTCGGATGTAACCACAAAGCACCAGTAGCCACCACTTACACCAGCATGTAAGTGAATGAACATTTATTTGCGATATAAAATTATTTTATCTTTTTTACACAAAACGGTTTCGTATAGATAACGTTATAAGATACAAGATTATAAGTCTTACTTTTCGCAGAATAATGACAGATAATTTAGCTATCATTCTGTGCACGTCATATTGTGCAATAATTGAAACAGGACTTTCGTATCTTCGAATTTTAAAAGTAATCGCTCAATTGTATTAGTAAAAATCGTTTATTTCAGGATCTAGATAGGCGCTTCCTTGATATTGTATCAGTCACCTATACATACTACATATTGATTATTGTTTTGAGCCATCGCAGTTATCCTACTATCCTAACCGAGAGTCGTGGGTTTAATGGGTGGGTAGGAGAACCCACCCAGTGTAAATATTTGTGTGATTAATATAAATATTTGTAGTGTCTTCATTTTGATTTTGGTAGATCAGAGTTTAGAGGTGGTCCTTTATACATTTTATCGAAATCGATGTGGTGGTTTTTCGAAATATGAATAAAAAACTAAAATTTCCTTTCAAATACCTACTTCGATGATTTAGTGATGGCTCGAAATGAAACTTGGTCGAGTTTCTGAATTTAATTTTAAATTGAAGTCGGGTTCTGTTTGTTTAGGTGAAAATGAATTATATACAAACTGAATTAAGTTCGAAAAATATTAAATAAAAATAATTTAATAATAACTATTTAGAGTTCCAATTAAGTGTAAAAACTCATGTTATCAAAGAAAGTGTGTACGAGTACTTTGGCACTTCTCTACGCAGACTTTCAAAAGATTCCTACTATAGCGTATAAAATAAAGATAAAAATAAAATAGTTCATATTTTTTAAATCATAGCGAGTCCCAAATTGCAGAGTATTTTGAATAAAAAAAACTGAACATGCAATATGCAAAACACATAGGGTTGGCATCGCATCGCAACACTCAATGCATATATTTCAAAATGTATTTCTAAAATCAATGCCATTCACTACTTCAGCTTTTCTATTCCGGACACTATGGCACAAAGAGAGCAATACGCCTAGGCTTGTGGAACGCGTTGCCTGAGTGGGTGTTTCTCGATGATTGTAATCTTGTTGTTTTCAAGTCGAAATTGAATCGGTTTCTTTTAGGTAAGTCCGCGTCGTCGCTTAACATCAGGCGAGATTACGTTTAAATGTAAATTTTTGGCAGTTTAAAAAAACAGGTCCGGCGTCTGATTGTGAGCAACACGCCTGCCCATAACGGTACATTGCCACTTAACGAAGGGTAAGTTAGGTTAGCAGTAGTTTTAACGTAACTTTACTGTCTACAGTGCACTATGCCCGTCACCCGGTAATATTTTGTTTTATCCATACTAATATTATAAAAAGTAAATGAGTTTTTTTTGTTTGGACGCGATAATCTCAGAAATTATTGGATCGATTTCTTATAGCTACATGTTTGGCGAATACCGGAAAACAATTGGGCAGAAATCACCACTGCTTGGTGTCCCAACATCTAAGCCTCTGGTCGACCCAGACGAAGGTGGCGAACTAGTATTGCACGATAGAAACTGGGCCACCAAAGCCGTAAATCGGTCTATCTGGAAGGAGGGAAGAGAAGCCTATGCCCAGCAGTGGGTGAAACTAGGCTACTAATTTTAAAAAAATAGTTTGCTCTTGACCGCCGTCTTGTCGTTGTTTAACTGAAGCTATGACGCGATCTACGATAGTGCATACATACCTAGGAATCGATTCACTCTCCATTGTAAGACATCCAGATTATATCGATTGAGTGACGCGAAATTAAAAAATGTATACAGTGTATATACTAGCAATGCCACGTGGTTTCATCAATGTTCCGTTCCCGTTATTTTCCGGCCTTGAGAAATAGCTTCATCATCTTCATCACCATCATTATCTTCACCAGCCCGTGGTCGTCCACCGCTGGACATAAGCCTTTCCAATGTTGTGGCCAACAAATCCGGTCCTCGGCTCTCCGCATCCATGAAGAAGTAGCTTATGTGCTACAATTTACCTGTGTTCTAAATTTAAATCTAATACGTTCAGCCGTTTCGACGTGCTCGAGCAACAAACATCCAAACTTTCGAATTTATAATATTAGTACCATTTAGTAAATATTCGTCAAGAATAAAAGAGCGTGATGGCAGCCCTAACAGCGCAGCAACATACCCCGTGTCGAAATGAGAGCGCACCAGCTAGATCAAAACTCGACGGAGCGCGAATGTGTTGCCAGAAACAATGGAAGCAGTAGTGCGCGTTTCACCGCGTAGGGTACCTACCGTGTCACGGCGGACGTACGCTTGTTCTGTGTGTTAGCAGCTTTCAGCGGGGTCGAGACTTTCAGGAACTCATGTTTTCAGATTAATTGTAGTACGATACAAATTTGGGTTCCCAAACGTTCAATGTATCATATTTCCTACTATCTTACTAGTATTATAAATGCGAGTGTTTGCATGATTAGATGTTTGTTGCTCAATCACGTCGAAACATCCGTTTATTGTCCGTTATTCCGTCTCCATAATATCAAGTCTCTGTCTGGAAGACAAATGCGAAATTCTTTTTTGCTGTTTGTATTTTAAAAGTTGTATTGAACAAACTTGCCTCTTCGGAAGAGATCGTTTTTAGTGTTAAAGTCGCCGGTTGCTACATTTTCTTATATATCATTTTCTTCTCACTACCTCCAATGCTGAAACCTGATGGGACACTGGCTCACACTGCAACGGAGAAAGCAAACTTGTTTGCAACTCAGTTTGCGGAATCTTCGCGTCTAGATGCTGGTAGCGCGACACCTCCTACTCCACCTGGCTGTTCGACTTTTATGTCAGAGATACGCATTCGCCAAAAGGAGGTTCGCAAAGTGCTACGCAATCTGGACGTGAATAAAGCCAGTGGCCCAGATGGTATTCCTGCTCTAGTATTGAAGGCTTGTGCGCCTGAGTTGTCACCGAAATTGACACGCCTATTTAGACTCTCTATCCAAACTGGGCTAGTACCGAAGTCTTGGAAGCTTGCCAATGTGCAACCTGTGCCCAAAAAGGTAGTCGTGCTGACCCTGTCAACTACAGGCCCATCTCAGTCACGTCCATACTCTGCAAGACTATGGAACGTGTCTTAAACCACAGGCTCCTGGCATACCTAGAATCGAACGACCTCTTCAGTGACCAGCAATACGGGTTTCGCCGAAACCGGTCCACCGGGGATATTCTAGCGTACGTCACTCACATCTGGAGTGAAGCTATTGAGAAACACGGGGAAGCACTTGCAGTCTCCCTGGATATCTCGAAGGCTTTCGACAGGGTTTGGCATGATGGCCTTATAAGCAAGCTTTCTAGTTATGGTTTGTCTTCTGGGTTCATTGCTTGGATATCGGACTTCTTGAGGGATCGATCCATACGAGTCGTCATTGATGGCTGCTCGTCGGATCAAATGGGTATCAATGCCGGAGTCCCACAAGGGTCGGTACTCTCTGCGACGCTCTTCCTGCTACATATCAACGATCTGTTGAAACCCGGTATCTTTGGGTAAGCAGATGATAGCACCGTTGTAGAGAGTTACATATCTAGCGCGAGAGCCACTGGGCAGCAAACTCAGGTACTGAGAGAGAGTCTGATCGAGCGTTTGGGCTTGACCCTTGATGCGGTGTCCAAATGGGGCGATGCCAATCTGGTCAAGTTCAACGAGAGTAAGACGCAGGCGTGTCTGTTCTCCGCTAAAAGGAGTCCTTTCCAACTGACTCCAACTTTTAGAGGTGTATCCGTGCCGGTCTCTGACCGTCTTGAACTATTGGGCGTTACTTTGACCTCTACGCTCAACTTTGGCTCGTTTATCGAGTCCAAGGCTAAACTTGCTGCCAAAAAACTTGGTGTCCTCTCAAAGGTGCGAAGGTACTTCAAGTCTGAACAGTTGCTTACACTATATCAAGCACAGATTCGCTCCTGTATGGAGTACTGTTCGCACCTTTGGGATGGATCGGCTAAGTATCAGCTGGAGGCTCTGGAATCGATCGAGAGACGTGCCAAAAGGCTCATAGGCAACGACACTCTTGTGCGAAAAAGACTTCAAAGTCTTGAACATCGCCGAAAAATTGCTAGCGTATCAGTTTTTATCGGATACACTTCGGAGAGTGTGCGACTGATTTGCATGATCTGATACCACCTTGTCCTTTTTTTCTATCGGAATGCTCATAGCTCGAGAAAGCGACATCGTTTCATGGTTGATGTTCCAAAGACACGAACGAAGAGATTCGACTCTACTTTTGTGATAAGAACGTCTAAACTGTGGAATACGTTGCCTGAGTGGGTTTTCCCCGATGGTTACAATCTTTGTGTCTTCAAATCGAGAGTGAATCGGTTTTATCTAGGTAAACACGCTCCATCGTAGACCGCATCGTCGCTTAACATCAGGCGAGATGGCGGTCAAGTGTAAACCTATAGAAGAAGGAGCGTGTTTACCTAGAAGAAACCGATTCATTTTCGATTTGAAGACACAAAGATTGTAACCATCGGGGAAAAACCACTCAGGCAACGTATTCCACAGCCTAGACTTATCACAAAAGTAGAGTCAAATCTTTTCTTTCGTGTCTTTGGAACATCAGCTGCCAAAAAACTAAGTGTTCCCTCAAAGATGCGAAAGTAAAACAAGGGCAAGGTGGTATTAGATAATGCAAATCAATCGCACACTCTCCTAAGTGTAGACAAAAATAAAAAAAAATTCGGCGATGTTCAAGATTTCTAAGATAATGATAGTGTGTTTATTATTTAGTGAACATTTTTTTGTCATAACATTCTATGGTTTTGTGCGAGCGACGGAGTCTGGTTGAATTGATTGTTATTTATAGTATTTTATAGAGAGTTATTTATTATTAGGAATCATTACGTCGATGATTTCACACGCGCGTTCAGTTGTTATCCTTGTTTACGTTGTTATGTCAGAAATGTGCACGTCCTTCTGTCGTACGCGCGATAAGGACGGACAGACAGACAGATACTGGGTATATTATTACAATTGTGAAAATATGGTGTATTTAAGATTTTTTGAAGTGAAAACTTTGTTTTGGCGGCGCCACAGACAGATTTTTCATGGGCTGTGAATTGAATTCTAGCGTCACGCTCGTGTATGATAAGAAATCTTCGGGTAAAGTCGTAACCATGCTCATAGGCCATCTAGAAATACTGACGCAGGCTATTCTCATGGCCACGCCCTCCGGTTTCATCCGCGTTGTTACCAAAGTAAGCTATCAAATTATGAGTTATACGTTTTTTTATAGTACAAAGAATGACGGAACGAACAGGACATGTGCCTGATGGTAACCAACATGCCTGCCCATAACATCACAGTGACACGCAGCCCAAATTGTTATTCAGCACTGCTCTGGTCACCCAGAGATATATTAATGCTAATTTATTTTATCTCTGTTCAATTAATTCATCTGCAAATATTGCCCTTTAAACCGGAACACAGTGATATTTACAGGCACATATCTTGCTTGTCATGTAAAAAAAAACATTAAATCGTGTCCGTCGTGTATCGGACCAATAATAATTATTATTATATTTTATGGGAAATGTATTATTAGAGGCAGAAGTAGACTTAATATATAAATAACGTTTCACATTAAGAGTTACATACCTATTAATATAACCAGGATAATTTGCATACAAATGTCATGCAACGCATACAAAGACAAGCACTTCAGAACAGCCTGTTAGAATTTACTACGAATCTACGGTTTCAGGTTGAATTTACATTATGTACTAGGGTTCCTCCTGAGGTGTATATTCCTTGAAACTGTATCAAAAATAAGTTTTAGTTTCTTCTAGGTAATAATATCAGGTGAGCTGGAGGTCAAACATATACCTATTATTGATGAAAAACTTATCCTATTTTCGTGCATAAATCTTTTTTTTTATAGTATAGTGTGACGACCAGGTCATGTGCCTGATAGTAACCAACATGCACACCTATAGCAGCACAGTCACACGGAGCTATTGGGACATGAAGAGTTAAAATCATTACCTAGCACCTCACTGCGCTCGTCAACCAGATATTTAAGATGATATATCTCTATGCCATGTATTTTTTTCTGGAAATATTGAAAACTATTTCTAACACAAAGATTTCCGTTCATTGCGAAATGTTCACCTGAAATTGTTTAACAGGGGCTTTAACAAGGCTGGTTTAGAGAGGATCATCTAGATTTCGTGTGTCAAAATAGATCAATGCAGTAGTATTGAAATAATACGGGTATTGAAATGATATTGCAACAAAGGCGAGGTATCATTTGTTCATTTTGATATATACTCACAGGCACATTTAACCGCCCATCCATAGTTTTCGTCGCTTCGATCTTTTCGACAAAATCGGTTTTGTGGTTATTCAAAAAAATCGTTTTGTGTTTTCATTATCTGCATTTATTATTGCTTGATGATAACTTTCAACGTAGGTACTCCCATACGATTTGCTTTAAAGTTAACCATTTCTGCAAACCAGGAGAAATACAGGGTGGGCGGTCAATTGTGCCTGTGAGTGTATTATACCGAGACGATAATACCTAAATTGGCCTGCTTAGACCCCTGTAATTTAGAATACAATATTGTTACCTAGTAACACAATCGCCATGTTAAACTTCAGTAACATTATCGATCATTTCACTAAATTATCATACTCACAAGCTTACCGGTATCATTATCTATTTATTATCTAACACAAACGACTCCAAAACCAAGTCAAATAGCACTTTAATGTGTTTATCATAAGGTAATAAATTAAGTGTATTGAGACGCACCACCATCTAAAACTACACTGGTACCGATCATATTAGGATTGATGTCGGAAGCCACAAACAAAATAGTCCTGGCGATCTCTTCTGGTTGGAGTATCACGTTCGCTGGTATCAGGGATTTGAGCTTGTCGTATGCTGCATCCATCATATCATGATCAACGTTCAAGTTTTCCAGGAAATTCGTTCTGACTATTCCAGGTCTTACAGCGTTCATCCTAATTCCTTCTGCTATCAGTTCAACTGCTCCGGCTTTTGTGAATCTCTCTAGGGCATCTCGGATCATTGCGAAGGGTAAAAACCCTGGACGCACCCTCAATGGTGCCCCAAACACGTTTACAATGTTACCTTTGGTAATCTTCAAGTGTGGAGCGCACAGTTGAGTCAGAAGATATGGGACACGTAAGTTCAGAGCAATTAACTCGTCGAATACTTCCACTGAGGTGTCAAAAAGCGAAGACATGGACGGTTTGCCGACGCAGTTCACAAGGATATCCACCTTCGTAAACTGTTCTACCGTCTTCCGCACGACCTCTTCACAGTTCCTATCCACGGTCAGATCTAGAAGTAAACATAGAGGTTTTATCCCTTTCTGTTCTTCACAACATTTCGCCACTTCTAGAAGACGAGTCTCGTCTCTGCCTATGATGGTTAGCGACGCTCCATGTTTAGCGAAGAGTTTGGCCGTCGCTGCTCCAATCCCTGAACTGGCCCCGGTTATTATTGCGACTTTTCCTTTTAAATCTATCGCGTCGAGTCCAGAACTACTCCCTGTCAAGTCTATTGTCGCCATTTTTTACACGGTTGTATATTTATGTTTGTTGGTGATATTCTCATGTCAACGTGAGTCGTGTGACGTGTGACACGTCTGATCGCGTCGACGGCCGGTTGTTAACTGGTCGGTTGACCTTGTCAGGTAGCCGTTATGAATGGTGGCCGCTGGACCGGTTCGCAGTATGTAAACACCGGGGTCTTACGTGTGCGTACGATTGTCAAACTACATGCTTTGAGGAAAACGACTAGAATAGTTTTTATCGAGTGATTCATACGAGATGGGATATTAGTGATGTTTAATTGGTACAACAAATAATTTATTTAATTACTATGTTATACAACAATGCTATTGTTATGTTTATTATTGTTTTGTTAACTTTTTTTTTGTGTTAACACACCATTTTAGACTATTATCGTTAGCGGGATATTTGTAGTGGTTATTTCGCTACCGATATTGCAGTTTCACCGTGAATGCAGAAAGTTAATGAAGTTAAAATTAATCTTGTTACTGAATATTGAACGTGTTTGTTAAATCTAGAGATATATGTTGTCGATAACATTGATCTAAAGACTAACGTTTTGTCGTTAATGCAAATTGTAAAATTTTGTATTTTTTATTTGTTTTGTTAAATACATGTAAATAATCGCGAAATTCGTCTATAATATTAAATTAACATGTTGTGTTACTAAAAAGCGGTACTTTTTGTTTGTTATAAAAGTTTTTTTTTTGTGAGTATCCAAAGTTTGACAGTCACGGCGAAGCGGTCACGATCAGATGTAGTTTGTCACAGATTGGTGTACAGTTTCTGCGCAGCCTTCACCTGTATAATTTTCATACTTATAATAATTCGTCTAGTGCCATTAATAGCTGGCGATTATGGAAATACACGTGTATTGCGTATAGGGTTGTCAGTATATAATTTGGATTATGATAGCAATATTAACAAAATTTCTAGCTACAAAAGAATTTTGTCAGAAAATAACTTTACTTATTTTCACTATTTATTTCGAAAGGATTACGTGAAACTAAGAAATCAAATTATGTCTTGTGATGATTGTAATACAAGAATGAATATTTTTCAGGACGCAGTTAAGTTTTATTTTGATATAGCTTTTCCCAAAAAAATAAATAATACATCTCGCCAAACAATGAAAAAATGGACGACAAAAGGTATAGAAGTATCAAAACTAAAATTATTAAATTTGGAGGCATTGCAAGAACTCCAACCGTCAAAAAAGAGAGAAAAAGAAATAAGACAGTACAGAAAGATTCTGAGAAAAGTGTTTATAGCTTCTAAGAGACTGCAGTATAGTCACAGAGTAAAACTTGCTAGAAATAGAGTAAAAGAGACTTGGAATATAATTGGTGAACAAGTGAAATTTAAGAAAAAGCAAAAACATAAGACAGGTTTCACAACAGTTAAAAATCAGACTGGGATCGAAATAACAGATTGCCAGGAAATAGCAGATACGTTTAACAATTTTTTTATTAATATCGCCAGTAAAGTGACTCAAAATACAAAAATAGATATTAATAAATGTATGGAATATTTAAAAAAATCAAATAAGCCCGTATCGACACTAAAATTTGACCCAATTGATCTTGACGAATTAATAATTATCATTAAAAATATGAAGCCTAAAATAACACCTGACATATATGACATTAATAGTAAGACATTGAAACAGCTGATTTTGGACAATGAATGCTTCGTAGAATTATTACACCTAACAGTAAATGATTGCTTAGAGCAAGGTGTTTTTCCAGATAGCTTAAAAGTTGGCAGGGTTATTCCCTTATACAAGAAAGGGGATTGCACTGAGTTAGACAATTATAGACCAATCTGTATTCTGCCAACAATATCAAAAATTTTAGAAACAGTCATTAAAAATAAAATACTAAAATTTTTCGAAGACAATAACTTATTCACACCATCACAATTTGGGTTTCGCAAAGCTAGGTCCACAGAGATGGCCATTCGAAAAGTAGTTTACTATATTTTGGATTCATTAGACAAATCGAAAAAGTGTGCAAGTATCTATTGTGACCTTTCCAAAGCTTTTGACTGCCTAAGGCATGATATACTTTTGTTAAAATTAGATCACTATGGCTTTAAGGGTTCTGAATTGAACATGATGCGTACATATCTTCAAAATCGATGTCAAAGTGTCTCTATAGGTAATATAAACTCTACAAGGGAAACAGTAAGCATAGGAGTGCCTCAAGGTTCAATTTTGGGACCGTTACTCTTCTTAATTTATGTAAATGACCTTGTAAATGCGATGCCAGATTGGACCTATATCAGCCTGTTTGCCGACGACACACACATTGGTGTTAGCGACAAATGTAAACAGCAACTTGATGCAAAAATTTCGCATGCTGTGACTGTAATTAAAATGTGGTTTAATGCAAACGGGATAATTTTAAATGAAAACAAAAGTGTTATTATGCATTATCAAACGAAAAAAGGTATACACGTAGGAGACACAATTAAAGAAAACGTATTTCTGGGCTATACTATCGATCACACGCTCAGTCACACAAATCACATCGACAAGTTATGTAAAAAAATGTCCAGTGCAAACTATGCACTGTTAAAATTAAGACCACTTTTGGACAAAAACTCTATTCTGTCGATATATTATGCCTACATACATTCTAGAATAAAATATGCTATAACAGTGTGGGGTAACGGTGCAGATATACAAAGAGTATTAAAACAACAAAAAAAGGCTATAAGAATGATGTTTGGCCTACGAAAATATTCGTCCGCAAGACCTTATTTAAAAAAACATAAAATCATGACTGTGATATCGCTATATATATACAACTGTCTACTAGAAATGTTTAATGAAATTGGGAAATCTGTAATAACAAAAAAAGAGCGATATAACATTAAATGTACACTAAGAAATGAGGATCAGTGGTATATGCCAAGAGTAAGACTTGCCAAAGTTGAAAAGCAAGGGTTAAATAATAAAATAGCAATGTTAAGCAAACTACCTAGATGCTTAACAAAATTGCATTTAAATGATTTCAAAAGAAAGTTAAAAAAAATCTTTGAATCAAACCCGTTTTATTCTATTAAAGAATTTATGAATATGAAATTGACAGAATCTTCATTCTTGTTTATGAACGCTGACATAACCGACTGAAACAAGTGGCAACAAAATAACCAAATATTTGTTGTAATGACATTATTTGTAAATGCTGTAATGTAATTTTATTAATGTAATGTAAGTTTTTTTTTTCTTTTATGATAAAGTATGATGACAATTTACTGTAATGACATCAATAATATCGAGTGAATTCACATGACATTTTGTAATTAATATTAATTTTGTTAAATCATTGATTTAAATACAATTTTATTCTAATATTTTTAATTATTATTTTGTTGTCATTGTAAAAAATTGTTAATTTTATAAATACGTAAAGGTTATTAATATTTTTAGGATGTAATGTATTATTTGATTTTTATTGTAATGGGATCTTAAATTTTATTCTAATACATATTTTGACTAAATTCTTTATTTTTACTAATTTATGATTTTATTAACATATACCAACATTCATAATTTGATTTCATTACAGATATTTTCACTAGACATTTAGATTTTCTTATTTTTATGATTTTAATCATTGTAAACTGTGACGTACCTGGTATAACATATGTAGTTATAAGGCTAATAAAGATATTCTATTCTATTCATTCTATTCTATTCTATAAGCAGCCCACTAAATGTTCCCACTGCTGGGACTCGGGGTCTTCTCTCGCAAGGAGAGAGTTAAATCCATAATCCACCACGAGAGATCAGAGCGGTTTGGTGGATGTCGCATGACCTCGAAAGATTTGCGGAACATATTGATTTTTTGCACCGTTTTTGAGTTGGCAGTATTACGCACTTCACTTCGAAAGGACAGTGGTGCGCGTGGGATCCGAACCAGGGGTTCCGGAAAGGCAGTCGCCGTTCTCCCGACTAGACCAGCCGTAACTTATATTTCTATATATGGGAATATTTTTTTTGTCTTATTTATCATGAAAATATGCCATATCCTAAAGTTTGACAACCCTATCTTGACCACGTATTACATAACATACAACAAAGTTACTATGTTAGTTTTGAGGTAAAAATAGAACAATACTACATTTTTTTGTTTGAAGACCGGTGATGAGTATTCACGTTTACATATAATATTGGTAGGATTAGCAGGAAGTAGAATTATTATCCGGTCGAATTCGGAACGGGCCGGTAGTAACAAAATAAATTTCATCATCCCTCTGCAACACAGATCTGTGTTTGTAAACTCCATATAGTCCTCAAAACACGAATGACTCGCAGAATTTACTGCAAATTCATAGTGTAAGGCTTCGATGACTCAGGGGGCGCTAATGAGATGATCAGTATACATTCAACCTGGCGCGAGATTTCATCAGGCGCTTTTTTTTCTTCTTCATTCATTCGTTTGTTGCCTAATCATCGTGGGTATGATAACTTTTGTAATTGTTACGAAATGAGTATACATTTCTGGGAGTGTGAGAGATACAATGTGCACCAAAAAACATTTATAATAATATCCCAGATCAAATAAAAAAGAAGCAAGTAGTGAGTAGTAGTGAAGTAGTTTTCGAAGTCACGTGCGTAATGCCGCTAACTTAAAACGGTGAAGGAAAACATAGTGAGGAAACCGATATGTACCTAGAATTTTGCAGCCAGCCAACCAGCGTGGTGGACTATGGCCTTCACTCTCTCCTTGCGAGAGAAGGCCCAGAGTCCCAACAGTGGGAACATTTAGTGGGCTGTTGATGATGATGATGATGAAGTAGTGACACGTTTTAGAACAAACTTCGCAACTGCCTAATGTAATAGTGTTACCATAACGTGTGTGAGCTTTTCAAAGGCGGAGATAAAATTTCAGCTTTGCGAAAAATAAATTGGGAACCTTGGTAAAATTTATATTATTCGGAATCAGCTAAATTTTGATCTTTAACTAAATCCTTTGTCCACTGCTCGACATTGATAGCACTAGCACTAGGCACTGCTGATGCAGTGCCTTCGGGACTTACGTATATCGTAACTCCACCTAGTCTTCTGAGTGTCCTACAGCAATCAACAAATAGCGTCCTGTTCTGGTATTTAAATTTATTATCTCAGAGAAAAGTTGGTTGCGCTTCTTTCCCCTGATAAAATATATAACATAGATTAAGATATTGACAATAAGTCGGCACAGTTGCGACGCAAATCTCTGAATATATCCAAAATAGCCCCGTAAATATTCCGTGACGGTTATTATTCACAACGTTCAATACAGCGCTGATTTATAGGAGCTCGGGGCACTGCCGGCGGGAGATAAACGCCCGTGGAGACGGCGCTTAGTTTTATGCATTGTACCTTCCGTTTGATGTAAAACTAGTAGACGGTTTTGCCCATATATGTTGTATGGTTAACTTGTTTTTACCTGTACGTGTTACGTTGAAGTTGTGTTAATTTATATTTTATTTATTATCAAACACCCGAGAAGTAAATATACCCTATGACCTAAAAAAAACGTAGGGGCAGACGCCCCTAAAGGATTCCTTGAAGACTCAAGGAATCCTTTACTAAAAGTTAAAAAATCAAATTAATTCAGAAGAAGTTGATTAAAATAGAGCAGAGTGATAAATCATTTTACATGTCTGGGTGACGAGCGCAGTGTAGATAGATAGAAACTGTTTATTGTCCACAATATAAAACTTACAAAACAAAGAGACTTAGCCTAGAACAAGTGAATCGATCGAATGCGACCTTATCGCTAAAAGCGATCGCTTCAAGGCTACCGAAGGATGGAGATAAACATGAAATGAAAAATTAAAAACATGAAACACTGTAGTGCTAGGCAGTGAAATAAACTCTTCATTTTCAGCTCTTATGAGCAGGCGTGATCTTGCAAGTACCGTCTCCGTAGGTAAATTAAAAAGAAAAAAATGTGTGTGTGGTAAGACCGCTCGGTAGAAATAAAAACTTCAGTACCTATCTGAATGTTGTATTATGTAGTATTATTATGGATTGTATTAGTAGGACAAATGAGAAACAATTCACAAATTCATTATTTGTTTAATTATAAATATGCTACAAGTCAAAATAGTAAACACAGCAACACAGCAGTGAAGAGCAGCTGATTGTATCTTTCTCGCTCGCTCTCGGCGGTCCCGAGTACACCTGATCGAGGCTTTCAATTCAGAGCATGAGGGATCAGCCTCACTCACAGCGTCACAGCCTCTGAAAAAGTCTGTTTGCGGTGCGCCAACAAAAGTTTTCAGTTCAAAAATATATTATTGTACTCGGTGCTTGAATTTGCAACGTTCAATTTGTAGTCGTATCAAAGAATATATTTATCACAGATCCGAAGGTTTACAGTGAAATTGAGGATACTCTCAGACGACACACTCAATAAATCTTCATCGGATCGGTCCCGTACCACGAGTTCTGTGTCGATGCGATTTTAAAAAGTTATATTTGAAGTGAAAAGTACTTTTGGCGCACCACATACAGATTTTCGGTGGACTGTGAATTGAAGTCAAGCGTCACTTTTTTACCCGACTGCGCGACGCAAAGGAGTGGTAATGTGTTTAACAGTCTATGTATGTATGTATGTATGTATGTATGTTTGTATGTTCCTTTGAGGCACTATACAGACCAAACGCCTGGGCCGATTTTTATGATTCACACGTCAATCGATTCCTCTTAATCTGGCGAGTGACACTAAAGACATGACATTAGTGTAAATCCAATATGGCGGATTCAGGACGCCATATTGTCCAAATTAAAAAAATGAAAATCACCAAACTATGTCAAGAGGGGTATCGTTGAATAGGTATTTGAAAATAATGTTTAGCTTTCTCTCAATGTTTTTCGATTTGACTGACCGTTTAGGATGTATATCGATTTAAAGTTGAGTAACAACCATTCTCACATTTATAGGTTTATAGGTAGCAGAAAACTTCGTATAACTAACTGTACGTGTGAATGTGGATGGACATTATATACTAATGTATCTAGTAGGCATCGATATAAATCAATAGATGTGCCCTGAGAATCTTGAAATTGGTAATAAACTGCGTCTCTGTATGTATCGTAAGTGGTTTACAAACAACCAATCTACTTGACCCCTATAATCGCTAGCGGCGAGATTTGCTGTGGTTCTACTTATTTTGGTTGTTGACACCGAATAATGATAGGTAAAAACGTCCGGCGTCCACCGCGTCCTGCAACCGACTAGAACGGAAAGAGTGAGCTCACTCTTCCCAACGTTGACATGATTGCGTGCGCCGTGAAGTTTGGGATGGGGCCCATCTTGGGTTCTACGATCTATGCTAGTAGGTATATTGGACTACCTTTTTTTCGTATGTGCAGGTACGTAATAGTGGGAACACGGAACCGCTCTCGGATTGCTCCGCCTCGGTCGCCCATCTCCAACTTCAAACGATTTAGTAGGTACTCAACGTCAATCGAAAACCTATACTAACACAAAACTATAAATATTGGTGGATTGGTGGACAATTCACACACAACACCATCTGACCCCAAACTAAGCAAAGCTTGTATGATGGCGGTCAGATAGCTGATATAATACTTATATAGTTTTAAATACATACTTATTATACATAGAAACACCCAGACACAGTGCAAACATTTGAATTCATCACACAAATATTTGCACTGGGTGGGGATCGAACCCACGACCCTCGGCTTCGCAGGCAGAGCTACTACCAACTAAGCCACGAGGGCAGTCACATATGAATTACATGCAGTAGAAAATCCTACATATTATATCAGTAGAAACGAAGACATTTGGTCAACAACCAAAAGATGCAGAATATTATGTTGAGCATATTAACATTCACAACATTGTTCATAACTAAAAAGTATAAAATAAAAAAATATAATTTAAAAACTCAAAAACCCGACTGCGTAAAAAGTGAACCAAACTACGTACTCGCATACTAAAAAAAACTGAAAAGAATAAAACAAGCATTTAGATTTCTGGTGGTCTAGAATTCTATAATATGTTATTGTATTAATACTATTGAAATATATACAATATTTTCTAATAAAAGAACATTACAACTGAACAGTCGGGATCCATTGAACAATTACATTGTATGTCGATTAATAATGGATCCCGACTGTTCAGTTGTAATGTTCTTTTATTAGAAAATATTGTATATATTTCAATAGTATTAATACAATAACATATTATAGAATTCTAGACCACCAGAAATCTAAATGCTTGTTTTATTCTTTTCAGTTTTTTTTAGTATGCGAGTACGTAGTTTGGTTCACTTTTTACGCAGTCGGGTTTTTGAGTTTTTAAATTATTTTTTTTTTTAAATGAAAGAAATCTTCGGGTAAACTCCGATGATTTAGATGGCCATGGATACGCCCTCCGGTTTCATCCGCGTAGTTTTCCAAGTGAGCTAACAAATTCTGAGTTATAAGTGAGTTGTAAATTCTATCGGCAGTTGTTCCTATTTTTTGCGCTTTAGAGAAAAACGATGAGAGTATGATTTTACCGTTATGAAAAACCGACACCCTGAAGTAAGCTGGTCAACATTGCAGTAAATGTTTACTGTAACTACCTTCAGGTTAATACTTCTAGCGTTGATGATATTATCTATTCTATTGTTGATGTTTGACTTCTTAGCACGAGGAATAAAAATAACAAAAAAAAGAAGTGTCGAGAACACCAGCCAGCCCCTCTAACCGCCTAACTAAATCGGCTTTGGGTTTGCTAATTGCCGTCTCTTTCATTTCAAGTGAGAAGAAAAGAGATGGCAATATCAAAGCTAAGACCGTTTTTGTTAGGCGGGTAGACCCAAGGTAGGAGCGAAATCACTTCGGGTAATGTAGAAGTAAAACAATTTCCAAAAAAAATTGGCAGTCATAGGAACTGCCGATAGAAGTGAAAACTTATAACTCAGAATTTGACTGCTTACTTTGGAAACTACACGGATGTAACCGGGGGGCGTGATCTGGGCATCATGGCATGGCCATCTAGAGATGTGTCAGGATTTTCCATTGGCTCACGGATTTCTAGATGGCCATGCCATGATTGCCGGGTCACGCCCTTTCAGCATTTCCCATTGGCTGACGCATTTCTAGATGGCCACTGGCCATGGTCCCGAGTTTACCCGAAGATTTCTTATCATACCCGAGCGTGACGCTAGAATTCAATTCACACTCCACGAAAAATCTGTCTAGGCGCGCCAAAAGAAGTTTTCACTTAAAAAATGCTTAATTTTATTATTTATGGTACGATCATATAGTTGGCTACACTAATCACGGACAGTTTTTACGCATCACTTCCGTTATATCTTTTTCTTACGGGTTAGTTAGTTTCACATTTTTTTCAGTTCAGTCTCGCAACAAAATACCTATCTCCCCCAACCCTGCTGTAAGAAACTTCGTTCCAGTATTCGTTGTAAAATGAACGGTAGAAATATGAACACGACACGAAATTCGTGGTAGGGGATTTTTATGAAAAACCACATTATTATCCCGGATATAGGCAGCTCTCAATGAAGCCCCCGAATAATGGGAAGCGTTATCTTTACAAATTTTAACTTTACATTTTCATTGGGCGCGAAAATTGGCCGTAGATGGCGGTTTTTATACCAAAATTAGATCTTCTCGAGGGTGGTCCATTTGCATAACATCTTTTTACTCTGTCCGTTCTTCGACAATCTAACAAAATTGATTGTGGTTCTGTTTTAAATTTGGAAGAAAACTAAAAATTTAGTTTTAGGTGTGAAGGAAATGCTATGAGAAAAATATTAACACTTTATGTTAATTTTTTATTCGTTATTGGGCTATTATGGTGAGTTATGGGTTTATCCCCTTGTGTAAAACTCTAAATGGCCCTAGATAAATTCATAGACAGACACATATCAATGGATATATGTTGCATGATGCAACATTAATAGAATAAACCTTTATTTTTCATTATAATAATAATTTTGCGCTCCTTATCTTTTAAATCGACATAAATGGGATTATTATTATCCATATTTTTGTCTTGTATTGGGGGTAGGTACTTAAAAATGTGTTCTTGTTAAATATGTTTTCGTGGTGTTTTCAATATTAGAAGGTTTGCTCTTGACTACCATATCGCTTAAAGTTAGACGACGATACGACGGTCTACGGTCGAGCGTGCTTTGTCTAGAAGAAACCGATTCAATCTCAATTTGATCCTAGATTACAGCCATTAAGAAATTGTGTATGAAAGGGAAAGGATAAGAAAAATTGTAAATAGCTGTGAGAGAAAAAATAAAATACATTAAAGTGGAATGTCTTAAAATTGCAAAATTCTAAAAAAAATAGTATACACACTCAGCAGTAAACAGCAGCAGCTGACTGTATCTTTCTCGCTCTGGCTCTCTAATCGGTCCCGAAATCACCCGAGCATTATTTCTTTCATTTCCGACTGACTGTCACGGTGAGCTCATGCACAGCCTACGAATAATTTTTATATAGAAGTTTTCACTTCAAAAAAAGTGCTTGCTGTTTTTGAAGTCGTTTTTCTAAAATTACGTTTGACTTAAAAACAGCTTTTTCCATACCAAGGAAAACTTGGTAGCCGTTTCGCTAAAAGCGTTTCATTAGCAAAATTCATTATTCTTAAAATTCAGAAACGGGCCAAGTTTAACTTGACCGAAGTCCGGCTCACATTAACATGCAGATTGCTCCCTAACTCGGTCGAAAAGTTTGTTCAAAAAGGGGCAAGCAGCGAAACTTCCCGGCAGTACGTGACTCAAGTACAGCAGTGACTAGTGACGTAATCTGAGCAAGTTTTTCTTAGGGTTCCGTGAAACTAACTCTGTTCAAAAGGGGGTCTGACGCCTAAGTTTAATGTTTTACGTTTAATGGTTATTGGTTTAGGTAAAGCTGTCCATTTATTTTGACTTCAAATTAAAGAGAGATCAATATAATATCAAAGCCATAATGCCCGAGCTACACGAGGCTAGTTTTTCAAGCTAGGATAGCAAGCTAGTGTTAGTAAGCTAGCAAGCTAGTACTTCTAGCTTCGTGTTGCCAAGACTAGCGTTGCGTAGCGTTGTCTACACAAAGCTAGAGGTACTGGCTTGCTATATTAGCTTGAAAAACTAGCCTCGTGTAGCTCGGGCATTACTGTTTTAATTAGGAGTTCAAAAAAGAGGCCTGGTTTTTGTTGCTATAAAACTTTTTTTTTTTATAAAAAATGACGAGACGAACAGGGCATGTGCCTGATGGTAAACAACATGCCTGCCACATAACAGCACAGTGACACGCAGCTATTGGAACATGAAGAGTCCAAATCATTACCTAGCACTGCACTGCGCTCGTCACCCAGAAATCTAAGATGTTATATATCTCTAAGCCCTGTAATTTCGCTGGAAATATTGTCCTTCGAACCGGAGCACAGTGATGTTTGCACAATACTGCTTGGCGGTAGATAGAATATGTGGCAAAGGTGTAGTACTTCCCCAAGCGGACTCTGCTAAGAGTCCTACCACTACAAAAGACTCCGGTGTATGTCCATCTGTCCGAAATATTCTGTGCTGAATCTTTTTGAATCGTAGTTGGTAACAGACTTTTTTGCATAGTATATGTTACTAGCAGACCCCTGCGGTTTCACCCGCGTAGTTCCTGTTATTTTATAATTTTATCACCATACATACTTACCATACTCAATTACCGTATGAATAGAGTCAGGTGCTCCACAGCTGATATGCACCCGATAAGACCTGTCTTACGTACGACCCCCCTGGTCGCCGCTCCTAACGAAAACCGTCTTAGCTTTGATATTGCTGTCTCTTTTCTTCTCGCTCGAAATGAAAGAGACGGCAATAACAAAGCCATAGCCGATTTAGTTAGGCGGTAGAAGCGCTAGTCTATATGGTAATGTAGAGCCGCCGTCGTCATCCGAACACAAAGCCGTCTTGACCGACCGTGTGATTGATGCACTCACGCTTCCTGTGCGGCGCCACTCTCGGAAGTCCTGCGGAGATATGGTCATTTGCATTTGCAAAGAGCTTTTGTGAAATGCTCTTTATTCATGATTCATCTCAAGAATTAAGAGAGGAAGTTAGTTGTGTTTTATGAGAGTGATAATAATTTAAAATACTACTAATATTATAAATGGAAAAGTTTCGATGTTTGTTGCTCAGTTACGTCGACATGTCTGAACTTATCGGGTTGAAATTTGGAACACAGATTGTAGTGTGGATATCGTGTCATGGTTAACGTTCCGAAGACTCGAAAGAACCTTCTCGAGGTTTGGCACTATTGTGAAAATAATGTTTATGATGTGGAATGTGTTGCCTGAGTGGGTCCTTCCCGGTGGTTATAATCTTGGTGTCTTCAAATCGAGAGTGAATACTTCTAGGTAAACACGCTCCATCGTAGACCGCATCGTCGCTTATAATATATCGGCAGTCACAGGCTCACAGGAACTGCCGATAGAGGTATGAAACTTATAACTCAGAATTTGAAAGCTTACTTTGGTAACTACGCGGGTGAAACGAGAGGGCGTGGCCATGAACATGGCTATGGTCCCGAGTTTACCCGAAGATTTGTTATCATACCCGAGCGTGACGCTAGAATTCAATTCACACCCCACGAAAAATCCAAAAGAAGTTTTCACTTCAAAAATCTTGTAACGAAAATAGAAACAAACCTCTTCGTTTGTGTCTTTGGAACATCGACCATGAAACGATGTCGCTTTTTCGAGCTACGAGGAGTCCGATAGAAGAAACTTTGCTTACCATCCAGCCTCTGGCCGGCTCTTCTCATAAGTTTTACAATGAACTGGCTATTTGCATTTGCAAAGGGGCTCTTGTTACTGCTTCTAATAGCAGCGGAGTCATTTCGCTTCGAAAACGTTGAATTTTTAATTTCGCAATTTGCCCGAGATGCCCTCTGGGATCGTCTTAAGGAACGGCGCTTGATGACTAGCCGTGTTAAAAGATACATCATGATGAAATACTACAAGGGATTCTATAGTTTTATTTTTAGTTTAATGCAGTTGTTGATAGTCGCTGTCAGGGGAAGAGGTTAATGGGTTCTATACTCCATGTATGTAATTTAACAAGGACAAAAGAAAGTTTGTGCGTGTGTGATTGTGTGTGTTTGTACTTATGTTGCGTACGCTTAAATTTTGTAATTATTTATGACAGTCCAAAATTCGAAGAAGCGATACCGGTAACTACGAATAGGTTTATACTTGTCGTTCAGAAAACTCAAAAAAAAATTGGCAGTCATAGGAACTGCCGATAGAAGTGAAAACTTATAACTCAGAATTTGATAGCTTACCTTGTAACTACACGGGTGTAACCGGAGGGCGTGACCTGGCCATCATGGCATGGCCATCTAGAAATGCGTCAGCATTTCCCATTGGCTCACGCATTTCTAGATGGCCACGTCATGATGTCGAGGCCACGCCCTTTCAGCATTTCCCATTGGCTGACGCATTTCTAGATGGCCAATGGTTATGGTCCCGAGTTCACCCGAAGATTTCTTATCATACCCGAGCGTGACGCTAGATATCAATTCACACCCCACGAAAAGTCTGTCTAGGCGCGCCTAAAGAAGTTTTCACTTCAAAAATGTGTCTTCAAATTGAGAGTGAATCGTTTTTTTTGGGTAAGCGCGCTTCATCTGAGACCTCGTCGTCGCTTTGCATCAGGCGAGATGACTGTGTAGAACTAACCTATATTCAGTTAAAATAAAATAAAAAATAAGTACTATTTTTTACTTTTATAGGTTTACACTTGATCGCCATCTCGCCTGATGTTAAGCGACGATGTGGTCTACGATTGAGCGTGTTTACCCAGAAAAAACCGATTCACTTTCGATTTGAAGACACCAAGAAACCAAGATGTACATATACATTTCTTTTTAACTTTTTTTACAAGTGAAGTAATCGAAATTTGCAATACTATAAATCGCAATACTATAATCTATTCTCAACTTGACACAAACTTTGACCAAATACAAAAGAGTAATATTTATGCGTGTATAATTGTATATCAAATACATCATAATATGTACATATGTGTAATGGAATTTTTTATCGTTTGTATTTTTTGCATATTTGAATAAATATGCTTAAATATGCTGACTAATAAAGGTTATAGAGGAAAATCTAGATTTGTCTAGTCAATATGACAGTCATCGTTGACGTGGTTAAATCTGGCTTTTCCTCAAATATCTCTACTTTACAAAAAATCACGCATCTGATATTATACGCTTTGAACTTTGATGTGAGACACGCCGTAGACTTTGCACTATTATTCATTTTTAGGGTTCCGTAAAACGTAAAAACGGAACCCTTATAGATTCGTCATGTCTGTCTGTCTGTCTGTCTGTCTGTCTGTCTGTCCGTCCGTATGTCACAGCCACTTTTTGCCGAAACTATGAGAACTACACTGTTGAAACTTGGTAAGTAGATGTATTCTGTGAACCGCATTAAGATTTTTACAAAAGTTTTAAAAAAAAACAAAATTAGGGGTGCCCCCCATACTGAGAACTGAAGCTCAAAAATTTTTTTTTCATCAAACCTACACGTGTTGAGTGTCTATCGATAGGTTTTAAAAAATGATGTTGAGGTTTCTAATATAATTTTTGTCTACACTGAATAACTTGCGCGAGAGAACTACAAGAACTATGTGTACTATGTATATTATGTTACTTGCTGGAACGGAACCCTTCATGGGCGAGTCCAACTCGCACTTGGCTACTTTATTTTGTTGTCATATAATTTCATCAAATACACACGTTTAAATAAATCGCCCAAAATACTCAGTTTTCCTGTTGGTAACTGGATGTTTTTTCTGTATTTAACTTTAAACCAGTTTTCGTATCGGGCCTAAACTGGTTTTGGTAAAAATAGAGCGATAAAATTATGTTTTTATTAATAGAGTTTATGTCATTCATTATCATAATATATAGATTTCAACTAGTAAAGGTCGTGCTGACTTTATTGACGAGATTGTACTTATATTTAAAGATAGGAACTATGAGGTTAGTAGATTCGATTCCTGAGTAATTTTCTGTGGTCAATCACTACATTATTAATTACGGGATTTTTGTCATGTGTAGCGAGTTCCCGATACTTCGGTACAGTTTCATGTACCACGTCCTTGGATACATAATAATCTATATAAAATTCTCGTGTCACAGTGTTTGTTTCCTTACTCCTCCGAAACGGCTTTACTGATTTTAACCAAATTTGATATGCATATTCTGTAGGTATGAGAATCGGCTACTAGCTATTTTTCATACCCCTAAGTGACAAGGGTTGTTCACTAAGGCAAAACAACGTTTGCGGGGTCAGCTAGTAATAATAATCTATTAATCAATCTGCCGCTTAAACAACGGCTGTAATCTGCCACGAATAGTTGAACGAATTTCTATGGCATTTCGCCACTTCGACTGAGAACTAGACAAAACCATAGGTCACCTGTTTACGTAGAGAAACAATTTGTTTATTTGATGATGCTCTAAGAAACCCCGAGGACATTTAGTGTTGTTAACTTTATCGATAAATCGCTATTTAATAAGAAATTTATGAAATTTACCGTCAACTTTACAAATTGAGCGAACTTCAGTACAATTATGTAAAACAATGACTACAAATCTTGAAGTTGAATTTGAACGAATTGTACAGGGTTACTTAACTACAGCTACAGGGGTGGCGTAGCGGCTAGAACGCTCAGTTTCAAAATCATGAGCTTGAGATTCGAATCTTCCTTGCACCTGTGAATATTTTGCCAAGTACAGATACGCGAATTTGTCATCTCTACCGACCACTGTGAAAGAAAATATTTTGAGGAAACCACGTTACATGAAAACATATTTCATCCAGCGTGGTGGATTAAAAAATAGCTATTAACTCTAGTCATCTGCTTTGTTTCGGGATAAAAAATAGTATGTTATTCCCGACTATAATCTATTTGACTTCCAAATTTCAACTAGATTCGTTAAATTATTGCGATGTCATTGATCAGCAAACGTCCAAACTTTCGCATTTATTATCAGTTCAGTTCTCGGTTTATAGATAGGATTATTACTTAAAATTTAAAATCATATTTTTGTGTCAGTGTTACAGCATGTAAATTTTCAGCTTGTTACTGTCGTAAAGGTCCGTGTAACCCTGTATAACGGAGCCACGTTTCATTGGATTGTTCTGGGAGTTGGTGGAATTATGTCGTTTAGAAGTTTTTATTGTTATTTGTTTTTATGATTATGAAGATATATGGAGTCGGATTTTTATGCGTAGCTTTAAGAGTTGCTGAATTTACGAAATGTTTGTCATTTTTTGAACTGATTAAATCGTTGTTATCGTATTTTCAGCCTGTATCTGTCTGTATATATTACTCAGCTCGGTACTGAGTCTGAATAATGAGTATGTTCACCGAGTCTGATCACTGAGTCTTTTCTATGCGTCGTTTTGTAAATAGCCTCAGTTGTCCCACTGCGGGGAAAACGAATCCCTCAATTTCCTCCATTTCGTCAGGTCCTGATGGTCACAATGGAAGCCGAATTCCATTGTCCAGTCTCTTTTAAACGTTCCTCGCTCGTCTTTCCATCGCGTTGGAGGAAGACCCTGGGGTCGACTGACCAGCCCACTCCATTTTATGTTTCGACCAGTAGTTTCTGAGATCAGCGCGTTCAAGAATAATGCAGCTTTATAATATTACTATAGTAAGTTTTTACAATTAAAAGATTCATCATGAGCAGTATCCCGCGGTTTCGCTTGTTTCGTTACTCTCCTTGTGAGAGAATTCTCTCAGCCTCAACAGTGGGAACGTACAATGAATGGCGTTTAGAAATGTTCAGTGACTATTGACACTGAATATATCAGGATTATTTAATTGAAATAATTATAATCGGTGCAGTAGTTATTGATTTAATTTATAAAAAAATAGAAACATTAAATTCTATAATTCGACAGTCGAAAGTTTCTACATTTCATAATAGTTCCTAATGAAACTGTACAAAAGTCTCTAATTCGTCTATTACCTGAACACGCTTTTACCAGTCTACGTCATGGCTCATTAAACTTGATTAATGGTGTAAATCGCTCATAATTTATCGATATTCTTCGTCCCATCACTACGCTCGTATTTATGAAGACGCTAATTTTCATTAGGTTATTATAATCGAGTTATGTTTTTAATTATCCCTCTTGAATCTCTCGGGGTTTTCGCTCTGCGTTCCATTTTTGCAATTTTTTTACAGAGCGTAATTTTCCGAAATTCTGGAATAATTTTGAAGTTACGGCTGGTCTAGTCGGGAGAACGGCAACTGACGACCCAGAGCCCCTGGTTCTGATCCCACACGTACCACTGTCTGTTCGAAGTCATGTGCGTCATGACTCCAACTTAAAAACGCTGAAGAAAAACAACGTGAGGAAACCGACATGTTACGTGAAACTTCCGAGGCTACGTGTCATCCACCAACCCGCACTGCGTTCAAAAATTATTCAAAATTGAAGTCTGAATGCAATACCATGAATCTGAAAATACCATGTCTGGCAACGATATAAATGCAAACGTACTGCTAATTCTCTTTAAACATGAATGGTCGTTGTAAGTTATGGACGAATCGGTTAGCGTAATTAATCCAACGCTACCCCATCACTAATACTTGTAAAATTAAAACTTTCCAGATATTATAAGAATATTACAATTAATTAGTCGACTGTTAGTTATTGTTAATCGAGTGTTGTCCCATCAATAGTGTCGAATCCGTGTTCGAATTTGCATTTTTGAGATTACTAGCGGCTTCGCACTACTAGGTATACTAAAAAACATGGCTATTGTGAGTTATCACTAAGAGATAGAAACATATCGTGAGGGACTTTTTTGTAGACCTTTTTAAGGGCTATAATACTGCAATACATTATTTTGATTTATCTCGTAGGGTTAAGCCAGCGAATGCAATGTAAGCGGCAAAATGTGTTTATTTATCACATTATAAAGAAACCTTTTAAATTACCAGTGTTCCTCTACTATTTTATGCACGTGAACCATCTTCTTTAATCTCTATATTAAAAGAATTTGAACTTTTATATCAAAAGAAACTGCATTAAAATCTGATGGGTAGTTTTAAAGATCTAAGCATATGTGTTTCGTATATTCGCCTGACGATGACGATATTATCTCCGGTTCACACAACTGCAATCCAGACCTAACAAATTTACCGGTTTCTCATCACGCACACTACAACACTAATATCCTACACACACACATTACTCATCTCAACACACTTACAGTTACTCGATTACTTTACCAACAATTCTTCTACCTACCTGTAAATTTACCACGTGCGGATGTATTTTATTCGATTTTTAATTATGAAGACGATTTCGAATAATTTTAGATACGATATAAACTTCAGTGATAACTATATTCTTTTTATTAGCTGTTCGCTTATAACTTTTTTATTTATAGTTCTACTACAAAAAGTTACTGGA
This sequence comes from Ectropis crepuscularia, assembly GCA_963693475.1. Lineage (NCBI taxonomy): Eukaryota > Metazoa > Arthropoda > Insecta > Lepidoptera > Geometridae > Ectropis > Ectropis crepuscularia. Next base: position 1,906,621 of record OY856365.1, on the reverse strand, counting down.
CCAAAGTTGTAGAGAATTTAATTTGCAACAAAAAATGCCAACAACTTTTTGACGTGATAACGTCTTATAATTCGATGAAGCCGGCTGCACGCCCGCAAAACATGACGTCATGTAACGTTACCTCCATAGATTAGATAATATTTACCGCCGTTACCTCGCCTTATTACTTTTCGCACCATCAAGTGAGTGAAATGTGTATTACGTTCAAGGAGACTGTCCATGTTTTAGAAAAGCGACGATATGAAGTTAAGAACTTGTGCTAGTACAATGATGTACCCAGAGATGGCGCTTTGAACAGCTTTTCAAAAAGCTTCAGAATGTTTTACCTAGATGGCGCTTAACACAAATATTAGACGTTGTCACGTTAAACTATCGTTAGTAAACCGACTTTACAGACAACCTTTTTTTTGACGTGATAACGTCTTATAATTCGATGAAGCCGGCTGCACGCCCGCAAAACATGACGTCATGTAACGTTACCGTAACGACCGACGGTCGTTACCTTGTTACAGTTGTATTAATTATTTCGACCAGTAGTTCAAGCGAGGATGTAGCTCAGTGGTAGAGCGTTCGCTTTGCATGTGAAATGCCCCGGGTTCGATCCCCGGCATCTAAAAGCTATTTTGCATTGTTTTGATTGAAAATAACTAAATTCTACTGATTACTTTTTACATACAAATCTATTAAACAAATGAAATTAAAATTTTCTTTTGAAAAATGCTATCATTCCACCAGTATTTTCTTAAGACGTTGTCACGTTCTATCGTCAGTAAACCGACTTTACAGACAAACATTTTTTTTTAACAATTAGATAGTTTAAGAGATATACCGTAGAAACCATTTCAACCCCTATTTTCAAGATGGCGGCCGTGGGACAAGGGTTGCGACCCCACAAACTTGTTTTTAGCTTTACACTGACCCCCCCCTACACATCTAATAAATAAAATTGCGTCCTCTAAAAACGCAAGGTAAGGCCTAAAAAATGTAACATTTCAATGGACTATTCGTTTTTGCCACAATAAACGTTTTTTCATTTTCCTTTTTTCATTTTCATACATAAGGGACAGCGGGAAGTGACTTTGTTTTATGCAATGTAGTGATGAATAATCAGTAAAAGATTTAATTCATCATAATCCCTTTACTATGAATAATGAGTTGCCGGATTGATCATGTTTTGAAATTGTGAATGATAATATATATTGCTTATTCATCATTGTAAATCGAGTATCGAGTGTTGTCACATCACTAAGCTAAGTGACGTCAAAGTTGATTTTCTATTTTAAATATAATTTATTGGAAATTTTAATTGATATAAATGAAACACTGCTCCTTCCCGTGAGTAGTGACGGGACGGATTGATTTACTGTTTTGTTATATGATTAATGCATCGCTCATTAATTAATTATTTATCTTAAGTGGAGTGTTGTACCCATCACTATGTAAGTGATGTCAAAAGTCGTATGAATAGGCGCCTACTATTTTTTTTCTTAGTAAAGAAAAAAGGGGTCTACCGCCGAACGAAAAATGTCATCGCTTTGATGTTTCTCTCTCTTTTCTTTTCGCTTGAAATGATAGAGACAGGATTAGCAAAGCGATAGCCGATTTAGTTAGGCGGTAGAAGCGCCAGACACAAAATAATCATTCGTGTTCATCAAACAAATGTTTGTCCTGGATGGAAACTTTAACTAACTTTAACTTTTTTTTAAACTAATATATGTTTACACTTGACCGACGCGACGATGCGATCTATAATGGATAAGCGATACCTAGAAGAAATCAACTGACTCTCGATTTGAAAACACCAACTTCCAGTCGAGAGTCAGCAGGTCTACTATGAAAACAAACTCCGAACAAATCGGATCCGACCGACAGCTGAATCGGATTGTAATCTACCACGAAAAACATTCGGATCGATACATTTCGGGTCGGAAGTTATAGACTTAGGTCGGATGAGGGTCGGATGGAACGAAACGGCCGATCTGATCAACCGACCGATTGTCTTTCGTGGTTGGAAACTTCCATAAGTTCGGCCGATATATCGTTTATCGGACTTCGTAGTAGACCTGCAGTTTGTAACCATTGTAACCATCGGAAATCCCCCACTCAGGCAACCCATTCCACAGCCTAGAAGTTCTTATCACAAAAGTACAGCCTACTTGCTAACTTTTGGTCAGCCATTCTTACCTTGTCGACTATTGTTTACTTGATTCGATCGCTGTCCCATCACTACGGCTAGTGATTTATTTGCGCCCTCAGAGGGTGAATTTAAACGCGTTTTACAACTAATTAGTGCGTACTGCCTGATTTATATTGTTCTATATTTATTGGCTCAGTAATTAATTTGTTTTCCTCGGGGTTCCGCGTTCGCCGCTCTCGTAAACAATTAACTCGCTCGAGAATTTTGGTTTTAATAGAGTTAGAAATGTTCGCACGCAATCGTTTTGTTTAGGCTGAACTTTTGACGGGATGTTTGAGTTCTTTTCGGGATATAAATTCCTTGAGTGAGAAAGTTTTGATGTAAGTACGGTCGCTTATTATTTTATTGTTGTATGAACCGCCTTCGGCAAAAGCCTCAATCATAGCATTTTATGCATCTCTGTCAGTAGGTAGGTTTATCCTTTGGCCTATTTTTTTTTTTTAAGTTTTATAGTTTTACACTTGACCGCCATCTCACCTGATGTTAAGCGACGATGCGGTCTACGATGAAGCGTGTTTACCTAGAAAAAACAGATTCACTCTCGATTTGAAGACACAAAGATTATAACTAACGGGAAATACCCTCTCAGGCAACGTATTCCACAGTCTTGACGTTCTTATCACAAAAGTAGTCAAATCTCTTCGTTCGTGTTTTTGGAACATCAACCATGAAACGATGTCGCTTTTAATAAATATATTTTACCGTCGTTTAAACACATGTAAAATAATTTATTCAATCCAAATCCAAAAAAACCGACTTCAATTTAAAATTAAATGACTACAAATTTCATAAGAAGCTACCACTACGTCGCGTCGTCCAGATAAATGAAAGCAAATTTTAGTTCTTTGTTGATATTTCTAAAACTCCACCTCTGAACTATGATCTACCAAACAAAAACAGAACCATCAAAATCGATTCACAATTGGCGGAGCTATCTCGTAACATACATACAAAAAACATACAACCGACATAAATAAGTACAACGTCAGCAAGACAACAATTAAATAAGATCATGAAATTTGATATTGTCTATCGTCAGGTTATGTCATTGTATCTAACTACCTACGGTTCCAATGGAAAGCCAATCTATCTCTATCCAGGACGTCTACTCTCTTTCCATGAAAACGTAACTTCGAAATAAACTCGCGATTTTCCAACTCCGATTCTACTTCGATCCGTCGTTTTGTCCGTTTAAATCTTCTATGCCTACTCTAATTAGAGTATGCTTAGAACATTTAAAAGTCAAACAATGTTCTATCGGGCGAAACGAAGTAGAACCGGAGTATGAAAGTCGCGAGTTTTTTCTCGAAATTTCGTTTTCGTAGAAAGAGAGCAGACGTCCTGTTCGGTACAAGATTGCCTGGAAGACATTACTTAAGGTAACCAATTAGGAGCACCTGATAGTTCTAAATGGTGTTATAAAGTGTGTGGTATTTTAAAATCGAGTGTATTATTATCATTTGTAGAATAGAGTGTGATAAGTGTTTGTAGAGTGAAGCCAAAGGCGTTAGTTGGTCCCAAACATACTGCGTCCTTGTCTCGGGCAACGTGAAAAATTCAAAAGCGCCCTCTCAAAGGCCCTCAAACGAGGCTTACCTGCCGTCGAGCGGAGATTAAAAACTTACAGATGGATAACTGCCATCGTCGACGGATTTAAAAGAGCGAGGTCGTTTGCTTTTATGTTTGTGTTGTGATTAAAAATGTTTTATTTATGAATGATTATATGTGTAATAAAAATATGTATTTGGATTATTTTAAAAGTATTATCCTATTAATATTATAAATGCGAAAGTTTGGATTTTTGTTGCCCAATCGCTTTGCAACGGCTAATTGAATTCGGTTGAAATTAGTCGTATGCGTGCTGCTAGTATATTAAATATTGGTGGGCAATTCACACACAACACCATCTGACCCCAAACTAAGCAAAGCTTGTACTATGGCGGCCAGATAGCTGATACAATTACTTATATAGTTTTAAATACATGCTTATTATACATAGATACACCCAGACACAGTACAAATATTTGAATTCATCACACAAATATATTTGCACTGGGTGGGAATCGAACCCACAACTCTCGGCTTCGCAGGCAGAGTTACTACCCACTAAGCCACCAGGCCAGTCGAGCATGTAATGTGTGTATCAATTAATTAATGGTAGTTTCAATTAGCGATGCGTGTGAGATCTACGCCGGTAATAGAATAAATAAGGCATTTGATGATGATGGAAATGTATATGCGGCTACCGAGAAAGCTTTGGCGTGAGATACTCTACGTTAAGTATGACTTACTTCCTAGTCGATGTTGAAATTTCGAAAATTAAACTACGTAGCTGTTCCATACAAAAATAACGTATGCTTACTTACTCTACAAAATATCGAAGAACAACTGAATGTACTGCGATAACTGTGGTGATTTTGTTGATATATATTATTTTGACAGAATGTAGATAACTAAAATAAAAATGAATATCTTAATACAAGATAAAGCAAAATATTATAAGCCGATAACATTGTGCATTCATAATAATCTTATTTTAGCTGTATATTATTTATAGAACTGAATACAATAAGACGCAATATGTTGTCGGTAAAATTATAATTTTCATTCTCTATTCGTGTTATTTTCGATTCCTTTTTATATCCTACTAATATTATAAATGCGAAAGTATGGAAATTTGTGGTTCAATCACATAGGAACGGGTGAACGGTACGGTTTGAAATTTAGAACACATATTATTGTAGTGTAGAATGACACACATACTATTTTTATTTTGAAACACAGTTTAGGTATATGTAGTCTGGAAAAGCATATAGACTACTTTTGATCGCGGGAAAACAGCGGGAACGGTAGCTGCTGCGGTAAGTGAGTAAATCCTTTAGTCGCTGCTTGTAATTTCGTAAGTACCAAACAAACTTAGTTTCATCTCTATACTAATACCACAGTCTATTAAATCATACAGTCGTTCGACGAAGCCGTCTAGACGGGCCAATCGTGCGGGGCGTGCGGGGTGAGACGCGGGAAGCGCGCTCCTGCATTGCTTACATTACAATGTTAGTATTGTAGGAGCGCGGCTCGGGGCTGACGTCTTCCGTATGTTTTAATTTTATTTTGGTGCCACGTTTTGCGACAACCCTACCCGTGTCCAGACATTATCGGCGTTTCTCCCAAGATCAAAGGTCATGAACTACTGGTAGTATTTCTTTATACTGTGCTAATATTATGAAGCTGAAGAGTTTGTTTGTTTGTTTGAACGCGATAATCTCGGGAACTATTGGACCGATTTCAAAAACTCTTTCACCGTTGGATATTTACGTGATTCCTGAGTGTTATCTTAATATATATAAATCTCCTGTCACGATGTTTGTCCGCGATGGATTCCTAAACTACTTAACCGATTTTAAATTAAATTGGCACACCGTGAGCAGTCTGGTCCAACTTGAGAGATAGGATAGTTTTTATTTCGATTAATAGTCTTTAAATGACAAAATCCGAGCGCAGCCGGAATGGGCCGCTAGTAGCCTATATATTATTCACCACGAATTAAAAACCACAGCTATACATTATGCGAAGCCAGGGCGAACTGCTAGTCGTCTATAAAAGTTTCCCATCTGTCTACCCTCTAATCTGTTCCCAAACGAAACCTTTTGATCTCGTCGCTGAGACGACTCGAAGCTCAAAAAGTGAGGACTAGGTATTATGTGATTACTGGTGCTTGGCGGTAAATACCGCGCGGCGGCGCCCTTTGATGTCGCCTCCTAACCTGCGCCTCGCTCTCTCTACTCTACAGTCCGACGAAATTGATTATAGCATCGCTACTTATTGCTCTATCTCTTTGTCATCATCATATATTTCAATTTTTTTAAGAGGCCTCTGATTCACGTTACTGATTTTTGTTGTGTTTTAAGAAACTGTTAAAATCAACTAAAATTATACCTGAGAAAGACTATAATTTTTCTATTTTGTTTGTAAAGAGTGTCGAGACGAGCAGGACATGTGCCTGGTGGGAAGCAATGCACATTTTGCACATCACATCATATGCACATGAACTTAACTAGTATATTGAGGCAGTCTCAATTTTTTTTTTTAATATTACTGAGTGACGAGACGAGCAGAACATGACCCTGATGGTAAGCAACATGCCTGCCACATAACAGCACAGTGACACGCAGCTATTGAAACATGAAGAGTCCAAATCATTACCTAGCACTGCACTGCGCTCATCACTCAGAGATTTAAGATGATTTGTCTGTATGTCCTGTGATTTCTCTGGAAACATTGCCCTCCAAATCGGAATACGGGTATGGTATGCACATTACTGCTTAGCGGTAATGTAACTGGCAAAGGTGTGGTACTTCCCCAGGGGGACTCTACAGAGCACTACTACTGTTTTATGGTCTTGGTTTCGTAGTTACCTAATGAACGCATTACGTAAAAAAAGTAAAGAAATTAAATAGTTATTAACATTTTGATGTTGGTTTTATTGCTCTTATGACGAGTGACATAAATAAATCGACATGAATATAATATCCATTATGATAACGGCGCGTACGATATCGCCGCCAGACGCATTTAATCACTACCCTCATTTCGGTCATGACAATCATATAAAATTACTCAAACGTATGTCTGTCTGTTCACATCAGGGCGAACGCGCATTAGGAGGCATTAATCTGCGAGATCTCGTATAAAATAACGTATTAACGTATTGTTATGTCGTACAGAAATATACTGACAATGAGTAATGAAAAGTGTAGCTGGTAAGACAGCATAAAATTGTTTGATAGCCATTGTGGAGTAACTGAAAGTAGTGGTGGAAATCTTTGCAGAGTACGCCTGGGTAAGTACTACATTTTTGTTAGTTATTCTACCGCCAAGCAGTAATGTGAAAACTTCTCTGTGTTCCGGTATGCAGGGCAATGGTTCCTGTGAAATTACACGGCATAAAACATCAAATAAATAGAGAAAAAACATGTTACGAACGTATACATCTCTGGATGAAGAGCGCAGTGCAGTGACAGGAAATGATTTGACTCTTCATGTTCCAATAGCTGCACGACACTGTACTGTAATGGGCAGGCGAGTAGCTTACCATCAGGAAATGCCCTGCTCCTCTTGTCACTCTATACAATACACTTCACTTCTCGACTTCTTCTCGGACTTCTCGTAGCTCGGTTCATGGTTGATGTTCCAAAGAAACGAACGAAGAGATTTGACTCTACTTTTGTGATAAGAACGTCTAGGCTGTGGAATGAGTTGCCGGAGTGGGTGTTTTCTGATAGTTATAATCTTGGTGTCTTCAAATCGAGAGTGAATCGGTTTCTTCTAGGTAAACATGCTCCATCGTAGACCGCATCGTCGCTTTACATCAGGCGAGATGGCGGTCAAGTGTAAACCTATAAAAGTAAAAAAAAATAAAGAATTGAACCCACGACCAGACTTAAAAGCAACTAAGCCAGAGCCGTTGGCTTAGTTGCTCTATGTGTAATATGTAATTAAATGACTTTACGAGTAAAATCATAAGCCACAGCTAATGTAAACAAAAAAAAATAAAGTGGCCAAGTGCGAGTTGGACTCGCCCATGAAGGGTTCCGTTGCAGCAAGTAACATTATATACATAGTACACATAGTTCTTGTAGTTCGTTGTAACTTTGATCGAAGTTTCAATAATAGTGTATTTATGACGTACTAAAAAAAAACGACTCATCAGATCGAGTTCAAACTAATTTTCGTTGGTAGTTTACATGGTAATGTACATCATATATTTTTTTTAGATTTTTCAATCTCTTACTTTAGAAGTTAGAGGGGGGGGACACACATTTTACCACTTTGGAAGTGTCTCTCGCGCAAATTATTCAGTGTAGACGAAAATAATTTTAGAAACCTCAATATCATTTTTAAAGACCTATCGATAGACACCCCACACGTGTAGGTTTGATGAAAAAAAATTTTTGAGTTTCAGTTCTCAGTATGGAGGGCAACCCTAATTTTGCTTTTTTTTTAATTTTTCTGTTGAAATCTTAATGCGGTTCACAGAATACATCTACTTACCAAGTTTCAACAGTGTAGTTCTCATAGTTTCGGCAAAAAGTGGCTGTGACATACGGACGGACAGACAGACAGACAGACAGACATGACGAATCTATAAGGGTTCCGTTTTTACGTTTTACGGAACCCTAAAAACTGTCGTTCGGTGTGTTCGTTTTAATCTTGATAATTATGATCTGTACGTGTGGAGTATAGGGCGGGCTTAATGTGAACATTAGCGGTTATAAATCTTGTACGGGATACGCACACACGGAAGCGGGGGTCACCGTGCATCACCCGGTACCGGTATGATTAGATAACTTAGTTCCGGTATCTCGTTTACGCCGATAACGGTGCTAGGTTAGAGCGGAGCAGAGAAGAAAATGTGAGAAAGTTGATCCCATATTTTTTATGTTGTTACTAGATTTGTACTTTCGCCTTTTCGTCTATGATGGAGCTTGCTTACCTAGACGAAAACGATTCAGTCTATATGTCTAGATTTTATGACACTCAGATTATATCAATGACAGTATACTCACTCAGGCAACGTATCCCACAATTTAGATGTCAATGTCAATTGTCACTAGAAATTGGAGTCAAACCTCTTTCTTCTCTTCGAGTATATGGCAAACCAATTCTGGAACGATCGTCTTTTCGAGCTACAAGCAGTCAAGCTACAAGATACAAATAATATGCTTAATTTATAAATTGTACTAGCTCTGTCCGCGCCTTCACCATTTTTTGGTTACTGTTCATTAATCGAAATAAACAGCCAGACAGACAAATATTGTAAAAAAAATAGTTTGATATAATTATGTATTCTACATTCCTATATTCATTTGCATTATGTAGTAATAAAATAAATAATTAAAAATATAATAAAACCCGACTAAAAAACAATAGATTTGTGGCGTACATGCTGGTATGTCACCCGTGCGAATCCAAATCATAAAAGAACAACTTTTTATATTGATTAAAACCGCTATCGTCTATAGCGTGTAGCGCCTCTTTTCTCCATTGGATTCGCAGGTGACATACAGGCCGCGCATGCGAGGAGCTCGCGACAGTCGAAAACTCTCTGACGTCTTGCGCTTCTCGCCACTATATTAATATTTCTAAATTAATTCCTTATTTCTGTTAATACTAATCTCATAGTTTATTTCTGTTATTCGTGTTCTGTTAATTATTATTTTGTCTAACATATATTTTCCAAATTTTATATTTCGCATTTAATTTTAACACCCTCTGCACTTCGCGACCTTCTATTCAACAGTGGCTAGCCGTCGGGAGTTCGTGCCTAACTGATTACCTAAGCGACTCCCCAGCTAGTCGCCACAGATTTTATATTTTTATTTTATTTTTAATTATTTATTTTATTAGGAACACTAAAATGTACAAAATTTTAGTGTTCCTTTCGGCAGTCTCCTATGAACGAAAGCATGTAAATTTGAACCTTTGTAAATGTAGCAAAAACTGATTGGTTAGTACTTTTGAAATCGTGTCAAACAAAACAGAAATAAAATTACTAAGATTATTATTTTATGTTTAATTTATTTTATATTTTAAACAAATATATTCAAATGATGGAATTAAAATGTAATTATTCCAAATGACATTTAACTACACAACATATGTACATATTTGTAATGCTCTTTAAATTCCCTTTATTTTCATACCCCACTCGATATGCTAGATAAAGTTATTTTTTTCAACTATTTACAATTTTGCTTCAAAAATCGGCTTTGTTATTTTTTTTATTTAGTACCTATCTAAGGACACTTGGGTAATTGAGACAAATAAATAAATAAATAAATATTGGTGGACAATTCACACACAACACCATCTGACCCCAAACTAAGCAAAGCTTGTATGATGGCGGCCAGATATCTGATAATAAATAATAAATGTAACGATATAACGATATCGTTGAAATCCATCCAGCCGTTTGGAAGATACGTGGGAGAAACAAAAACGCCCGAAAAACATAGCCCTTGTTTCAGTCGGGTAAAAAGCAGTTACGAATATTTTAATGTTACATACAAAGAAACACTTCAATTTTATTTATATAATTAGATGTAGGAAATGTGACACAAACAGTCCTATTCTCGCTAGCAGCATCTGTACTTCATTCGAGTACATTTCAAAGTGGATCGTTCCTTTAAGCATACCAATTTCTCTTTGTAGCAAAAATACCTCAGTAGAAAAAACTAACCTGAACAGTTGATTTATGGAACGGTTAACCAATACCGATCGCGTTTACTATTCCGCTGCAATAAATCTCTTAAGATACGTGTGCAGAGCGTCATTAGGGTCGCCGTGCAATAGCAGGTACCGGTTTATACCGGTATTATACTGTCCCGCTAATCCGACGGTAATGAGAGACTGAGTACCGGATTAATAGGGAGTTTGGATTGTTAGGGAATTACGTAATGTCTTTGCGATTAATAGCTGTGGTATCGTTGAGGGTGTAAGCATCCCACTGCTGGGACTTGGGGTCTTCTTTCACAAAAAAAGTTAAGGCTAGCCTAGTGGCGAAGTGCGGGGCGGGGAAGACATGTCCTTGAAAGATTATTATTTTCTTAGAACACGTCGGTTTCCTCATTGTATTTTTGTTATTAAGCTAGTGGTGATGGCAAATTCGTACATACATACTTCTGCGCTTGTACATACTTGCGAAGTGCAGCCGAGATACGAACCTGCGACCTCCATGATTCTGAAATCCAATGTTATAGACACTTTGTAAGGCCTTCAAAAGTTCACCAATTGCTACTGTATTTTGTTTAAATTTGTGTATTTTTTGTTCATTTAAAATTAAGTGCGGTAACGAGTTTTAAACTCTAGGCCACTGCTACTTGTTTCTTCTTAAATGTCTTTTAGAGCAGCTTGTGCTGTTTTCGACTACACCGTTGCTTGTTGGATTTCTGGCAAGGTAGATGTAGACAATGGTAAAATATTGATAAATTGTAGCGATTTACACCTAAAAGATTTGGTATATCATAGGCAGGTACAGTAGTTATACATTTCAATGTCTGTCACCACGCTATGTGTTATAGGTCACTTTTTTATAAAGTGCACGATTTTTACGAAGTTTATAAAGTTACTAGCGGTCCGCCTCGGCCTCGCTCGTGGTGCCCATATAACCTACATATATCTCAGGGATCACGTAGATATCCAACGGTGAAATAATATTTGAATTCAGTCTAGTAGTTCCTGAGATCAGCGGATTAGCACGTTCGAACATAAAACCTCTTCAGTTTTATAATCATCATCATCATCATCATCAACAGCCCACTAAACGTTCCCACTGCTGGGACTCGGGGCCTTCTCTCGGAAGGAGAGAGTTAAGGCCATAATCCACCAGTTTTATAATATTAGTATAGATATCCGAATGCACACCTTAATAGCTTAATACACCCCTGATAGCAGTTTTAAATACATCTAACTCTCATACATACATTCTGTAGAAGTGATGGTAACGTATTAGTGATACCATCGATACCGGTAAATACCGGTATCCCTCGGTATCGGTTCGAACAGTATTAATAGCCGCCCGGGGCGACGCTAATGAAACCGAATCATTCAAGTTAAAAACGCGTATCGAATCGAATCGAAGGTTTTAGTGGTGGAAATGTACTAATTTTTGATGTCGATTTAATGAATCGGGTTAAAGATAAAGACAATTTATTTGTTCAAAACATTAATAAATTACAAACACACATACAATACAAAACACTTTATTGGCACCACGAACAAAGTTGACAATAAGTAACACATAAAATAACAAAACATAATGAGCACAAAAGGCGATCTTATCGCTACAAGCGATCTCTTCCAGATAACCTTTCGATTCATGAGGAAACTAAATAGCACATAATGCATGATATATGGTAGTCAGGCTATCAGCCCTATTGCAAATCAACCTGTGGCTGTCTGACCTTGTGGCTTTCTATAACAAAATAGACAGGTAGTTGTTTTTGTGTATATTTTTTATCGATGTTTATAAAATTGGTAAAAAACAAATCCCACGCAAATGTACTAAAAATGATTCAAAACAGTTTGCAGCTGAAAAAAAGCGCTATCGGAATAAACCTTCACCAATTTGCAAACCTTTGGAGCTTTGGACACACAAAGACGCGCTTACTTTTTGGACGTTATATGATATTGGGTATGATTTCACCGCCAAGATTCCACTCGATCAGTTTGAAATGGACGCCAATTTCCGCGACACGTATGCGGTTACCTCCTATCGTAATTTTGCACGTGATAGATGAGACCTAGTTATTTACTTTCTACGTTTATTTGGTTGCTGAGTTTCGTCATTTGTTAGAAGATCAGTCTTTATAGACCTACCTATACGATAGACCTACTTTTTAACTTTTTATCAAGTTACAAAACGTTTAGATATAGGTACTTTTTAAAGATAATAACCATAAGCAGCCCACTAAATGTTCCCAATGCTGGGACTCAGAGCCTTCTCTCGCAAGGAAATAGTCAAGGCCGTAATTCACCACGCTGGCCCATGGCGGGTTGGCGGATGACGTATGACCTTGAAAGATTCTACGAACATCTCGGTTTCTTCACGATGTTTTCTCATATCGTTCTTAAGTTAGCGGCATTACGCACATGACTTCAAAAAGTCTGGTTCAAATGGGATTCGAATCTGGGGTGGATTGGCGGCTGCTGCTCTCCCGACTAGGCCAGCCGTAAGTCAATAATTGTAAAGATAAATGGATCCAACATTGTAAGCTCAAAAGGAAGCCCAATCGCTAAAAACAATATTTTCTAATCCACAGACAAGAGAAAAAAAAGACGTAAATCATACGTAGACCAAAGATGCAGGAACAATGTTTTCTGCTAAACTTACGGTATCCATCGGAAAATTTCAACCCATTTGCATTTCGCCAAACAGCAAACTGGCTGTTACGAAACTTTAGAACATTCCCCGCCGACCGGAATCCGGTTCAGTCCGGTTAGAACCGCCTCGAACCGGTCTGAACCGCTTCGAAACTGCTCTAAACCACTCCAAACTCTTCGAGATCCATTATAGGCGCGAGAATGAAACTGTAGGGAGCTTAGGAACTAGTAACCTGCAGCTGACGCCTCCGAGGGTCTGTTTTTATGTTAATTGTTGCAAGTTTTGCTGTATATCAGTGTTTTAGATGTTTGGGGTTTGGATGAGAATGTAGCGGGAAATATGACTCGTGCAACATGGCAGAAATTCAGGGTTTTGCGATTTTTGTAGTGATATTTATATTGGCAGCTTGGTAAAAAGTCATAAAATAGCACCAATGCTTTTTATGGAGTAAAATAACTGTGGTACAAAATTATACTATGATTTTGTACCACATTTTACATTTTTTTTTAGTATACAGTATTAGTGAAATTACTCGTAGTGTAATGATAGGGCTCTTTGCGTTGTCCGCCTGGGGAAGTACCACGCCTTTGCCAGTTATTCTGTCGCCAAGTAGTAGTGTGCAAACATTACTGTATTCCGGTTTCCCGCTATCGCTCCGCTTGTCGCTCCAACTGTGGCCCGACCTTAGAAGCAGCTGTAGGATGAATGGGATGTTTTGAAGAGGAGTTGCGTTTTGGTGCAATTCTCATTATTTTTTATGATCGTTTTTATGTTGTTTTCGAAATTGTGGTTATTTATCTTATAAATAGACGTAAATAAATTGATGTTACGAGACGTTGAGATTTTATTACGTAATTAAAATATATGTAAAGTTATTTGTTTTTCGGTTGCTCGAAAATTATGAGTTTACTGAATAATTAATTGAACTATGGTACATTTTTGACTACACGAAAATGCAAACTTATTTTGAATAGAAAAAAATGTTGATATCCACCTAGTGATCCAACAAATCAGTTCATATTTAAATTAAGAAAATTATGTAAAATTAAATATAATAATAAAATTATGGCTGTGGTTAATTTAGTGGTTGAAAAATTGTTCAGCGTCTTCAACATCTAAACTTTCGCATTTATTAACAATAGTAGGATAAAAAACAAAAGAGAGATCCAGCAGTGGGATAAAGTAGTATTTAAATAATGATGAACATGCAGTGTTTAATATTTATCCCGAAATATCGACCTGGGGCCCATAAGCAGGCCTTAAAAACAAATTAATGCCGTTATACCGATTTTAACATTTACTCCTTAGTTGCAAACAGGGTACCTAAAACTACTCACCCAATTACTGCTCCCGGCGTCGTCCAAAGTCCAGTTTGGTTGTCAGGAAGAAGGAACGGGAGCAAGGGGAACTTGGAATACCAAACCAGACAAGAATCCGTAGCGATCCCTCGCTCCAGCACAAGCAACGGTCCCGCGTTGGATAAGGGGGCCAATCCGGTAGCGCACTTCACAAAATAGTCCAGCACTAATCCCGTAGCGATAAATAATGGATTCCCGCACAATATTACACTTTTAACCAGAAAAGCAAACCAGATTATTTAGATAACCGTAAAACGCGTCCTTTTCGTTCCAGCGAAAAAACAGACCACGTCACTGACAGATGACAACCATAGACCCGATATGATTTTCGTTCGTTCCGAAATAATGTTGCCCGATTATACGGAACAAAAACCCCCGACCAATTGAACTCCTGTTCAATTTTAGTAACTAGTATTTAGTAACTAGTATTTAATAACTAGTATTTAGCAGTATCCGGACCTCAAATAAAACAAAATTTCCAACTTTGACCCGAAAGTGGAAATCTAACCAAAAAAAAACTTTATCAAAAATAGTATTAAAATTAAATAAAATTTTAACCTTGAAAACACGTTTATCTAATAAAGGGGCAAGCGTGCCAGAGAGGACACCGCGCGCTGAAGTCTGGAACCAGAAATCAGAATCTCCGCCACGCGGGGTGTGCCATCAGTACCAGATATCAATTTTAAAATACGTCCCCTACGCCAGAGTAGGGGGGCCAAATTTGCCTCCTTTAATAATACTAAGTCCCCTCGATAATTTGTGCCATTGTCCGAACGTAATAAAGAGGGTACTCCTCTTCGCGCTACAAAGCGATCCAGCGCCGCGACAAAGGCCTCCGTAGACAGCGCAGAGACCAGCTCCAGGTGGACCGCTTTGGTGGCCAAACACACAAAGACGCACAGGTAGGCTTTAACGACCTTGGCGTTACGCAACGTCGATGACTTGACCGAGAAGGGCCCAGCGAAGTCCGTTCCGACCCCGTCGAACGGCCTCGAGGGAGAAATCCTATCCGGAGGAAGATCTCCCATCATGGGCTGCATCGTAGACGCCTTGAGCCTATAACAAGGGACACATCTAAACAGCACCTTTCGGACCGCCCTGCGAGCCGACAAGATCCAGAATTCACGCTGCAACACAGCGAGAAGCGCGCCACATCCAGCGTGCGCGTTACCGATATGCCGATCGGTGATCAGCAGGTCCACCAGAGGACCTCCTTTCGGTAGCAACAGGGGGTGCCTGCTGCCGTACGGCAGGTTGGCTTTCCGGAGCCGACCTCCTACGCGCAGAAGACCATCCTGATCTGTGAAAGGGTTCAACTTGGCGACCGCACCCTTCAAGCGAGCGAGTCCGCAGCGCAGCGCCTCAAGTTCCGTCGGAAACCTCTCACCCTGTACCAGCCGAATGAGGTGCAGCAAGGAACTCCGACGCTCCTCCACAGTGGCGATCTGGTCACTCCTCCTCTGACGAGGGTGACGACAGTTGTGGATGAAGCGTTTAATCCAGCTAGTTACCCCCAACAACTTATCCAGCTTGCTGTAACGACCCGTCAACCAGTCAGGGTCTGGGGGCACTTCCGCCACAATCGCATGCACGCGGACTCCGGGCAGCTCCGCTCGCTCCGAGTCCGCGCCGAGAGCTGGCCAGGAAGCTTCTGGCTCCCGCAGCCAGTCCGGACCCCACCATAAGGGGTGATCAACTAGCTCCGGCGCGGAACAGCCGCGCGAAGCACAGTCAGCGGGGTTCAACTCACCCGGGACATGTCTCCAAACCATGTCCAGTCCAAGGTTTTGGACTTGGGAAACCCGATTTCCCACAAAGGTCTCCAAAGTGTGAGGGGCTGCTCTTAACCAGGCAAGCACGACCTGACTGTCTGACCACGCATAGACATTCCGGATGTCTATCGAGGTGGACAGTTCCTGATACACGTGCTTAAGCAGCCGAGCAAGTATGGTGGCTCCGCTCAATTCCAGTTTCGGAATAGTGAGTCGTGTCCTGATAGGAGCTACCTTGCTCTTCCCCAATAAGAGCGTGACATTGACGTGGCCTCCAGCGTCAACTGTACGCAAGTACACAGATGCGGCATAGCCCAGCTCGGACGCATCACAAAACCCGTGCAGGCTGATCCGGCTACAGCCTGGTGGCAGAATGCGAAGGGGCAACGCCACTCGATTGACCGTTTCGAGGTCAGATATTAAACGAAGCCAAGTGTTAAGCGAGTCTCCAACCAGGGGGTCGTCCCAGGAGACCTTCAGAGTCCAAAGTCGCTGTAACAGACACTTGGCTGCGAACAGAACCGGACTGATCCAACCGTTTGGATCAAACATCCTGGCGATGGTGGACAAAACCGTCCGTTTTGTCCACGCGCGTGTGGCCTCCAGCGCCACCCGAAAGGTGAAGATGTCAGCAACCGGTTGATACTGCATGCCCAGAACCGCAATCCCGTGCGGATCGTCACCTTCCTCGAAGAGCCCCGGATCCTGCTGGTGATCGTCCGGGATACCAGCCAGGACGTTGGGGTCGTTAGAGAGCCATTTCCGAAGCTCATAGCCTCCAGATGCGAGAAGCTCTGTAAGCTCATCCCGGAGCAACAGAGCTTCCTCCACCGTCTGCGCGCCAGTGCAAACGTCGTCCACGTACAGGTCGCGCTCCAGAACTGCGGCTGCACGTGGGTACCGAGCCCGTTCTTGCTCCGCCAACTCCAGCAGTGAGCGGATCGCAATGAAGGGGCTTGATCTCAACCCATAGGTGTTGGTGTTCAACTCATACACCATCATAGGGTCCTGAGGACTTTCCCGCCAGAGGATCAACTGGAACCTCCTGTCCTCGGGGTGTATGACCGTTTGTCGGAACATCATACGGATGTCCGCTCCCAACACCACCTGATGCCTACGGAAATTCAGGATGATGTCTACAATATCCCGATGTAGCTTCGGTCCAGCGTGGAGGCACTGGTTCAGTGACACTCCTGTCGAAGTCGGAGCGGATCCATCGAACACCGTCCTGAGTTTGCCCGTCGACGCCTTCAAAACGGCGTGATGAGGCAAAAAGTAGTGGTCCATGGTCGACCAGTCGTCGCGAGCCGGAGACATGTGGCCCAGTGCCTCATACTCCCTCATGAACTCGATGTACTTTTCCCGAAGTACAGGATCTCGAGCCATGCGTCGCTCCATGGACCTGAGCCTTTTCTCGGCCAATGATCGAGACTGGCCCAGACGCGGGGGGTTATCCCGGAAAGGCAGCCTAGTCTCCAATCGCCCAGAAACCATTCTCCGAGTGTGAGCCTGATAAAAGTTCTCACACTCCACGTGCTCGGGATCCAGCCGAGACACGGTAGGCGGCTCTTCGATCTCCCAGAACTTCTGCATGATCTGAGCGAGGGCCGTTCCCGTAAAAGAAGCCTGATTCGACTGCTGCCACTCATCCACCATTCCCAAAATGGCGTTCCCGTAGATGGTGGGCAGCGCCATCAGCGAAGACTGATCCAGCAGTCTAGGCTTGCCGTTCATGATGTAACCCAGTACATCAGAACCCAACAAAAGATCTACCGGACCCGCCATCCCGAAGCGGGGATCCGCCAACCTGAGACCCTTAGTACAGGACAAAAGATCCGGATCTATGTCCGCCTGAGGAAGCCAACCGACAACCGAATCCATGACGGTAGCCCTGACCGCAATCCTTTCCGAATAGGAATGTACGGACGAGAAGGAGAGGCGGGTCTGTCCAGCCGACCGCACCTCTGTGTTCCCGACTCCCCGCAACGGAGTCGGTGACGGAAACCTAGCCAGGCCCAGGCGATGAGCAACCCGGGTTGTTAAAATGCACCCCTGGGACCCTGTGTCCAAGAGCGCTCGTATCCGGACGTAGTCGCCTCTTGGACCCCAAACCCTTAACCAGAGGGTGGGCAGCAGGACCACCGGTTGATCCTGTGCCAAGGGAACGGATGCTAGTCAATCCCTCCGAGGCCCGTCCGAACCCGTCGGACTACAGGGCCCAGCCCAATATGGCTGCCGAGTGCAAAGGGCCATCGGAGGGGGGGCATATCCGGCCGCCCTGCCATACCGAAAGTAGGGCGGGTGGTATTCCAGCCTCGGATGTTGATGGAGGGGAGGCGTGTACGCCCTCCATTCCATCGGTCGCGGATCCAGCGGCGGAGAAGGATAACGCTGGGGAGGTGGCCCCCGTGGTGACTCCTGTATCACCCTTCCACCTCTCCAGTTCGCCCGCGTCCGCGCGGGCTGTGAGGTCGGTGACCGAGCCGCGTGCAGGACGCCCCTTGTTGGGCTGCCCGGTGCTGCCGTGGGTTGGGGTGGAGGGGGTGTGCTCCACGCTGTAGCCACTTCATGGTTGTACAATGCGTGGCTCTGCGTGGGAGCGCCCCCGCCCGTGGAGGGCCCCCTCCCTGAGGGCTGTCGACCAGCACCATCGCTCCTGACGCACAAGAGCTGATGGTGTGGTCCCCCACACCCAGGACACGGCCGTGCCGTGGGGCAGTCATTGTACAGATGACCCCCCAGGCACCCGTAGCACCGACGCAACCGCCGAACGATCCCTCGTCGTTCGGAGGTCGTCCGCGCAAGCAGGGCCGGACACTGCACCAGCGCGTGGAGCTGGCCACAGTTCGGGCACTCCTGCTCCGACGCACTCGTCACCGTCGCCGTCCGCTTCACCGCACCCTGAGTGCGGGAATTGGTAGGTCGCGGTCCTGTTCCGGCAGGGCCACGAGCTGACGCGACGGGCGGTGCCTCCTGAGGCGCCGACTCTGCCATCCTCGCCTCCCACTCCAGGACCCGAAGTAGCTCCTCAAACGTGGGGAAGACCTTCGGGTCGCCGTGAAGGCCCCTTTCCCGCTCGAACCGGGCGCGCAACTCCAGCGGCACCTTGCCCAGCAGGATGTGGACCAGCAGGAACGACCAGTGTTCTACTGGCAGTCCCAAGCTGCGCAAGGCGTTGTACGCCACCTTCACGGGCGTGAGGATTAGCGGCCGCAACTGAGACCTCTCAGTCACCTTCGGCAGCCCCAGTATTTGGGACACGTGAGCGTCGGCGAGGAGCCGAGGGTTTTGAAACCTCGTTTCCAGCAACTCCATCGCCGTGCCGAAGTTGTCGTCGTCCAGCTCCAGGTGCTGGACCAGGGAGAGTGCCTCACCCTCCAGTGACGTGCGGAGATAGGCCAGCTTCTCCGCCCTCGTCAAGTCCTTGCGTGAGTCCACGAGAGAGGCGAACATGCTCCGGAAGCCGCTCCACTCCCGCAGGTTCCCTGTAAACCTGGGCAAGTCCAGAGTGGGAAGGCGTCCCACTACACCCGAGCCCGCATCCCTGATGACGGGTCCCGAGCTCGCCCTTCCCTGACGAGACCTCTCCAGCTGGCGAACCCTTTCGGAGACCTCGTCGTAGACATCCAGGATGCGCCGCATGTCCGCCTCGATCCTCTCCATCTGCTCCTCAGGTGGAGACGGCCTTGCATCCCGCAGCGATCCTGCGCTCCTCTCAGCGACCTCCAGGCGCCTGTCGAGCTGTTCTGCCCTGTTTAGCAGCGCCTCCTCCCGGTCTCTCCGGCCGACCAATCCTTGCAAGGATTCGAACCACCGGAGCTGGTTGGCCAAATCCGAAGCCATTTTTAAATTTAAATTTAAACTTTAAATTAACCTAAAGTTCGGACAATGTCACAACAAATATATCCGCAACCTAAAAAACCGGATACCACTTAATACTAATTTCCCGACAGTTTGGGGAGAAATTATACACTGGGAACCCCCAAATATTCGGCCTACCCGGTATATTTTGCCAGAAAATTAAAACAAAAAGGGAGTATTTACGGCTAACCGCGCTCCTGCTACCAAAAAATGTTTAATATTTATCCCGAAATATCGACCTGGGGCCCATAAGCAGGCCTTAAAAACAAATTAATGCCGTTATACCGATTTTAACATTTACTCCTTAGTTGCAAACAGGGTACCTAAAACTACTCACCCAATTACTGCTCCCGGCGTCGTCCAAAGTCCAGTTTGGTTGTCAGGAAGAAGGAACGGGAGCAAGGGGAACTTGGAATACCAAACCAGACAAGAATCCGTAGCGATCCCTCGCTCCAGCACAAGCAACGGTCCCGCGTTGGATAAGGGGGCCAATCCGGTAGCGCACTTCACAAAATAGTCCAGCACTAATCCCGTAGCGATAAATAATGGATTCCCGCACAATATTACACTTTTAACCAGAAAAGCAAACCAGATTATTTAGATAACCGTAAAACGCGTCCTTTTCGTTCCAGCGAAAAAACAGACCACGTCACTGACAGATGACAACCATAGACCCGATATGATTTTCGTTCGTTCCGAAATAATGTTGCCCGATTATACGGAACATGCAGCATTGCTTGGTAAAAGAATAACTGATCTGTCGTTCCTAGAAATGTCATATCTTAATCGCGGACTCGGCAAAAGACAGAAAGGACTACACTCTGAGAAATTTGATTTGAGTTTCATCTAAAACGTGTGGAAAGTGCCGCTGCCACTGCACAGCAGTGCCAAGCTGCATTGTGAAACAACTAAATGAAACGCTGGTGACAATTTGCAGGATCGGTCATTTGGCACCAGGAGCCATGTTTGGCGACATTGGCTACTTTATCTATAGACGTCTTACGCACATAGTAAATATTCATAAGGTTTTCAGTCAATGCATTAGTATGAAAATGTCTAATGTGGAAATGTGGAATTATTGTTTTAACTGATATCAGACGTTTCATCTTTTTTTTTCTGTCACATGATCACTCTGTAATACGAATGGCCTAAGCATTATACAGCCAGTTGTTTAAAATTTATAGATTTTAAACGGAAATAGTTTATAAGTAAAAACAAATCAATTTGGTGAAAATTAATTATAAAGTTAGATTCTACACTGCACAGTAGTGCCAAGCTGCATCGTTGAACAACTAAATGAAGCGCAGGCGACAATTTGCAGGATTGGTCATTTGGCACCAGGAACCGTGTTTGGCGACAACGACTACTTTCTCTGTAGGTAGACATCTAACGTGCAGAGTAGGTTTTCAGTCAAGGTGTTTGTTTTGAAGTGTCTAATATAATTAAAAGAATTCTGATTTTAGATTAAGTTCAGTGCTCATCCAATTAACTATGAATAAATTTAAAATAAATACTGAAGGAGAAAATAAAAGTGAAGTGATTATTATTTCGGTTTACAAATCACTTGGAATGAAAAATCTAATCAAAAAATTACATTATGTTTGTACCAAATGTTATCTTAACAGAAAAACATTCAAGTTGATCCGTGGGCATACATAGGTACGAGTATTCCAGTTTGTCCATCAATTCACTGAAGACTTTCTAGATACTAAGTTTGTATCCATCGGGAACAATCCACTCAGACAACGCATGCCACAGCCTAGATGTTCTTGTTACAAAAGTTTTCACTTTTAGGCTGTAAAAGGTTTTCGAGCCTTTCAAACGTTCACTGGTGACACAGTAGACGTTTAAAAGACATTTAAATTTAAGCGTTGTCACCTTCTTTGAGTCTGATGCACAAAAAAGGTAAAGTGGAATTAAATCATGCAGATCAACTTTACTGTCCACCTTTCAAAATATAACCGAAAGCCGTAATGTGCAATACGGGGTGATTTTATTTTCTTATTTGAAGTTGATTTTGTTGACAAAATAAAATATTTCTTCAAATTTTAAAGGAAGTCTATTGTATATGAAGTCATCGTCACCGTTGACTGCCAAGTAGATACCTGTTGAAGTGAGCCTTTGTCCAGCAATCAGACCGTCAGACGTGACTGGATGACTTCGTTCCGTAGCGCTGGGAAATGGGCACTATAAGTTATGTTTGTTTAATCTTGAAACTGCACCATGTGAGTTGGGGGTACAGAATTTATTGCCTAAACTGTCAAAATGGCGTCGGTACACAACAAATTTGCATTTTTTCTTCTAAATTAACCTAACGTACTCGTAACTCGTACTATAAAATGTAGCTATACATTTTATACCTAGTACGAGTGTTATATAAAGCATTTCTTGTGTTCGATGTTTAATATTTTTATTTCTGTCGCATGTTCACCCTACCGTACGAATAGTCTAAGTATTAGCCGGGTTGTTAAATGTGGTAAGAAACGATACGGTTAGATTTCATTCAGGCCGCTAGTTAAACGGCGGTGTTTAATAAAGAGACTAGGTTGTTGATTGTACGGCTGATTATAGTTGGCTGCGACATATGTGTACATTATACTACTCGTAGCAGCGCACCGTAGTTTAACCCGTTACGACGTGATAGAGCAACAAACATCCACAATTATTGACATTTAAATTTGAACAAGAGTGATATAATTAATTGTTAAAATCTTGGTGTTTTCAAATCGAGAGTGAATCGGTTTCTTCTAGGTAAGCACGCTCAATCATTAATATCAGGCGAGATATGGCGAGATATGTCGTCGGGGCGGCGGGCGGGCGGAGCGCCCGTCCACCGACCCCGCCGACACATGTCAGTCAAGTGTAAACCTTTGAAAGTAAAAATAAAGTGGCCAAGTGCGAGTTGAACTCGCCCATGAAGGGTTCCGTTGCAGCAAGTAACATAATATACATAGTACACATAGTTCTTGTAGTTCGTTCTAACTTTGATCGAAGTTTCAATAATAGTGTATTTATGACGTACTAAAAAAACTACTCATCAGATCGAGTTCAAACTAATTTTCGTTGGTAGTTTACATGGTAATGTACATCATATATTTTTTTTAGATTTTTCATTCTCTTACTTTAGAAGTTAGAGGGGGGGGGGGGGACACACATTTTACCACTTTGGAAGTGTCTCTCGCGCAAATTATTCAGTGTAGACGAAAATGATTTTAGAAACCTCAACATCATTTTTGAAGACCTATCGATAGACACCCCACACGTGTAGGTTTGATGAAAAAAAAATTTTCGAGTTGCAGTTCGAGTTGCAGTATGGGGGGCAACCCTAATTTAATTTTTTTTTAATTTTTTGTTCAAATCTTAATGCGGTTCACAGAATACATCTACTTACCAAGTTTCAACAGTGTAGTTCTAATAGTTTCGGCAGAAAGTGGCTGTGACATACGGACGGACAGACAGACAGACAGACTTGACGAATCTATAAGGGTTCCGTTTTTACGTTTTACGGAACCCTAAAAACACGATATAAAAATATATAGAGAACAATGCTTTTTCAAAAGTTTCTAAAGTAACTATTTAAATTAGAAATATAAACCGTCCCGCCCGGCGGCCGGCGGCCGTCCAAATCCGTCGTTCTGTATCGCTATCCAATAAGGTGTTTAATTTAATACCATTCCGGGCGAACCCTTTGTTTAAGGCGCGTAATCACGTCCGAACGAACGCCCTTAACTAGATTAGAAATGACAACTAGAGATGTGCAGAGGGACCACTCAACACCTACAATACTTTCCTATCGACCGACACCCTCTTTAGCTGCGATACAGAGATACAATCTATAATGTTTCAAGATCTGAGTAAATACTGATTTGTCTAGGTGAGTGCGCCATATTCGATCACACCGTCACGTACTATCAGGCAAGTTGGTCGTCAAAAGCGAACCTAGACGCTTATTTTTTTTTTTTTGAAGTGAAAACTTCTTTGGGCGCGCTATAGACAGAATTTTCGTGGGCTGTGAAATGGATTCATCAATCGTCACGCTTGGATATGATAATGGATCGGATCGGATATGAAATCTTCGGGTAAACTCGGTAAAAACGGCCAGGTAGGTACCAGGGCAACAGAAACAGTAAAGAGTTTCGATTACCTACCTGCAACAGCCCAGCGTTTATCTCTAGATACCAGGACAACAGAAATATAAAAGAGTTGCGTTTGCCCCTAGGTAACCAGGGCAACAGCAAGTTTTCACTTCTATCGGCAGTTCCTATGACTGGCTATTTTTTTTAAATCTTTATTTTAAGACTTTATCACAAAATGAAAATGTTGTCCTGTGGGAAACAATTAGCTTATCGTAAAAAATAAAACATAAAATTAAGCTAATGCAAATAAATTAAAACATATTTTTGTGCAAAAAGTGCAATGCTTTAGATTAGAAAGTGCGCGCGCTCTTGTTTCGAAGAGATCGATCCATTTAGACCGGATTTAACTTTGTATGGGATAAAAATATTATTTTTGATAAACTGTAGAACAAAAGTTCACGTATTTAATGTACTTAACATCCCCTTAAAACGATGCAGGCTGATTACCAATAAACTTGTAGAGATAGTTCTCCGAGTGATCCATCTGTACCCTTCCTACTCTCTCTGCCAGAGTTCTCCGCGCGCGAGCTTTAAAGTTTAGAGGGAGTCCCCGAATTTGCGGAACCACGTCCACCGCACGGAGTGCCGGCCAGGATTCCTCTCAACTACTTTAAAACGGCTTTTCTCGACGTATTGAAATGGAAGGTCTATTTAAATAGTCCTCGGTGAGTATGGCCCTAATTTATTTATTTTCTGAGAAGTGGCGTTTTTCTGAAATCTCACGCGGTTTCAGCTAATTCTTATCATTATTTCCCTGATCCAGTTTTTGTTTTTTTTTATTACGTATTGATAGATTTTGTATGTGACTGCCGTCTCGCCTAATGCGGTCTACGATGGAGCGCAGCTTACTTTTAAGAAACCGATCCACTCTCGACTCGAAGACACCAAAATTGTGACTATTCGAAAAAATCCATTTAGGCAAGACATTCCACAGCATAGCCATGCTCGTTTTGAGTCTTTGGACCCTCAACCATGAATTGATGCCGCTTTTAAGAAGAGCTAGTCTGTGCTAATACATGACAATGACATGACAAATAATCAAATAGTCGACCACAGACCACCCGTGGAAGTATTAAAAGTATGAATTACTTTCAATGCTTTCACGAAGGAGTAGAGTTGACTGCGCAAAATGGCGCTTTGAAAAGAAAAAGCTCGGAAAACCAAGTATGAATAAATCGGCATGTGTCCACCAACTCGCAATTTGCGAGCGTGTTGGATTATGGGCTCGAGTCTCTTATTCTGAGGGAATTCCCTAAGACCCTGCAATGGGAACAGTGGCTGGTAATGGTATGACCTTGATCCGTCTTCATCTCCTGAAAGTACCAAGTAGTAGACCCTATCTACAGCTGACCGCCATAGATCCTTTTAAAAACATCTATTGAAGTGGACGGTTCCAATATAGTTATATCTACTTATAAATGGTCGACCACAGAACAATTTCGGCAGCTCCTCTGTCAAAGGCACTCACTCCACTCCACCGTGGAAGCATTAAAAGTAATTCAATTGACTTCGCGAAACGGCGCTTTGAAAAGAAAAAAAGTCCGGAAACGGAAAGTTTCGGTTTTAGAAGTGATTAAGCGAGATGAGACAGTTAGGCTGGACTGGAGTGCTTTGGGTTTTAGATCTGTTTGTACGGGAATACCTTTTTTATATATATGTTACCGGACAAACCCAATTTTAGGGACATACTAGTTTTTCTTAGGCCAAACCAGTTTATCCTACAAGTTATAGGACGAAACGGTACAGACTAGGCTAAACTAGTTCGTCCTATGCCCGAGCGGAGAATCTAGTTTATCCATGCCTGAACTAGTTGAGCCTAATGTAAGTAAATACCGTTCAGGATAAACTGGTTTTGGTTAGGTTAGGTTTATAAATGCATAACCCTAATTAAACCAGTTTATCTTGAAACAACTACACAGTTGTTAATATTAGGCCCATCTATTTCAGCCTAGGATAAACTGAGATTCACCTATTGGGCATCGGACGAACCAGTTTAGCCTAGTCTATACCGGTTTATCCTCTGGCCTAAAGGACTAACTGATTTGACCAGTTATTCTACCGCCAAGCAGTAATGTGCAAACATCGCTGTGTTCCGGTTTGAAGGGCACTGTTTCTAGAGAAATTACAGGGCTTAGAGATATAACATCTTAGATCTCTGGGTGACGAGCGCAGTGCAGTGCTAGGTAATGATTTGGACTCTTCATGTTCCAATAACTGTGTGTCAGTGTGCTATTATGTGGCAAGCATGTTGCTTACCATCAGGCAAATGTCATGCTCGTCTCGTCACTCCTTATTTAAAAAAAAAAAAAATGAAAAAAAACCTGAGTATCGTCATAACTCGTTTCGTCTTTTCTTCCTTTTGTTAAGTTGAAATTTCGTCATAAATGAAACGTTTTATTTTTATTGGTTTAGTTTTTGTAGTCTGTGCCAACTTTTTAAATAAAGCTCCCGCGGCTACAACTCTGTAGCTAAGTCGCGAGGTAAACTTGAGACTGGTATTATTTTACAACTGGCCCGGACTGAGTTGAGACGTTAAGTCGCTGAGTTAATACTTAAATAGTTAAATACTATGTAAGTGAATGTGTACGTAATTTTATTGGCGGTAATTTTGTACTAAGTCTCTAATGGGAGACTAAAAAGCTAAGTTGCTATCGAGTTGTGTTAGTTTGTTTTTATTTTTTGTTGGCGATTGGATTTTTTGTTAAACCGACCTATCCAAGCGAGTTCATTGTGGAAAAACAATGTGACATGAAATTTATATATCTAATTACTAGCTGTGCCCCGCGGTTTCACCCGCGTCTATTTTAGGAAAATCCATACTAAAATATCCATTGCTGGCCACTTCATTACGTTTTACGGAATCCTAAAAATACGTAAATAAGCAACAATGCATTGTTGTAGAACAAATTTGATTACTTCAAATGACACAAACTTCAAATGTAGACACGCGCCGTCACAGACTTCAGCGACCAAAGAGAATTTAAATTCACGGAACTAAAGCTCTCGAAGAGAAATATTTTTCCCCGTTTTCTTTACATTCTTCACTCATACTCCGTACCTATTGATAGTAGCGTAATGTTATATACCCTATAGCCTTCCTCGATAAATGGAGTATCCAACAAAAAAATAATCTTTCGTATCGGTCCAGTAGTTTCCGAGATCCTAGCGTTCAAACAAACAAACTCTTCAGCTTTATAATATTAGTATAGATGTAAAGATTTCATTCACAATACTCGATTGTCTCATTTTATGTTGGAATTTTACGTAAATTTTATGAAACCAATACATTTTTATGAAGCTCCTACAACAATTTTTTGTGACTACAAAACAAACTGTGTAGACGTATGCTAATCGTTTCATAGAAATAACTTAATTATCACACTAATATCATAAATGTCAAAGTATGGATGTTTCGATGTTTGCTGCTCAATCACGTCGTAACTTATGAACGGATCAGGCTGAAATTTGGAATACAGTTAAATTATAGTCTGGAAGAACACATAGACTTTTTATCCCGGGAAAATAACGGAAACGACGGGAACGGGAACTACGCGGGTAAAACCGCGGGGCACTGCTAGTTATAAATATATGTTACATTGTAAAATTGTAAAAACCGCCAGATTATAATCTAGCGACGTTAGATTACAAACAAACCTAACGTACTGTAGGATTATAGTCTTACGAGTTAGATTATAATCTTACAATTTTAATAAAAAATACACATAAGTAATCTGTTTAAGAAAGAAACGTAATCAGACGATTTTACATTTAGGAATACATAAATTTAAGACAATACATATTACATTTTATTTATTTATTTAAGCCATACAGTCGCATCTTAATGAGTAGGTAAACATAATGTTATAATACTATACAATACACATAAGACCCTGTGCATAGGGTGTTGCGAATAGTATAAATAGTACATACCTAATATAGTATCTTGGAACTATTTACAGTTAAAGTATTTTAATTTTACGTAAGAATACGTACATATTACAAATACGAGTACATTCTATTTGAGGATACATAAATTTTATAGGAGGTACAGCTTATTTACAGCGTATTATAGGTAACCGACATTATTGTAACAGCTTACTTGGTAACGAAATAAATTATGTTTTATGTTAAATTATGTTTTTATGTATTCCAAAAATAGACAAATCTCGACCAACTTCGATCACATAACTTGTCAATACTATCGCTCTAGTCGGGAACCAAATGCCACGTTTTCGTCTAAAGTTGTTCCTAACATAATATAGTCCGCCTTTGTAGTACGTAAATTGATACTAATGTACCGCCGAGACAGACGGACAGGACAAATGCTGGTGTTTTGTGTCATAAAGGCGTTTTGTGATTTAGATATGGCAGTCTAAATATTGGTTTACTAATTAATTTCCCTTTGTAATCATAACCTGGGTGGAGTAACCGTTATTTGTATTCTGAAGAAAATAATGTATCTATGTAATGTTCCACTAATATTATAAAGAAGTGGTTTTTTCTTTGATCACGTCATATAATATGTATAAAAAACACGCTAAACTCAGAAACTACTATTTTTTTTCTTTTTTTTTTTAAATTAAGAGAGACGAGACGAGCAGTACATGTGCCTGATGGTAAGAAACATGCTTGCCACATAACAACACAGTGACACGCAGCTATTGGAACATAAAGAGTCCAAATCATTACCTAGCACTGCACTGCGCTCGTCACCCAGAGATCTAAGTTGTTACATCTCTAAGCCCTGTAATTTCACTGGAAACATTGCCCTTCAAACCGGAACACAGTAATGTTTGCACATTACTGCTTGGCGGTAGAATAACTGGCAAAGGTGTAGTCCTTCCCAGGCCGACTCTGCTAAGAGTCCTACCACTACAACTACTACTGGACCGATTTCAAAAATTCTTTCAACGTTGGATATTTACGTGATCCCTTAGTACTATAGGCTATATACGAGGGTCAAACTGAAAGTTCTTAGAAAATCAAAAACTGATTACATTAGCCAGTTATTAGTTTTATTATATCTTTTCAAAATATTGTCCATTCACGTCAAGACACCGCTGCATGCGATGGAACCACTGGGATAAGCACTTTGCCCACTCGTCCTTAGGGGTCTCTTCAATGGCATCGCGATACGCAGCCACCGCTTCTTCAGCATTCATAAACCGCTTTCCTTTAAGTTTTTCTTTAATTTTTGAAAATAAATAAAAATCACAAGGCGCGAGGTCGGGGCTATACGGCGGGTGACCCAGTAATTCAACGTTTGATGTCGCCAAATAGTCGATCGTTCGCTTGGCGGTGTGCGATGAGGCGTTGTCGTGGTGAAGGAGGATCCTACTGCGAGGTCGTTTCTCTCGAACTTTTTCCAAGACAAGTGGCAAACAATTGGTAGTGTACCATTCTGCAGAAACTGTTTTTTGATCCTCTAACACAGTGTTTCTCAAACATTGTTCTGCTATGGCCCGGTAAATTTCACACTGCCCCTTCGTGACCCGTCGGGTTGGACATTTGGTAAAATAATGCACATTATTATTATAAGTCTTTCATTAATATACTACAATGTAGGAACTAGGTACATATTTCTACGAATTTATTGTTTATTTTTAGTCTTCTAAATTTGAGTGCAAAGTATGGAACGGCTGCTAATATTTAACTAATGAATCTAAGCTCGTGGAAAACGACGAAAGTTTTATGCGAAGGTCCAGTTCTACTTCAAGTCGATTTCAGTATATTTATTTTTAAGGTAAACTAGAGTTGCTACCCCAGCTTCATATTTATATGTTGTGAGAAAAGGCATTAAAAAGTTATTGCTTGAGTTCTGTGTATTTTTGGCGACAAGATAACCAAAAATCAATCGACTATCCTGTGTCAAATATGTATTTGAGTGCTGTGTCAGTTGACAGTTCAATCAACGAGTCGATATCTGAATCTGGCAAATTACTTTCCGAATCTAATTAAATGATGTTTCTTTTCCAAGCTTTGTTGATGTCGGTTGGAGGAAAATATTCTCGCAGATTTTTCTCTAGTCCTAATAAATGTTCTTTAATTTGAATTGCAATGTCTTGTGGCAATGAAATCATGTTGTACTCTTTTTGTATTTCACTGAAATTGCTAAATGCTTTGAAGTTCCCTGTTTCCGTGCGTAGTGTCGACATACATGTAGTTTCTTTTTTGCAGCGTGTACCTTTTCTTGCACTTTAAATATTGTCACATTACCTTGTATTCCCTTGTTTAGATTATTTTACTACATAGTTGAATTTTTCTTCAGCTGTCGTTCATGTTCGCAAAGATTTTTAAAACAAAAACTCTTCATAAATAGTAATCGAACTTTATAAATAGTAATTGAAATCATATCGAACAAATTATATAAGATTGGCATTATCGGATATCTCTATACTTTCATCGATTTGTCAGGAAAAATAATGACATGATTTCAGACAACTTACAACTATTTTTTCAATATCCTGTGCTATACCCCGAACTATACCCTAGGCTTTACCGTGCTATTCCTATTCGATAATGCTAACTGCCTTACAATCAAAAGTAGGTAGTTATTATTTTCTGAATAGAATGTTGAGACCCGGTATTTTATTTTCATGACCCGGTACCGGGTCGCGACCCGGCGATTGAGAAACGCTGCTCTAACACAATTGTTGCGAAATGACCTATCCTTCCAAAGAACGAGGCCACCATTTTTTCCCCGCACTTCGATCTCTCTTCACTTTAGTTGGCAACTCCTCGAAAGGAAACACCCACTGAGCAGATTGTCTTTTGGTTTCAGGATCATAACAGTAAATCCAGCTTTCGTCACCTGTTAGTATGTCGAACACAGCATTTGAGTCACCTCCGTTAAATCTTTCAATCATTTTACGGCACCAATCCACACGATGGAGTTTTTGAGCCTCAGTCAAATTATGAGGTATCCACCGGGCGCAAAGCTTCCTGACCGCTAAATGTTCGTGTAGGATTTTGTGCACTTGACTCATACCGATGCCTAAGCTTGTCCGAATCTGCTGATAGGTCACTCTTTTGTCAGTCTCTATCATACGCCGCACAACACAGATGTTATCTTCAGTCGTCGCCGTAGAAGGCCGTCCCTCACGTAAATCATCAGTGAGATTAGTGCGACCACGTTTAAACTCATTAAACCAGTTGTAAACAGTCGCACGAGATGGGGCTTCATCGTGAAAGGCCAATCGTAGTCTATCATAACTTTCTTGTTGACTTAAATGACATCGAAAGTCATAAAAAATCATTGCACGAAAATTTTCTCGTGTTAAATTCATGTTGACGTGACACAGACAATTTTCAATTTGCCGCCAAATCGTAAATGAAATGAAATGAAATGAAATGAAATGAAATGAAATGAAATGAAATGAAATAATTTTATTGTCATGTCAGTCACAAACACACATCATTAGTTACAATAAGCATGAGTTTCTGTACAGACTCGTCACAAGTAATATAATAATTATTAAAGTTCTTGATCACGTTTCACCTGTGACGTTGGCCGGGCTGTTGTGGTTTGTTTGGGCACATAGTTCTTCATGATTGGGCACTCCTTTATCTAATCATGGCTCTGGCATTAATTTATTTGTTCTATTTTATTCTTATTATTTATTGCATTCATTAATAAATTAATTTCATGATTATTATTGTTAAACTTCATCAAACTTTTAGGTCGTTATAGTCATTTTCAATGTACTCTTTCACTGAGTATAATGTCTTTTCCAGTAGAATTTTTTTGACCTCATTATTGAATTCATATTCACTACTTAAATCTTGTACGTGTGCTGGCAATTTGTTGTACAGATGCAGGCCTATGACCTCGGGTAACTTTTTACACATCGCTAGTCTGTAACAGGTGGGTTCAAAAAGTTCCACATTTTTTCTGACTCTGGAGCTTTTGTTCTTTTTAAGTGGAAATAATTGTATGTTTTTCTTCACGTATTTTAATATCTCGAGGATATATTGAGCTACAGACGTAAGTATCTTTAAATTTCTAAAATGATCTCTGCATGATTCCCTATATTTACCACTTACAAGCACCCTCACCGCTCGTTTCTGCATTTTTAAGATTCTCTCGTGATCCGTCGAGTTGCCCCACAAAATTATACCATACGACAGGATCGAGTGAATATAGGCATAGTACATTGATTTTAGGTGTTCTGGCGAAGATATTTCTTTCAGCTGCTTCAAGGCATATATTCCTTTCGACATTTTATGGCAAGTCGTGTCTATGTGTTTTTTCCAAGTTAAGGCAGGATCCAGTTCAAAGCCCAGTACTCTGACGTGGTTCGATACTGTGCAAATAGTTCCATCGTATAGTGTTATAGGGTTGGTTATTATTTTGGGAGATATTGCATTGAAGAACATAACATTTGTTTTCTCGGTGTTCAATTTAAGCCCATTAACGTCAAACCATTTTCCACACTTTAGCAGTGACTCTTTAATTAGTTTTTCCAGCTGTTCATTCGTATCCGCCGTTAATATTATGCTTGTATCATCTGCATATTGTAATAATTCACCTTCTAAGGCAATTTTAGGCAAATCATTTACAAATATTAAAAACATAGTGTTACCCAAAGAAGATCCTTGAGGTACACCAATTTCCACTCTCTGATGACCAGATCTTAGGATATCATTTTCTATTGTTATTTCCACAGTCTGCTGCCTATTTTCCAAGAATGATTTGATTAATTTCAGCGGTTTACCTATTATTCCATAAACCATAAGCTTATGTGTCAATAAATCATGATTAACTGAATCAAAAGCCTTTGATAAGTCTAAAAACACCGCTGCCATTTTTTTCTTTTTGTCTAATCCCTTCACTATTTTTTCGACAAGGTTCTGTGCTGCAGATGTTGTCGACCTTCCTCTCCTGTAAGCGTATTGAGCGTCATCTATAATTTTATATTTGTTCAGATGTTCCATTATATTGTCTGACATGATAGACTCTATGACTTTCGAAATAGTTGGCACTATTGTGATCGGTCTGTAATTAAACACCAATGATGAATCTCCTTTTCCTTTATATAAAGGAGTGACTCTTGTGTTTTTTAGTGATGCTGGGTATTCTTCTGACTGTAGTATGCTATTTACGAGAAATAACAAATGGTCGCCTAGGGCAGTCAAGCAGTTATATAAAAACTTGCCTGAAATGTCATACAAGTCCTTAGTTTCAGAGTTACTTATTTTATATTTTGCTATTTTCATCAAATTCAATGGTGAAATAGAATGAAATTCAAATAGCTCCATGTTTTGATTTGCATATTTCATTTGATTTACAGCTTCTTGACAGACGGGCATACTACTTATTCTAATACTGTTTCCAATAGAGATAAAGTAATCATTTATGTGGTTTGCTATTTGCTCTTTTCTAATTTTTACGTGTTTAATATCATCCATTAGATCCCACTTCCATTCCTTAGCATTTTTGTTTGTTTCTTCTTTGATCACTTTCCAAATTTCTTTTTTCATGTTTGTGGCGTAATTGATCCTGTTTTCAATATACTTTTGTTTATTTTGTTTGATTTTTGTATCTCTTGCTTCTGTCTTATTCTTTATGATTTCTTTGATTCTATAAAGATCTGGGTGTTGTCTTTGAAAAATGTAAAGATCATTAATATCATTTTGTAGCCTTATAATATCATCAGAAATCCATTTGCAATTCTTCAGATTTCTTATTCTTTTTGTTTTAATAGGCATAAATAAATTAAAATTAAATCGAAATTTGTCAAAAAAATTATCAAATGTACTGCTATTATATTCATTAAATATTGTATCCCAATCGTATGCCGCCATTGCACCGCAAAATTCATCAATGTTACATTGATCATAAAACCTTTTTTGTACGATTTTAAATTTTGGTATGTGTTCTCTTTTTACATTCACAAACACCATCTGAGCGTCATGATCCGACCCTATACCAGGAGCCAAAGATTCAACATGTATATCCTCATCTCTGATATTGGTCACAACACAATCTATTGATGTTTTAGAGTCATTTTCAAACCTGGTAGGGAAGTTTACAATATTTCTAAACCCAAACGTTTTAATTATGTCGTTTAGACACGTTTTATTAGGTGACTCTATCAAAAAATCTGTATTCCAGTCTCCAGTAAACACCGCCTTGGTACCAGTCGTAGTAGACAGATAATCGAACACATTTTCTAATATATTTGACATAATATTAAAGTCACCTTTTCCGGTCCGGTATATACCAACTATGATAAGTTTAAGATTGTTAATGTTTAGTTCCACTGATGTTAACTCACAGTGATATTCAGAAGTCAATGTGTCAATATATTTACACTTTTTAGCCTTTAGTTCATTTTTTACAAAAATTGATATCCCACCGTGTATGCGCTTTTTTCTAATAAAATAATTGACGTGACCATAACCTTGGAAAGTTACATTCTCAACTTCACTTGTGTTAAGCCATGTTTCCGTCAATATTACAGCATCAGGTTTGCATGTCTCTAGTAACGCTTGTATTTTTGTCATTTTGTTTCTAATACATCTACAGTTTAAGTGAATCATCTGAAATCCTTTTTGTTTGCCATACACCATTGTATTATTACATTTCAGACGGTTTCCGTTATGAGAAGTTTCAGAATTGGAGTGTACAGTTTGAGGTATTTTACTTTTAGATAATGTGAGATTTACTTTCACCGTTGCTATCGCACTTAAGGATCCTGTTGAATAGTTTTTCCTAAAAAAGTATTTTCCTCATATATATTACTTTGAACAATTTCTTCACACGTTTGTGTCGATTGGTTGATTTTACTTATTTTATTTTCACCTGCCTCTGTTTTATGGCGTATATAATTATTTTTATTGTTAATGCGTAGAATTTCTCTCAGTAAACCTCGGGCTAAGTTAACTGTGAAACCATAGCCTTTCCCAGGAGGATATCGATCGTAGGCCATATCTGCATACACCACATTGCCAAATAAGCGCGTAAGTAGTCTAACTTCATAATTAAGTTTATTTATATTCAATTGATTATTATAGGCTGCTTGGCAGACCACTATATTTGTATTAGTCAATTGATGTAGAAAGAAATTAAGATGGGATAACATGTAGTATGGGTTGCTATCATTTGTTCCACTCAGAACTATGATGAAATCTTTTTCAGTATAATTTTTCAATTGATTTGCCGTTTTCTTTAATATTTCCGACATCATTGCATTTGGTTTTGCTATGCATTGAACTGTAAATGACTCTCCCATCAATTTCCGCAGTACAGTAGCCAGGCCACTACCTTGTTGATCAGAAAGTATGAGCACCTTACACTGGTTAGTTCTAGATGCATCTTTCTCAGTTGACTTTAAAACAAATGACAAATGAATGAAGTATATACTCAGTAATATTGGCAAAGAGTTCTATTTTCAAATTATAGAATTATTTTTTTATTATATTGTTTATAAGTGGCCAGTTCTAAGAACTTTCAGTTTGACCCTCGTATTATGTACCGCGGGCGAAACCGGGTCGGGCCGCTAGTTTGAATAAAGATAGATAGAATTTTTTTTTTTTTTTTATTTTTTTTTTATAGCTTAGAGTAACGAGACGAGCAGGCCATGTGCCTGATGGTAAGCGACATGCCTGCCACATAACAGCACAGTAACACGCAGCTATTGGAACATGATAGTCCAAATCATTACCTAGCACTGCACTGCGCTCGTCACCCAGAGATCTAAGATATTGTGTCTCTAAGCCCTGTAATTTATCTGGAATCAAAAACTACAATTACAGACTGGGGTTATCCTATTGGATATATCACCATCAAATTGTTAAAACCGTTATGATCTAAATGCTTTAGATTGGAAACGAAATTAACCCAATCTACCCTGAGGTTATAATCTCATGCGTTAAGCCACCTATACACACTGGCCGAGTGGAGGCCAACGCGTGCGTCGACAAAACGGCACAAGACGAGTGGTAGCATCCACACACTGCCCGAGCGAAGGCCAACGCGAGCGCCGACAAAACGGGACATGGCGAATGGTAGCATCCACACACTGGCCGAGCCCAGGCCAATACGAGCTACGAGCGCCTTTGTTTTGTGCACAAAACCGACACCGGTCACGAGAGACGAGTCGAGGCGAAAGAGTCCGATACACACTGGCCACTTGCCGTCACTCGGCCAGCGACGGCGAGCGACGGCGAGTGATCACAAGTCATGGCAAAACGACCCTCCACACACTGGCGTTGGCCTCCACTCGGCCAGTATGTATAGGCGGCTTTAGACTTTATATCCCGTTTACATTATTCCAGTCCAACGACCGAATCCAGCGCTGGATTACTTACTGGAATAATGTAAACCAACACTTGGAATGCATTGTCACTGGATTGATGCTTTCCAGTGCCGGTTTCCATTATTCCAGTAAGCAATCCAGCGCTGGATTCGGTCGCTGGACTGGAATCATGTAAACGGGGTATTAATCTCACGGTGTTGTCTTTACGATGACAGATACAATCTTGGTGACTTCAAGTCTATAGTGAACCAATTTCTTCTAGTTAACAACACTCCATTGTATGTAGATGACGTGTAGATAGTAGTATTGTCGCTTAACATCAGGTGAGATGGCGGTCAAATGCAAACCTGTTGTTATAAAAAAACAGTACAGGTATTTCATGTAGCCGTGGAGTAATTCAGTGTACAATTAACGTTCAAACTTTGACATAGAAAAGTATGTGATATTTATTCAGTTAACACAAAGTTTTATTTATTTATTTATTTAATTAGGCGTACATAACAGATTACAGTTAATGTTAAATAACAGATAAATTATAATATTGTGATGTTCTAAACTGTTATCCAAAGCATGCACACACAACTTAACTAGAATATTGAGGCAGTCTCTAAATTAAATACATACAATATAAATAAATAACTTTAACTTAACTCATACCTACATGCAACTAAAACTATAACATAACTAAAATATGTTTTGATAGTGTAAAGTTACCAAGATATTAAATAATAGCGTGTGGAAGTGCCACTTTCGATTTCTGTATGACCCTAGTGAGATTGTGAACAGACAATGTAGAAATACCGTTTTCGTTATTAGTTTTCGCATATGCCCAACTCCATTTATATGTCGGTCGCTTTGTAACTTTGCTCCCTGAGCCCAAAGTCCGATTGGTCCGGCGATAATCCAATCGTGCGTCCCCATTTGAATTTAGATCCCGTGTTCTAAATTCAAATCTCGGCAGAAGGGAGATCAGGCGAGTGCTACGGTAGTGCAGCCGGGCGGCCTGTCCCGGACTCCGGGAGCTTACGGCTTGTTTACGCGGAGTTAGTTGAAACTGAAAGAGGCAAGTTGTTTGGAATTCGGAACTCTATAATCTGTTAGTGATATATTCGTTGTACTAATATAGAGGTAGTCTCTCTGACTCGCGTGTTATGGAAGGGTTGTGAGGGTTTATTTCGAGAACTATTATGATTGTTTGCAACGTCAACATTGAAGTGTTGACTTTATAACCTAAATCTATTGAATTGTTAACTAATTTAGGTACATTTTAAACGATTATGAAGATATATGACTAATGATATGGTATCTAATTCATAAGTTTTTGTTCAAATTGCTAATACATATAAAATAAAATGAATTTAGAGTCTAGTGCCAACCCACGACAAGGGTGTCCTTGTTAGCTCAGTTTAATACAACGCGACAAAAAAACTACGGTCTTACTACCGTCACCACATTCTCAGTAGTACACAGTCAATGACAGCAACATGCGATTTGTCGCCTGGATGGTACGCGGCAGCAGCGACCGCTTATGAACATCTGCAACTCATCGTACATAATTATAGTCAAGTCTTATTTTTGGCCGTTTTTTGATTTCTTAGACCATAATAAGGTGTCTAGTTATTTTGGTATCGTTTCTCCCGTTTCGGTCAAAATATCGCGTTCCAATCGCTTGCCTCGATGAATATTACCAAGTTTCAAAAACATCTTTCTGGCCCCGGAGCAATAATTGCACGTCACACGGGCATGCATCGTCGGACATATTGTTTAGTGCGGGCCGCGGCGCGCAACGATTGGTGCTCGCGGCGTGACGTCATCGGTATATTAATTACTTGTCACGTCCGATTATTAATTGGTCCCTGGGTAGTGCATTTAAGCAAGCCAGTAATTGAATTTTATCGGGAGAGTAAACCGCCGAGGCCATTATTCAAAACGCATCGGGCGGCGAATAAATCGAAATTGAAATCAAGTGTCAAAATGATTTATTTTTAGTGAATCATTTTTGTTGAATAATATATTGGTGGACAATTCACACACAACACCATCTGACCCCAAACTAAGCAAAGCTTGTGCGATGGCGGCCAGATAGCTGATATAATACTTATATAGGTTTAAATACATACTTATTCTTACATAAATAGAACAAATCTTTATTTTTACAATATTTGATAGATCGCGATTAAAAAAAAACAAATTACTATAATTATTACTAACTAATAACAGAGTCATGTATGCAAGTAATCAAATGTAATTGTTGTAGTGTAATTTATTATATTAAAAAATCATGAAATGTCACAAGTTATTCTGGATAATTTAGGTATCAATAAAATCTTAATCTGCTTCATTGATAATACATTTATTTTGTTGTCGTTGGTTGTAGACACACATACAACATACACAATCTTAAATTAAATATTTACTCGAACAAGTATGCCTTATCGTTTTCCTGTAGCTCCTATAACCGATTAGATAGATAAATAATCTTTATTGATACACCAAAACAACAAGAATAAAGTTTAAAACTAGTGCAACAACTTGACGACCTTATCGCTAAAAGCGAATCCTTCCAGGTTACCTTAATATGCAAAATAACGTTTGTACAAGTCAGAAAACGGACTGCACAAATATGCAAAGAAGTAGATACTAGACACTAGATATGCCCAACTATCCAGGTTGAAGAGAAATATTTTCAGATAAATTATAGGACAATTGAGATATTCATCTTATTGCCTCGTCTGGGTTATGAGCAGTGCAATTCAGGGTAGTAATTTGGAAAGCTTCAAATCCATATAAATGATTGACACTGTGCTGTTATGGGCAAGCCTTTTTGCCATCAAGCAATTTAATAGTTAAAAACTAAACCAACTAAAAAGTAAGAAAACCTTTTAATTGGAAGCGTGAATCGATCGTAACGAAACGTAGTCACTGACTGCACATCGTCAGTAGCAGCACAGAATAAATATTAGTACAAGTACAGAACACTCACTTAGCGAAAACAATTATATAAATAGCGACTCTTGCTGGGACACAACAAAGTTCAATTCAGCTCGCATTAGCGCTCAATACCTGTCGCGATTTTCAACTAAACATTTGCGCTCTCTTTAACGTGTAACTCTGTCCCTGTCTGGCGCGGAGGGTTGTCGACATATCTAATAACAATATGCGCGGGAAACGTGTTGCGCGAGCGCTCAGCCGTGCGTCCGACAACCGACTTGTTTTGTCCCCTGGGAGGAACGGTCTAGCTGCAGGCTAAAACCGCGTGACCTTGAGCGAGTGATGATGCTGTGTTAGCAGTCAGTATTTTTTTTTTAATAACAGTGACGAGACGAGCAGGACATGTGCCTGATGGTAAGCAAAATGCCTGCCACATAACAGCACAGTGACACGCAGCTATTGGAACATGAAGAGTCCAAATCATTACCTAGCACTGCACTGCGCTCGTCACCCAGAGATCTAAGTTGTTATATCTCTAAGGCCTGTAATTTCACTGGAAACATTGCCCTTCAAACCGGAACACAGTAATGTTTGCACATTACTGCTTGGCGGTAGAATAACTGTGTGGCAAAGGTGTGGGGTCCTTCCCCAGGCGGACTCTGCCAAGAGTCCTACCACAACCAAGAGTTCTACCACTACCAAAATGACTACCACTACCACAGTAAGACACTAATTTATTACAGTACGTGAAAATGAAATGTAAACAAAATGATTAATCCTGATGATAGTGGTGAGTGGTTAGTGGGACAAACAGTACAAATCATTCCATTATCATCGATCGGTTCTTGATAAATCTGCAAAATTTCAAACCAATGCGTTGCTTAGAAAGTGATGAAAAGATTCCGTGTCGTTTCCGTACATACGTTGATTCATAGATACATACATACATACCAAGTTTATAAAGACGTGTTAAAAAGAAAAAATAATAAGTTACGGTGGTCTAGTCGGGAGAACAGCGGCTGCCGATCCGGAGACCCCGGGTTCAAACCCCACACGCACCACTGTCTTTTCGAAGTCATGTGCGTAATGCCGCTAACTTAAAACGGTGAAGGAAAACATCGTGAGGAAACCGACATGTACCTAGAATCTTTCGAAGTCATGTGTCATCCGCCAACCCGCACTGGGCCAGCGTGGTGGATTATGGCCTTAACTCTCTCCTTGCGAGAGAAGGCCCCGAGTCCCAGCAGTGGGAACGTTTAGTGGGCTGTTGATGATGATGATGATGATGTTAAAAAGAAAACTGACGAAATTTGATCATTCGAATAAATTCCGATCGAAGAATGGACTATGATTTCGGATTTCCATCAATATCTAAGTATGTACGTAGCCTAGCCTCATTATTCTCTAACAACGAAGAGAATGCAGTTTAAATGCGAGCTTTTCCTAGATTCCACGGAATCAGCCCCTACTTAGTCCGGCGTCCTCGTGGAAGATTGTAAATCCGATTACCCTCCGTACATACGCTTGGGCATGTTCTGTCGAACAGTTGTAAAGCTTTCATTTTTAAACGTCAATTAATTATTAGTTTAAGATAAAGAAAATTTACGAAGAAGAAAATAATGGCAGTCATAGGAACTGCCGATAGAAGTGAAAACTTATAACTCAGAATTTGATAGCTTACCTTGGAAACTAAACGGGTGTAACCGGAGGGCGTGGCTTCGCCATCTTGGCATGGCCATCTAGAAATGCGTCAGCATTTCCCATTGGCTGATGTGTTTCTAGATGGCCATGCCATGATGGCCTGTCCACGCCCTTTCAGCATTTCCCATTGGCTGACGTATTTCTAGATGACCAATAGCCATGGTCCCGAGTTTACCCACGTGACGTGACGAATGAATTCAATTCACAGCCCACGAAAAATCTGTCTAGGCGCGCCTAAAGAAGTTTTCACTTCAAAAAGCTTAAGCCCCATAGTGAGCTTAGAAGAAGCCTTCAAGGAAGCGTTAGTGCTCTAAGTATATACGCAGTTAGTTCCTAATCTGTATAGTTTTTATGCTATGCAGTGATGAGACGAGCAGGTCATGTGCCTGATGGTAAGTAACATTCCTGCCACATAACAGCACAGTGACACGTATCTATTGGAACATGAAGAGTCCAAATTATTAACTGGCACTGAACAGCGTTCATCTCCCAGAGATATGAGATGATTTCCCTCTAGACCCTGTATTTTCTCCGGAAATGTTTTGATGCAGCTCGTACGCATACGAACATCGTGTTCATACTGCTCGTAGCTCGAAAAGGTGACATCGTTTCTTGGTTGATGTTCCAAAGGCTCGAACGAAGATGTTTGACTCTACTTTTGTGATAAGAACGTCTAGGCTGTGGAATGCGTTGCCTGAGTGTTTTTTCCCGATGGTCAATCTTGGTGTCTTCAAATCGGTTTCATCTAGGTAAGCAGTGCAGTGCTAGGTAATGATTTAGACTCTGCATGTTCCACTAGCTGCGTGTCACTGTGCTGTTATGTGGCAGGCATGTTGCTTACCATCAGGCACATGTCCGGCTCGTCTCGTCACTCTTTATTAAACAAACAAAAAAGGCACCATCGTAGCTCGCTCGATCGTCAGTTAACATCAGGCGAGATGGCGGCGGCTTGTAAAAGTTTAAAAAACACTTTATCCTGCTTTGAAACCTTGGTATCTGCAAATTATTCTATAGAAGCGCATCACAGATATGCTACCGCTGGATTTAACAAAGAACTCCCACTATGGCCATACACTGGCCACTGTATTATTGAGATGCCTCCAGATCAGCTATTGTGTTCAACTATTCTGAACTCGAGAGATTACGAGTGGTCTCTTTATTCTGATTCGAATTTAGATCTGGTTATATTTAAGACCGCGTGCGTTCTATGTCCATTGTTTCTTTTAGTATTTTCTGTCTGATTTAGAGAGTATTTGTGGAGGATTTTCTGAGCATTTGTGGGATATTGTATGGGATGTTAGTTCTGTGTCTAGGTGTTTCGGTGGCTGGAATAGTATACAGGTAACTTTTTGTTGCAGGAAAATAATGGGAATTGGAACTGTGTGGGTTAAACTGATCTGTGCCTTAACTTTGTTTGCCTTGCTTGTGCTTTGCCGGTCAACATTAGGCAAGCTACATCTCTTGCTGTCTTTAAAGACCAAGTCAAACAGTTCTATTTGTTGCAGTCATCAGCAAGTTGAATTCATTATTTATATTATTTTCCTTATTGTTTAATTTGATTGTAGTAAGTAATTGTTTTTTTTTCTTTATGCATATATTATTTTTCGTTATATACTAGTTTATTTCATATTTATTTGTGTATTTGGAAGTACAATTATTAATATGTAATATTGGTGTATTATTGTATAGAATTAAATTAGATATGTAACTATTTGTTGGTATGCTGTTATAAATAAGTATAAGTATCTGTATACTCCCAATTGTACCCCCGTCTTCCATTACTCAAATCTGCTTCACCATCCTACGGTTGCCTGGAAGAAATCGCTCTTAGCGATAAGGTCGCCTATTGTTACTTTGTTTTAATGTGTTTTTGTACTTGTCTTATTATTTAAGTGCAATAAAGAGTTTATCTATCTATCTATCTGTGCTGCTAATAGGTACATTGTAAATTGTTGTTTTACACTCGTCTGAAAATCTTATCCTTTTAGCTTCATAGTTAATTCATTTTGTGTATCCCCGAGTCTTACTATGAATGTTTGCTAAGAATTGTTTTTTTCTTTCTTTACAGGTAAGATGGAGTTATTTTGATTTGCTGCTCCTACGTGAAGGTAATATGTATCCAATGAAACTGGAAGACCGATTAATCAATCATATTTAATAGACAGCGTTAGGTACGATTATTAATTTAGTAAATTCCGGTAACTTAAAACGGTGAAGGAAAACAACGTGAGGGAACCGACATGTACCTAGAATCTTTCGAGGGAATGTGTCATCCACCAACCCGCACTAGGCCAGCGTGGTGGATTATGGCCTTGACTCTCTCCTTGCGAGATAAAGTCGCGAAGGTCCCAGTAGTGGAAATATTTAGTAGCCCATTGTTTCTTTCTTTCTACCTTTGGTTGTAAGCGTATGCTACCAAATCTTCAGCATTTAATTAACGAACGTCTGATATCTCCTGGTCATAACTCCATTGACAATTCAAAAAAGTCTACAGCCGTGGTAATCGAATCCCCGCCGTAGGAAGTAAGCCAGTCTAATCAACTGGGCCGGCTGTTGGCCATCCAATTTGCAATCTATTCTCTTGATGGTAAACCGGTGACCCCGCTGCCTATTGAACGTTCGCTTTAAAAAAAATGTTGAGATTGTGACTACGAAATTGAAATCTCCCAGATTCTGCGAGCATGTGAAAAATAGCTAGCTAGAAGACATACAAAATTTTATAATAATATTATTATATTTCGCTAAACGGTGTCAGGATTGACCAAGTACAGAACACCAAATTTTTGGGGTTCGAGATCGATCGCAGCATGACGTAGGAACACCATATCGACAAGATGTGTCCTAAAGTTAGCAGTGCGTGCTTTGCGCTAAGACGAGTATCCCGAGTGGTGTCTGCGGAAGTGTCACGTGGGTGTTACTTCGCCACAGTGCATTCTCGGTTACAATACGGCGCCAAGCTATACGCGCGCGCTGCCGACTGGGAAGCGTGCGTTCCGCGCCCAAAAACGTGCCGTACCTACCATCGTTGGCGTATCGCAATGCACATCCGACAGATCATATTGATTGACCATATACTCAAAGAGCTTGGCATACTTACGTTACCTGCTATATTGATCTACCAGGTGGCTGTGTATGTCAGAAATAATTTAGAATCGTACAATACGCGAGGAGAGAGACATTCTCGTAACATACGCAACGCGGACAAGCTGGATGCTGTACCACACTCTCTCACGAGGTCACGGAAGTTAACTCACATTATGAGACCGGAAGTTTATAACACTCTTCCCAAAATAGTTATATCGGCCCCAAGTTTCGGCAGCTTCAAAAATAGATTAAAGTGCTGCCTTATCCATCAAGCTTTTTATAGTTACAGCGAATTTTTAGAGAGTGATGGCAAATTTCCTATAAAAATGTAAAGAAAAACTTTGACATGGGTCAGTACAATTATTATAATAAAAACATATTATACTCATATAATGTATGACAGTTTTCTGTACAATAGTTATTATAGTACAGTAAAGTAGTTATTTCAAACTTTGAAAATGTATACAATTTGTATGCTCTTTCTTTTGTTTTTATATATTATTAGTTGACGTGTAAATTGTACATTTATGAATAAAGTACTTTGACTTAATAATATATAGTTTAATGGATCTATTATGA
Source organism: Ectropis crepuscularia (assembly GCA_963693475.1). NCBI lineage: Eukaryota > Metazoa > Arthropoda > Insecta > Lepidoptera > Geometridae > Ectropis > Ectropis crepuscularia. Next base: position 1,861,860 of record OY856365.1, on the reverse strand, counting down.
TTTGTATTTAGTGAATACGGTGAAAGAGATGTATTGTAAGTGGCTAAGTGGCATACTAGCCCCTTCGACTAAAGCTCCAATACTCGGCTTTGAATTTTCACCCACAGAATGCGAGGCGAGATGGCGATAAAATACTGACTTATAATCTATAAAACAAAATCTTTGAAAACATCTATAGCATCGTAAAATAAAGCTTCTAAAAGAGAGGACTAACTCTGATGTTTTTTTTGCAAGCTCATAACGTTGAAAGCTAAAACAAACAAAAAAACAGTAAAGTAGCATTACTTTCCTGTATATTTTTGTTTTACTTAAAATTTCCAAGTTGGCAATTAATAATTCTGATTTATTTTAGTCAACGACCGCTACAGCTTCAAACTACATTATTTAGTATTGTAAAGTGTACTCTAGTTAATGTCGTGTTAAAATACTATAAAGGCAATATTCTCCGGAGAGCTCTAAAGTAAAGAAGTTTGGCGAGGCGGGCTCGCAATCGAGATAAGGAAGGAAGCTGGCGGCTTTCTCCTAGTGAGGGGACGTGGTTTGGCAAGACTGGAAAACAAAACAAGTCCGTTTTTCGATTAGACGTCTTGAAAATTTTAAAATATGCAACTGTTTGTGGTTAGCGTTCGGAAAACAAACGATTTGATAACGAATCCTAATATCCTACAAATATTGTAAACGTGAAAGTTTTTATGTTTGTTGCTCAATGACGTCGCAACGACTGGACGGATCGGGCCGAAATTTGGAATACAATTAGATTGTAGCCTGGGTACTTTTTGGCACGAAAATATAACGGGAAAGGGGCAGAAACGGTGCGGGAAAAACCGCGGTGTGCTGCTAGTGTCTTGCAAAACCTACCTAATTAAAATTAGTCCTTTAATTACAAGTTAACTTGTCCAATTTAAAGTGGGTGCAAACATACAAACAGCCAAGTTAATGAAATAAATCGCCTCTAACTGAATCCGGCGCAAAGATGGTCATAACACTGGCAGCAGTGGCCCGCTGAATGGCGATGGCTTACCTATAGCTGCATGGCACTGTGTTGCTACCATCAGACACATATCCTTCTCATACCGTCACTCTTTTCAATAACAAAAGTTCAAGACAGAAATCTTCAATCTCAAGACTGCCTCAATTTTACCTCGTCACTTATCATATCTTAGTTAAGTTTCTAATTAAATTTGCATCAAGCTGTTATCTCCAGCATACGTCTTTTAACCACAAAGAGACCCTATTTCCTTTGTCACAAGATACGTAATGCCTCTGCTTAGTTTACTAGTTAGCGTACCCCGCTAACTTGGGTCTTGCAAATAAATTTGTGTTGATCAATTTTGAAAGACTACCCGCAATACAGGAGCGTTTTGAACGTCTTTGTTACCTATGTGTTTATGTGTGTCAATATATTTGTGTGGTTGCTTTGAGGGTCTATTGCACTGTGCGCCGTGCAATAGAACTTTCAAAACTAAATTTGGGTTTGCGAGCCATCTAAGAGCTCACAATAGTAATTAGCCAGGTTCCCCATTGACGGGCACGTCAAGGAGGACATCATCATCATGTAGTTGCTTATTGGTCTTCGTTCCAGTCTCTTAGTCCGGTCAATTTAGACATTCGAAGTTACCTAAATTCCCACCAAGCTGAAAATCGGTAAGATTGTTTGAAATATCATTAAAAACAAAATTTGAAAGTTCCCCATCTTTCCACTAATAAAAAAAATTAAAAGTAAGGAAAAATTTTTATTCAAGGTCAAAGGTAAAAAACATGAGTTTATCGCGATTTTCAGCAAAACGGTAAGTTTTATCGGTAAAATCGGTAAGATTACTTAGGTAACTTTACTCTTATTTTTTGGTCTAATTTGACCGGACTACTCTATCTTGTCCGAAATATATCGCTGGGCATTTATTTTTCTAATCATCATCATCATCATCATCATCATCATCAGCCGTAAGACGTCCACTGCTGGACATAGGCCTCCCCCCTAGATTTCCACAACGATTGGTCCTGCGCAACCTGCAACCAGCGGTTTCCAGCGACCTTCGTGAGGTCATCTGTCCATCTAGTGGGAGGCCGTCCAACACTGCGTCTTCCGGTTCGTGGTCGCCACTCGAGAACCTTTCTTCCCCATCGGTTGTCAGTTCTGCGAGCGATGTGGCCTGCCCATTGCCACTTCAGCTTAGCTACTCTTCGAGCTACGTCGGCTACTTTAGTTCTTTTGCGAATATCCTCATTACGGATTCTGTCGCGCAAAGAGACTCCGAGCATAGCTCGCTCCATAGCTCGCTGTGTGACTTTGAGCTTTGTTATGAGGCCCACAGTTAAGGACCACGTCTCAGTTCCAAAAGTCATCACTGACAACACGCACTGATTGAAGACTTTCGTCTTCAAGCATTGGGGTATTTTGGACTCCAAGATGTGCCGTAGTTTCCCGAACGCTGCCCATCCGAGTTGGATCCTTCGCTGGACCTCTTTGTCGAAGTTGGATCTACCCAATCGGATCTTTTGACCCAGGTAGACGTATTCGTCAACATCTTCGAGTGTGGTATTCCCAACAATAACCGGTACAGGTGAGACATGAACATTTGACATGACCTTCGTCTTGTCCATATTCATCCTCAAACCTACCTGTTGGGATACTCTACTGAGGTCCCTGAGCATAGCACCGAGGTCCTCCATCGACTCCGCCACAATGACTATATCGTCGGCAAACCGAAGGTGAGTGATGCATTCGCCGTTGATATTGATGCCATGTCCGTTCCAGTCCAGTAGCTTGAAAACATCTTCCAGCGCGGCAGTGAACAGTTTCGGAGATATGACATCTCCCTGTCTCACGCCTTTCTGTAGCCGGATATGTTTTGTGCACTGGTCCTGTAATCGGACAGACATTGTGGCTTTGCTGTAAATGCACCTCAACACTTCGATATAGCGATAGTCCATGCGGCATCGCTGGAGAGACTGAAGCACTGCCCAGGTCTCGATGGAATCGAAGGCTTTCTCATAGTCCACATACGCTATACATAGTGGCCGATTATACTCCTCAGTTTTCTGTATAATCTGCCGAAGCGTATGTATGTGGTCTACGGTACTATAGCCTTTTCGGAAACCGGCTTGTTCGGGTGGCTGGAAGTCGTCAAACCTGCGTGCGAGACGATTCGTGATTACCCTCGAAAACAACTTATAAACGTGGCTCAGAAGTGAGATGGGTCTGTAGTTCTTCAACAAGGTGTTGTCACCTTTTTTGAAGAAGAGCACCACCACACTTCTGCTCCACGCTTCTGGCGTATTACCGTCAAGTATGACGGAGTCGAACAGCTTCTGAAGGACTTTAAGTACCGGTTTTCCACCCGCTCTCAGAAGCTCAGTCGTAATTCCGTCGTCGCCAGGTGCCTTGTTGTTCTTAAGTTGTTTGAGGGCCATCCTAATCTCATACAGGCTGACTTCCGGGATGTCTTCGGTAAAGTGTCGGGTCAGCTTGGCTCTTGGGTCTTTTGCCATGCTAACGACAGGTCGTGTTTGCGTAGAGGTGTATAACTGTTCATAGAACCTCTCAATCTCCTCCAAAATCTCGGCCCTCGACGAGACGACGTTACCACTGTCGGTCTTCAATTTGGTCAATTGACTTTGCCCAAGAGACAGATTTCTTGCGAACACTTTCGAGCCTTTATTCCGCTTGATCGCTTCTTCAATACACGAAGTATTGAAGCAGCGTATGTCGCGTCGCACACAAGTAGAAATCTGTCTATTGAGCCGTCTGTATACCGTCATGTCGACCGAAGACTGCAATCGCTAACTCGCCTAACCGCCATGAGATTCAGAGTATGATCGGAGAGCTTTTGGGTTCTATTCTGGCGTCGGCTCTTATAAAATTCCCTGCCAACTGCTTGAACAGTTTCCACCAGCCTATCGTTTATTTCATCCGCCGTTACGCATTCATCTAAGGCTTCGAAGCGATTTTGAAGTTCGAGTTGAAAGTTGTCGGGATCTTCGATTTGAGCATAATTTGGTCGGAGCGTGGACTTCATTAGACGTGATCTTTCGAACTTAATGTTTAGATTCAGCGTGCCTCTTACAATACGGTGATCGCTGCCGGTTTTAACCCTACTGATCACAGAGACATCGCTGAATATTTGCCGTTTAGTCGTCATAATGAAGTCGATCTCATTTTTTGTGGAACCATCTGGGCTAATCCAGGTCCATTTTTGTTGTGCCTGTTTCTTGAAAAAGGAGTTCATCATAAAGAGGCTCTCCCTTTCCAAGAAATCAGCTAGACGTTGCCCTCTTGGGTTCCGCTAGCTTCTATTTTTCTAAATTGTTTAAATATGTTGAATGTGTTAACGGACCCAGGTGATCGTAGAGTGTAATGGTCCCACGATAATAAAGAAAAATGTTTTGTCTGTGGGGTATGTGTGTCTCTGTGTATTTGCGTGTCTGTAAGGAATGAATGAACATTCTTTATTGTTAACGCTATTTAAATGGCACATACCACCGGTTTCATTGTTTGTTTTAGATATGTCTTCAGGTCTACTACGAAGTCCGATAAACGATATATCGGCCGAACTTATGGACGTTTCTTACCACGAAACACAATCAGTCGTTTGATCGGATCGGGCGTATCGTTCATTTCGAATTCCGACCGACATAGATTTGACAGTTTTTGTGTCGTAAACCTTACTCCGAAAGCATTTAATTACCTTACCGATTATTCGGACAGCTGTCGGTCGGATCCGATTATTCGGAGGTTGTTTTCGTAGTAGACATGCTGGTGTCAAAACTCAAACGAACGTACCGATATTATATACAATAAATATTAAATATATAATAAACTAGCGGCCCGTTCCGGCTTCTCTCGGATTTCGTCATATAAAGACTATTAATCAAAAAAAACTATCCTATCTCTCAAGTTGGACCATACTGCTCACGGTGTGCCAATTTAATTTAAAATCGGTTAAGTAGTTTAGGAATCCATCGCGGACAAACATCGTGACAGGAGATTTATATATTAAGAAGATATGGTGAGATGATTCTTACAATCGAAAAGCGGGAAAACTGAAAACCGCAATTTGTTTCCAAATACAATAAAAAAAGAACACATACAAAAATCACCCAAGATTAAAGTGTTTCCGTAGGAATGTATATTAGATTGGAATAAACCCCATGCTTTTAGAAGAATTCATACAACCTTTTAATGCCGCTTTTACTGCAAAGTAAATCCGTTGCCGAAATGAGACGAGAAATGAGTAGAATCAAGGTTATTAACGTACCCGTGCCGAGCAGTGGGTCTTATTATAAAACAAATAAAGCTGGCGGGCCAAAGGCGGCTCCAATCCGGGTAATCCATCATATCCGGTTTGATCCCGGGCCGGAGTGGCCCGTCGGCCGGCCGGCCGGCACCCGGTGGTCGCGCGACGGTTCAACGTAAGAGTAGTATATTGCTAAGAGATATAAGCTTGTTTTCGTAAGCAGATTATGAGTAGTAGTAGAGACATTGGTGTGAAAACTAAGGATTTCATGTTAGTGCTTAAAAACGTCATCTCCAAAAGAGCGTGGAAACGGCCAGTGTAGCGCTCGTAAATGAATGCTACTCTGGTATTCTTCATCAAAACAGAACAGCAACATTGATGTACAAAAACTAAGGATTTCATGTTAGCGCTTAAAAACGTCATCGCCGTTAAAGTGACAAAACGGTCAGTGTAGGTCGTCATTTCCAACAGTCGTTGTATGACCTATAGACTACAGGCCCAAAACAAAATTACGGGTCAAATGAATCACCAGGAGACCTATGTAGGATGATAGAAGGTAGAAGGGTATAAAGTAATGTGATTCAGCACTATGCCGTCACTTGTAAGCTGTCCAACTGAGTACAGTCGAAGAGGGGGGTTTCGACCCTCGATCATTTCTCCTTGTCGCATGATTTTTGTACGGCGTTGCAGAATAATACATCTGAAAAGGTATTGAAAATATAAAAATTATAAATTTTAAGTTTTTAATTAATAGTTTATCGGAAAAATTTATGATTTTCCGACGATTTACAGATTAAATTTGGTCATTTGATTATGTACGGCATTGGTTCCATACAGTTTCAATACCTCTCCTAATCCATTATTTCGCAATGCCGTACAAAAATCATGCGACAAGGAGAAATGATCGAGGGTTGCTACCCCACCCTCGTCGACTGTACTCAGTTGGACAGCTTACAAGTGACGGCATAGTGCTGAATCTTATTACTTTACACCCTTCTATCATCCTACATAGGTCTCCTGGTGGTTCATTTACTACGTAAATTTTGTTCACCGGCCTGTAGTCTCTAATTTTATAAATAGGAAACTATCAATAAAACGGCGAGTAAAAATCTTCAGAATTCCATCATATCCAGCTTGATCTCAAGCGGAGTCTCTTTGGTCGGCTCTCGGTGGTGTAATAGTGGGGTTATAATGCAGGCAACATGTCCTGCTCGTCTTGTCACGCTATAAATAAATTAAATTTAAATAAAATAGAGTCACGGGTTGCTGCACCGGTAAGGATCTGCAGCTCTGACCATAGTTCGCTCCTTCGCCCCGAGCATTAGCTTGTGTTTTTTAAATTAATTCCGCCGGATATGAGGAAGATTACCCTTTCAACGGTACTTGTAGTCTCTTTGAGAACATCAAATATGACAGGAAATAGGAGGAGTACTTGAGGGGTCCCGAAAATGTTCATTTTTTGCTTCGTTACCGAAACTACTAAAATAATATTTTGTGGCAATGACATTTACAGGTAAAATCTTAAATTTAAATTATTCGAAGATTAGACTTTTTTCTATAGGTACCTAGAGAAAACCGATTCAATCTCGACTAGTTTTGAAACGGGTAATTGTCGAAGGAACATGACGACCACGACCACTCTGCCAAGAGTGTAGCGGCCAAAGGTACAAGTTCGCGCTGATACCGCGACGCGAGACCGCGACCATAGACCGCGACAGGGACTTGACACTATGGAATTGTATGGGCGCCAGTTCGTGGCGAGACCGCGACACGAGACCGCGACAGGCACTGTGTGGGCGACAGTTCGTGCCGAGACCGCGACAAGAGACGGAGACACACACGTGTCGCGGTCTCCGCGCGAAATTGTACCTTGCGATGTAGATTATAGTTTGTACCGAGCAATAATCGCTCGAGCAACACATTCCAGTTTAGCTGTTCGTATAAGGAAACTGTGCCATTTTCCCTATTGTTAGCCTGCGTTTCATAGACACGGTATCGTACAGTTTTTTTTCTTTTTCTAACACATTAACTTAACGATTTCATCCGCCGTAAAAATGTCGTAAAAATCGAACGCTTTTATTATGTTATGCTTTGAACGGTTTTTTTAGTTCCATAGACTGTAGAGCGAAGTGTTTATGATACGTTTTTTATTGATTTCACTTTATGTCAGCATTTTATTCATCTGATCTTTAGAGATATTAATAAATCGTTGAGTCAGATTCGTTCGTGAAACTTTTGCACGTCATTGCTTGAATATCAGCCAATTGGGAGGTCTAAACCAAATCTATTTTCTGTAAATATGTTAACTCATGTTTTGAATTGTAATGTTAGAGGTAGGTTACCACTTGAGGACAATCTCGCCTGCTCTGAAGTGACGATGCGGACTATGGATGGACAACGCAAGCCACAGTCCACAGCTATGTTTATTTCGTTTATTGCCCGTGTTACTACCCGTCTTACTACCAGTAGTAACACGGGCAATTATTTTTGCCCGTGTTACTACCAACAGGTCCAGTAGTACGACGGGTAATTTATTTTTGCCCGTCGTACTACTACCGTCATTTTCAGATTGGTACCTCTTTTGCTTTAACAACAAAATGGCATCATTACTTGTACCTCGTTAGATTTAACACTGATCTTTTTGGCAACTTTGGAAATTTTCAAAATTATTACAATAAACATTGTCACTTTTGGCAACAAATGTGTTAACTATTGTTGTTAAGCGACGATGCGATCTACGATGGAGTGTGCTTACCTTGAAGGAACCGCTTCACTCTCGATTTGAAGACACGAAGATTGTAACCGTCGGGGAAACCCCACTCAGACAACGTATTTCACAGCCTAGACGTTCTTATCACAAAAGTAGGGTCAATCTCTTTGATCGTGTCTTTGGAACATCAACCATGAAACGATGGCGCTTTTTCGAGCTGCAAGCATTCCGATAGAAAAGAGGGAAAGGTATCCTATAAAAAACCGATAGGCTAGCAATTTTTTTTCGATGTTCAAGACTTTGAAGTCTTTTTCGCACAAGAGTGTCGCTGCCTTTTAGCACGTCTCTCGATTGATTCCTGAGCCTCCAGCTAATACTTAGCCGATCCATCCCAAAGGTGCGCACGATACTCTATAAAACAGCGAATCTGTGCTTGATATAACGTGAGAAACTGTTCAGACTTGAAGTACCTTCGCACCTTTGAGAGAACAGTGTGTCTTGGCAGCTAATTTAGCCTTGGACTCGATCTATAAGCCAAAGTTAAGCGTAGATGTCAAAGTAACACCCAGAAACTTAAGACGTCAGAACCTGTCTCGGTCAGTTGGAATGGGATCATTTTTGCGGAGAACAGACACGCCTGCATCTTACTCTCGTTGAACTTGACCAGGGTAGCGATTCTAAATCCATTCAGTTGCATCCGACACGGAATCTCATCTCTCGGTCTTTGTCTTATCTGTTTAGCATGACAGAGACACGGATTGTCATTCCGATTTTGAAACATTCGGATTGCATTTAGAATCGCTACCCAGATTGACATCGCCCCCCATTAAGACAGGGTGAAGCTCAAACGCTTGATCAAACTCTCTCTCTCAGTACCTGTACTGAGAGAGTTTACTGCCCATTGGTTCTCGCGCTAGATATGTAACTCTCTACAATGGTACTATCATCTGCGTACCCAAAGATACCGATCGGCTTCAACAGAGCGTTCATATCTAGCAGGAAGAGCGTCGCAGAGAGGCATTGATAGCCATTTGATCCGACGAGCAGCCATCAATGACGACTCGTATGGATCCATTTCTCAAAAAGTCTGATATCCACGCAATAAACCCAGAACTAGAAAGGTTGCTAAACAACGCCATCACGCCAAACCCTGTCGAAAGCTTTCGAGATATTCAGGGAGACTGCAAGTGCATCCCCGTGAAGCTATTGCGAAGCCTCACTCCAGACAACGCAATATTATGACGACTTGGTGCTGATCTGATTATGGAGCTAAAAGATCGCCAAATGAACTTAGCAATGAAACGGCAACCTCATCTAGTTAAGATGACCAGGGTCTGATGATGCCGCTGGAAGATGGCCATAAACTTTTTAGTTTATTGAAATGAAAACCTCATGTGGCGCACCATACCCAGATTTTTCTGTACTTAGACTATAATAAGTGAACCTGACCCGTGATTCTGTGTGGTGAAAGGCTCCAACGGGCGTACTCGGACCGTTGAGTGTATCCGAGCGTACTTCTGCCTTGCGGCCTTAAGCACGCACATTTTTATTATTAACGAGTCGCCAATAGTTTCCAAAAAGATCAGTGTTAAATCTAACGAGGTAGGTACAAGTAATGAAATAATTTTGTTGGCAAAAGAGGTAAGTACCAATCTGAAAATGGCGGTAGTAGTAGGACGGGCAAAAATAAATTACCCATCGTACTACTGGACCTGTTGGTAGTAACACGGGCAAAAATAATTGCCCGTGTTACTACTGGTAGTAAGACGGGTAGTAACACGGGCAATAAACGGTTTATTTGTTTAAATTACGAAACTGGAGGCTGACCTCTTTGCTCCAGTCTTTAGAAAGTAAGAAAGAAAGATCAAGTTGGTATCTGAATCTGATAGAAGTGAGTGGGAGTCCATTTTAAACATATTACCTATATAGTTAAAAAAGAAAGAAAGGATTGGTGCACCTGTACTTATGCTAAGTATCTTATCTTATACCTTTAAACGAGTAATTCTTGTATATGTTTATGGCGGGGGGCACTGCCGTGCCCCCAGATATATATGTACAGAATCTGAATATCGGAAACGGCTCGAACGATTTTTATGAAATTATGTATGCAGGGGGTTTCGGTGACGATAAGTCGATCTAGCTAGGTTGCATTTTTAAGTAACGTATTTTATGCGCGTTTTTAGACAATGAAAAACTGTTACATTAGACATTTGAATGCGACGGTAAATTTCGCCGCCACGCGCGTCAGTATAATAGCTCAGGTGGGAAGTCACGGGTGGTCACGAACGGCCGCTTGATTTTTTTTCAAGTTCATTCTTTTTTTGTATTTCTATATTATATTTAAGTTTTTATGAGAAAATTTATTATTGGAAGCCCTTTATGTATCTAAGTATACTCAGTGTTTAAACCGAGCAAAGCTCTGTCACCCAGGTACTTATATAATACCAGTTAACGTATAGGTTGTTATGACAGTTCCCAATCTAACTATAGTGCGGTCGGCCACGCTCCGTCTGCGCCCTTAAATCTAGGCGCAACATCAAACCAATTCTAATTGAATGCTAAATCGGTCTGTCCCGGCGTTTGTTGCTCCTGTGCCGGTTGTTTCGGCGAGCCGAGGCGGAAACTGTTTAGTGCGATTTAATTGTTTGTTTAGTTTAAGTTAGTACCTCGGGTTGACGGTTTCGTATCTAATAAGAACGTGTAAACTGTGGGTTGAGTTATGAGTGGGTATTCCCTGATGGATGTAATTTAGATGTCTTCTAGTCGAGAGTATTTCTTCTAGGTTTTGGCGCCCTTTCGTCAAGGATGGTCGTCAAAAGCAGCGAAGCGCGCACCGATATAAATAAAAACTCACTCACTTTTTTAGTAACTTAGTAAAAAAACACAATTTTAAGTGTATAATTTAAACGTGTTGCTTACTGCCAGACTCACGTCTTGCTCCTTTCGGTACTCTAGGTATGTAATAAGAAGATAAAACTTTTTGTCGACAAAATTTCCAATTCATTATCATCATCATCAGCCGCAAAACGTCCACTGCTGAACATAGGCCTCTACCCTAGATATCCATAACGAACAGTAAAGTTCCAATGCCATAATATGTTTTTCTATCAGACATAATACACTACGTAGACTAGGTCCGTGTTTTTTATTAACAGCGTTAGAATATCCCCGACCTGACAACAGATGGAGCAACAGTAAAAAAGAAATTACTTTGCGTTTTTCTTCCTTGAATATAAATTAGAAGTTAAAGTGTAATAAGTCATAGCTTCGTCAAAGTTTCTCTAGACTCGCCTCAGAATACGTTAGTTTTTTAATCAAAGCGCGTCCTAAGTTTATAACCGATGGTTCCCATAAGACCGGCTATATTTCGGACAACGTCGGGGGAGGAACGGACACCAAAGTTTGAGAATAGTTGGAAAAGTTTGGGGATCGGTGACTGATGCTTAGGGAAATTTGTTGGACCAGTTGTTTTCAGACTTCGAGAAACTTTATAGAGTGAACGATTTGTCTTCAATTATTTTATGATAAATAAATCTATACTAATATTATAAAGCTGAAGAGTTTGTTTGTTTGTTTGTATGTTTGTTTGTTTGTTTGAACGCAAGGATCTCTGGAACTACTGGTCCGAATTGAAAAAATATTACTTTGTAAGATAGTCCATTTATCGAGGAAGGCTATAGGGTATTTAACATTACGCTACTATCAACAGAAGCCGAGCATGAATGAAAAATGTAACAAAAACGGGAAAAAAATATTGCTTTTAGAGAGCTTTCGTTGCGTGACAGCATTTGTCATATCGTCGTTGCGCTTGCCAAATTCCATTTGTGCATTTTTTTCATTTTCGTTTTTTCGTACTAATTTTATCTCTGATTTTTTTTCTATGTGTTGATAAAGTCCTTTTTGTGATATTCCTACTAGAAACAATTTTAACAAATTCTTCAAGTGTTTTGACCGTTTGGAAAAAATCGTATGTGCAGAAATGCACATACGGGATTTGTGTTCCGTCTTCATTCGCGCGCCAACTGTGCTAGCAATGTGAGCGTTGTGGTGTGAACCACAACATAAAAACCCTTTTTGGTGGCAAAACGCAATAAAAGTGGTAAGTCTATAGTGAAATCACTCCGTAGTTGTTGTTTCTAGTCTTTTTAATCATGATATCCTCAATTTATTGATAAATAAGTTATTAATTTAAACAAATACATACCTAATGTACCTATATTTTTTGTAACGTGTTTTTGCGTTAAACTACCTAAAATAACAATAATAACACTGTACCTACATAATTTGTTGATGTACTATATTGATATTATCATACTTAGTACACTATAATATCAAGTGCGATAAATGGGAAAGTTTATTATTAGTGTGGACTGTGTGGGAATATTAATATGTTATTCCTTCACTTTACTTTTTAGCGTTACAAAGTCAACAGACCCAAGACAATGGACTGTTTTGTAGTTGATATGTGTCTGTACGTTTGTGTGTGAGGGTGTATGTGTGTGTGCAGTGGCGTAGCTACCCAGGGGCTAGGTGGGGCAGTGCCCCGGAGCCCTCAAGCTCAGGGGGCCCTCAAACCCTTACCAGAAACCAAATTTCAGTCTTTAAAACCGTTCATGCACCTTATTAATTTTTATTTTAAAAAATAAGCGAAATTTTATTATTTTAAAAAATAAGCGACAATAATTTGTTTGATCTGTAACACAACGTTTGTTTGACAGGTGTTATTGAATCATGTTTGATTTTTATAAAGAAGTTTTTGATTTGTTTTTCTTTAAGTGTACAAGTTTTTAATAACTATAGGTATTTTAAAATGTTATGTTATGTTGTGCTAAAGCACTACTATTGCAATCGTAATAATAATAATTTGTGATATTAAAATTATAGCTTAGGATAATTGTTTAAAAGGGCCATAATTGATCTCATTATGTTTGATAGGTTTTGTAATTGTTAAAAACGACTGATTTATGAGTTACTTTAGATTTACGAGATAGTTTTAGTAGTGCCTAATAACTTTATTCGAATTTGTTATGTAAGAAATCTAAAGAACACATAATACTAAACCTAAAATAACAACATTGTAACATTGCCAAACTCGTCATGTGTAATACTGCACATACTTCATTATTTTGGACTATTCTAAACCAGTTATGTGCTGTTTTTTGCTTAAAAACATTCTTGTTTCTTAAATAATAAATAATACATGTTGCAAATTTTGTATTTTTTATATGTCTCAAATAAATGGCTATGATACTGCATTAATACTTTTTAAGTTTTTCTGATTGTTAATTAAATAACACGTTTTTTGTTGTTTCCCAAAACCTTACAAATTTCACATATGGAACTTGTCAGGCGCAGCGACGATATGTTAAAGGTTGCGTCATTAGAACCTAAAGTAACCGAATTTGTTCAAAATTTGAATTGGTACGACCAATTTTCGATAGATGGCGTAGCAACGCGCGCACGGTTCAGCTAGTAATAAATATTGGTGGACATTTCACACACAACACCATCTAGCCCTAAGTAAGCATTTTTTTTGAAGTGAAAACTTCTTTAGGCGCGCCTAGACACATATTTCGTGGGCTGTGAATTGGATTCTGGCGTCACGCTCGGGTATGATAAGAAATCTTCGGGTAAACTCGGGACCATGGCTATTGGCCATTTAGAAATGCGTCAGCCAATGGGAAATGCTGAAAGGGCGTGGCCTCGGCATCATGCCATGGCCATCTAGAAATGCATCAGCCAATATGAAATGCTGACGCATTTCATATTGGCCAGGCCCAGGCCACGCCCTCCGATTACACCCGTATAGTTTCCAAGGTAAGCTATCAAATTCTAAGTTTTCACTTCTATCGGTAGGTTCGTATGACTGCCAATTTTTTTGTTTACCTTTTATAGGTTTACACTTGACCGCCATCTCGCCTGATGATAAGCGACGCGACGATGCGGTCTACGATGGAGCGTGTTTACCTAGAAAAAAACCGATTCACTCTCGATTTGAAGACACAAAGATTGTAACTATCGGGGAAAACCCACTTTCAACGTATTCCACAGTTTAGACGTTCTTATCACAAAAGTAGAGTCAAATCTCTTCGTTCGTGTCTTTGGAACATCAACCATGAAACGATGTCGCTTTTTCGAGCTACGAGCATTCCGATAGAAAAAAGGACAAGGTGGTATTAGATCATGTAAGTCAGTCGCACACTCTCCGAAGTGTATCCGATAAAAAACCGATAGACTAGCAATTTTACGGCGATGTTCAAGACTTTGAAGTCTTTTTCGCACAAGAGTGTCGTTGCCTATGAGCCTTTTGGCACGTCTCTCGATCGATTCCAGAGCTTCCAGCTGATACTTAGCCGAACCATTCCAAAGATGCGAACAGTACTCCATACAGGAGCGAATCTGTGCAAAACCATCTAATCATAACTTGTACCATGGGAGCAAGATATCTCATATAATAACACTTTTTAACACTTTATTTTGTACATAAACAGATTACATATAACACATTTATACAATGGCCCCACACTAGGCTCTGGGCCTGTATCGTGGGTACCTTATCAGACATTTCAGAGCTCGAAATTACATTGGGGTAATCTAAACAAAAACACGTTAGACAAAAACTAATAAAGAAAAAAGGTAATTTTGTTTCAAACATTAAATCTAAGGATTTCGTTAAAATAAATATATATATAATAAATAATAGTTATATTATTATTTTAAAATACATACTTATTGTACTTAGAAAACACCCAGGCACAGTACAAATACTTGTATTCATTACACAAATATTTGCACTGGGTGGGGATCGAACCCACGACCCACGGCTTCGCAGGCAAACTTACTACCAACTAAGCCACCAGGCCAGCCAATGGCTCTGAACGGATATGTGGAACCGGGTGCCGAGTGGGTGGTGTTCTCCAATGGATAAATTTACTGATTTCTATGGATTTAATCTGAGTGTCATGGCATTAGACGAGTATCGGTTTCGGAGCAATGCCGTCTTACTCCAGTCCTTCTACCGCCGAACTAACGGCTTTGGCTTTGCTTGTGTTGTCGCTATAATTCAAGGGAAAAGAAAAGAAAGACCAATATCAAAGCTTATTATTATTATAATACGTTTTCCCTTGACCTCCACGATGTGAAGCGATGGTACAGTGTACGACAAAGCTCGCAAATATATAAATACCGTAATCTTTACTCCCCAATTTTCTTTTTAAATCGAATAATTAAAAAGGATCAAAGGCGACATGACCTTTTAACGTTTTTCCTGTAAAAAAATAGCCATTAATGTATGCTGATTTATTGAAATGAGATTTCTTTTGGATTTATAATGAATTTTCTAGGAATTTCTTCGATAAAGGCTCAACGCACACTACGATAAGAAAGTATTTGTCAGGGACATTAAATTGCAATGCCCGATTGGGGATATGTGTTATACTTAATAGCTTAATACACTATGTGTTAGACTTAATTTTGTAACAATCTATCTTTGTAATTATTTTTATCTGCAACATAATAAAGCAATTAATTATTGAGTGTTGAGACTTAAGAAAGTTTTTAAAAGTCGGGTCACACAGAGGCGATCCGATAGCGATAGCGATCCGAGACGGGATTATTTGTAATGTTCGAATTTGTATGCAACCTGACACACAGCAAGCGGGCGCGATCCCATACTCGGATACGAACCGGATCGCTATCGGATCGCTATCGCTATCCGATCGCCTCTATGTGACCCGGCTTTAAGTCTTCTTCGCTCCGCGCATATTTTTGATCGCATAGCCGCATTGTCGCCGTAAGCCAAGCCGACAGGTAAGAAGTTATGGCTGGTCTAGTCAGGAGAATCCCACGCGAACTACAGTATTTTCTATGCCATGTCCGTAATGCCGCTAACTTAGAAACGGGGAAGGAAACATCGTGATGAAACATACATGTTCTTAGAAGCTTTCAATGTCATGTGTCGTCTACCAACCCGCATGGGGCCAGTGTGATGGTTTATACCATTTACGCTCTTTCCTTGCGAGAGAAGCCCCGAGTGATTTGTGCTATTCTTTATTGCTATTTGATTGATGACTGATATTAATCTACACTCCTGCCCATGACAGCACAGTGTTACGCGACTATTGCAACATGAACGAGTCCAAAGCATTACCTAGCACTGTACTGTGATTGTGAATCAATATTATGTGTTCTAAATTGAACCCGATCCATTCAGTTATTCCAGCGTGATTGAACATCGAACATTTAAACTGTTGTATTTATAATATTAGTTAGATCAGGCACATTTTTCATTTTTCTTGTTTAAATCGCATACGATTTATTTTCGCAGTGCGCGACATGACATTTCCGTTGTTTTCGAGTTGTACGAATCGGAATTAGGATTAATGAAATATTGTATCAGATGTTGTTAGCGGCGATTTTTTATCGGGAGTGTGCGCTCAGCCTAATTTGACCGTCGCTTGACTGATCGCTCAGAAATCTCATTACGCCGTTTTAAGTTAATTTATTTGAAATATTAACGTTATTAATCTTAAAATATGATAAAGTGTGAGGAACTAATTATTATTAGAGGGTTCTGTGAATATAATATATCTACCTTAAATTTTCAGTAACCTTAATTTGACCGTTGACGACATAGAATAGAATGCAATATCTTTAAACCATGTAGTATTTGTATATATGTATTACCTATATGTTACCCCGCGGTTTTACCTGTTTGTGTGTAATTTTATTGGAAAAATGTATGCAAAATATGTGCTTATGTGTTATTCCAGACTGCAATACGAGTATGCTGTGCTCCAAGTTTCAACCTGATCAGGTCGACCATTCCGTCGTGATTGAGTAACAGACATAATATTCGGTACTAGCAGTGTCCACGTATTAACGTTTCCTCTATTTTCCGACGATAAAAAGTAGCTTATCTGCTATTTCAGATTGTATTGGTGGACATTTCACACATAATACCATCTGACCTTAAACTAAGCAAAGCTTGTACTAACTATGGGTGCCAGGTAGCTATAATACCTACTTTTTTTTTATACATACTTATTATACATAGAACACACCCGGACACAGTACAAATACATGTGTCCATCACTCATATATTTCGACTTGCTGGGAATCAAACCCAATGAACTGTGACGAATCACTGTGTTTCCAAATTCAGCTCCAGTACAAGCTTTCCGATGTGATTGAGGTACAAACATCTAAACTCTCACATTTAGAATAATAATGGGATTTGATGAAGTGCTCTGTACGGATCCCTGATTTCATCAAATTTCAGAAATCCTCAGTTCAATTTACGCCCCTTATTGGGTCTCCTCAATTTCTTATAACAATCCCGTTGTCTCGGATTGATAATATTAAAACTCCCGATTGGCGAATTTGTCTCATTTCAAAAATTATTGGTATTTTTGGGAGGAGGCGTCTGTTGGACTTTCCTGTTACTGCGCTAATTTGATCCTTAATTTATTTTGTAAACTGCGAAAAAATCTTTGTACCGCTTTTTGTCATTCAGCTTTCAGCTGCTATGATTACTTAGAATTGCGATTCGTCTCGTATGTCAGGTTTAGGTTTGGTGTTTAATTTACAAATAACACTTTATTTTAAATTATAACAGCTGAATGACGAAAAAGTTGGTATAGTACGAGTCATTTTTTCAAAGAAATTGTGTTTTTAGGGTTCCGTAAAACGTAAAAACGGAACCCTTATAGATTCGTCATGTCTGTCTGTCTGTCTGTCCGTCCGTATGTCACAGCCACTTTTTGCCGAAACTATGAGAACTACACTGTTGAAACTTGGCAAGTAGATGTATTCTGTGAACCGCATTAAGATTTCAACAGAAAAAATTAAAAAAAAGAAAAATTAGGGTTGCCCCCCATACTGAGAACTGAAACTCAAAAATTTTTTTTTCATCAAGCCTACACGTGTGGGGTGTCATGTCTATCAATAGGTCTTTAAAAATGATGTTGAGGTTTCTAAAATCATTTTCGTCTACACTGAATAGTTTGCGCGAGAGACACTTCCAAAGTGGTAAAATGTGTGTCCCCCCCCCTCTAACTTCTAAAGTAAGAGAATGAAAAATCTAAAAAAAAAATATGATGTACATTACCATGTAAACTACCAACGAAAATTAGTTTGAACTCGATCTGATGACTAGTTTTTTTTTAGTACTTCATAAATACACTATTATTGAAACTTCGATCAAAGTTACAACGAACTACAAGAACTATGTCTACTATGTATATAATGTTACTTGCTGCAACGGAACCCTTCATGGGCGAGTCCAACTCGCACTTGGCCACTTTATTTAAATAAAAAATTCGTACTTACTACCAGCTGACATTTATATGAGACCGGTCGAGAGCTAAATGACAAAAAAGTTACAAAGAAAAAAAATTGGCAGTCATAGGAACTGCCGATAGAAGTGAAAAATTAAAACTCAGAATTTGATAAATTACTTTGGAAACTATCAAATTCTGGCGTGGCATGAGCATGACCATCTAGAAATGGTTACGCATTTCTTGATGGCCAATGGAAAATGCTGACGCATTTCTAGATGGCCAATGGCCATGGTCCCGAGTTTACCCGAAGATTTCTGATTCCCGAGCGTGACGCTAGAATTCAATTCACAGCCCACGAAAAATCTGTCTGTGGCGCGCCAAAACAAGTTTTCACTTCAAAATTACTTGACCAATGAATGTGCCCTGAGCACCTTGAAATTGGTGATAAATTGTGTAGGTTAGTGGTTTAACCCACCACTAATCTACTTGACCCCTAGAATCGCTAACGGCGAGATATGCTGTGGTTCTACTTATTTTGGTTGTTGACAACGAATAGTAATAGATAAACACGTCCGGCGTCCACCGCTTCCTGCAACTGACTAGAACGGAAAGAGTGAGCTCACTCTTCCCAACGATGACATAATTCCCCGCGCCTGAAGTTTGGGAGGGTAGTAGTTTATTATATCGATACTTAAAGACGAAACTCGGGTTCTATTAACGAGATCCACCCACCAGTTAGTGACATCCTCATTAAATGCAAACATTTCTATTTAAATCGGACCGTTTTTATAAATATCTCTGATATAAAAGTAATTTGTCGCCGGCGCCGCGCGCTCGCATTTTTTCATCCCACTATAACGTAAACAATATTTTACGCGCTAGTAGTAAATCTTTATTTAATGTTTATATACTCTCACTTACTGCGTACGTCGGGAGAGCGTAATAAAATGCGCGGGAGCATATACATATATATGTATGCTTTAAACATGACTAGCTGTGTGGCTACCTACGGTTTCACGCACGTTTCAAGGTATTTTTTCCTTTCGCTGTTCCCTGTTTATTTTCCTAAAATACGCTCCAATAGCCAATATAACATACCTTGTATTTTGTCTAGAAACATTGCCCTTCAAACCGGAACACAGTAATGTTTTCACACTACTGCTTAGCGATAGAATAACTGGCAAAGGTGTGGTGTTTCCCACGCGGACTCTGCAAAGAGGTTTACTACTACTACAATACTAAAATTATAAAAATAAACAGTGGAGTGCAGTGTAATACTGTCTGTCGGAATATCCTGAGCCGAGACGGGCGCGAGCGTAACTGACGTAGAATAGACTTCACACTTTACCTTAGAAACGATGGTACAAATGATAGGAATTTCGCTAATTCGACAAAATAAATAATAGTCCAAGATCCCAGACCCGGAAGACGTCACGTATTTTCTGACGAACGAAATGCGGACGATTGAATAGTGTTAGTATGTACTATATGTGCTAACCCGCTACCTTGCTTAAGGTAAAAGTTCGCGCTGAGACCGCGACGCGAGACCGCGACGCGAGACCGCGACACGAGACCGCGACAGGCACTTGACACTATGGAATTGTATGGGTGCCAGTTCGCGCCGAGACCGCGACAGGAAACCGAGACAGACACTTGATGGATTTGTGGCCGTAATAAATATAAAACTTTTAGGATAATAATAAAATTGTTACTAATTGTATGTTTTAAATAGAGATTGAATAAAATTGAATATAATGTCATGAACATAAAAATAATTACTATGAAAAGCCGAATTAAAAATTCATACTAAGTACATCATACAGTTCAATTTCAATTTTGTTATTTTACCGTCACTCTCTAATATTCCGAGAGCTCATAGTATGTGGTAGAATCTGAAAATTAGCATAGTTTTCATATTACATACATCCCTACACGGAGGTGCCGACCTGACTGGTGAGTAGCGGAGCAATATGAATCCCTCAATTTAGATCACCTGGCAGGTAGATACTAGTCCCTCCAAAATGATCTCTCTCTTTGAGCATCCCTATTTTTTAGTTAGGGCCGATTCACAAGGCGCGTCTGCCAACCGCGCCCGCGCGCGGGCGCGGCGCCGCGTCGCGCGACGGTTTTGTTTCAATACTCACGAGACCGCAGGTTTTCGCGGTTTCTGCTCCGGAAAGCTACTGCGCAAGAATCGCGCGCAGCCACGCGGGCGCCGCGCGGCTGCCGCAGCCGCCGCGGCCGTAAACCGCCTCGTGTGTATTGAATTCAATTTTATATGGAAATCTGCCGCGCCCGCGCGCGAGCGCGGTTGGCAGCCGCGCCGTGTGAATCGTCTCTTATAGTTGAAGTTGGGTGTTAACCCAATTTAAATTTCAAAATGCTTCAAACTCATTTATTATATTTTTGCAAAACATATTTGCACGCACCTGGCAATGTTAAAACGCCAACTAAATCGTCTGGCTTATTTTTTTTTACCCGACTGATTTATTATTTAATCATTAAACACGTATAAATTGCATATTACCTTAAACATATTCACTGAATAAAAAAAAATTTTTTTTTTTAAATGTACGGATCCATTTTGCCCCAAGCCAGGTCTGCACCTCCGTGTTGGAGTATAATAGGAGAGCTATGTAACAAGTTTTCAGCTTGCCTCAAATCATCGTCATCATCAACAGCCCACTAAATATTCCCACTGCTGGGACTCGAGCCTTGCGAGAGCAAGGAGAGAGTTAAGTCCATAATCCACCACCTTGGCCCAGTGCGAGTTGGTGGATGACACATGACTTCGAAAGAATCTAGGTACACGTCGGTTCCCTCACGATGTTTTCCTTCACGGTTTTAAGTTAGCGGCATTATGCCATCGAAAAGACAGTGGTGCGTGTGGGATTTGAACCCGGGGTCTCCGGATCGGCAGGCGCCGTTCTCCCGGCTAGACCAGCCGTAACTTAATACCTTGCGTCAAATACAAATACAAAAAGCTCTCGGAATATTAAGGGCGTACCCCGAGTAAATGACCTTGAGTATTTCTTACCTTATCGCACACCGCAAGAAAGAGCAAGAGAGAAACAGTAGGATTTGCCGCTGTTTTACGCTCAATTTTTAGAATACACTCTTTATAAAATCAGATTTTGGTATTTTGAAAAAATATTTCTACCAAAATGTTCGTAATGGAATTGTCTATCCGTAGGTGTAAGTACAAAATCAAAACAGTGGAAGTTTTCCGAGGAGATGCATGATAACTACAATTATTTAATTTTTTCATGGTTTCGTTGTGAGACGATTATTTAAACAATAAGTCCATTAGCAAAAAAAATAAAACTACCATTTTGAAGCCATGAAGTTGTAGAAATTTAATGTATTTTTTACCAGTTGATATTTGTTTTGGCTAATGAGTAGATAGCTCTGAAAACTGGACAAAAAAATCGTTTTGCTGGGGGACGCACCCTAAGATACCTAACTCTCCGCCCTAGCTTATGTCGCGGTCCACACACAAGGCAATATCACTTTATCGCGCACGGAGGCTCGTGGGATGCACTACACGTCGCACCCCGCGAATGCGACGATCCGCATCACAAACCCACTCTACAAAATATTATTATCTTCAACAGATATCACATGTTGTTATTTTTCGTATAATAAAAACAAAGTGTGTATTTTCCTAAGCACGCACGCAAGAAATTAATATGTCTTCTATTTATTCCTCGTCCTAAGAAACCTAACTTCAACTATAAAATATCAGGCGAGATGGCGGTCAAGTGTAAGCCTATAAAAGTTAAAAAAAAAAAAGATAATATTTTCAACGCATGAAGTTTTGTCACATCCAACCCATGGAGTATACGGCCTTGGTCGGTCTTGCTAAAAAATATTTCTTTTAGAAAAGCGCTTTCCCTCTTAGATTGCATTTTCACCTTTGATCTCATGAGACGATTTAAACTTTTTTTGTTTAAGAAATAGGTCAAATTATTAATTGAAGTTAGAAATGTTGTGGGATTCGGGTTTTCCGAACCAAAGAGGACATAAAACGATTTTGAATTAAGATTTATCGCAGTCGAAATCTGCGTTGCATTCAGAGGAAAATTAGTTTTTGGCTGATTGTCTCGATAGGGATGTTTCGCAGTTTTGTTTATTGCAAGCCAAAGGCTTTAAATTTATTTTATCATAGTCAGTCTTTATCGTTTCATGATCGACTTTCCAAAGATTCGAACGAAGAGGTTTGACTGTACTTCTGTGATTCGAGCGTCTCGGCTGTGGAATGTGCTCTTTGAATAAGTTTTTCCCAACGGTTTCCAACTGCAATGTTTCCAAAGAAATTACAGGGCGCAGAGATGGATCCCATTATATTTCCGAGTGTCGAGCGCAGTGCAGTGCTAGGTAATGATTTGGACTCTTCATGTTCTAATAGCTGCGTTTCACTGTGCTGTTATGTGGCAGGCATGTTGCTTACCATGAGGTCACAAATCCAGTGCGTCTCGTTACTCAGTATAAAATTGGCAGTTATAGGAACTGCCGATAGAAGTGAAAACTAAAAATGTAGAATTTGATAGCTCACTTTGGAAACTACTCGGGTGATACCGGAGGACGGTACCGGAGGAGGATTTGTAGTGGTAGAATTCTTGGCAGAGTCCGCCTGGGGAAGTACCACACCTTTGCCAGTTATTCTACCGCCAAGCAGTAATGTGCAAACATTACTGTGTTCCACTTTGAAGGGCAATGTTGCCAGATAAATTACAGGTCTTAGAGATATAACATCTTAGATCTCTAGGTTTCGAGCGCAGTGCAGTGTTAGGTAATGATTTGGACTATTCATGTTCCAATAGCTGCGTGTCACTGTGCTGTTATGTGGCAGGCATGTTGCTTACCATCAGGCACATGTCCTGCTCGTCTCGTCACTCTTTATGAAAAAAAAAATACGTTGCCCTCCCATGGCCGCCTCAAAATGCTGACGCATTTCTAGATTTCCGAGTTTTCTCGAAAATATCTCTAATTTACGAACGTGACGCTTGAGCGCAATTCACAGCCCACGAAAAATCCATTTGCGGTGCGCCAAAATAAGTTTTCACTTTAAAAAACTGACAAAGGTATTTAGAAAAACAAAACTTGAAATTTTGTTCGTGTATTTTAAGACATGTTTCTGTAAGTCCGTTACTTTGAAAGAGATGGTAGTTATACAGTTCACTGAGCTGTCAGTGATCGATGGAGCGCTGACTGGAAGAATCTCCTTAACTAACTGAGAAAAACTTAACCGTGTTCTTAGCGCGAGTCGGTTTCTTGGAGACAAGCTTGCTCACTCAGTGACCTCACTGACGGTTCGGATATTGATGTTAAGTACTTTTTTCGCCTCTGACTTCAAAGAAGATTTCGTCTTTTTTGAAGTGAAAACTTCTTTAGGCGCGTCTAGACAGATTTTTCGTGGGGTGTAAATTGATTTCTAGCGTCACGCTCGGGTATGATAAGAAATCTTCGGGTAAACTCGGGACCTTGGTGATTGGGCATCTAGAAATGCGTCAGCCAATGGGAAATGCTGAAAGAGCGTGGCCTCGACATCATGGGATGGCCATCGAGAAATACGTGAGCCAATGGGAAATGCTGACGCATTTCTTGATGGCCATGCCATGATGGCGAGGCCACGCCCTCCGGTTACACCCGCGTAGTTTCCAAGGTAAGCTATCAAATTCTAAGTTATAAGTTTTCACTTCTATCGGCAGTTCCTATGACTGCCAATTTTTTTCACTATTAAAGGTTTACACTTGACCGTCATCTCGCCTGATGGTAGAGAGTTGATGTCGCGTGTTCACCTAGAAGAAACCAATTCACTCTCGATTTTAAAACACCAAGAATGTAAAAAACCACTCAGGCAACGCATTGCACAGCCTATTATTTCTGATCACTAAAGTAGTGTGAAACCTCTTCGCTTTTTTACCTACTAACTAAAACCTAGTTATCTCTACTTTAGTTTTACTTTAGTTTATGAGCTGAAAGTTCAAGTTAAATATTTTCCATTATGTTTTGTGACATTCAATAATATATCGTTGCCTACTCTGCTCTACTAGATGCGTGCAAAAAATAACCCTCCTTGCAGTCGGGTGAAAAAAGCAAAGTGGTATTAAATCGTACAGATATAGGTATTATATGCTTTAGGTATATCGTATGTAAGTTAAGGCCTGATTACATTTTTATTATTGCGAGTGCGAGTGAGAAGAACACGCTTCTAATCACTTCACTACGCAAGTTACTACACACTCGCACTAATCAATCGCTGTCCACACGTGTTTGCTACTAATCACTTCACACCTGCACTAATCACTCGCACTAGCACTAATTAAAATGCAAACAAGCTTTTACGGCTGGTCTAGTCGGGAGAACGGCGACTGGCGATCCGGAGCCCCGAGTTTAAATCTCATCCGCATCAGTGTCTTTCCGATGTCATGTCCGTAATAAAGCGCCACTAAAATAAAGCGGTGAAGGAAAACGTCGTGAGGAATCCGCACTAAGCCAGCGTGGTGGATTATGGCTTTGGCTCTCTCCATGCGAGAGAAGGCCTCGAGTCCCAGCAGTGGGGACATTTAGTGGGCTTATAATAATAAGTACCTGGGTGACCGAGCTTTGCTCGGTTTAAAACTAAATATACTTAGATACCTACAGATAAAAAACTCCAAGAAATAGATTTTCTTAAAAAAAACGAATTGAAAAAAAAAGAGAACCCGTCTGGATTCGAACCCGGAGCTACTAATTCGTGACCGCTATGACCGCCCGACTTCCCGTCTGAGCTAATTATGCTGTCGCGTCACGCGACGAAATTTACCTTCACATTCTAATGTCTAATGTGATAGTTTTTCATTGTCTAAAAACGCGCATAATATGCGTTTTTTTTAAATAAGACCTAGTTAGATCGATTTATCGTCCCCGAAATTCCCTGCATACATAATTTCATGAAAATCCATCGAGCCGTTTCCGAGATTCAGATTCTATATATATATACATATTTATATAGGTACAAGAATTGCTCGTTTAAAGGTATAAGATAAACGTTTATTGCATGCAAATATTCTGGTGGACAGCAATCCAAGATCTATATATAGGACTGTATAAATCCTCGGACATGGTACGTATTATGCTGTTGTTCGATGCGCGTATCCTGTCCCAAAAGGATGCGATCCGCGCCCGAACAACAGCAAAGAAATCAGGAACCCGTGCATCTGCGAACATGGCCGAGGCGCTGCGAAATCTCGGTTTTTTCATAAGGATCCGAAATGCATCATTATATTGGATCCTTATATAGGCACATACAGTAAGCCCTGAACAGGGTCAGCTTAACTTCATCCGAATGCTCTTTCGTATGCGGAATCAGTGGACTGTGACTATAACAAGCGTTCTGTATTTAGACTGAAATTCAGATTTAAGATTATTGTACCATGAGACTCGTGGCTACTGAGTTATCGCTTTGTGCCCGATTTTTAGCTATACAAAAGCAGTTTTATGTGTATTATTTTTGGCACCAATGTTCTTTTGATTCCGGTAGATTAAACGCTGGATGGGAGTCTGTTAAACGGCCATCATTCTTTCGTGGCAGTTTTGTTGCTGGCCGCAGGAAGTCGCGAAGAAGAAAGAATGTTTCGGTCGATGATGGCCCGTTTTAGATTATCATCACAATACTAAGCCTGTCCACTGTTTCACTGGCTTCTCTTTTGGAACGAAGTTTCTTCCGGCATCCTTGAAGGGAGATAGATAGGGATTTCGCTACGTGACCGAACTGAAAAAAATTTAGATACTAAAAGCGTAAGAAAAATATATAAGCCAACTTTATTTGTCAAGTAATCGTACCATAAATAATGAAATTTAGCGTTTTTTTGCAAATTGTGTTGTTTCTATGTATACTTGCCGAAGGAGTTTCTTTCCTGTCGCCCTTTGTAGCGCCTGACTAAATCGGCTTTGGTTTTGCTATTGCAGTCTCAATCATTTCAAGCGAAAAGAAAAGAGAGAGCCTCAAGTTTCTCATGACACCATATCTTTTTTCTTTTTTATGGGGCTTAAAACAGTAGGCTTCACATGACCTCAACTGCTTACCGAACATTTGGCTGTCGCTGAAGGTGCAAAGTCTACTAACTATGCTTACAGCGTACCTAAAAACAGAGATAAAACATACCCTTAAAAATTCCATATATGTTCCGTATAATCGGGCAACATTATATCGGCCGCGAAAAATCATAGCGGATCTACGTTTGACAGCCGGCTGTCACTTGTACGTTGTCTCTGGTCGCGGGAACGACAATGACGGGTTGTTTTTTCTAAACTGGTGTTTTTCGGGATAAAAGCTTTAATATTGTGCGGGAACACGTTATTAACATTAATTGTGACTACTGGATTAGTGCTGGACTATTAATTGTGAAGTGGCTGCTGGATTGGCCGCTTCTAGAACGCAGGATCGTTCTGGGGCGGGAGATCGTCTACGGAATCTGTCTGGTTTGGTTTCCATATTCCCCTTTGCTCCCGTTCCTTATTCCTCTCGACCAAACTGGGCGTTGGACGACGCCGGGAACCCTACGTAAGTGATTTCTTTTCGGTAACTTGTTTGCAATTAGGGGGTAAATATTAAAATCGGTATAAAAGCAAAATAATAATGTTCTAGACTTGCTATGGGCCCCAAGTCGGTAATTTCTGGATAAAATACTATACATTTTTTGGTAGCAGAGCGTAGTTAGCCGTAAATACCCCTTTTTTGTTTTTAGTTTTCTGGGAAAATATATCGGGTAGGCCAGATATTTGGGGGTTCCCAGTTTATAATTTCTCCCCAAACTGTCGGGAAATTAGTATTAAGTGGTATCCGGTTTAATAGGTTGCGGATATATTTGTTGTGACATTGTCCGAACTTTAGGTTGGTTTAAATTTAAATTTAAAAATGGCTTCGGATTTGGCCAACCAGCTCCGATGGTTCGAATCCTTACAAGGATTGGTCGGCCGGAGAGACCGGGAGGAGGCGCTGCTAAACAGGGCAGAACAGCTCGACAGGCGCCTGGAGGTCGCTGAGAGGAGCACAGGATTGCTGCGGGATGCAAGGCCGCCTCCACCTGAGGACCAGATGGAGAGGATTGACGCGGACATGCGGCGCATCCTGGATGTGTACGACGAGGTCTCCGAAAGGGTTCGCCAGCTGGAGAGGTCTCGTCAGGGAAGGGCGAACTCGGGACCCGTCATCAGGGATGCGGGTTCGGGTGTAGTGGGACGCCTTCTCACCCTGGACTTGCCCAGGTTCACAGGTAACCTGCGAGAGTGGAGCGGCTTCCGGAGTATGTTCGCCTCTCTCGTAGATTCACGCACCGACTTGACGAGGGCGGAGAAACTGGCGTATCTCCGCACGTCACTGGAGGGTGAGGCACTCTCCCTGATCCAGCACCTGGAGCTGGACGACGACAACTTCGGCACGGCGATGGAGTTGCTGGAGACGAGGTTCCAAAACCCTCGGCTCCTCGCCGACGCTCACGTGTTCCAAATACTGGGGCTGCCGAAGGTGACTGAGAGGTCTCAGTTGAGGCCGCTAATCCTCACGCCCGTGAAGGTGGCGTACAACGCCTTGCGCAGCTTGGGACTGCCAGTAGAACACTGGTCGTTTCTACTGGTCCACATTCTGCTGGGCAAGGTGCCGCTGGAGTTGCGCGCCCGGTTCGAGCGGGAAAGGGGCCTTCACGGCGACCCGAAGGTCTTCCCCACGTTTGAGGAGCTGCTTCGGGTCCTGGAGTGGGAGGCGAGGATGGTCGAGTCAGCGCCGCAGGAGGCGCAGCCCGCCGCTTCAGCTCGTGGCTCTGCCGGAACAGGACCGCGACCTACCAATCCCCGCACTCAGGGTGGGGTAAAGCGGACGGCGACGGTGACGACTGCGTCGGAGCAGGATTGCCCGAACTGTGGCCAGCTTCACGCGCTGGTGCAGTGTCCGGCCCTGCTTGCGAGGACGACTTCCGACTGACGAGGGATCGTTCGGAAGTTGCGTCGGTGCTACGGGTGCCTGGGGGGTCATTTGTACAATGACTGCCCCACGGCATGGCCGTGTCCTGGGTGTGGGGGACCACACCACCAGCTCTTGTGCACCAGGAGCGATGGTGCTGGTCGACAGCCCTCCGGGAGGGGGCCCTCCACGGGCGGGGGCGCTCCCACGCAGAGCCACGCATTGTACAACAATGAAGTGGCTACAGCGTGGAGCACACCCCCTCCACCCCAACTCCCGGCAGCACCGGGCAGCCCAACAAGGGGCGTCCTACACGTGGCTCGGTCACCGACCTCACAGCCCGCGCGGACGCGGGCGAACTGGAGAGGTGGAGGGGTGATACCGGAGTTACCACGGGGGCCACCTCCCCAGCGTTATCCTTCTCCGCCGCTGGATCCGCGATTAATGCAATGGAGGGCGTACACGCCTCCCCTCCATGAGCATCCGAGGCTGGACTACCACCCGCCCTACTTTCAGTATGGCAGGGCAGCTGGATATGCCCCCCCTCCGATGGCCATTATGACTCGGCAGCCATACTGGGCTGGGCCCTGTAGTCCGACGGGTTCGGACGGGCCTCGGAGGGATTGACTAGCCTCCGTTCCCTTGGCACAGGATCAACCGGAGGTCCTGCTGCCCACCCTCTGGTTAAGGGTTTGGGGTCCAAGAGGCGACTACGTCCGGATACGAGCGCTCTTGGACACAGGGTCCCAGGGGTGCATTTTAACAACCCGGGTTGCTCATCGCCTGGGCCTGGCTAGGTTTCCGTCACCGACTCCGTTGCGAGGAGTCGGGAACACAGAGGTGCGGTTGGCTGGACAGACCCGCCTCTCCTTCTCGTCCGGTCATTCATATTCGGAAAGGATTGCGGTCAGGGCCACCGTCATGGATTCGGTTGTCGGTTGGCTTCCTCAGGCGGACATAGATCCGGATCTTTTGTCCTGTACTAAGGGTCTCAGGTTGGCGGATCCCCGCTTCGGGATGGCGGGTCCGGTAGACCTTTTGTTGGGTTCTGATGTACTGGGTTACATCATGAACGGCAAGCCTAGACTGCTGGACCAGTCTTCGCTGATGGCGCTGCCCACCATCTACGGGAATGCCATTTTGGGAATGGTGGATGAGTGGCAGCAGTCGAATCAGGCTTCTTTTACGGGAACGGCCCTCGCTCAGATCATGCAGAGGTTCTGGGAGATCGAAGAGCCGCCTACCGTGTCTCGGCTGGATCCCGAGCACGTGGAGTGTGAGAACTTTTATCAGGCTCACACTCGGAGAATGGTTTCTGGGCGATTGGAGACTAGGCTGCCTTTCCGGGATAACACCCCGCGTCTGGGCCAGTCTCGATCATTGGCCGAGAAAAGGCTCAGGTCCATGGAGCGACGCATGGCTCGAGATCCTGTACCTCGGGAAAAGTACATCGAGTTCATGAGGGAGTATGAGGCACTGGGCCACATGTCTCCGGCTCGCGACGACTGGTCGACCATGGACCACTACTTTTTGCCTCATCACGCTGTTTTGAAGGCGTCGACAGGCAAACTCAGGACGGTGTTCGATGGATCCGCTCCGACTTCGACAGGAGTGTCACTGAACCAGTGCCTCCACGCTGGACCGAAGTTACATCGGGATATTGTAGACATCATCCTGAATTTCCGTAGGCATCAGGTGGTGTTGGGAGCGGACATCCGTATGATTTTCCGACAAACGGTCATACACCCCGAGGACAGGAGGTTCCAGTTGATCCTCTGGCGGGAAAGTCCTCAGGACCCTATGATGGTGTATGAGTTGAACACCAACACCTATGGGTTGAGATCAAGCCCCTTCATTGCGATCCGCTCACTGCTGGAGTTGGCGGAGCAAGAACGGGCTCGGTACCCACGTGCAGCCGCAGTTCTGGAACGCGACCTGTACGTGGACGACGTTTGCACTGGCGCGCAGACGGTGGAGGAAGGTATGTTGCTCCGGGATGAGCTTACAGAGCTTCTCGCATCTGGAGGCTATGAGCTTCGGAAATGGCTCTCTAACGACCCCAACGTCCTGGCTGGTATCCCGGACGATCACCAGCAGGATCCGGGGCTCTTCGAAGAAGGTGACGATCCGCACGGGATTGCGGTTCTGGGCATGCAGTATCAACCGGTTGCTGACATCTTCACCTTTCGGGTGGCACTGGAAGCCACACGCGCGTGGACAAAACGGACGGTTTTGTCCACCATCGCCAGGATGTTTGATCCAAACGGTTGGATCAGTCCGGTTTTGTTCGCAGCCAAGTGTCTGTTACAGCGACTTTGGACTCTGAAGGTCTCATCGGACGACCCCCTGGTCGGAGACTCGCTTAACATTTGGCTTCGTTTGATATCTGACCTCGAAACGGTCAATCGAGTGGCGTTGCCCCGGCGCATTCTGCCACCAGGCTGTAGCCGGATCAGCCTGCACGGGTTCTGTGATGCGTCCGAGCTGGGTTATGCCGCATCTGTGTACTTACGTACAGTTACGTACAGTTGACGCTGGAGGCCACGTCAATCTCACGCTCTTATTGGGGAAGAGCAAGGTAGCTCCTATCAGGACACGACTCACTATTCCGAAATTGGAATTGAGCGGAGCCACATTACTTGGTCGGCTGCTTAGGCACGTGTATCAGGAACTGTCCACCTCGATAGACATCCGGAATGTCTATGCGTGGTCAGACAGTCAGGTCGTGCTTGCCTGGTTAAGAGCAGCCCCTCACGCTTTGGAGATCTTTGTGGGAAATCGGGTTTCCCAAATCCAAAACAATGGACTGGACATTGTTTGGAGACATGTCCCGGGTGAGTTGAACCCCGCTGACTGTGCTTCGCGCGGCTGTTCCGCGCCGGAGCTAGTTGATCACCCCTTATGGTGGGGTCCGGACTGGCTGCGGGAGCCAGAAGCTTCCTGGCCAGCTCTCGGCGCGGACTCGGAGCGAGCGGAGCTGCCCGGAGTCCGCGTGCATGCGATTGTGGCGGAAGTGCCCCCAGACCCTGACTGGTTGACGGGTCGTTACAGCAAGCTGGATAAGTTGTTGGGGGTAACTAGCTGGATTAAACGCTTCATCCACAACTGTCGTCACCCTCGTCAGAGGAGGAGTGACCAGATCGCCACTGTGGAGGAGCGTCGGAGTTCCTTGCTGCACCTCATTCGGCTGGTGCAGGGTGAGAGGTTTCCGACGGAACTTGAGGCGCTGCGCTGCGGACGCGCTCGCTTGAAGGGTGCGGTCGCCAAGTTGAACCCTTTCACAGATCAGGATGGTCTTCTGCGCGTAGGAGGTCGGCTCCGGAAAGCCAACCTGCCGTACGGCAGCAGGCACCCCCTGTTGCTACCGAAAGGAGGTCCTCTGGTGGACCTGCTGATCACCGATCGGCATATCGGTAACGCGCACGCTGGATGTGGCGCGCTTCTCGCTGTGTTGCAGCGTGAATTCTGGATCTTGTCGGCTCGCAGGGCGGTCCGAAAGGTGCTGTTTAGATGTGTCCCTTGTTATAGGCTCAAGGCGTCTACCATGCAGCCCATGATGGGAGATCTTCCTCCGGATAGGATTTCTCCCTCGAGGCCGTTCGACGGGGTCGGAACGGACTTCGCTGGGCCCTTCTCGGTCAAGTCATCGACGTTGCGTAACGCCAAGGTCGTTAAAGCCTACCTGTGCGTCTTTGTGTGTTTGGCCACCAAAGCAGTCCACCTGGAGCTGGTCTCTGCGCTGTCTACGGAGGCCTTTGTCGCGGCGCTGGATCGCTTTGTAGCGCGAAGAGGAGTACCCTCTTTAATACGTTCGGACAATGGCACAAATTATCGAGGGGCGGCGAATTATTTACGCGAAGTTAATAATTTTTTAAATTCTGGTAATAATAGTTTAAGTCTGGCTCTCGCCCAGCGGGGAATCAGCTGGCAATTTAGTGTGCCGGCCTGTCCTCACTGGGGAGGAATTTTTGAGGCTGCGGTGAAGTCTGCTAAAACCCATCTCCGCCGTGTCATCGGGGAGAACATGTTAACTTGGGAAGAGTTAGTCACGGTACTATGCCGCGTGGAGGCAGTGCTTAATTCCCGTCCTCTCTGTCCAATCTCGCCTGACCCTAACGATCTAGAAGTCTTGACGCCGGGTCACTTCTTGATCGGTCAGCCTTTAACCGCGTTGCCGGAGTATCCCTGGAAGGATGAGCGCCCCGGACGCCTGTCCCGTTTTCAGTTATTGCAGCAAATAAGTCAAGACTTCTGGAGGCGCTGGTCGGCCGAGTACTTGCATCTGTTGCAACAACGGGTAAAATGGACAGATAGGACGGAGGCCCCTCGGGAAGGGGACTTAGTATTATTAAAAGAGGCAAATTTGGCCCCCCTACTCTGGCGTAGGGGACGTATTTTAAAATTGATATCTGGTTCTGATGGCACACCCCGCGTGGCGGAGATTCTGGTTTCTGGTTCCAGACTTCAGCGCGCGGTGTCCTCTCTGGCCCGCTTGCCTCTTTATTAGATATACTTATTTTTCAAGGTTAAAATTTAATTTAATTTTATTACTATTTTTGGTAAGGTTTTTTTTGGTTTGATTTCCACTTTCGGGTCAAAGTTGGGAATTTCGTTTTATTTGGGGTCCGGATACTGCTAAATACTGGTTTCTAAAATTGAGCTGGAGTTCAATTGGTCGGGGGTTTTGTTCCGTATAATCGGGCAACATTATATCGGCCGCGAAAAATCATAGCGGATCTACGTTTGACAGCCGGCTGTCACTTGTACGTTGTCTCTGGTCGCGGGAACGACAATGACGGGTTGTTTTTTCTAAACTGGTGTTTTTCGGGATAAAAGCTTTAATATTGTGCGGAAACACGTTATTAACATTAATTGTGACTACTGGATTAGTGCTGGACTATTAATTGTGAAGTGGCTGCTGGATTGGCCGCTTCTAGAACGCAGGATCGTTCTGGGGCGGGAGATCGTCTACGGAATCTGTCTGGTTTGGTTTCCATATTCCCCTTTGCTCCCGTTCCTTATTCCTCTCGACCAAACTGGGCTTTGGACGACGCCGGGAACCCTACGTAAGTGATTTCTTTTCGGTAACTTGTTTGCAATTAGGGGGTAAATATTAAAATCGGTATAAAAGCAAAATAATAATGTTCTAGACTTGCTATGGGCCCCAAGTCGGTAATTTCTGGATAAAATACTATACAATATATTTATTGCACTAAATGAATACTGAATGGCATACCCAATAAGCATACGTACTTTTAGTTCGCTTAGTTTGATGAGGCCTTTTCCGTACTTAACCTCTAAATTGGGCCATTATACGTGGCTCCATACTTGATACTTCTCTTTTTAAAGTGATAACTTCTTTAGGCGCGCTATAGACAGAATTTTCGTGGGCTGTGAAATGGATTCATCAATCGTCACGCTTGGATATGATAATAGATCGGATCGGATATGAAATCTTCGGGTAAACTCGGTAAAAACGGCCAGGTAGGTACCAGGGCAACAGAAACAGTAAATAGTTTCGATTACCTACCTCCAACAGCCCAGCGTTTATCTCCAGATACCAGGACAACAGAAATATAAAAGAGTTGCGTTTGCCCCTAGGTACCAGTACCAGGGCAACAGCAAGTTTTCACTTCTATGGGCAGTTCCTATGACTGCCAATTTTTTTTACTCCAAGACTCCAACCAGCCTAGGCTGTCCCAGACAGCCTGCGTACTTTTCAGATTGTAAATTGTACTTCAAATAATGTTTCACTGGGTGATTTATATCGGAATTACAAACGATTAAATAAATAATAAATTTTGGTGGACAATTCACACACAACACCATCTGACCCCAAACTAAGCAAAGCTTGTACTATGGCGGCCAGATAGCTGATATAATATTTATATAGTTTTACATACTTATTAGATATAGAAACACCTAGACAAAGTGCAAACATTTGGATTCATCACACAAATATTTGGACTGGTAGGGAATCGAACCCACGACCGTCGGCTTCACAGGCAGAGCTACTACCCACTAAGACACGAGCCTAGTCTTGAATAGAATTGAGATGTACTTGAATCATCTATCAAGTTGAAATTTCTGTAAAAGTTAAACAATCAATCCTTAGTAATAGATCCTTTAAGTCAGGAATCAAACTCACTCTTCTTTGCTCCTCTGAAATATGCGTAATTTACTATAATACATTTTTAACAAATCTTCAACTATGAGATTCGTTCCCGAAATGACAACTTTATAAATTCGTCTAAAAGTTTGAGCCGGCGAAGACGGGAAGAGACAGTTCATTAATGATATAATTAGAGTTTTAATCATTAAAGATGAATTAGGAGTCTTCAGTCACACACGAATAGGGCGTGGTTTTTTTCTTTATTTAAAAATTACCCACTCCACAGAAACCGAATTAGCTAGATCATAAAGATAAAGATATATTTATTTGCATACAACATGAGTGAGTTTTGTACATGATGTGCACATAATACAAATACACTTTATTACACCACAAAAGAGTACAGAAAAATTGTGATTAAACTTAAAACATTTTGGGTACAAAATGCGATCTTATCGCTAATAGCGATCTCTTCTAGATAACCTTTTGGTAAGAAAAGTACGAGCAGTGGTGTGGTATCCTTGGTACACAATTTCATAAATGTCATAGTAACATAAGTAATACATACAATACATAAATATCAGAATAAGTAATATAAAATAGACGTACATACATAAATATCAGAATAAATAATATAAAATAGACGTGCATACATAAATACATTCAATAAAATACACTAAGCGTAAAAGAAGGATCATAGTATGTATATGTATATGGCTAAACAATTTTTAAGAACTACCACACCCCGGACACTCGGCCTAAAATCTATACAGACGGTGCAGTTGACATACCTACACTCACACATCTCGCATATGTCGTTCGAACGCATTTACGCATGTGTGCGTGTCATCTATGTCGTGTCGCTGAGTGCTTCTCGCGTTCTTGCGGGGTAGGAAGCTTGAAACTGGCGGGGGGTGGGGAGTGTCCGTTCTATCTGTATTATCTATTCTATGGAACTACCCTACTAAATACCTAACTAACTACTTACAGTAAGAACGTCTAATTTATTCGTCTTCCATTGTTAATGTATTTTTTTACCATCCTACGGTTGCCTTGAAAAAAAACTCGCTTAGCGATAAGGTTGCTACTTTATTCTAAGGTTTTCTGTATTATTATTATTTCTTTGTAATTTAAGTGCAATAAAAAGTTGATCTATCTATACCCATAGACCAATGAAGGACTGAAGATGATCAAGCTAATCAAGTTCACTGTCAGTCGCAAACCTAAGTGGCTTAATGACGATGTGTCCGGGCATATCACGACAGATACAATGGAGAATGTTCACTAATGTTGATGTTAGCTTCCTGTATTCATCGATCAAAATAATAAGTACTCGTGAAAGAATTATTTCAATACGTTAATTAGTTTCCAAGATATAGATGTTTAAAGTGACCGGTCGGCGTTCTATGCGCGTGACGTCATACCACAACACTCGCGTAGTTCGTTCACAACTGGAAGCGATGAAATAAAACAAAACACTGTGCAAGTAAACTACTGCTAGCTACTACAGCTGGCCACTTGCGACTAAGCAGAGTGGAGCGTTGTGTAATGACGTCACACGCGGTAGATATTTTAGCGATATTTTAATGCTTTTAGAATTACAACTACTTGTGGTATCTATACTAATATTATAAAGCTGAAGAGTTTGTTTGTATGTTTGTTTGTTTGAACGCAAGGATCTCTGGAACTACGGGTCCGAATTGAAAGATTATTTCTTTGTAAGATAGCCCATTTATCGAGGAAGGCTATAGGGTATTTAACATTACGCTACTATCAACAGGAGCCGAGCATGAATGAAAAATGTAACAAAAACGGGAAAAAATATTGCTTTTCGAGAGCTTTCGTTGCGTGACAGCATTTGTCATATGTTAAAGGTTGCGTCATTAGAGCATAAAGTAACCGAATTTGTTCAAAATTTGAATTGGTACGACCAATTTTCGATAGATGGCGTAGCAACGCGCGCGCGTTCAGCTAGTTTTTTAATAAAACAAAAACTAGTGTATATCTGAATTGTAGAGAAGTTTTACTGTAACAAAGTTTCAAGTGATTT
The DNA here is from genome assembly GCA_963693475.1 of Ectropis crepuscularia. Classification (NCBI taxonomy): domain Eukaryota; kingdom Metazoa; phylum Arthropoda; class Insecta; order Lepidoptera; family Geometridae; genus Ectropis; species Ectropis crepuscularia. The sequence continues at coordinate 1,825,531 of OY856365.1, read as the reverse complement.
TACATATCTATTAATATTATTCCCCATTCGAGCTTTGTAAAGAGTCATTAAAGAAGTATTTAGCGGCGTTCAGTCACACATGAATAGGGTCTGTCCTCATTGTCTGACCACTTCCCCCGTTCTACAGCGTTCTATAGACGTTGTTAAACAATGGCTATAGATATGTTGAGTTCCGAAGACGCGACTATTTGTTACCGTCTAATGGACGATGCTCTGTCTGCCCATCAATTAACTTTGTCTGGATACGGTACGTTTATTGCGAGCTCTGATTGTGGGCGATGCGAAATTATAAATACAAAAATCTTTATTGCTGTTTGCAGATAAAATACCTGTACCACCCACAACATTGACAACCATAGAAACTGGCCTCTTTCGAGAGGCTTGTAATATGTTTGGGCAATACGATTCGTTTAATAACTTTAATTTAAAAACCTGACTCCAAAAATCAACAGGTAAAAAACATTATAATCTAAAGAAACTCGGGTGATTGAGAGGGATCTAACGATTTCTAAATTGTCAAAATTCAGTCGTTCGAAAGATCCGTGGGAATAAAGAAATTTACAAACATACAAGATACTAGTGAAAAACGTAACCCTTCTTTCAGTCGGGTAAAAACGATTTGTTTTTTTTTTTGTAGAAAAAGAAGAAGTAGACTTATTTTTTTTTTATAATATTTTTTTTTCTGTTTATATACTAAGACAATACGATTTGTTATTTATTTTTAGTATAGAGTGACGAGAGCAGGGTGTGTGCCTGATGGTAAACAACACGTCTGGCTAGCACAGCATATTGTCACCGCAGTTATTGATGGATGATTGTTGTTCGTCGTAACGTGTGAACGAATCAGGCTGAAATAATTTGGAACACGGTCAGATTATGTGTAGTGTATTCTGAAATAACACATAGGCAACTTTTTATCCTGGAAACTTAACGGGAATGGGAACTACGCAAGTAAAACCGCGGGGCACAGCTATTTGATAATGGTTTCTCTCTTGCAGGAGCCGAATTCCTACTGTCTGTTTCATGTCACAGCAAAAATAGAAGCATCTTTAATTGTGCACTATTTCAGGGCACGCACGCGCATCGATACTTACGGCCGACTGCCAATCGATTATTCTATTCGAGTAACGAACGATTATTTCTATTCGAATGCACTCGGACTTATTTGTTTTTTCGCTCGCTGGCTGCGATTATTAGTGATGGGGCGAATCGATAAGTAGGTGAATAGACGTTTTATTGTGTCGATCTGTGGACTTGGCTGTGTTTATGTGATTTTGAAAAGCTGCTAGTTTCGCCTGCGTTGTAACTCGCGCGTTTAACATGTTGAAGTGAAAACTTCTTTAGGCGCGCCTAGACAGATTTTTCGTGGGCTGTGAATTGAATTCTAGCGTCACGCTCGGGTATGATAAGAAATCTTCGGGTAAATTCGGGACCATGTCCATTGGCCATCTAGAAATGCGTCAGCCAATGGGAAATGCTGGAAGGGCGTGGCCTGGCCGTCATGGCATGGCCATCTAGAAATGCATCAGCCAATGGGAAATGCTGACGTATTTCTAGATGGCCATGCCATGATGTTCAGGCCACGCCTTCCGGTTTCACCCGTGTAGTTTCCAAGGTAAGCTATTAAATTCTGAGTTATAAGTTTTCACTTATATCGGCAGTTCCTATAACTGCCAATTTTTTATTTTTACGCTCTTATAGGCTTACAGTTGACCGCCATCTCGCCTGATGTTTCGCGACGATGCGGTCTACGATGGATCGTGCTTACCTAGAAGAAATTGATTCACTCTCGACTTTAAAACATCAATATTGTAACCATCGGGAAAACCCCACTCTGGCAACGCGTTCTAAAAGCGTAGACTGCAATTTGTCATGATAATTTATTTTCGCCGGTTTACGCAAATAAAATATTTCGTTGAGTATCGCATGAGAACGGGTAATAGTTTATCGGGTAAAAAAGCCTGTGTGTTTAATAGTTGATTTACTAATAATAGCTTTAAATTTGTATCATATTAATATAAAGAGTTGATTTAGAGTTGGTTGGACTTTTGGCAGAGTCCGCCTGGGGAAGTACCACACCTTTGCCTGTTATTCTACCGCCAAGCAGTAATGTGCGAACATTACTGTGTTCCGGTTTGAAGGGCAATGTTTCCAGAGAAATTACAGGGCTTAGAGATACAACATCTTACCGCGAAAACCTGCGGTCTCGTGAGTATTGAAACAAAACCGTCGCGCGGCGCGGTGAATTTGAATAAATTCAAAAAGTAGCCAAGTGCGAGTTGGACTCGCCCATGAAGGGTTCCGTTCCAGCAAGTAACATAATATACATAGTACACATAGTTCTTGTAGTTCGTTGTAACTTTGATCGAAGTTTTAATAATAGTGTATTTATGACGTACTAAAAAAAAACTACTCATCAGATCGAGTTCAAACTAATTTTCGTTGGTAGTTTTCATGGTAATGTACATCATATATTTTTTTTAGTTTTTTCATTCTCTTACTTTAGAAGTTAGAGGGGGGGGGGGGGGGACACACATTTTACCACTTTGGAAGCGTCTCTCGCGCAAGTTATTCAGTGTAGACAAAAATTATATTAGAAACCTCAACATCATTTTTTAAGACCTATCGATAGACACCCCACACGTGTAGGTTTGATGAAAAAAAATTTTTGAGCTTCAGTTCTTAGTATGGGGGCACCCCTAGTTTTTGTTTTTTTTTTAAACTTTTGTAAAAATCTTAATGCGGTTCACAGAATACATCTACTTACCAAGTTTCAACAGTGTAGTTCTCATAGTTTCGGCAAAAAGTGGCTGTGACATACGGACGGACAGACAGACAGACAGACATGACGAATCTATAAGGGTTCCGTTTTTACGTTTTACGGAACCCTAAAAACTAAAGTAAAATAACTCGCAATAAATAAATAAATATTGGCGGACAATTCACACACAACACCATCTGACACTGAAATTGAAATTAAAAACGTTTTCTAAGCAAAGCTTGTAAACGTTTTTAATTTTCACATTTTCTAGTACTAAAACGAATGCAAAGGCATTATGAATTAATATTTTCCAGTGAGTTTATTTTAAAACTGCCGTAAACGTATGAAAAAAGAGGACTCCTGTTTTCCCCGCCGAGGCGGAAGGGATGTTACCGGCGTCCCATCACTAGCCACGTATTTCGATATCCGTGCGTAGAGTTCATCGCACCACGTTTGATTTGTTCGTTCAATTACAGTATTATTTTTGTCGGCGTTACGTCACTCCACGGACCGGTGGTAGAAAATTCATTGTCTGCGCGTTATGTAATGTTCAGATCATACATAGTATTAGGCTTAAGCAGCCCACTAAAGGCCGATTTACATCAGACGAGCGAATGCTCATTCTATCCCCACTGTATCAAATTCATTTGGTGTAAACAAACGTAGAGCATTCTTTCGTTGTTTTGTTTGCGCTCGCAAAGATTCTATGGAATATTTAATATGGAAATCTTTCGTTTACACTAAAAGATCGAGAAAGAATGCTCTTGTTCCAGCTCTAGCTCTATGTTCGTTCAGTTTAAATGTTCCCACTGCTGGAACTCGGGGCTTTCTCTCGCAAGGAGAGAGCCAATGCCATAAGGTTGGTGGATGATACATGAGATTTTAGGTACAGACCTCGTAAGATTCTAGGCACATGTCGATTAACTCAGGTTGTAATTAGATCATAGGTACGTTTTGAGTGGGTTATCCCCAAGATAATCAAGCTGGGTGCTATCAAATCAAGAGTGATAATAGGTGGTAGATAAGTGAGTAGTCAGGTGAAAATAGCGCTAAGCGCTAACTGAAAATAACGAAACGAGCATCACATCAAATTAAGCCTGATGGTAAGCAATATGCCTGACAATAACAGCACAGTGACACGCAGCATGAAGAGTTCAAGTCATAACCTAGCATTATACTGCGATCGTCACCCAGAGATGTAAGATATTTTATCCCTATGCCCTGTAATTTCACTGGAAATACTACCTTCAAACCGGAACGCATTGACATAGTAGAATAACAGGCAAAAATGTCGTACTTCCCCAGTCGGACTCTGCAAAGAGTCCTATCACTACAAAAGCTCTATGAAAGGGTATTCCCTCCATTAAAATTATTACAAACACAAAATCTGTAAACTTATGGAATACGAATTCCTACCAAATATAATTAATAAATAGTCTTAGTACCTAAAACAAGAATCTTCGTGATTGAAAAATGTATGCAATACAGAAAAGTTAATCCTTACGCATAAGCTCTATTTTGTTTTGCGCATGTTTAATGGTTTACAATATGTCACTTTAGTCTCAAATCAGACGAAAATATACGTAATCATATTTATCTAGTATTGTTTAACTTTATTTGTGGATGTTTGTGGTTAACATTAGCACTGGCTATCGTTTTTTGTCTCAAATATGAGACTATGGAATAGTCTCATTTTTCAGAGTTGTAAACCCCTTACGGCGTAATGCTTTGGGGAAACTTTACCGAGATTGCGTTAGTTGTTAGGACGCGTTGTGCTCAACTATGCAGAGATCTGTTACCACGCCCCCACGTAATGGTGATTGCGGGAGATAGTTGGGGGAATAGGAGTGGGGTTAATGGGGTATTTGATGGGAATTTTGGATAATGACATTTGAAGAATTCGCTAGCATTTCTTTTGGGCCCATTCCGACGGTGTTACGGGCTTTGTATGGCCTCTGTTGGGAGAGACCTATCTTAAAAATGTGTTTTTAACAGCCGACCAAAAAGAGCGGTGTTATAAATTTGACGTTGATGTCTGTGTGACTATCTGTGGGTGTGTATGTCTGTGGCACTGTAACACATTTACACTGTAACGTCTTAAACAAATTTACCGATTTCGTTGTGGTTTTTCATTTGAAAGCCAGTTTCCTTGCAGTGGTTCTTAGCTATGTTTGGTTAATATTGATTCAAGATGGCCGTCTCCGCAAAATGGCGTATAACATTTTGTTTTCACAACACCCTCAATATGGGTATCAAAGTAAAGGGCTTGACTAGTAGAATACTGTACAAATTTAAAATCCAAGGTAGTCGGTACTGAAATCAAAATTTTCAGTTTTGTTCTTGTTTATAGTAGAGTGTCGAGACGAGCACGGCGTGTGCCTGATAGTAAGCATCACGCTTACATATAATAGCTCAGTGTAAAACAGCTATTGGAACATTAAGAGTTCAAATCATTACCTATCACTGCACTGAGGTTGTCACTTAGCGATATAAAATTACTAGCACCGTTTTTTTTTCGGGATAAAAAGTGTTCTTCCATAATATAATCTAATTTAAAATTTCAGCCCGATCCGTTTATACGATACGACGTGATTGAGCAACAAACATCCAAACATTGACATATGTAATATTAGTAAGTAGTATTTATCTCTGTTTAATTTCTCCATTGCCCTTCTAACCGGAATTTAGTGATGTTATCACAGTACTGCCAGGATTAACATGTGCCATGTTTACTTGCATAGCACATCAAACAAGCAGCCACATCGCCTCGTGGCCCGTATAAAACTGCTCACAAAGTTAGTCGTCTTCGTTTAACGTTTTCCTTTTGTAGTTGGACAGTGCGGTCGGCGGCATGAAAGATTAACCGGCGGCCGCTGCAATCCGCGCCCTGGCCCGTTTGAATATTTGATGGACCGCCGCCGGTACATACGAGAACGATGGCTTACTTACTCCTTACTATTTACACTAATGCAGAAGGCAGAGCCGCAAAATTTTCTTTGGAACTCATTATCTTTTTTTTGACGTGACAACGTCTTATAATTCGATGAAGCCGGCTGCACGCACGAAAAAACATGACGTCATGCGCCGTTACCTCGCTCTGAGGCGTAGTTGAAGTTGTCACGTTCAACTATCGTCAGTAACTTTACAGACAACCGATTTTTTTATATTAAAGAGTGACGAGACGAGCAGGCCACATGCCCGATGGTAAGCAACATGGCTGCCACATAACAGCACAGTGTTTTCTTCTTTTTTTGGTAGCTTACTTTTGAAAATTACGCGGGTGAAAACCGGAGGGCGTGGCCATGCTCAGTTATAAGTTTTCACCAGTAATTAAAAAGCATGCATGCACTTGTGTGTCTTGACCATGACTATGACCTCCCCCCCAATGGAGCCAAAGTTGGATCCGCTCTTGTACGCAAGTCGGTAAAACGCGAACTCACAAGATTTTTCCTTATCTAAAAGCACTCCACGCAACTACAGAAAATTTCACTTAACAAACTATAACAAAATTTATCGACGTGGTTCAACTTTTGCCGCCACAGAGGCCTCCGCGAGAAACCTTAGGATTCCGTGTGAATTTTTAAAATAGAACGATACGTACAAATTGTGTTAGCGCATAGTACACGGGGGTTCCGTACGGGGAAGCGGTGAATTTTTGAACAGTCGGTATTTAGACCATCGATGCCGCGTCAATATTTAACTCGGAAGAGGCCTCCGGAAGTTGCCGCGATATTTCTGTTAATATTTAACGGGATGAACACTACCCCGTAAACTTAGTCGATGGTATGTGATATATTCCCGCCGTAATTAGGACTTACTAGCTCTGATTTTTATTTTATTAGAAAACGAAGTGTAGAATTACGAATGTAATCATGAATGAATGAAAGCGATATCGTTTCATGGCTGATGTTCCAAAGACACGAGCGAAGAGATTTGACTCTACTTTTGTGTTAAGTACGTCTAGGTTGTGGAATACCTTGCCTGAGTGGGTTTTCCCCGATGGTTACAATCTTTGTTTGGTGTCTTCGAATCGAGAGTGAATCGGTTTTTTCTAGGTAAACACGCGCCATCGTAGACCAATGCGTTTTTGGCTGGTGGCTGGGGCGCAGTAGGCGTAGAGCCTATCTACAGAAACCTCGTGAAGTGTTCATATTTAAAATGTGTAATAACCACGTAAGTTTTAATACTAATAGAGTCTTCATGTGGTTTACGACTTCCCAAAATTTCTCCCAGTTTTTTAATCGAAAAACACTCCTCTCAGTGTGATTTAATTTTACTTTATTCCCAGTGTACTGGCCCAACGTGACCAAGTACTATTGTCATTATTGATATCCTCTTTTGTACAAAATGTTTAGTGTTGTATGCAGATAAACATATCTTTATATTAATCGTCCTGAAATCCGGGCCGTCAATCTATTGACCGCAGACTCGCCGATAAATTATGGAATATCCGACTAGCGCGTAAATCATTTGGGGTTTCTTATAGAGATGGACGATGTTGATGGATAGACAAATATATGTATACACTCTTTATTAAATAAATACATAAGTTACGGCTGGTCTAGTCGGGAGAACGGCGACAACCGATCCGGAGACCCGGGTTTAAATCCCACGCGCACCACTGTCTTTTCGAAGTCATGTGCGTAATGCCGTTAACTTAAAACGGTGAAGGAAAATATCCTGAGGAGTGTGAGAAACAATAATCGACATGTACCTAGAATCCTTCGAAATCATGCGAGAGTCCTACCACAACAATATGTGTGTATTATAAGTATCTATTTACAACAATGTAACTGCCAGGCTGCCAGATAGCTGGCACCCATACTACAAGCTATGCTTATTTAGGGCTACATCGTGTGTATTTAGTATTCATCAATGTATTTCGCCTAAATAAAAAAAGGGTAGTGTCAGAAATATCCACCCGTATTTTTTTTTAACTTAGTATAAGCAGCCCACTAAAGCAGTCCCACTGCTGGAACTCTGAGTCTTGTTTCACAAGGAGAGAGTCAAGGCCATAACATTTCGAGAACTTGCACTTAGCCAGCTTGCACTTAGCCAGCTTGCACTTAGCCACGCTGGCTAAGTGCAAGTTCTCGAAAGATGTCATTCTTAGAACGTGCTGGTATCTTCGTGATGTCTTTCTTCATCACTAAAACTAGTGGTGATGATAAACTCGCACATTGGAAAATATACTAATATTACAACTGCCGTTTGTATGTGTGTTTAGTTGTTTGAAACTCTTTCGACCAAACACTATTGAAGGGATCTGGATGATATTTGATACACAGATAAATGGTCTGGGAATATCGTTTTTTTTTACTTTTATAGGTTCACACTTGACCGCCATCTTGTCTGATGTTAAGTGACGATGCGGTCTACGATGGAGCGTGATAAACTAGAAGAAACCGATTCACTCTTGATTTGACGACACAAATGTTACCATCGGGAAAAACCTACTCAGGCAACGTATTCCAAACCTTGACGTTCTTATCACAAAAGTAGAGTCAAATCTTTTCGTTCGTGTCTTTGGAACATCAACAATGAAACGATGTCGCTTTTTCGAGCTACGATCATTCCGCTAGAAAAAAAAGGGATGGTGGTATTAGATCATGCAGATCAGTTGCACACTCTCCGAAGTGTATCTGAATAGTCGGGATTGAAAAATAATGATTAAGTGCTACATAAGATTTTTTTTGCTAATTTGAGATTTAAAATGTTACATTAATTAAAATTCACAGTTAAAATAATTTAATAACCTAACCACTACTATTCATAAACATTAATTTATTCAAATCGTTAAAGTATACAAACCTTTTCAAAACTCTAAATAAAGAGTGAAATAATGTTTTCTTGGAACTCAATTATGTTGTATCTAATTTAGTCCACTACGAAATTCCATTCAAGTTGGAGAGGCACAATCGTCCAAACCTCGGCGGGCATTGAATATTCAAACTCATTTCGCAGTAATCTCTCACCAGCGAAGGGCGAGGTCTGGCGCCTCTCTTTCTAGGGGCTCCGAGCTAAACACTGTTTAATATCTTCATATCTTGAGGGGCTCGCAGAATAGCGGGCTTAACCCGAAAGCGATACCTCGTTCGTTAAAGAATTATGTATACTTAATATTGTAAAGTTAAAGAGTTTGTGTGATACCTAAACTTCTTCTATGTATTCCCATGAAATTCTTAAAAGGCCTATGTATTTCTTGAATCATATTTTAGGGTATAATAATTATGTGTTCTTAATTTCAACCTGATTCGTTCACATGTTCCGACGTGATTGAACAACAAACATCCAAACACTCGAACTTTCGCATCGTAATTTTAAGCCATTAAGCCCGACTCGCGACGCGGCCGGCGTCGTGACGTCACACAAAAAATCATTGCTAAAAAATAAATCCAAATTTTGTGTGTCTGTAAACGACAATGTACTAATTAATATTATCTCTTAGGCATCAGAATAAACTAATAATCGAGTATGTATATCATGAAAAAATAAGGTTTTAAAGTCCCAAAACCGGTTTTGCCCAAATTTGGCCTCTGGGGGCTTGACTGACACCTCGGACCTTCTGAAAGGATCGGGTTCAAATTTGGGACACAGTGTATAACCTGGAATAACACATAGGCTACTTTTCATCGTGAAAAAAAAAACGGGAACGGCAGCTACGCGGGTGACGCTACTAGTTTATAATGTCAGTAGGATCAACTACCCTACCAGATAAAGTACTAAGAGATAAAGGGCTAAGAGACACCTCATATCTCCGGGCGACGAGCGCAGTGCATTAGGTAATGATTTGGACTCTTGCGTGTCACTGTGCTATGCGCAGGCATGTTGCTTACCATCAGTCACATGTCTTGCTCGTCTCGTCACTCTATACTAAAAAAAAATGCCCTGCTCGTCTTGATCCTCTATTCTGTAAAAAAAAAACTTTATTCGCCAAAAAAATTAAAAAATGGCTAAAAATAGCAACACTAATCACCGAGCTCAAGTCCTAAGTCCGAGCTAAGGCTAATCCGCGCTCAGTCCCCGGGTATGTGATTTATCCCGGGTCAGACGCTGCAACGAAAATCCCGGACCGTCCGGATTACCCGGTCTCGACGTGGTCCGGGGAAAAAACTTGGCAGGGACGATTTCTTCACTGCTTTGAGGGGTTGATTAGCGTTTATTGTCATGCAATTTTGCTCTGAATTCACCCTAATATTATGTTATATTGAATATTTATGTATGTTTGAGATATAATTTTCGGAAATATATAGGGAGAACTTGGAAATTCGGAAAAGAGTTGCAAATTTATCGGTTTTTAATTTGATATAAACTCACAGGCACAATAAGACTAAAAACCAACTGTATTGCCAGCTTGTATGAGTCAACTTTTAAAATCTTATTTTACCTGGAACCAGCAATCAAGATTTTTGTATGTGTAATGATATTGTCATTTTATCTCTTTCTGTTCCAATGGCTGCGTGAAACTGTGCTGTTGTGGGCAGGCATGTTGCTGATTCGTCTTGTCACCCTATCTATACTAATATAATAAAGCTGAAGAGTTTGTTTGTTTGAACGCAAGGATCTCTCTCTTTCAATTGGGACCAGTAGGGTCCCAATTGAAAGATTCTTTCTCTGTTGGATAGTCCATTTATCGAGGAAGGCTAAATAACATTACGCTACTATCAACAGGAGCGGAACATGAATGTAAAATGTAACAAAAACGGGAAAAAAATATTGCTGTTTGAGAGCTTTCGTTGCGTAACAGCACGTGTCTATCTTTTAAAGGTTGCGTCATTAGAACCTAAGGTAACCGAATTTGTTTATAATTTGAATTGGTCCGACCAATTTTCGATAGATGGCGCAGCAACGCGCGCACGGTTCGGCTAGTACTGTATAAAAAAATAAGCTGTTGGTCTCCAGCCTAAACGTTACTATACGCTTCAATTATGAGTTAATTAGAAGCACGTGTGTCTCCCTTTCCCCGTCGCACTCGTTCCACACGAATGCAGAATTATCACGCTACCTTGTTTCTACGTTGTTCGTTGTTTATATTCGTGGAATATAATTTTAATTCTACGACTTCAAACAATAGAAGGTGCTCAATTCAAGTCTGTTTTTTGTATGTATGTCGCTGCCAACTGTGTGAATTGTCCACAAAAAAAAATAGCATAGTCAGACGTTTTATCAACAGTCTAGCCCCTTTATTAAACAATGTAGTTTAACTAGCACGATCCAAGTTATTAGTTTAGCTAATTGACCAAATGGCTGAATATTATTCTAAAGCTCTTTAAACGGCGCTGTTTAGTAAAGAGGCTAAGGTATTGATTGAACGGCTGATTGAACTAGTTGGCTGCGACATGAATGTTACTTAATCATTTCGATAATAAAATTGTGGAACAAGTTTATTTGATGAACAGGACAATACCTAAGGGAGAGTAGCCATTCTTTAAAATGTTATTCGAACAAAGTCGCGAGCAGATGCTATTTTAATTTTGACGTGATAACGTCTTATAATTCGATGAAGCCGGCTGCACGCCCACAAAACATGACGTCATGTATCGTTACCATCGGTCGTTACCGTCGGTCGTTACCTCGACGCATCTTTGTTACAGTTGTATTAATTATTTCGACCAGTCGTTCAAGCGGGGATGTAGCTGAGTGGTAGAGCGTTCGCTTTGCATGTGAAATGCCCCGGGTTCGATCCCCGGCATCTAAAAGCTTTTTTGCATTGGTTTGATTGAAAATGACTAAATTCTACTGATTACTTTTTACATACAAATCTATTAAACGAATGAAATTAAAATTTTCTTTTGAAAAATGCTACCATTCCATCAGTATTTTCTTAAGACGTTGTCACGTTCTATCGTCAGTAAACCGACTTTACAGACAATTTTTTTTTTATAAACACTAGTGGTCCGGCCCAGCTTCGCCCGTGTTACATAAGTATAGCCTATAGCACTCAGGGATCACGTACATATCTAACGGTGATATATTTTTTGAAATCGGTCCAGTACTAGCGCGTTAATACCTTTTAAGCTTTTTTAATATTAGGTATAGAAACTCATCAATGGACGAACACGAGTTTTTTAACTAATGTTTAACCACGTGACTACGGCTGTCGGAACGTGACCGAAACTTCGAGATTAACGAACTTAACCGCGATCATTTGGTGTATTCCAAACATTGCTGCCTGAGTGGATATTTTGTAGTGGTAGGACTCTTTGCAGAGTCCGCCTGGGGAAGTACCACACTTTTGCAAGCTAATCTACTGCCAAGCAATAGTGAGCAAACGTTACTGTGTTCCGGTTTGAAGGGCAATGTTTCCAGAGAAATTAGCTAAGAGATAAAACGCCTTATATGTCCGGGTGACGAGCGCAGTGCGGTGCTGTGTAATGATTTGGACTCTTCATGTTCCAACAGCTGCGTGTCACTGTGCTGTTATGGCCAGGCACGTTGCTTACCACCAGGCACATGTTTGTCCTGCTCGTCCTGTCACTCTATATCTACATATAGGTACTATAAAACTTACATCTAAACTATTCTCTTAGCTCGAAGAAACATCGTTTCATGCTTGATGTTCCATAGACACGAACGAAGAGGTTTGACTCTACTATTGTGATAAGAACGTCTAGACTGTGGAATGAGTTGCCTGAATGGGTTTTTCCCGATAGTTATAATCTTGGTGTCTTGAAATCGAGAGTGAATCGGTTTCTTCTAGGTAAGCAGTAAGCACGCTCCATCGTAGACCGCGTCGTCGCTTAACATCAGGCGAGATGGCGGTCAAGTGTAACCTATAAATGTTAAAAAAAAAAGATTCCCTAATGGATATAATATGGGCATCTCCAAGTCTAAGAATGAATCGTTTGGTCCTTGGTAAGCACGCTCCGTCGTAGACTGCATAATCGCTTAATTACGTACCTAACGACTTACACTAAGCACATCGGAATAATAATTAATCTTGATCTCATTGTAATTCTGGAAACATTCCCCTTTAAACTGGAACACATTACTGTTTAGTAGAATAATTGGCAAAAGGTATTGTACTTCCCCAGACGGATGCGGCATAGTATCCTACTACTACAAAATACCATGTTATAAATAGAAGGAAACAAGCCAAATCTCGGCTAAAATTATGTCAGTTAAAGAGGTATTTTTGCTATTTATACTTAAAAAAAGTATAGTGAAGATATTTTCCGTCATATATTAAGAATCAGACGAGCGAGCGGTTCGCAGGTAGTCCTGCCAGTATCGCGAGTCTTCAATATTCATCAGTTAGCAGCCATCGAGCGCTGGCCGCGTCGGGCGTAGCAGGGCCGGATTCTAATGGACTAAAGTTATGGGGCAGTGGACATTTAATAATTATTTTGTACTGAAAAAACGAATCATAAGCAGCTCATTAAATGTTCCCATGGCTGGGACTCGGGGCCTTGTCGCAAGGAGACAGTATGGCTATCCACCCAGCCGCGCTTCTACTGCCTAACTAAATCGGCTATAGCTTTGCTAATGCTGTCTCTATCATTTCAAGCGAAAAGAAAGGGAGAGCAATGTCAAAGCTAAGACATTTTTGGTTAGGCGGTAGACCCTCTGGCCTGGTGCGGGTTGGTGAATGGTGGAAAGATTCTAGGAACATTTAGGTTGCTTTACAATGTTTCCTTGCATTGTTTTTAAGCTGCCAATGCATGTGGTATCCGAACCAGGGCTCCGGATCGCCAGTTACCGGTGCACCCGATTAGACCAGCCGTAACTTAATCTAGACCAGCCGTAACTTAATCTAGACCAGCCGTAACTTAATCTAGACCAGCCGTAATTTCGACTAGAACAGCCGTAACTGCGGGATGGAGCAGTGACCTTTAATTAACATTTAGCACTGAAAACTCCAACAACCGACTCCATTTAAAAATGAAACTCCTACCATTTTTTACAAAACAAATCATTGTGTAACATAACTCTCGCTACAGCGGTAGATATCTACATATACTAAGCAAGCAAGGTTTCGAAGTAAATCTAAGCGTCATAAATATATTATAGTGATTTTTCAGGTTTGTCCGGTATCTGTCGTATGTATTGTATATTGTGTGTTTGTTTCTGTAGCATAATTCTCGCTTCAGCCCTGTGCTTTTAGCTGTGAATATTTTATAACAGAGTTACCTGACGGCCCGCTGGTCGGAGGAGAAAAATCCTCGCTTCGCGGGACTGAGGGCGCGAATGTTGTGGGTTCTGTTGAAGTTTCGGTACACAACTAACTGTCCGAAATGTCTATGTAACGTTTTTAAATTCTACTATTCTATTTCCTACTAATATTGTAAACTAACTGTTCCCGCCGTTTCACGCGCGGTTTTTCAGGCGCGTTTATTGGTTTTTTTGTTCATTTTCCTCGAGTAAGAGTAGCCTAAGTTATGGATTAGAACATCGGCTATTTAGTTGTGAAAGCTTTGTCATGGTCGGTTCAGCCGTTTCGGAGCTTACAGAAGATTCGGGGACAAATAGACAGACAGAGACAAAAAAAAATACAAAATTTTATTATACTATATAAAATGTTATTTAGGTACATATACATGTACCTAAATAACATTTTATTTATATAGACACAGACACTTACAGTTTATTTCTTTGTACTATGTATAGAAGATGGCAATGTTTGAATGTTTGTTGCTCAATCGCGTCGTTACGTCTGAACGGATCTGGTTGAAACTTGGAACGCAGTTAGATTATAGTCTGGAAGAACACATAAGCTACTTTATATCCCGGTAAAATAACGGAAAAAGGCACTAAGCGAGTAAAACTGCGGGGTGCTGCTAATGTCAAATATATTCACTGTACAATTGTAAATACTATGGGATCTAGAAGTAATGGGATCGGTACCACGCGGGTGATACCGCAGGCCACTGCTAGTATATATATATATATATACATCAGCTAACGTTATGGAAATGTCCACTATTAATCATATATTACGAATCATATATACACTAAGAAATAGTAATGAAATTGTTTTCTTTTTTTAGAACAGATATCGACAGTAGTGGTACCATTGTTCACGGCTCTCTGCCCAACTGTAAATATAGCCGACTATTACATTGTATGCGTTATTATTGACATGAAATTACATCCAGATTGAAAGGTCGATTGTTCGACTGTTCGTTTGTTACTGTTTTATAAGTGTGTTCTTACAGCACTGCATTATAACTATGTGTACAAAGCGCGAAAAGAAATTGTAAATCGTCCCCAAATACAGGCTTTGCCTAGTTTGGGGCCCGTTGTACTGCATACTATCTGTTACCTTGTTAATGCTAGTACCTGGGTGACCGAGCTTTGCTCGGTTTAAATACTAAATATACTTAGATACCTACAGATACAAGACTCTAAGAAATAGATTTTCTTTAAAAAAACCAATTGAAAAAAAAGAGAACCCGTCTGGATTCGAACCCGGAGCTACTAATTCGTGACCGCTATTAT
This sequence comes from Ectropis crepuscularia, assembly GCA_963693475.1. Taxonomy (NCBI): domain Eukaryota; kingdom Metazoa; phylum Arthropoda; class Insecta; order Lepidoptera; family Geometridae; genus Ectropis; species Ectropis crepuscularia. Next base: position 1,810,332 of record OY856365.1, on the reverse strand, counting down.
GAGCGCCCGACTTCCCGTCTGAGCTAATTATGCTGTCGCGTCACGCGGCGAAATTTACCTTCACATTCTAATGTCTAATGTGACAGTTTTTCATTGTCTAAAAACGCGCATAATATGCGTTTTTTTAAAATAAGACCTAGTTAGATCGATTTATTGTCCCCGAAATCCCCTGCATACATAATTTCATGAAAATCCGTCGAGCCGTTTCCGAGATTCAGATTCTATATATATATACATATTTATATAGGTACAAGAATTGCTCGTTTAAAGGTATAAGATGCAATTTGTTAATACTACTGTACTTTTTTGGAAACAACACATATTTATCTTATCTAATCCGTTACGCTGTCCATTATTTAACATAGTTTTTTTCGTTTGTTTCAGGATGTGGTACACACGATAAGCTCGCCACACGGACAAGTGCAGAGAATTGTCGTCTTTAAGAAGAATGGAGTACAAGCGATGGTTGAATATCCTTTTCAATAGATAAATAATCGTATAATCATCGTCATCATTTGACTCTACAAACGGCTGATTGGAATTTTCTCGGATACATTTCGGATAGTGTGCACCTGATATACATGATCTATGATTATGGTTATCGTTTTTTCTATCGACTGCGCGTAGCTTGATAATACAACATACTGATGAGGTTTGACTCCATTTTCGTAATAATGAATATTAAAATTGTGGAATGCGAAGCCTGAGTGAGTGTTTCCTGATTTATATAGTTTGAGTGTCTTTAAGCTCAGAGCGGTTTTTTTCTAGATTAGTGTCATCATCATCGCTCAACACAGGCGAGATGGCGAGCAAGTGCAAACCTATTTTGGTTAAAAAAATGTTTTAATATCAGGCCTGTTTCCAGTATTATGTTCGTAATTAAAAGAAGAACTCAACTCTTTCGCGTTATTCACTAGCTTACTACAGGTGCTACGCGAAACCCTGTACGGTAAAAAAATGGTTTATTTTCGGATAATACCGAGGTGTTAAAACGTATTGTATCGCGAACAACCACTTACAGTAGGCGTGGCTGCATCGTAAATGTAAAGTTGTATATTTTAGTAACACCTACGAGGCGTGGCCGCAGTGCGAGCGAGCGCCATGAGCGGAGCGTGTAGCGAGTAAATCATCAACTCACTTTAGAAACAGTATAAATTTGGAGCCTCGGGAATCTGTAGAAAAACGTCCCAAAACGCTCTTGTTCGAAAAAGACTTCAAGTGGTCTTGAACATCGCCGAAAAATTGATATCTTATCAGATTTTTGTATGATGCATTTCGAAGAGTGTGCAGCTAATCTTCTTGAGACCACTTGGCTCAATACTAGGAGTTTGCTTTTTGGCTAATGATAGATCTTTTGTACATGATGGACAGATCGCTTGAATAGTTAATACACCCAGAATTGGACATATTATATTCAGATATGAGGGCAGATATTGTCCTCGTAGCACAATTGATAGTAAGTCTGCCCAATAAGCTGTACGTGTTCGGTTCGATTCTCATTCGGGACAAATATTTGTGTGATGAATACGGATATGTATTATGTATCTGGGTGTTCATTTTATTGTGAGAAGTGTTTAGAATTATAAAAGTAAAACTAATTGTAAAAAATGCTATCATTTTTAAGTGGTAGTGCATATATTTATAGTCAAATTTAAAAACCTGATCAGAATATTGAAGTAGTTGTGTTTTTTTTACAACTTAGAGTTATTTATAGGACGAGTAAGACATGCTCGTGATGCAAAGAAAAGCGCGTGCTCATAACAGCTACATAGGCTATTTATTTATTTATTCTCGTATTTTTTCTGCTATAATAATAAAAAAATATAAAAGGTAGCCTGTGTGCTGTTCCAGAGTCCAGACCATAGTCTATATTTCATATTTTAACCCAATTTGTAAAAATATTGGTGGACAATCCACACACAACACTATCTGACCCCAAACTAAGCAAAGCTTGTAATATGGCGGCCAAATAGCCGATATAATACTTAAAATAAACTTCAAAATATTCAAGCTTTAGCATTTATATTGGTATGAAAATATAATAGGATGCTTGTTGTATGCATATACAAAGAAATAATAAAACGATATGACAACACTCGTATATTGAGCAATTTTAGAGAGAAAAATACATTAGATAAATCGCTGTATGTGTGACCAACCATGGGACGACGCGTCGTGTGGCGATGACCTCGTTTCTCTAACCGTAAAGAGTAACATAAATAAACTCTTTTTTGAAAGCGCTTTTTATTAGACCACGAAGTTATTTTTGAACTATTGTTAATTTAAAAGTATTGCATCGTAGGTTTGGGGAATGTTTGACACGTTTGCGGTATGGCGCGCAATTATAATAAATATGATAAAGTAATATTGATGTAGAATATTTACGTAACAGTAATTTTAAGTTCATAATTTATCAAACTAAATTAGCGCTTTAGTAGCCCATTTTTTATTCCCACTACCTGACTTGGGAGTCTTCTTTTGCGAATTGCGCTATCGACTATTCGACAACTATATTAAATCAATATTTCTAACTAGCAGGCGCCGTTTCCGTTGTTCCCGTTGTTTTTTCGAGATAAAAAGTAGCCTATGTGTTTTTCCAGACTATAATCTATCTGTGTCCCAAATTACAGCCCGATCCGTTCATACGTTAGGACGTGATTGAGCAACAAACATCCAAATATCCAGACATCCATACATTGACATTTATAATATTAGTAGGATAGGATAATATTAGTAGGATTAAGATGATGATTGAATCCAAAAAATAGCATTCTAATTAGTTCGTCAGGTATATTATGGAAAAATAGGGAACACGTATTTTTTATTTTATCGAATATAGAATTTTTAAAAAATCGACAAATTTGAAATCGACAAATGGTTTCGTCACGTCTACATAAAAATCGTATATAGACGTGACGTCACTCGAAACTTCTAGGCACTACTAAATCATGCGTGAATAGACACAGGCAAGCGTGTTTATCCAACAAGTTGCAATCTTGGTGTCTTCAAATCGAGAGAGAATCGGTTTCTTCTAGGTAAGCACGTTCCATCGTAGATCGCATTGTCGCTTAACATCAGGCGAGATGGTGATCAAGTGTAAACAACCTATAAAAGTAAAAATACGTCTAAAAAATATTTTTAAATACGTGTAAAATATTTTTTTATTCAACTACTATTAGTAGTTTAACAAAAAACTTCGTCATTTTTTGTTTGTAAAAAAAACACGTACCTATACATATAACCTAATAACCGAAGGTTCTACTAGTATTTTTCTAGTCACCGTGATTATTGCACATTTACTACAATTACATCATTGCTTCAACTACAAGGGTAGATTTAGAAAGATACTAACCCTTAATCACCTTCTTACTGTGTAGACACGTAGTCCCAGCCATTAGAAGTTGTAGAAACAATTGAATTGAAACGATTAATAACACACGTACAATTCATTTGTAGCTAGCAAATAAATAGCACGAAACTTTTTATATTGCTCCAGGGATAGCAAGTGAAACACAGCTCAGAAATATTATGATTAATGGGTACTCCTGGCCGAAGACTAAAAGCGTTGGAATAAATGTTAGTACAATAACATATTATAAAATTTTCGCTTAGGTATTTGTGATTTTTTATCCATAACTAGCTTTTACCCGCGACTTAGTCCGCGCGATATAAATATTAATGTGACTGAGGCAGTATTTGTACCCATAAAAATGTATGTTTACTAAAAACAGCTTACATTAAAACATTTTTGTACAATTTAATCAAAATCGGTTCAGTGTAACAGACAGACAGAGTTACTTTCAGAATTAGTTTAATCGCCCAGTAGTTCCTGCGTTCCAACAAAAAATCTCTTCAGCTTTATAATCTTCTTATATGTACATATATAAAATTCTCGTGTCACAGTGTTTAGTTACCTTACTCCTCCGAAACGGCTTTACTGATTTTACCAAATTGTATGTGCATATTCAGTAGGTCTGACAATCGGATACTATCTATTTTTCATACCCCTAAAGTGATGAAGGGTTGTTCACCCCAATTTTTTTTTTAATTTTTGGGGAATTTTTTTTTTATTTTTATTATTTGGCATTAAAAATACATACAACCCTTAATTTATACCCTTTTATCACCAACCCCTATTTTTAATAGCCATTTTAGTAATTTAATCATTTTAATTTTAATAATTTTTCATCCCGCACGATAACTGATCAATTATCGTCTTTTTTGTAAATGTTTTTCACTCTGTTTCGATTAAAATTTCCCGGAGCTTATAGCAAATCTAAAATTGTTTGATAAAAATAAACATTTATTTTTATTATTAATGTTAGGGTTACCAATGTTAGATTTTTAAAATTTGTATTAATAATTTTTATGGCATAACAACGTTTGCAGGGTCAACTAGTTTTAGCTGTAATAGTTAACCGCCATCTCATCTGATGTTAAGCTATGATGCGGTCCACGACGGAGCGCCCTAACCTAGAAGAAACCAATTCACTTGAAGACGTTCAGATTACACTGATCAGGAAATAACTACTCAGGCAACGCATTCCAAATTTTAGATATTCTTAATACGAACGTGGAGTGAACCTCTTCGTTCGAAACACATTTGTAGGTGTAACTTTTAAAGGCGGGTGTTTGTGTATTTCGTCACAGAATAAATATTAGTACAAGTACAGAAGCCTCACTTACCGAAAACAATTATATAAATAGCGACTCTTGTTGGGGCACAACAAAGTTCAATTCAGCTCGCATTAGCACTCAATACCTGTCGCGATTTTCAACTTAACATTTGCGCTCTTCTAATGCGTAACTCTGTCCCTGTCTAGCGCGGAGGGTTGTCGACATATCTAATAACAGTATGCGCGGGAAACGTGTTGCGCGAGCGCTCAGCCGTGCGTCCGACAACCGACTGGCACTTGTTCCCTGGGAGAAACGGTCTAGCTGTAGGCTAAAACCGCGCGACGTTGAGCGAGTGATGATCCACTGATTTCGTCTACTGGCAAAGTCAAAGTACTTTATTCATAAATGTACAATTTACACGTCAATCATCACGAATATGCGTACTGGTAGCCTTGAAACATTCCGCCGAGGCCGTCCACCCGTGATCAATCACTGTTTGTTTTCAACATTTTCCAAGGGCTGTGCATTGAGATCAAACATCACGTTCGTAAATGAAAGAAATCTTCGGGTAAACTCGGATGATCTAGATGGATATGCTCATGGCCACGCCCTCCGGTTTCACTCGCGTAGTTTCCAAAGTCAGCTGTCAAATTCTGAGTTATAAGTTGTCACTTCTATCGGCACTTCCTATGACTGCAATTTTTTTATTTATAAGTATAATTTATTCTAGCAGCGTACCGCGGTTTTACCCACGTAGTTCCCGTTATTTTCCCGGTATAAAAAGTAGCCTTTGTTTTCTTCCTTTATGGAATCGTAAACTATGCGTTTGATCATGTGATGGATCTTTAGCAAAGTTGTTACACAGGAGCCAAAGAAGGTTTCTGTGTTGGTACAACCAATTTTCGATAGTGGCGCGCAGGGTATAGCTAGTTGTAAATTAGAGCTTTTTCACTCTCTTCAAACTGCAAATTTCAAAGCAACAGTCTGTTTTTAACAAAAAAAAATGTAATTTCTACTTCTGAAGTATCTTAACGAATTCTTATACCGAAGTTCTGATTGTAATTGAATTTCGAATATTTTTTGTTCCCATCGCGCGGAGGACAGATTTATTTAAATTAGTTGAAGAGAGTCTTGTTTGAATGCGGGTAGACGGAACAGTTGCTTGGTGTATTGTTTTATATTGCAAGATTTCGTTCGGGAGATACAGTCGGATGATAAATGACGAAATTATGTTCTTTGATTATGCGAGGAATTGGAATAACGATCTTTTTATACCACGACATCTAAAGAGTTGGCTGATGTAAGTTTGCATAAATAGATGCATTAGCAGCCATTTTGGTGTTTGTATTATTTGGCCCCCTTTCACGAGGAGAGAGTCAAGGCCCAAAGTACAAGTTGTACTTTGCTTGGGGCCCCATCTAGCAAACCAAAACTTGTATTTTCTAACAAACTTTTTACCTTAAAACAATCTGGATATCTTCAATCGGTTTCTTCTAGGTTAGTACGCTATATGCAATATCACATCGATGTAAACCACTAGATGTGCCCGCCCACACTTCAGGCGCATGGAATTATGTCATCGTTGGGAAGAGTGAGCTCACTCTTTCCGATCTAGGCGGTTGTAGGAAGCGGTGAACGCCGGACGTTTTTACATTATCCTACAACTATTCGTTGTCAACAACCAAAATAAGTAGAACCACACCATATCTCGCCGCTAGCGATTCTAGGGGTCAAGTAGATTGCTTGTTTGTAAATCACTCACACTACACACAACAACGCAGCTTATTACCAATCAAGGAGCTCTGGACACATTTATTGGTTTATATCGATGCTAGATAGATTCATTCTTTGTTGCACTTATAAAGTAAATAAAGATACAAAAACTTAATAAAATAAAGTAACAATTGGCGATCTTATCGCTAAAAGCGATCTCTAGATGCTAGGATGGTGGTGTTTTGTGAGAAATGTCGTCAAATATTTATTTATTATCTATGAACAAATGATGTGAATGATTCCTTAACCAGCTACCCTCACGTTCGACGCGGTGGACTCGGCGACGCGCGCCAAGGAGGCTCTGCACGGCTGCGACATCTACAGCGGATGTTGCACGCTCAAAATTGAATTCGCTAAGGTGAGGACACTCTATTACTATTACTATTATATGTACATTTTGTTTTCCATCCTAAGGTTGCCTGGAAGAGGTCGCTTTCAGCGAAAAGGTCGCCCACTGTCGCACTACGTAACTAGGCATCGTTTAGTTTTGGCATGTATCTTTTTTTTTGGTGTGTCAATAAAGCGTATCTATATTATCTATTCTAAATACACGTGAGTAGCGATTTTAATGATAAATATATTAATTTATTTTTCGCTTTTGAGTGCCTACTTATTTGTGGTTTTGAAGTCGGCTTAATTCTTGTATGAAAATAATTTATTTCAAAACACAATCGAAAGTACTCCTTAATGAATAGTATAAAATATCACAAGATGTCAGTTTAGGCAACTAAAGACCGTAGGTAGCACTTAATTTTTTTTACTACCTCCCTAGTAATGATGAATATGGCAAGTAGCGTAGCATATTGCTAGCTTGCGTAGCAGCAGCAAATGTAGCAGCTACGCGCGTAGCAACGACACGTAGCATACAAACTTTAAAGCCTCACTTCAATAGTTTCATCACTTGGCAACTTAGAGGGACGAAATAATTTTTGAATTCGGTCCAGTAGTTCTTGAGATTAGCACACTCAAACAAATAAACTTCTTCAGCTTTGTATAGTATTAATATAGAAGATAATTTGCTCTAGATTAGATAGAACACTTTAAAGGTAAAGGCAGAACGGGGTAAGCAAAATTATAGGACCATATCCACAGACGTTTTTTTTCGTTGGACACGTAGGAAAGGTTGTTTAGAATAAGGGGTCCTTTCCGTTTAGTAGGTGTATAATATTTACCGCGTGGTCCCTGTAACCCGATACTGAGCGAGCTAAGTGCCCGCGCCATCACACCAGGCGCTTGTTTGTCCAGGGATCCCGTTCCAGCCACTTTGCGCGCTGATTTCAGCGAATTTTCGCTTGTTTTTTGCCCGAAAATAAACAAGCCAATCTAATCTGTGCGATGGAAGCGTCCCTTTTTTGACCGACTCAAAAAAATTAAGTTTTCAATTAGGTTTTGTGGTTTTAGTGTGGTTGTCGATATCGGGGCCTTTTGATTCAGCTGTCACAGCTTAGATTGTGTCTACTTGTAGCTTATGAGACTACAGTCTCGGAGCGTAATACATTACGCAAATTATCCGTAAAACCTTTTTAAGCTATTGCATAGCTTTTATCGCGGGCCTGGAGACCGAATGTAAGACAGCGTGCATATCTTTCTTGTGTTCACAAGAAATAGAGATAGAAGACCGTCACGCCGTCCTCCCCACTCGGTCATTCGACTTTAAACCTTATTTTTATGTAGTTTACAGACTAATGCTCTTAGCAGTGTTGCCAACTTAACGGATTTCCCGTGATACGTAGCGTATTTGAGTACGTAGAGAACGAGAAAATATGAAAATAACTTTCTAACGGCTATTATCATAGCATATTTTGGAATAGGTATAACAATGAAGCAATAATGTCATCGTAAAACCTTACTAGCTGTCCCTATTTGTTGTATTTACTAAAAGTGTATCATATTTAATCCATTTTAGGGGTTTTTAACTTAGGTTAAATATTTTCAGGAGATGGTAACACTAATTTCGCGGCGTTTAATATTTTTGTATGTACAAAAGTAAATAATGAATAAACAAAGTGCCTTATTAATGAAAAAAGCAAACCTAGTGAAAATCTTCATGTTCCATGAAGCGTGTTATAAATAATTGAGAGTTGAGAGATGTTTTGGCTTATTAAAAGCAAAAATTCTTTCGTAGTGTTCAGTCATGTTTAGTGTAAATTTCGACTAATTGAAAATGGTGAAAACTTTCTCAGACGATCAATGCGAAGAAAGAATTAGTGGATGTTGCTAATCTTACTGATGGTGTGTACTGCGTACAGATTAGACTTACATGTAAAACGACTTCACAGATGTTTACTTGCTAAAGTAAATGCATTGTGGCATAGAAGAACAAATTCAATGGCGGAGATTGGGAAGTGTTTGAACAACAAATACAATGTATTATATTATTAGAGTGCAGCAAGCAGGGCCACATATTCCAGATGTACCTAAAGAAAAATGGTTCTCATTGTAGTAGATAGCTATTTGAAATGGGCTGAAGCTTTCATAATGACAAATCTAACCACAATATCAACCTGTACTTTGACTTTAATTAATATGTATTGTGATGATCAATAGGTTACATGCCGATTTCTTAGGGCCATGCCATAAAAAAATGGTTCTCATTGTAGTAGATAGCTATTCGAAATGGGCTGAAGCTTTCATAATGACAAATCTAACCACAATATCAACCTTAGATATTTATAGATATGGTTATGGATCCACACCAATTAGTGACAGATAATGGAACTAGCTTCACTAGTTCAGAATTTCAAGATTATTGTAAAAAGTTAGCATACAACACACATACACACCACCTTATCACCCGGCTACAAACGGTGCAGCTGGAAGATTTGTAGAAACATTTAAATCTCACATCACTAAGATTATGGAGAATGGTCACGATATGAGTTATGCTGTGAATTTGTTTCTATCAGATTACTGTAGCACTCCTCACAGTACCAGTGGTGCCACACCAGCTAAATTAATGCTGGGGAGGGAGTTGAGGAGTAGGTTCTCATTATTGCAACCACCGCCCATTACAAATAATTTTCAGGACATGTACATTGTACACTAAATAAAATAACTACACCGCTGGTGATAGAAAAAAACATAATTTACAGTGGGTCAAAGTGTCATGGTTAAAGATTATCGCAAGGGATCTGATCCATGGATTCAGGGAATTATTGTTAAGGGACCAGTTCCAGGGGTGACTTACTTAATTGATGTCAATGGTACAATTTGTAAAAGACATGTAAATCAAATTATGTCAGTGGGTGATACATTGCTCACAAGCAACGGGTAGCAACTTATACACAGGTAGTTACAATAAATGTTAATTATAGCTATATAATGTTAATTAGATTTGTTAATAGTTCTACCTTGTAAGGATGTCATATTATAAGTTTCTTTTTTAAACTTTGAAAATGTATACAATTTGTATGCTCTTTCTTTTGTTTTTATTAATTGATGTGTAAATTGTACATTTATGAATAAATTACTTTGACTTTAATATGTATTGTGATGATCAAAGAGCATTGAAGATGGCCACAAACCATCAATGCCACAATAGGTCAAAGCATATTGATGTAAAATACCATTTTGTTTGTGAGACAATTGCTAGCGGAAAGATAAACATTAGTTATTTGTCTACAAATTAAATGCCAGCTGACTCAAAATATACTACTAGTGACATCTATGTGTATGGTGTGTAGTATGTAATTTATAATCCATAGATGGTACATTGGAATGATGTGTAAAATGTATGAAGGTACTTCAATAAAAGTTTAGTTTGCCCTGAATAACCGACTCGTTTACTTTGGCAACATGCAATAGCTTTACCGCGGCAGTCCCCGAGTGCCACACATCTTTTTTTATATTGGACTGCTTTTGGCTCGAAAAAGCGACATCGTGTTATGGTTGACGTTCCAAAGACTCGAACGAAGAGGCTGGACTCTACTTCTGTGATAACAACGTCTACGCTGCGTCAACGCTGTTAGCACATGTCGGCAATTCTTTATAAATAAATAAATAGGCTGTGGAAAGCGTTGCCTCTTGCGATCTTCGTGTCTTTAAATCGAGAGTAATTCGGTTTCTTCTAGGTTAATCACGTTCAATCGTAGACCGCATCGTCGCTTAACATCAGGCGAGATGGCGGTCAAGTGTAAACCTATGATAGTTAAAAACACACATAATATGTATAGGTGAATTGTGAGTTCTTTTCACGGACATGTGTACGTAATCCTATTAATATTATAAATGTCAATGTTTGGATGTTTGTATATTTGGATCTTTGTTGCTCAATCACGTCCGTTTGTTTGTTTGTTGCGTATGAACGGATCGGGCTGAAATTTGGAACAGAGATAGATTATAGTTTACTTTTTAGTAGTACTTTTTATCCCGGAAAACAACGGGAACAACGAGAACGGAACCTACGCGGGTAACGCTAGTAGTATGCTAGTAGTACGTATCTTTTTTTATTTATTTATTTTTAAATAAATAGTGACGAGACGACAGCACATGTGCCTGATGGGAAGCAACATGCCTGCCACATAACAGCACAGTGACACGCAGCTATTGGAACATGAAGAGTCCAAATCATTACCTAGCACTGTGCTGCGCTCGTCACCCAGAGATCTAAGATGTTACCTATATCTCTAAGCCCTGTAATTTCTCTGGAAACATTGCCCTTCAAACCGGAACACAGTAATGTTTGCACATTCCTGCTTGGCGGTAGAATAACTGGCAAAGGTGTGGTACTTCCCCAGGGGGACTCTGCCAAGAGTCCTACCACTACTACATATATCTGTAGCTAATAAGTTATACAGGTGACGTATTGTGCTGTATTATTGTTGTTTAATACTTCCTAAGGTTCTACTTCTGTCAGCACTCGGCAGTCCCTATCTATGACTACCAATTTATTTAAACTAAAACTTTTATTACATCGCCTCAAACTGTTTCGTCCAACTATTGCATGTCGCGTGACGGTCGGCCGCGGAGTAGGGGTAAAGTGAAAGGCGCTCGACAGAGCAGCCGAGGCCAATATGGCGGCGTTACTCGTTAAGTTACTTAAATCGAATATTTTCCCAAAATATTTTAGTTAAATGTCTACAATGCGAAAAAAGTTTCACTTTTACCGTTGCTTCATAAAACCATGCAATACTTTTTTTTACCAATTACTTTGGTTTAGTAGTTGTTTGGATGCTTTTTAAAATCAAACTACTGCGAGATGAAAAGGAGCGCGTTTGCAGGAAGTTTTAGCTGATTTCGTCGGAAGGAGGGTCAGCTTCATTTGGCGCCATTGTTATCTAGTTTTTGGGTTTCGCACTAAAAACCGGACTCTATGTTATATAGGCTTTTTAATAGTCATTTTTTATGCGCTCATGGATATCCTTTTTTATAGTTGATTTGTATGCGCTTGCTACAACTTTGCTAAGCTTTTCGGGCAATTTACAAATAAACAAGAAGCAGTACATAATTATCAACCTAATAGTTTTCTCGCAGATAGATTAGCAGCAGTTAAATTCAAATAGATCAGTCGAGAATTATTACGTTGTACTTTTAAGATACTATTAAGATTCGACTGTATGTCATCCATACAAATAAATAAAATTGAAGTGTCATTTTCTAATATTAAAATACTCACTTTTGACTACATGCTTATTAATGTATACAAAATATTTTTTTTACCATGTTTGTCTGTTTGTTCCGGCTAATCTCCTAAACGGCTGTACCGATTATACCGGGGCCTTCATTACTAGATAGCTGATGTTCTAATGCATGGCTTAGGCTAGTGTTGCTTGATGAAAATAAACAGGGTTCTGCGAAATAAACAAACACACAAACCCTTAAACCCGCATGAAACCGCGGGCAAAACTTACCAAGAACTAAAGAGACGATAGATATTTCAAGAACGTTTCAATATAATTTAACGTTTCAATTTCAACGTTAACAGTTGAAGACATGCATCATCCGTTAAACCGCACATGCCCAGCGTGGTGGATTGTACTAACATACAAACTTTCACATTTATGATAAGCTAGCAACGCCCTGGCGTTACCCGCGTTGTTCCCGTTTCCGCTATTTTCCCGGGGTAAAAAGTAGCCTATGTGTTCTTCCAGACTATGATCTAACTGTTTTCCTCATCCCATCTCGATCCGTTCATGCGTGTTCATGTTTGAGCAACAAACATTCAAACATCCATATATTGATAATTATAATATTAGTAAGACTAGCATCGCCCTGCGGTGCTACTCATGTTTTTTCCATCCCCGTGATTTTCCCGAGATAAAAAGTAGACTATGTGTTCTTCCAGACTGTTATCTATCTGTATTCCAAATTTCGTCTCGATCCGTTCATGCTTTACGACGTGATCGAGCAACAAACATCCATATATCCAAACATTGACATTTATAATATAAGTAGAATGATTAATTTAGTAGAATCGAAGCGGCTAAATTTCCACACTGAGTTATCACATAAAAAAATCTATTCCGTGAAAGAAAATTTCCAACCGTTTGAATTGAATTTTGGATACATCAGCCCTGCACCGGAGTCGCTATATACATATATATATGTCGTAGTGTCAGTGAATAGTGTCGAGAAGGGTGTCGCTTCATTTGACGGCATTGTTATCCGCGTTTTTATTTGATTTCATGTACTTCCGCCCCGGGGAGGTTGAAAAAGCGCAGCGAAAGTTTCGGTTGCTCCTGTTTTTCTACACTAGGTTGATTTTAAGTCATGATACAAAAACTGCACGGTGTCAAGTAGCTATTGAAAAATGAAGAGTCCAAATCATTACCTAGCACTCCACTGTGATCGTCACTCATAGAAATAAGATGATCTCTATGCGCCGTAATTTCTCTGGGGAAGTACCACACCTCGGCCAGTTATTCTACCGCCAAGCAGTATTGTCAAATCATCGCTGTGTTCCGGATTGAAGGGCAATGTTTCCAGAGAAATTACAGGGCTTGGAGATAAAACATCTTAAATCTCTGGGTGACAAGCGCAATGCAGTGCTAGGTAGTGATTGTAGTCATTTGGACTCGTCCATGTTGCAATGAAGAACTGGCAAAGGTGTGGTACTTTTCCTCTGGCGGACTCGGCAAAGAGTCTTGCAAATATAAGACCACAAGTACGTTAAGATGCAAGTTCGCGCTGAGACCACGACACGAGACCGCGACGGAATACCGCGACAGGCACTTGACATTATAGCTTTGTATGGACGCCAGTCCGCGCCGCGGCCGAGACACGTGTCTTGGTCTCCTGTCGCGGTCTCGGCACGAACTAGCGCCCATACAATTCCATAATGTTAAGTGCCTGTCGCGGTCTCCTGTCACGGTCTCAGCGCGAACCGCTACCATAAAGGTACAAGTTCGCGCTGAGACCGCGACAGGCACTTGACTCGCGAACTGGCGCCCATACAACTCCATAGTGTTAAGTGCCTGTCGCGGTCTCCGGTCGTGGTCTCCTGTCACGGTCTCAGCGCGAACTTGTACCTTTACACTACGACCGAACGGTACGGTTATATAATTATTTATTATTCGATGATGAAAATATAAAATACGCCTCCGGATCGGGCTTTGTTAGCGAACAACGGAGCTAATATCAGCGATGTTACAACAATCATTAATGTATTCACAACGTTAATAGACGACAAAAAATACATTGTGACGCCTGAAAATTTATGAAAAACCTTTGAAAAGCTCGCGTCGACAATAGGCCGGCTTAGGGCGGAGGTCTATCGAAACCTGTGCTGTTTAAAATGTTTTTACGTTTTATTTCTTTATAATACAGAGTGATGAGACGAGCTGGGCATGCGCCTGATGGTAAGCAACACGCTTCTCCATAACAGTGTCACGCGGCTATTGGAACATGAAGAGCCCAAATCATTACCTAACACTGCGCTTGTGCCCCGGAGATATTAGATGTTTTAACTCCATGTCCTGTAATTTCGCTGGAAACATTGCCCTTCATACCGGAACACAGTGCTGTTTTTACATTACTATCTCAGGCGGATTCTGCAAAGAGTTCTACTACCACTACGAATATGTAAAGATAAAGATAATTTATTTGTATAAAAAAAAAATATCCTGCCGAACTGGAAATGTCAAACTCTCTGGTTTTCCTTAGTAGTCTCGGTAGTCCTTTTTCAAGTTCGACGCGACCGAACACACGGTAAGGTACTGTACTAAGATACTAAAATATTTTTTTTGTCTAAAAACAACGAAACTAACCAATTTAAAAATAAAACTCACACAGCTCACTGATTACAGGATTCATAATACATAGATTAATAATAAATCATCGATGTGAGTTTTTTTGTTTAATTTGTTGATATTCTAAAAACCTCTGTACCAATATCAATAAAATTCGATCAGTCAGGAAAGTCTATATTTTCAAACCAGGTTCGAATAAACAAAGAATTATCAAAATCAGTGCACCCAGTCAAAAACTATGAGCTAAACACAGTAAAAATAACATTCGAATTGAGAATCTCATTCATTTCTCAAGTCGGTTAAAAATAATGTATAAACGAAGAGGCTTTCCATTTTTAAAAAAAATTGGCAGTCACGGGAACTGCCGGTAGAAGTGAAAACTTGTAACTCTGAATTTGATAGCTCACTTTGGAAACTACTCGGTTGTAACCGGAGGGTGTGGCCTGGTCATCATGGCATGACCATCTAGAAATGCACCAGCATTTCCCATTGGCTGACGCATTTCTAGGACGGCCATGCCATTATGGGCAGGTCACGCCCTTTTAGGATTTCCCAGTGGATGACGCATTTAGATAGCCAATGGCCCCGAGTTTACCCGAAGATTTCTTACCATATCCGAGCGTGACGGTAGAATTCATTTCACAGCCCACGAAAAATCTGTCTAGGCGCGCCAAAAGAATTTCCACTTCAAAAAGTAAAATGACATCGAAGTATGTCCCCTACCTTATTGGTGTGTCTTTTGTGTAACGTCGAGGATATTGTTCATTTGGCGTTTTAAAAAGAAATAAATTGCAAAAATATTCGTTTGTAATTCAAAATTTTTATATGAAAATTTTAATATCAAGCTTCGTTATTACTGTCCGTGACAAATGAGTCGAAACGAGAATTGTGTGTTGTGGGGTTATCATTATCAGCATCATCCACAGTCCTCTTTATCCCAGTTCTGGTTATAGACCTCTCTTTTGACGTGATAACGTCTTATAATTCGATGAAGCCGGCTGCACGCCCACAAAACATGACGTCATGTAGCGTTACCGCGTTACCGTCGGTCGTTACCTCGCCGCATGTTTGTTACAGTTGTATTAATTATTTCGACCAGTAGTTCAAGCGGGGATGTAGCTCAGTGGTAGAGCGTTCGCTTTGCATGTGAAATGCCCCGGGTTCGATCCCCGGCATCTAAAAGCTTTTTTGCATTGTTTTGATTGAAAATGACTAAATTCTACTGATTACTTTTTACATACAAATCTATTAAACAAATGAAATTAAAATTTTCTTTTGAAAAATGCTACCATTCCATCAGTATTTTCTTAAGACGTTGTCACGTTCTATCGTCAGTAAACCGACTTTACAGACAAACATTTATTTTAGTTCTCAAAAAGAGAAAATAATATAGAATTGATTGACATATTAAACATAACATTAGAATCAGAAACAAATTCCATTTGAAACCAATTGCTTAACATAGTATTAATATATGTATCTCGTCATTTGCTAAATAATATGATGATATCGAAAATATAAAATAATCTGCATCACAAAATTAATAAAATGCTGTATAAGGGCATTTATTACTATTACTATCTATTATATTTATATCTATACTAGCGGCCCATTCCGGCTGCTCTCGGATATTGTCATTTAAAGACTATTAATCGAAATAAAAACTATCCTATAAGTTGGACCAGAATGCTCACGGTGTGCATTAATTTTAAATTTAATTTAAAATCCGTTAAGTAGTTTAGGAATCCATCACGGACAAACATCGTGACAGGAGATTTATATATATTAAGATATTAATTTGGTAATATAAGTACCCAGTCATGTACAGTCGTACAGAGTCAATTACTCGTAAAGGCCTGTTTTCATTTTGATTAGTACGCGTGCGAGTGAGTAGTGCAGGTGTTGAGTGATTGGTAGCAAACACGTGTGGACACCGATTCATTATTGCGAGTGCATAGTAATCAGTCACTCGCACTCGCAATCGCACTCGCACTCACACTCGCAATAATCAAAATGCAAACCGGCCTTAAGCGTCATAGAAACATAAATACTACACGCGCGTATCTTGTATGTTTATAAATTGCTTTATTGTGTGTATGTTACGCGATAACTCCGCCAATTGTGAATCGATTTTAATGTTTTGTCTTTGGTAGATCATGGTGTTTTATCTCTTAGCTCAGTAATTTCACTGAAAACGTTGTCCTTCAAATCGGAACACATTTATGTTTGCGCAATACTGTTTTGCGGTAGAATATAACCAGCAAAGATGTGGTACCTACTTTCCCACGTGGACTCTGCAAAGGGTCCTACCACTGCTGAAATTCCGTGCAGTAAGCCAACTACATAAAACCTTTGTCACCCTGACAGCGGTGCAACGTTTTAAATTCGAAATTCGAATGTAACTCGGTGCGCGGACCATTAATCGTGTAACCGTCCGCGGACTAATTTACCCGTCGGACGTGTAACTGTCCGTTTGAAACCGAACGCGATTCGCCCGATCCAATCAGATAGACGGCTGGTTAGGGCTGCTACCTGGTTTTATTGCCGTGTCTTCATTGGAAGAGGTGTTTTATAGTATAACAGTTTTGTAAAATACTGTTTGTATTTTACAAATTTGTGGAGTTATACAATACAGATTTGTATAACTCCACACTATCGTCTGATCAAGTACTCCGCTTTTATAACTATTGCTAAACTGCCAACGAAATTTCAATATCTAAGTGTTAGACTTATGCAAATGATTATGATTATTTTATATGCCTTATGTCTGCTAGATTTCATTGGGATCTACCAATGCGTGATTCGCATCAAATTATATTTAAAATATAATCAATTATAACCCCTATTTATTACAAAAAAAAGATTTCGAGATAAGTAATTTTTTTTAAAAAGAAACTCCGGTATGTAGCTTTGTGGCAGCCCTACCGCATATGCCGTGTGTGTTCAAAATGTGAATCGAATGAGTTACATTCGTGTTCGTTTTATTTAACGAAATGTAAGTAGTTGTTAAGTAACTATGGAAAATCGATTGTTGTATCTGAAAAAAAAATCGCCTCCCGAGTGCCGCGCGGGCGCCGCTACGTGCAGTCTACAATCTCGGCCACATTTGGCCGTATAGGATGTAATGGGATGGGCAAGATGCCACAGCACTAGTATTGTATAATACGTCACCTGTATATGTCACCTGCATATATATATACATATATGTATCTGTATGTACAGATATAGGCACTGCTATTGCGAATATCAGTGATTCGCACTCGCAAGATTTTCCTGTATCAAAAGTGCGCAACGATACGCAAACGTAATAAACAATAATAAACGATAACAAAGAAATTACCTATGTGTTATTACAGAACATTATTAAATATGTATTGTACGTGCCAAATTCTATTCAGATCCCTTCGGTAGTTTTTGCCTGAAGGAGTAACAAGCATACTTACCTGGGGAAGTACCACACTTTTGCCAAATATTCTACCGTTTAGCAGTAATGTGAAAACACCACTATGTTCCGGTTTAAAGGGCAATGTTTCCAAAGAAAAAATTACAGGGCTTTGAGTTAAAAAACATCTCAGATCTCCGGGTGACGTGCACAGTGCAGTGCTAGGTAATGATTTGTACTATTTTATGTTCCGATAGCTGCGAGTAACTGTGCTGTTATGGGCAGGCATGTTGCTTACTATCAGGCGCACGTCTCGTCACTTTTAAATGTAAAAATAACATACAAAATTACGCGTTTACAATACGTTTTAGTAGGATGCCACTCTGTCATCATCGTACAGAATAGACGTATAGTACATACCTACATACACACTGTGTGATAGTGGTTCTCAAGCCGAGTACACACTGGAACAGTGCGAGCCATTTGTCTCGGCGACGAGTGGGGGCTCCAGTGTGTTACGGGCTTTATACGACTGTGGGGCCTTTTGTCTTGTCAGTACACCAGCCTTGTTCATCATTAATACGTCACTAGCAACGTCCCGCGGTTTTACTCGTGTAGTTGACGTTACAGTTATTTTCCGGTGATAAAAAATAGTATCTTATACCTTTAAACGAGCAATTCTTGTACCTATATAAATATGTATATATATATAGAATCTGAATCTCGGAAACGGCTCGACGGATTTTCTTGAAATTATGTATGCAGGGGATTTCGGAGACGATAAATCGATCTAAATAGGTCTTATTAAAAAAAAACGCATATTATGCGCGTTTTTAGACAATGAAAAACTGTCACATTAGACATTAGAATGTGAAGGTAAATTTCGCCGCGTGACGCGACAGCATAATTAGCTCGGACGGGAAGTCGGGCGCTCATAGCGGTCGCGAATTAGTAGCTCCGGGTTCGAATCCAGACGGGTTTTTTTTTTCAATTCGTTTTTTTGAAGAAAATCTATTTCTTGGAGTCTTTTATTTGTAGGTTTCTAAGTATATTTAGTATTTAAACTGAGCACAGCTCGGTCACCCAGGTACTATGTGTTATTTCAGAGTATAATTTAACTGTGTTCCAAATTTGAACCCGATTCGTTGAGCCGTTCTGGCGTAATTGAGCAACAAAGATCCAAACTTTTGCTTTTGTAACAGTAGGCGGATTTGTCGTAACATTTTAACCATCAGTATTAAAAAGAGTGATGTTATTAGTCTGACGTGTTTGAATTCACGTAACATTTTACTATATGACGTGATAGGTATAGATAGCAACGGAAAATACTGCTCGAGTTGGTATTTCCCGGTGGTATTATAGCTGGTGTATCTTCAAAACTAGAGTGAATCGGTTTCTTCTAGGTAGAGATTCACTCTAGAAGCGCTCTCTGTCTTTATTTCATTTCATTTCATTTATTTGCGTATATGGGTATACAAAGATTTTAACAAATTTACAAATATACATGTAAAATGAAGACCTCCATATTCCACCTTTCGGCATGCAAATGTAATACTTTACAAATATTATAAGTAGATCACACAAGACACTAAAAAACTAACAAAGTAACAACTTCTTGAACCGCATCGTCGCTTTATTGAAATTTTATTGAAATTGGACAGATCCATTATTTATAAAATAAATTAGGTGGTTGATTCTCCCCTCCGAGGAGAAGGGCGCATTGACGAGGCGAGGCATTCGGTAGCAGTAACTAAAAGATTATGCGTAATTGCATCTCCTCCCCGTAATAAAAAAAAACTGGCAGTCATAGGAACTGCCAATAGAAGTGAAAACTTTGACAACTTGCTTTAGAAACTACCCGGGTGAAACCGGAGGGCGTGGCTATGACCATGGCCATCTAGAAATACTGACGCATTTCTAGATAGCCAATGGGAAATGGTCAAGCATTTTTAGATGGCCAATGGGATATGCTGCCGCATTTCTAGATGACCAATGGGCATGGTCCCGCGTTTACCCGAAGACTTCTTATCATTCCGTGTGACGCTAGAATCCAATTCACAGCCCACGAAAAATCTGTCTTTGGCGCGCCAATAAAAGGCTAGATTGTTGAGAAGGTCAGGGTTAAACCATGGATCACAGCTAGTTGACAATACTAGTGTTGTGAAAACCCGTTAGAGCTTTAACCGATGTTTTCAGATAGATGTTTTGCATCTATCAGTGATATGGCAGTCGTCAGGGCGAGTGCACACTACAGTGGAGTAGTCATTTGTCTCTCGCAGCCGAGTGCGAGGCTCGTGTGTAACGGGCTCTGTGCTGTATCCCTCTATCCCTCTCCGGTGCGTATTGTCGTGCGGGGCTTTTCGCCGTAAGGGCGCCCCTCGACACAGTTCACAATGTGTGTCATTGAAACAATATTGTAAATGTCGTAACTAATGTCAGTACTGTAAGGAATTTGGACAACTTTTGAAATGTTTTGTAAAATTTTGTGGGTGTGAATTGTATTCTAGCGTCACGCTCGGGTATGAAATATAAGAAATCTTCGGGTAAACTCGGGACCATGGTCTCAAAGGGCGTGGCCTGGCCATCTAGAAATGCGTAAGTCAATGGGAAATGCTGTCGCATTTCTAGATGGCCATGCCATGATGGCCAGGCCACGCCCTCCGGTTGCACCCGTGTAGTTTCTTTCCTAAGTAAGCTATCAAATTCTGAGTTATAAGTTTTCACTTCTATCGGCAGTTCCTATGTCTGCCAATTTTTTTTAATAATGTTCGTTATTCCTCACGCAATCAAGAAATGAAATAATACAGTCAGAAATTTACTTTTTTTTTATGAAAAAAAAATTGGTAAGATTATAAATTGGTAATCTTATTGACCCACTACAAACAGACAGATAGATAGACAAAAAAATAGTGTTTTAGATGTAGGTACCGTACATACTTTCATTTGAACTTGTAAAAAGCTGTCAAGTTGATATTACATACAGACATTCCAATTTTATTTATTTGTATAGATTGAGTCGTAGCTACGTACGTCATTAAACGTTCTGAGAAACGTGAAAGTGAAAAGCATTCAATTTCAATAGAAACGTGTAATTATAGTCCGCGGAAAAATTACTTATTTTATATTACATTTCAAACAAGAACCATTACGATAGCAAATATTTATTTGAATCTATCAACATTTACGTTATTTAACGTATCATAACGACGCAGTACATACGCGCGGCAGTATGGGCTTAGGGAATCTTTAAATACAAAGTTATTCTTTAGGGAAGAATGAATGGGTCAGGTATGATTGACACTTTTCCTTGTGTTAGGTTGGGGGGTAAAAACTATACATAATACAATACAATACAAAACACTTTATTATACCACAAAACAATACAGGAATACAATGATAATACTTAAAAAATAGAACATTTTGGGCACAAAAGGCGATCTTATCGCTAATAATATGGATTAACCTAATTTCATAATGGCCTATCAAACACATTCTGTAAGGACTACAGTTTATGATCATGTTGAAATTAATTTGATGATATAATAGAATTTTTTAACGAACTTTTGTTTTTTTTTCATAATGTTGTAAAATTATGAAAGAATATTATCCAATATTCACTAAAAACACACAAAAATGTATTTATTGTTGCTTCTACTACACCATATACCTACTCGTTCACTATATTTGTTTATTGCGGTAACAAATTCGGTTATCCAATGTAATTAGTAATCACGAGAAATGCTTCTAATAAGTAATACTTATAATATTACATACTTAGTTCAAGAAATTCGTGTTCTACTTCAATCATCCAAACACTAATATATTATGTTAGTGTAAATATTTTTGAAGTTATATTTCTTTCGTGCACTTAGAAAAACAATGAGAGTAAATGTTTACGATGCGTGCGCGCACCGTCACGAAAACCACAGCCTGAAGTCAACATTTTAGTAAACATTGTAACTAACTTCATGTTATACTTCTTGTGTTGAAGATATTATCTATTTTTTATATAGTATAGAGTGACGAAACGACCAGGAGATGTGCCTGATGGTAAGCAACACATCTCCCACATAACAGCATAGTGACACGCAGCTATTGGAACATTAAGAGTCCAAGTCATAACCTAGCACTACACTGCGCTCGTCACCCAGAGATATTATAAAATTTACAGGGCATATGTTTTATCTCTATGCCCTGTATTTTTTCTGGAAACATTGCCCTTCAAACCGTAACAGTAATCTTTGCAATTACTGTTTGGCATTACACATTACATTATCTATTCTATGGTTGAAGTTCGGCTTTTTACCACGGGGAATAAATACAAATACAAAAAAATCTTTATTGCTGTTTGTAGGTAAGGTAAGATGATACAAAACATGTTAAAAGTTGACCCGTACAAACTGGCCTCTTCTTCTAGAATCTAGAGGCATGCAATATGTTTGTCTAAAGATAAGTGTTAACTTCTTGCGTGTTTACATAAGATAACACACTTTTTTACCATCTATAGAAAAGTTATTCGACGTTCTCTGTAATCCCGTGTCAAGTCTTTTTGAGAGGATCAAAAACGTTGAAGAACCCATACTGTTTTCGCGTCGCTTTATGATTCGTCTGTTTGAACATTTCGTGAAGTTTTATTTGATGTTGAAATATGTTGATGTGTTTTCACGTCTGACTGTTTATACAGATTGGATAGCGATTCGAACGTCTTCATCGAACATTCTTTGTATATACATATGTTACCGGCCAAACGCGATTTCAGGACACACTAATTTTGCCTAGGGTAAACTAGTTCTTCCTATACGCGATATGAT
Organism: Ectropis crepuscularia; assembly: GCA_963693475.1. Taxonomy (NCBI): domain Eukaryota; kingdom Metazoa; phylum Arthropoda; class Insecta; order Lepidoptera; family Geometridae; genus Ectropis; species Ectropis crepuscularia. Next base: position 1,787,563 of record OY856365.1, on the reverse strand, counting down.
TAACTAGTATAGCCTAGTCCTAACTAACTTGTCCTAAGCCCGATAGGATAAACCAGTTTAGCCTTTTTTTTTTTTTTTGTAAGTGGAGGGAAATACATTTACGCACGAATTAACAGTGTTGGACTCGGTGGCAGAAGGGCACCCCTACCAACTAAAACCCTCCACAAGGTTTCGCCTACCATGGTGCAGTGTCAGAGTTGCGGAACCGCTTTCACACTCGCCCGCGCAACTCCGACACCACCATATCACCCTTTCGGGCCCGCCTCGCGGGGGGGTCGGGACCCCCGCATTTGGCCTCTGGGACGCGTTGCGACCCATAACAGCGCGTCCCCCCCTCGGGAGGAGAATGGGCCATCAGGCAGTGCCCGATCGCCCAGGCCCTCCGAGCGGAGACGGGGTGCGAGCCATAGTGGCTCGCCCGCGTGTCCGCTTCCTCCTGCAAGGAGGAGCGAGAGGGTCAACCTCCCTCTCTCGCTCTTCCGTCTCCCTCCGTGAGACGAGAGTCTTACGGAAGGAGACGAAAGCTTCCCATGATCTCTTATTGTCGAGCATCTTGGCTAAGATGGTCGGCAATGAGAGATCTGCCCCCAGGACCGCGACCAGGCAACGTCGCGTGTCCTCCTCCCCCGGGCATGCCTCCAGTGCGTGTTGCGCGGTATCTTCCGCGCAACCGCACCGGTGGCACACCGGGGTCTTTCGGCAACCCTACACAAATACCTCCCGAAACACCCGTGTCCCGAGGGCATTTGTGTAGTCCGGGAGGTGAGTACCCCCCCATGTTCTCTCTGGACCGCAGCGAGAATGGGCCGTAGCGCCTCGAGGAGCCGTCGAGCGCCGGCCCCCCGCTGAGTGGATCCAGAGAGAATCCGCTCCCTCCACCTCTCCAGAGCGATGGCCCTGGCGTCGCTGCGCCACCGCACCACCTCCTGTGGGGCAGGGCGCAGCTCGTCCTCTTGGGCTCGCATCCGGCGCCAGTAGACCGAGGATAAAACCTCGGCCTCTAGGCACCAGGGCAGCGATCCCGCAAGGACGCATGCCATCTCGTGTGAGAGTGTGCGGTAACCCTGACACACTCTCACGGCTATCACCCTCTAGGCACTGTGGAGGAGCGCCTCCTCTGCGCGGCCTAACCTCCCTGCCCAAATGGGAGCACCATACATGGCCATGGAGCGCACCACCGCCAAAACCAGTTTAGCCTAGCCTAACCTAACCTAACCACCCATGTTGGTTTATCCTATCGGGCTTAGGACAAATTAGTTTGGACTGGGCTACACTAGTTAATCATATCGCGCATAAGAAGAACCAGTGTTTTTTTTTAAATTAAAGATTGACGAGACAAGCTGGACATGTGCCTGATGGTAAGCAACATACCTGCCACATAACAGCACAGTGACACGCAGCTATTGGAACATGAAGAGTCCCAATCATTACCTAGCACTGCACTGCGCTCGTCACCCAGAGATCTAAGTTGTTATATCTCTAAGCCCTGTAATTTCTCTGGAAACATTGCCTTTCAAACCGGAACACAGTAATGTTTGCACATTACTGCTTGGCGGTAGAATAACTGGCAAAGGTGTGGTACTTCCCCAGGCGGACTCTGCTAAGAGTCCTACCACTACTAAAGTTCAGCCTAGACAAAACCAGTTTGTCTTGAAATCGAGTTTGGCCGGTAACAAATATATTTGTTTATCGGTCGCGGTTCTTGCGGCCTGATTTATCGATTACTTCAGTGAAATAATAATTATTTCACATTAAAGCGTTTTAATTATTATTAGATCGCATTAAAGTTGTTTATTACTTAATTATTGCTCGACATTAAATGGTCGTTAAACTTTGAGTGATTTAAGGGATTTTTTCATGGCTATGGTGTTACCGATATTTCGCTCTACCTACTCATTAATTGTTTCCCGACTGAAAGAAGGGTTATTTATCAATTAGGTTGAATTGTGTAATTTTTTAGTTTCGTACTGTCAGGAGATAGCAGAACTAGTCCATGCCTGTCCATAACAGTACAGTGACAGGCAGCTATTGGAACATGAAGAGTCCAAATAATTACATAGCACCACACTGTGTTCGTCTCCCGGAGTTTATAAGGTGTTGTATCTCTTAGCCCGATAAATTCGCTGGAACCATTACCCTTCAAACTGGAGCACACTACTGTTTGGCGGCTGAATTTTTGACAAATGTGTGGTACTTCCCCAGGCGGACTCTGCGAAGAGCCCTACCTCTGCTAAAACACAGTTGTAACACAAACTCGGAGTACCACAGTATTTTAAATCATACAGTCGTTCGACGAAGCCGTCTAGACGGGAAAATCGTGCGGGGCGTGCGGGGTGAGACGCGGGAAGAGCGCTCCTGCATTGCCTACATTACAATGTTAGTATTTGCAGGAGCGCGGCTCAGGGTTGACGTCTTCCGTATAGACTACAGGCCCGTGAACAAAATTTACGGGTCAAATGAACCACCAGGAGACCTATGTAGGATGATAGAAGAGTGTAAAGTATTAAGATTCAGCACTATGCCGTTACTTGTAAGCTGTCCAACAGAGTGTGATTGAAGAGGGGGGGTTGGAACCCTCTACCATTTCTCCTTGTCGCATGATTTTTGTACGGCATTGCGAAATAATGGATTAGAAGAGGTATTGAAACTGTATGGAACCAATGCCGTACTTAATCAAATGACCAAATTTGCTCTGTAAATTACTCGTATTCTGTAAATTTTTCCGGCAAACTAATAATTAAAAAGTTAAAATTTATAATTTGTATAGTTTCAATACCTCTTTTAATCTATTATTCCGCAACGCCGTACAAGAATAATGCGACAAGGAGAAATGATCGAGGATTGCAACCCCCCCTCTTCAACTGCACTCAGTTGGACAGCTTACAAGGGACGGCATAGTGCTGAATCTTATTACTTTATACCCTGCTATCATCCTACATAGGTCTCCTGGTGGTTCATTTGACCCGTAAATTTTGTTCATGGGCCTGTAGTCTAGTATGTTTTAATTTTATGTTGGTGCCACGTTTTTAAAATTGTGACAACCCTACCCGTGTCAAGACATTATCGGCGTTTCTTCCAAGATCAAAGGCGATGAACTAACTGGTAGTATTTCTTTATACTGTGGTAGTACTCTGTAACGCAAGCTAAGGTACTTGGTTCCCAAAACATTTCAGGCTGTTTTATCATTTGGTGGGTGTCTGGGTAGAACTAGCTACATTAAAAGCTTCTTAAAAATCGGAAACGCTGTTTGAATGCGAATAGAAACTGTTCCCACTTAGCGGCATTATAAGCTTAATAGAACGCTCAAAACTCCGGAAAGCAACACTCTCTGAGCATATTCAGAAATAGCTACCTCATTCGTATGCCAGGCCCGACTGTTTCGACTCCAGTTAAAAAATTTCAACTCAACCATTTCTGAATGCAAACGAAGTTGACTGTCTCTTTCTGATTTTAACTTGGAGCCAATTGTCGACTCGCTTACTCTTGTGGCGGAAGTTGCGGTTGGTCTAGTCGACAACGACAACTGCTAATCTGGAGCCTTTGGTTCGAATCCCATGCGCACCACTGTCTTTTCGAAGTCATGTTCGTAATGTCGGTAACTTAAAAACGATGAATGAAAACATCGTGAGGAAACCTTTGCAGGTCATGCGTTATCTATCAACCCGCACCAGTGGGCCAGCATGATGGATTATGACCTTGATTCTCTCCTTGCGAGAGAAGGCTCTATGTCCCAACAGTGCTAACATTTAGTGGGCTGTTCCATACTACGGTTTCCAGGAAAAATGCTCTGTAATTTCGTGAAAGCCAGTTTTACGTCCAAAGAGAGCGTGCAATCTAAAAACACTATACGATAGTTGGTTCTGAGTCTAGCACTTGCTTTGACGGTATAAACTGCATTTCGCGACAGAGGGATGATGACCAATTAGGGACGTTTGTATCGCTGTCTCGCTCGTTTCAAACAGAATTGCCGCTAAAAATGTGTGGTACGATTTTGTTTGTTATTTTTTTAAATGCGGTAAAATTTGATTTGACCAAGTTTTAAATATATCCGTGCGACTCGAGTTACATTTTATACTGGTAGGACTCTCTGCGGAGTCCGTCTAGCAGAAATGTGCATACCGTAATGTGTTCCGGTTTGAAGGGTTATGTTACTAGATAAATTACAGGACATTGAGATATATTATCTTGTACGTATATATATGTGGCGAGCGCAGTGCAGTGCTGAGTATAAAATAAATAAATAAATATTGGTGGCCACTTCACACACAACACCATCTGACTCCAAACTAAGCAAAGCTTGTAACTATGTCGGCTAGATAGCTGATATAATACTTATACAATAGTTTTAAATACATATTGATATGGCTTATTATGTGTCCAATAACTGCGTGGCACTATGCTATTTGGGATAAGCGTGTAGCTAATAATATGGTATAATGTGACGAGGCGAGCAGTACATGTGCCTGATGGTAAGCAACATGCCTGCCTATAATAGCATAGTGACATGCAGCTATTGGAGCATGAAGAGTCCTAATCATTAAATAGCATTGGAGTGCGCTCGTCACCCAGATATATAAGATGTCTTATCTCAATGCTCTGTAATTTCGTTCACAAACACCATTTTTAATTGTTACTTATTTCCTGTTACAGCCAGAGAGATTGAACGTGTTCAAAAATGATCAAGACAGTTGGGACTACACATGTAAGTACATGCATTATTATATCGTTATTACTGTCTGTATGTCCTTTAAATTTAGGTACAGTACGATTTACATTTCACCAAACACAATGTGAAGAAGCTAATCATGTAGTATTCTGATGTTATAAATGTATGTCAAATTTGTGATGTTTGTTGCTCAGTCACATCGGAACAACTGTATAGATAGGATTGAAATTTAGAACACAGATTGTAGTCTGGAATAGCTTATAGGCTATTTTATATAGCGGGAAAATAGCGGGAACGGTAACTATGCGTTTTTGAAGTGAAAACTTCTTATGGCGTGCCTAGACAGATTTTTCGTGGGGTGTGAATTGAATTCTATCGTCACGCTCGGCACGTATGATAAGAAATCTTCGGGTAAACTCGGGACCATGGCCATTGCCCATCTAGAAATGCACCAGCCAATAGAAAATGCTGAAAAGGCGTGGCCTGGGCGTCATGGCATGGCCATCTAGAAATGCGTGAGCCAATGGGAAATGATGACGCACATCTAGATAGATGGCCATCCCATGATGCCCAGGCCACGCCCTCCGGTTACACCCGTGTAGTTTCCAAAGTAAGCTATCAAATCATGAGTTATAAGTTTTCACTTCTATCGGCAGTTCCCATGACTGCCAATTTTCTTTTCTTGATATATGACATGATTGATTTCATTTCATTTATTTTACCATGATATGATTGCTTAAAGGTTTCGACATATCGGATGGCATGACTTCACACTAATACTGTTCAAATGGCCTGCACAATCTAATACCATTTAACCGACTACAAAAAAAGCGGAGATCCTCAATACGGTTTATGTTTTCTTATGTATTATGTCAGAATCTTGGTGTCTTCATGTCGATAGTGAATCAGTTTCTTGGTAGGTTTTTATCGGATACACTTCGGAGAGTGTGCGACTGATTTACATGATCGAATACCACCTTGCCCTTTTCTATCGGAATACTCGTAGCTCGAAACAGCGACATCGTTTCATGGTTGATGATCCAAAGACACGAACGAAGAGATTTGACTCTACTTTTGTGATAAGAACGCCTAGGCTTTAGAATGAGTTGCCAGAGAGGGGTTTCCCTGTTGGTTACAATCTTTGTGTCTTTAAATCGAGAGTGAATCAGTTTTTTCTAGGTAAGCACGCTCCGTCGTAGACCGCATCGTCGCTTAACATCAGACGAGTTGTCGGTCAAGCGTAAACTTATAATTAAAAAAAAAACATGACTGTCAGAGTATTTGGTGAAAATGAATATTTGAATCGCATTAATGATTCAAAATATTGTCGAAAACATCCTGTCTGTTTGTTCGTACGGGCTTAAAACACTAATGAAGTAAAAGTTATTTCCGTTTTCATCGTTGGAAATTTCAACGATATTTTCTTTGGTGACACAATTTTACTTGTCGTACCGTTAAATGTGGGTTTACTGGCTGCGGCTGAAGTATTGCATATTTAATATCAACTGTCATCGTATTTTGTTACTTGGGTTTTCAAAGAAATTCGCACTCATAACAGCATTATTTTAATATTAACGTCACACCCTCTAAATAAATCCATGAACGCCCGCTGCATGCACGAAACAGTGTCCCGTTACGCTCATTGTCCCGTTACGGTCATTGTCCCGTTACGGCCATTGTCCCGTTACGGTCATTGTCCTGTTATGCTCATTGTCCTGTTACGCTCATTGTAAGCTTGTGCTGCATCAATTTTTTTTTCCACTCGATTCTATTGTATTCAATCATTTCATCAATGTTCTGTTATAACGTTGTTACGTTAAACTATCGTCCGTAACCGATTGATTGATAAATTATTATTTTTCATGTTAGATACTCAAATGATCTTGAAAGTGAAGATCAATCGTTATTATGTGATTATTTTCATTCGAAGATATAATTATAAAGAGTGACGAGCGCAGAGCGCAGCGCAGTACTAGGTAACGATTTAGGCTCTTCATGTTCCAATAGCTTCGTATTACTGTGCTGAGTGTGCTATTATGGGCAGATATGTTGCTTATCCTTATTATATGTTGGTGATAAGCAACTTTGTCCTGCTCGTTTCGTCACCACTCTATACAACAATAAAATATAAAATTAACGGACACTTCAACCCTGACCCTTTACAAGGCAGTCGTAAATTATAAAAAATCAATGGCAGTGTTATGCTGAAAACCTGTCTTAATGAAAAGGTCGTGTTTTACTCATTATTATGAAAAACTTTAACAAAAAAGTCACTACTGTTATTTACTTATTGTAGAGCTCAAAATGTTGTTGCATTTTTCAATGGAACAACTTATTTTTTCGTTGCTTCAGCGTTGGGTTGCTTTGCAAATGTAGTTCATAATGATTAATGGAACGCGAGCTTTTCGGATTAATACGAGTGGCTTAACAATGTATTATTTCAGAACAGCAAATTTATAGTTTTAGATTACTTATGTTTATCACTAGCGATCTGCCCCGGTTTCCCTCGTGGTAGGTACATATATAAAAATAAATAAAATTGAAGTAAAATATACTCTATAGCATTCAGAGCTCACGTTCATATCTAACGATAAAATAATTTTTAAAATCGTTCCATTAGTTACTGAGATTAGCGCGTTCAAACAAATAAACTCTTCCGCTTTATAATATTAGTATAGATGAGTGTAATTCAATCTCAAACTGTACAATAGACGGTATGCTGTGTTTTGCATGAAACTTATATTTATTCATGTCACAAAACTTAATTTTTATTAAATATGCAATACTAGTAGAACCCCGCGGGTTTACCCGCGTAAATCCTGTTCCCCGTTACTGATCCCGGGATAAAAAGTGTTGATAATAAGCCTTTGTCTTATTCCAGACCATTTTATCTCTCTATGAACCAAATTGCATTCAGATCCCTTTAGCAGTTTGCTAGAAACAGTAACAAATATGTGTGTATATATAACATTTTCTCATTTGTAGTATTAGCTAGATTATTTAAATCGTTGAAGACTTTCAAAATATTTAAAATAAATACACGGGTAACACACGTTTGATATAGTCAGTCCAATTCGATTCAAGTTTCGATCGCGTCCGGCGATCACGCGCGCGCTTTCTCCTTGAAAAAGATCGCTGGACGCGATCGAAACTTGAGTCGGACTAGACTGACTACATCAAACGTGAGTTACACGTGTATTTATTTAAAAAAAGTACAGTGTGTCAGTTGGAGCAGTGTGTTTAGTTGACCTACCAATTTATTTGTTTTCGCAAATTTCGTACAAATTATTTGAATGTGCCTTTAATTTTTATATATAAGTCTGTTGTTTGGTCCTTCAGAGTAAAATAATTATCGAACAAACGAAGTGTACTTATCAGTAAGAGCAGATATTAAGCCTCTATTAATATACCTATTAAAATGTAAAAGCGAGTTATAAATTTCAGTAAGTCGCGCCGTTTCGAAACCGCGCCTGTACGCTTCAAACCCTTCCGAGTATCAATTATTTCCAAGTCATTTCCTACTCGTAATGACCATTTAATAACTCTATCGATTTTTTCTGAATGTAAGAGGTTTGATACAAGGATGTTTTAAATATGGAATTTGTACTCACGACGTTGCTATTCAAATCATATTTTTAGTTAATTAAAGATCATAATTAGCTGTCAAATCAAATTTATAAAAAAATTAAATAGTACTACTAGAATATACAGGATTACACGGAACAAGTTAATCGAAACAGTCGCGTGCAACTTTTTTTTTAACCATTATATGTTTACGCTAACCTCCATTTCGCCTGGTGTTAAGCGACGATGCGGTTTACGGATGAAGCGAATAGATTCACTATCGACTAAAAGACCTAAGATGCTACTCATCATTATTCATAAACAGGCCACATTGTGTTCCCACAGCCCACATTGTTCTGGGACTAGGTGTTCTTGCCTCACAAAAAGATATAATCAAGGCCATAATTCACCACGCTAACCAAGTGCGGGTTGGTGAATGAGACACCAAAGATGTATTTTTGGGACAGGTCGGTTTCCTCACGATATTTCCCTTTACTGTTACAATTGATAAAATACTCAAAGCTGGAGACAGGATTCGAATTTACAAACTCATGATCGAGAAATCGGATGTTTTAGGCACTACGCCGCATACACGGCTTTTATTTTAGAGACAGTTAAAAGGAAACAATACAACAATATGTTTTATCAATTCACGGATAACTCACGTGTGATATGCTCGGCTCAGTTAGACTTAGGTTTAACAAAAACACTTTATTGGTTTAATTGAAAATTTAACTGTTGTCGAAACAATTCTCAATCGTACACACTCCAATTTGCTTAAAACCTCCTTGGTTTGAACCTCCATGATGGCGGCTACTTCCGGATGAAGATGGCGGCGCTTTCGGTGCGAGGAAAATTGCAAATTCACCAGGTGGCTTTGTAGTCTCGGTTTGTGACTGTTACCTCCTCCCTGATATTATTGAATAAGGATAAATCATCATCATTATCAATCATTATTATATAAAAAAAAGATCGCCGCTGAAATCGATAAGGGTCTAAGTTATTAGTAAATTGCGTAATGCCGCTAACTTGAAACGGTGAAGTAAAACATCGTGAGGAAAGCGAATTGTACCTAGAATTTTTCTTCGAGGTCATGTGTCAACCACCAACCGAGCCGCACTGTATCACGCTGCATCAATTTGGAAAGTATCATTATAGACCACCTCTGAAATATGATCTACGAAACAAAATGAGAATCATCAAAATCGATTCACAATTGGCGGTGTTTTTGCGTAACATACCTACCTACCTACACAAAAAAAAATATCACCGAACTTTGAACCTCGAGTATCTTCTCCTTTATCTTTAAGTCTATTAAAAAGTTGTTAAGAAGCATAGTATGCACACAACATAAGGTATTTATGTCACAAAATATTTTGGTAAAAACTGTGTTTTAGTTAAATTTCGAATACTTCCAATTTCTGTTTTTTCTTTGGCATGGCCGGCTTGTCCCGATTGGTCCGTTTCGAAAATGTTGCATCCTTTGAAACATCCGAACTGCCAGCTGCAATTAACGAATACTGCTAAGTGTTCAAACGAGGTTTTCTCCCCGGGATTGGACGGAATCAGGGTTACACAGAGATAATACTGAATCCAAAGAAAGTTCTAGATTGTTAAAATGATACTAGTTGACCAGGCAAATCTTGTTTTGCCGTATAAATTGTGAAGATTATTACAATTCTAAAATGGCTATTAAAGGTTATATCCTACTAAAATTGTAAATACTAAAGTTTTGATATTTGTTACTCAATGAACGGATCGGATTAAAATTTGGAACACAGATGGAGGAAAAACGGGAACATTAATCGCGCGAGTCAAACTGTGGGGCTCTGTTTGCACATTTGGGGTGGGCTAGACAGCCCTATAAAATCATAAAAATCGTAATGAATACATTATGAAATAAAAAAAATATTTATTAGTCTAAGTGTCTTCAAATTTGAGTAAACGGGTTCCTTTTAGGTTAGGTACACACTTGGTCGTATTTTGTAACATCGGATAAATCGCGGTAAAAAGCAAACCTATTTTATATGAAACTAGCTGACCCGGCGAACTTTGTCTCATCATACTTATTTTTCGTTAAAATTTTCTGCTAAAAGTACAAACTTTGTCCCGAATATAACGAATATATAAAACAAAGAAACATCAAGTTTAGTGCAGTCATTCAATATTTATGAGCGTACATACATTTCGAAGATACAACTTTATATATGTACGTTACGGCTTCGCTCGGATAATAAGTGATAATATTTACTGCTGACTCGTGAATCTAAACTTCTAAACCATCCAGGGCCCTACCCAAATGCATACAAAAAAAAAACATTCAAATCGGTCCAGCCGTTTAGGAGGAGTTCACTGTCAACACACGTAGAGAAAAACTATATAAAGACTATATAAATATACAGATAAAATAGTTTAGTTATATCATACGGATAGGATGAGCCGTCAATTATGATCGGAGTGTTTCTGCGTACCCCTGTATCGCAGTAAATAAGTGTGAAAACGAGATTCCCCGGCGGGATCGGTACCGGTTTCCCGGTAACGTATTTACGTGCGGCGCCGCTGCGACGATAAAATTGCAAATATATGCAAAATGCATCTACATTTGGCACTTCCTACAGATTTTTCAGTCAATATTTTAAACTAGAGTTTGTTGAGTAAAGTTGTATCCACATACTAGCGACGAGTGGTGTGATCGCCGTATCATGTTGACGATAAGTTTTGTAAATTCGCCAATATGTGTATACAGTCAGATTTAAGGAGTTCTATTGCCAAAAAAGGCAACAGAACTTCACTGTGGACGGTCGGCTTGTGGGATGCCTTTCTTCCAAAGGAAAAACCAACGAGCTTCAGTAAAGAACAGTTAGCTTTAAGCAGGACCTCCTCTGCTCTCTTTCTCTGTTTATTTTAGCTTGAATTTAAAGACAGACCAAAAGCAGAGCGTTTAGGCTAGGCTGTCGAAGGGTGGGTTGGGAAAACATCGTCAACAGTTTTGATGTCGCAGGTTTTTTATAAACGGCTGCAACCACTTACTATCAAGGTGACGAATGGTCTTTTAGTATGCTACTGAAGCGCTTTCGCACTTCGCCGTGGCTCTGACGCGTAGGTGTTAGTCCTGTGGTTCCAAAAGATGGAGAGTATACACCCTTCTTTTCTTAAGGAGTTCTAGATGGAAACACTTGGCAAATCAGTGCAGGAGCCATCACTGTCCTCCCCTTTAATTATTTTGTGGAGGATATGTATATACGCAAACATGCCGCTTAGGATGATGAATGGTTTATGCCGGGATCGACACGAAAAGTGGTGCACCAATAGACTACATAAAACCCCACAAAGTTCCACTTATACAGCGAGAATGCGAGTACGCTCTCACATTCTTCCATGAACTCGCCTTGGCTAGCTCGTCTCTGGGCCCTCCTTTGAGACAAAACCCTCGTCTAGGGCGCAACAAAAAACTCACGGTATACCGTGACCACTTTGTTAATCAACCAGATAGTGGGTGCCTGAAGTAGTGAGTGCCAGACGAAGTGTGTAACAGAGGTAGTGGGTACCAACCAGGTGTAGTCGATGCCAGAATTTGAACAATGAACAGTTGAACTCAAAATCTACAACACTGGAGTGTATCGTATATGAAACAAGCCTAACATCGCCGTTCTAGTAATCTAGCTGGATTTTTGGCATTCTACGCGGGCGGATAAATCAAAGATGGCCACTGCACCGAGCGGCTTGCTGTATCTGGGTTAATACAAGACGTCGCTGCCTATACTTTAGTCCGGGAGATGTCTACAACAATGAACTTAGAAATGATAAATTATATAACTTTAATTTTATCAACCTGACTACGTAAAATCACCAGACAAAGAAACATGGTGTAATACAATATACTATCTAACTTGGGACACTTGGGTCATTGAGACGAATCTAATAATAATTAATTGTCAGAATCCTTCCAGCCATTTTGAAGATATGTGGGGAATAAAGAAACACAAGATACGCGCGAAAAACATGACCATTCTTTCAGTCGGGTAAAAAAATTATGGATTTAAAAATTAAAATTGTTTTTATACTGTTGAGAAGATAACATGAGCTGCTAATGCTATCCATGCGTATGTCTAGTGCTGGTTGTTACGAATTTAGTGTAGTGCAATTTTCATTATGATTTAGGCACAACTAAATAAACTTAAGATTAGTCGGCTAAACTTTGGTTAGGTTGGTTTGAAAGCTTATTTTGGCTAAATATAGTCGCTATTGAATGCAGTAAAGTGTAAATAGCATTCAGTTAGCTAGATACTAAATTCAGAAGCGAGGATTGCTTGCTTCTTAACCTGCTTCTGAATTTAGTTGACTAACATTGTTTAAATTTCCTTCTGTATCCAATCACTAAATTTAGCCAAGTGTATAGTAAGCCTTTTAGCCAACTAATCTTAAGTTACCGTTCACACCTTTAGCGATAACGTATGTATCAATTCAATACATTTTATATTATCAATCGAGTATCCGACCCGCACTATGAAATGTTCGCCCCCGGGGTTAACACACTGAGTGGATAATTTATTTTTCCCCTGTGGAAATAAACCCTTTCCAAACCGTGTGTAGGATTGTTTGTACCTGCTATGTGGCACTAGCTCTTCGTCGTGGTTTCACCTGGTTCATCTTATTATATTAACCCCCGACCAAAAAAAGGGGTGTTATACCTAAGTTTGACGTCTGTCTGTGGCACCGTCGAGCACAGTAAACGAATGGGCCGATTTCGATGCGGTATTTGTTATTTGAAGGTTAATTTCCGTGCGGTGGTTCTTACTTCTTAGCTATGTTTAGTTAATATCGATTCAAGATGGCCGCCTCCACAAAATGGCGGACAAAATATTTTATTCACAACCTACCTCAATATGGGTGTCAAATGAAAGGGCTTGACTAGTAGAATGTTGTACAGATTATAAATCTGAGGTACCTATTCGGGCGTAAATCAAAATAGTGGCATGTCCCTGCTTCACTCGGATACTGTCATATACCTAAAGACCAAATCAAAATAAAATCTATCCTATCTCTTGTTGGACCAAATTACACATAAATTCCAACTTTCGTGAATATCAGTTGATTTAGGGAAGAGTTCATTGGAAACAAACATTATGACACTGTTTTTTTAATATTTTGGGTATTAAATAGATAAAAATATATTGGTGGACATTTCACACACAACACCATCCAGCCCCAAACTAAGCAAAGCTTGTTTTATGTATAATATTATGAATATAGCTACTAGCAGCGCCGTTTCCGTTCCCGTTATTTTCCCGTGATAAAAAAAGGGCTGTTCCGACGTGATTGAGCAACAAACATCCGGACACCTAACCATTTAAACTTTCGCATTCATAATATTAATAGGATGTGAATTACGTTAATATACATACGAAAATAAGTTTTCAATTAAGACTTGTAAATGTAGGTACAAGTATCGGGAACTGCTGTCTACTATCTGCTATGTAGCACGCTCAAACAACGCTTTACCGCTAAAGCGCTAAGATTCGAAGTAATCTTTTGATTCTACTTTCATAATACTTACAGTAATGTACTGTTTATATCCACGGCCGTTGGAAAGCGACCGAAACGTCGGAAGGCGGTTAAAAATTTGATCACCATTAAATCCTTTTTAATATTTTGAGCATGAGTTTAAAAACTATGTTTGTGCAAATATTACTATGTTCCGGTTTGAAGGGCAATGTTTCCAGAGAAATTACAGGGCTTAGAGATGTAGCAACTTAGATCTCTGGGTGGCGAGCGCAGTGCAGTGCTAGGTAATGATTTGGATTCTTCATGTTCCAATAGCTGCGTGTCACTGTGCTGTTATGTGGCAGGCATGTTGCTTACCATCAGGCACATGCCATGTTCGTCCCGTCACTGTACCATAAAAAAGCGTCTTTAAAAAATAATATATTTACAAACTTTACTAAAAAAACTTACTTTTGATTACAAAAGACGCATTCAATATGAGATTAAAAGTTTAAAAGCTACATATATAAGTGTAGTTGTCATACCGTTCGCGGTCTCCCGGACTATAATGGTTCTAGATTGAGACTAAGGTATTCTGTTATCTCAGATTTTACGATCACCGCGCGTAGTAGTGAGCTTGTTTGTGCCAAAGCTGCGCCAGATGATTCCTAATGTTGTATACAAGGACACGCACATTTAAACGATTGCTTTATCTAAATTATACAAGGTTATTTATAGAACATCTGTATTAAACTGAATGTATTGTGGTCTACTAATCTCTACTGATATTATAAATTTCAAAGTAACTCTGTCTGTCTGTTACACTTCATCGTTTTTAAACTTTCGCGATTTGTACACATAATGTTTATATTGTAAGTACGGGGCTTAATCACTTGTAATGTTACACTTTGACGCCTAAAATATTGAACCCATTTCAATGAAATTTGGTACAGAGATGGTCTTATAACCTGAGAAATGACTTAGTACATATACTTAAAAAAATGCTTAGAAAAAAGGCATGCAAGCTTTTTACGCCGACGACCCTCGGCTTCGCAGGCAGAGCTACTACCCACTAAGCCACGAGGCCAGTCAAGAGAGCTATGTAACAAGTTTTCACCTTGCCTCAAATATCTACTCAAAATTTGGTTGTCAGCTTTCGGAATACAAACTTTAGCATTCACGATATTATAGCAGGATATTAACTGGAAACTATTAAAATTACAATAATTGTGTATTCTTAGAACAATAGATACCTCACAGTGATATAGTGTACATGAATGATTTTCATCGCTGTATGCTGCAATCAACTGAGTACGCAACATGAATATGCAATGAGCAACAATATCGCCTTTACTTACTTCTGTGCACCCAGGGCCGGATGTAGGAACACGATTTTGGGGTATCCCATGCTTATGAAGAAAGTTAGACATACAAATTTGAGATTTTATTTAAATATTGATTAAGGGGGCGCCTAAAGCCAGAAAACGAAAAAAAGGACTTTTTCGACGCCGCTCCCTGAAGTTAAGAAACTAAAAACTATGACAAAAAAAAATATTGACGTGTGGGTACAATCAAGAAGAAGCACAATAACCGAATAGAATTTTAAAAATAGATCAGAGTTTTTTACAATAAAAAAATAAAAATGACACCGAAAAAACCCGTTTTAATTCGAGTACCTACTCGAAATTATCAGCGATGACCCCACATTATTTTTTGGTAATAAAATTCCTATTTGTACGTTCTGGTAAAGTAACCGAACACTTTTTTAAATTTATGTTTTGTTATTAAGTAATTAAATAAAACTTGGTCAAAAATGGACTCCTGATTAAATATTGATTTTTCCTCCAAACTGTGTCATGCTAATCTCGACTTTATGTACATCAAATTAAGAAACGCGTCGCGCGGGTGAAATCTGAGTTTTTCCTGGCTTTAGGCGCACTCTTAAACAATTTTCAGCTCCAAACTAAGTAAACCATATATTACGGAAACAAATCAAATCAAATTTATTTAGAACTTAAAAATAATGAGTCTATATAAAACAGGAGTCCACTGGCTCCGAGCTAGTTAGAACTGTGTCTCGGAAGCCAGTGGCATATTCCAACTTGTACATGAAAAAAAGTTACAAATATTTACATGTAACAGATAGCTGATATAATTCTACAAATGTAATAAATTGTAGTGGTAGGACTCTTGGCAGATTCCGCCTGGGGAAGGACCACACCTTTGCCAATTATTCTACCGCCAAGCAGTAATGTGCAAACATTACTGTGTTCCGGTTTGAAGGGCAATGTTTCCAGAGAAATTACAGAGCTTAGAGATATAACAACTTAGATCTCTGGGTGACGAGCGCAGTGCAGTGTTAGGTAATGATTTGGACTCTTCATGTTCCAATAGCTGCGTGTCACTGTGCTGTTATGTGGCAGGCATGTTGCTTACCATCAGGCACATGTCCTGCTCGTCCCGTCACTCTTTATTTACAAACAAAAATGCAATAGTTTGGGTGTTTGTTGCTCAATCACGTCGTAACGTG
Source organism: Ectropis crepuscularia (assembly GCA_963693475.1). NCBI lineage: Eukaryota > Metazoa > Arthropoda > Insecta > Lepidoptera > Geometridae > Ectropis > Ectropis crepuscularia. Next base: position 1,771,319 of record OY856365.1, on the reverse strand, counting down.
ACGAACGGATCGGGCTGAAATTTGGCATACAGTGAGAATATAGTCTGGAAAACAACATTGGCATTTTGATCCCAAGAAAATAACGGGATTATATTGTATCAGCTATTATATGGTTGATATGGTTCACATAGTTATTAGTGTGAGGCTAGTTAGTGTTAAGTACGTAAAGGATATTCAATTATTTTTTTCTCCGATATGACTAGTTTCCCCCTAGTCTTGCACCCCTAACTCCGCCCCTGTGTTATTAGCATACGAGCCTTATACCCGCGTACGCCGCTTCTTATATCGGCTCGGATAATATAAACATGGGTTTCTTATCTGCCTCGTTTCGTGCGTCCGACATATTGGCGGGTAGCCGAGATTTACTCGCGGGGAGATTATGTTGACAGCTGTCAACTGTCAGCAAACGAATATACTCGTAAAATTACTAATGTTATAGACTAGCAGCGTCCCGCGGTTGAGCCCGCGTACAAGACCTGATGTGATCGTGTCAGCCGAAATTCGAAATATACAATAATAAACAGATAGATATAAATATAATAAATAGATTAACAGTCACCAATAGCGTATAAAATTCCGCGGGAAATAGCCCTTGTAATTAATTAATTGCTTAAAAAAATTAAGTTATACTTCCAAAATAATTACGTTTTTTTTAGTGCTTATAATGCGGTCTACGACTCTCTTAATTTTTTTTTTTTTAAATAAAGAGTGACGAGACGAGCAGGACATATGCCTGATGGTAAGCAACATGCTTGCCACATAACAGCACAGTGACACGCAGCTATTGGAACATGAAGAGCCCAAATCATTACCTAGCACCGCACTGCGCTCGTCACCCAGAGATCTAAGTTGTTATATCCCTAAGCCCTGTAATTTCTCTGGAAACATTGCCCTTCAGACCGGAACACAGTAATGTTTGCACATTACTGCTTGGCGGTAGAATAATTGACAAAAGTGTGGTACTTCCCCAGGCGGACTCTGCTAAGAGTCCTACCACTACAAAAAACTAAAATGACAAACAAAATCACACTAAAAAAGTATCTGGATCGATTTATCGTTCGATTTATCAAAGTAATTGGTATTATCAAAACTGTTTCAGTGAATGATCTAGGAAACCGTCGAAACACACATGAAATACAGTCGAATTGAGAGCTTCATCCCTTTTTTTTGACGTCTGTTAAAAATTACCCGCTCACGTTCTAACTAACATGTATAAAGAAACTGTAATTCTTCATTACATGGTTCCGAAGCCCAGCAGAAAGATCGTGGCAAATTGAACATACTCGGTTTGAGAGAAAATTGCAGTATCGCTAGCACGTATGCAATCACGTTTGTCCGTGCCCAACTGTCTGTGCACGGGGTTGCACGGTATTGTGCATTACTGCAGTTTGTAAAGTTACGTGCAAATAAAATAAGTACAAACTTTAAAGTAAGCCATTGTGACTCAGAAGCGGGAACGTCTGATTCTACAGACTAATCGACAAATTTGAAGCAAATCGAGCACTTTAAAGTCGGTTAATAGGCATCGGGACTAAAACAAACTGATTTATCCATCAGTTAGACTATTAAAAAATATTGAACACGTATTTTTTCTTTTGTTTCACAAACAAAAAATGACCAAGATATAATAGTGCTTAGAAGTTTCAAGTGACGTCACGTAAGAGGAAGATATAGTGATTAGTGACGTCACGTCTATATACAACTTTTATGAAGATGTGACGTTACGAGGCCCACTCCTTGTGTTCTGTAATGTGAAGTGTGTGTATCTATAGTGTGAAGTTTGGTAATATAAATATAATAAATAAATATTGGTGGACAATTCACACACACCACCATCTGACCCCAAACTAAGCAAAGCTTGTACTATGGCGGCCAGATAGCTGATATAATACTGATACAGTTGTAAATACATACTTATTATGCATAGAAACACCCAGACACAGTACAAATATTTGTATTCATCACACAAATATTTGCACTAGGTGGGAACCCTCTACCCTCGGCTTCGCAGGCAGAGTTACTACCCACTAAGCCACGAGGCCATTCGAGTTGAGTCATATCATTGTCGATCTTAAATATTTTGATAAAACAAAAAACACGTGCCCCATATTTTTCCATAATCTGACGGACTAATTAAAATGGTATAGTTTTGCCCCACTCACTCATCATCGCAGTTTTAAAATCGGTCTTTAAACTTAATTCAACGTTTGACCTTTTCAAGTACGCAAATACTTGGAGACGTGTTCGCGCGATGCTAACAACTTCTATTCAGTCTAATGCCAATTTCGCTTCCGTACGTTCGCAAACAAAAGTTGGAAGACAAATTAATTAAACGTACACTCACGGAGATACGACACAGGGCTGCCAGGGGAAGGTTGCCAAAACGGTTACACGGTTTTTTTATTTCTATTGATAATAAATAAATAAAAGGTTGCTGGACGAGATTGCTCTCAGCAATAAGGCCGCCATTTGTGGCGCTAGTAAATAAGTGTGTCTCTGTAATATTGTAAATTTTTTTTGTGTCACAATAAAGAGTTTGTACGATCCCTAGGCTGGTTCAATGAAAATACTAAGATATTGATTAAATGTAGTTTATTGCTAATAATATTGATGGGATGCAAAGTGCTGATTTTGAGTGCTAATATAATGAGTACGCGACGCGGTGGTCAATTACGAACTAATGATTGATTGCTTGATTTGTGTAGAGGTGCAAATATGATGACTTAACAATTAAAATGAGGTGAATGAGGTGAGTGTACGATGCATAGCTCGTACAGAGTTTCTATCTATCTATCTAATATTGGTGGACAATTCACACACAGCACCATCTAACCCCAAACTAAGCAAAGTAGTTTCAAAAATTGATGTTGTAAATGTTTGAATTTTTGGATGTTTGAAAGTTTGTTGAACATTGGAAAGACTAAACAGATCAGTCGTAAGTTTAATAGTCTAAATGAGTTTCGACTCTGATACATCTTTTGCAACGCGGATTGCGTTGCAATGGATGTCCCAATAATATCAGCCTAAATCAGATAGTTATGGTTGGTCTAGACGGGAGAACGGCGGCTACCGATCCGGAGCCCCCGGGTTCAAATCCCACGTGCACCACTGTATTTCGAAGTCATGTTCGTAATGCCAGTAACTTTAAATGGTGAAGGAAAACACCGTGATAAAACCGATATGTACCTAGAATCTTTCGAGCTCATTTATCATGTAATTTCAGAAATTCGTACAGACACAAGTATAAAACTCGAAAACATCAATTGCTGCAAAAACGTATAGTGATCATAGTGAATATTTTGAAATTCTAGTCGTTCTAACACAAACTGGCCCTTCAAGTGGCATAATATAATAGCTGACAATATATTCTACTTTTAGAATGAATTATGGAATATAAAAAAAAACTTGAACAAACTTTTCGCTGGCCTTATTTCATTTTTGACCGAAGGCTTAAGTTACGTTAAAACAAACAAAAAAGAGGTTGAAGAGAGAAGGACCAAAACCGGAAATTAGATTAAAAATAATAGCGATATCAAAATTGCCATCTATGTATGTAGTTGATTGTTAAGCACATTTAAAATTTAAAGGCAGATAAAGAATTTTAAAACTAAATATAATATATCACGAAAAATGGAAACCTGGCCGGTAATTGTAATTTCCATGAATTTTTGTTACATTATATTGCAACCCTAGTGAAGCGGTACCACGTTGGACGCCAAAAATGAATAAATTAATTAAATGTTGTTATTCCTTTCTAAAACAATTTGTTTGCCTCCCAAACGGGAATATTAAATTATGAGTAAACTTGACAAACACCGTTTCCTCACTGCTACGATCTATGTCACTGAACGAAGAGTGGATAATTATGTTATTTCTGACCAGGCTTGGTGCACTTTAGGCCTTGCTTTTACGATGTTTTACTTAGTAAGTTAAGGTCAAGCCTAAATATATTCGGTATTTATAAAACGGAATTGATAAAAAATCCCCACCAATGATAGTGAATCTAAACATCTTTATCAAATATTCTGGAACCACATATAGTTACAATTATATGATATTTTCAATTTAACTTTACGAGCTAACAGAAGGCACTTTGTTCTTACAGTTTGCAACCCTAATGAGCCGGCACCATGTTGGGCGCCAAAAATGGATAATTTAATTAAATTCCATTATTACTTGTTATAACTTTTTGTTTGCCTCCCAAACGGGAATATTAAGTTGGCTCGAACCTCAAGACAAACAGTAGGGATCCTGTGTATTGAAACTAATCATGATTGTTTAGTTTTCTCTTATTGAAATTAAAATTTAAGTAGGTTAATGATGGCCTTTTCTTTTTTACTTTAGGGATAAAAATATCTTAACAGAAGAGAAATAAATAATGAACTATAAATAATGTTACTGATTTCGTATTTTAAAGGCAAAACAGGATATCCCTTGCCTGTTGTACGCAGTAAAGGTATGCTAATTCGACTATTACTGGGACATGCTGTAAAAAAAATAAACCACTGTTTTGGCTTACTTTTGACCTCGCCTAATCTATTATTTTGTAAATAGACCTATGCCAGAGTTGGTCTCGCATGACCTCCACAGCCTACACCGATATTGGCCTAGCGCAACAGGCAAGGGCAGGACTTACCTTACAATGCGATGTAAAACATGACATAGACAAGATATAAGGTAAAACAGGCTGGTCCAGAAGATAAACTAATCACTCAAGCCGTAGGTCAAAATTCGAATTTTCCTACGCATGACAAACATTTATATGATAATAATTATTTGTACTATTTTGGGTGGTTTTATGCATAATAAGTATGTATAAACTTAAATGATTAATCTGGGGCACTGATTAATGTAATAATATTTCAGGTACGAGTAGGTACATTGCTTCCATATTAGAAGCTTTGCGTAATCCGGGACGCGACGGTGTCAAAAAATATCGACAAATATATTTTGTCATAAAGTTCCCGGATTGTAGGAGTGCATAAACAGGCCACTAACTGTTCCCACTGCTGGGATTCGGGGCCTTCTTTTGCAAGGAGATAGTCAAGGCCATAGTACATCGCGCTGGCCCAGTGGAGGTTGGCGGATGAAAAAATAAAGTGGCCAAGTGCGAGTTGGACTCGCCCATGAAGGGTTCCGTTGCAGCAAGTAACATAATATACATAGTATACATAGTTCTTGTAGTTCGTTGTAACTTTGATCGCAGTTTCAATAATAGTGTATTTATGACGTACTAAAAAAACTACTCATCAGATCGAGTTCAAACTAATTTTCGTTGGTAGTTTACATGGTAATGTACATCATATATTTTTTTTAGATTTTTCATTCTCTTACCTTAGAAGTTAGAGGGGGGGGGGGACACACATTTTACCACTTTGGAAGTGTCTCTCGCGCAAATTATTCAGTGTAGACGAAAATGATTTTAGAAACCTCAACATCATTTTTGAAGACCTATCGATAGACACCCCACACGTGTACGTTTGATGAAAAAAACATTTTTGAGTTTCAGTTCTCAGTATGGGGGGCAACCCTAATTTTTCTTTTTTTTTAATTTTTTTGTTCAAATCTTAATGCGGTTCACAGAATACATCTACTTACCAAGATTCAACAGTGTAGTTCTCATAGTTTCGGCAAAAAGTGGCTGTGACATACGGACGGACAGACAGACAGACAGGCAGACAGACAGGCAGACAGACAGACAGGCAGACAGACAGACAGACATGACGAATCTATAAGGGTTCTGTTTTTACGTTTTACGGAACCCTAATATATGAAAATGATCTGATCGGAATCGGATTGTAGGAATGCTATTTACTTTATTATGATTACCAATACTTTGTTTGATTTGATATAATGATATAAAACGCTAGCAGTGCCCTGCGGTTTCAGACGCATAGGTACCGATTCCGTTTTTTTTTTGTTCGGAATAATAAGCCTGTGTTATTCCAGACATTATCTATCTGTGTACCAAATTTCATCCAAATTCCTTACGTAGTTTTTACTTCAAAGAGTAACATGCTACTAATATTATAAATGACAATGTATGGATGTTTGGATGTTTGTTGCTCACTCACGTCCTAACGTATGAACGGATCGGGCTGAAATTTGGAACACATATAGATTATAGTCTGGAAGAACACATAGGCTACTTTTTATCCCGAAAAAACAAAGGGAACGGGAACTACGCGGGTAACACCGCGGGGCGCTGCTAGTACATACATACATCCATGCATTACTCGTATTACAAACTTTCGCATTTACATATAGTTATAGTTTATTTTTTTAAAACAAAAGGAGACAGCAAATCTCTCTTAGTTTGTAGTATACCCTTATAATGTAATCCTATAGTGTCCTTCACATACTTAAACGTACAGAGTTTAAAATGTCCTTTCCGGATAATTTCCGGCGCCGTGTCGCTGACAATTTCGGGTTATTTATGACCCATGTAGAGTTTTGTAACTGCTATTAAGGCAGGTATGCTTAAAAATGGGTCGCAGTCGCTTTTTGTCAGTTACGGTCCGCGCTTTCATCTGCTGTTCGGCAGTAGTTCACTTTTTGAAGTTATAAGTATAATATATTTTTTATATTTCGTGTTACTGATAGTAAGAAAAAAATCGAAATTGTCTTCATCCAATCTTGCTTTTTAATATCGAGTCATTTGCTCCACTTCGATTTTGCTTAAACATTTTGTCCTTTTTTTAGATTTACATGTGTAAAAACTGATAACCGTTTTTATAATTATAATACAACTTCATACGATATTATGATGTGATGTTATATAATATATTGAAACCTGCAAATCCTATTTTTAGAACAATGATAAAAAATACACAACGTATACAAAAAAAAAACACTTTGAAATTGAAAAATATTTATTAGCATGAAAATGTTTTTATTTCTCTTTGAGTAGCATATAATTTTAATTGTCATAATTGATCTTATAAGATGGTTTACAATATAACATTAGGAGCTTAAAGCGAAAATAAGCAATAGTACACTTTTTCCAAAGCGTTTATAAAATATTTTTGTGTTTTCGTTGCAGCGACAGTCTCGTTTCTTATATTTTGATTACATTTTGCGCTGTTGTAATTCTGTAATATAATTTTTCGTAGTTTGAAACAAATTAACTTTCCGGCTAATAAAGTTTTCCGGCCAGCAAACATCAAATGTTTTGAGTTGTGGCCCGCGACCCGCGACCCGCGCTCGCGCGCGGTTGGGCGGCCGCGCCTCGCTGTCCCCGTAGCGGGACGCGCACTTTATTTGTTCCCTTTTTTGCGTTTTTTATTTGCTCTTTTCACAACTTTTATTTGCGTTTTTCGCTATGTTTTATTACGACTCGTCAACGGTTTTTCCCCGGCCTTTGTTTAAATTTCGAACGTAATAGAGTTTGGCGCGGAAGGGTTTCGAGGGTAGTGCTTGATTTTTTTAAATATATTTTTTGGTGTTTTTGATTGTGACCTCTTTATCAAGAGGATGTTTGCATAATTGGAGGGCTTTCGAATGTGAATGCCTTTTTTATTTGTAGGAATTAATGTTACGTTTGTGACGTAACAACACAAATAAAAAGTAAGACTAAAAACTGATTAATTTTATTTTTTTTATATACATGTCGAGGACTTATTTATTTAGCATGTACTATAGTAATGTATTACATTTTAAAAACATAAATTATTCATTTATATGTTATAAAACATTTTAAATTAATTTAATTTTTTGCCATACTTCTAGATAAAGGAAATTAAACTATGTTATTTCAATATTTGCCAGAACTGATTTGCAATATTTAACTAAAAATACTAAATTAATACTATCTAGACCAAAGCATACGAATTGGGGAACAAACATCCAAACTTTCCCATAAATAAAATTAGTGAGGATCATTTATTAAGAGTTTAAAATATAATGAGAACTACACTACGCCGCTACTTTCCTAACTTATCCTAAGCACATCTAAATTATCCATAGGGCAATGGAGGTCTAGGATAACCAAGATGTTCGAGCCCACTACCGGTCGAAAGCATGCGCAGCATGCTGGCGGTATTACCACGCTGAATGGCATTGCTTTTACCTTGGGCCAAATAAATTCCAGCATTTTAAATTAATCTATCAATTAATTATGAATATTAATTGATAGATTAATTTATTGAATTGATTTTGAAGAAAAAAAATATTTCAATCAAATTAATTTAAGAAATTGAATTTGAAGAAAAAAAATAAAATTGAAAATAAACAGGTGCATTAATTTCGTTATATTGCCAAGACACAGACACTCGCCTACTCTAAAAGCATCTCCGTCGTGGTAAGTACACCAACAACAAAACTCCAAGTCAAACGAGTGTACGGAATAAAGCCAAGAGGCAGAGTACGTCTGTACGTAGCGCGTATATGCGCGTATAGCCGCGCGGCCCGCTCTAGTTAAAATTCATAGCATCGGCCCGGCGTTGGTCCTATTGCTAATGTCAAATGACAGTATGGATCTTTCAACGTATAGTCACTTGTAGACTACAGGCCCGTGAACAAAATTTACGTATAGTAGGAGATCCCGCTATACAACGACCTTCACCGAGATGTTTATTTGATGAAACGTATTTTATATGTAATTTAATAGGTCAATAAATATATTGCATATGGGTTGCCTAACAAATTTTAGTCCAGAGTATGATTAATTAATAAATGAAAAAAAATTGCATCGATACTGCATTTTGCAACGGTCTGATTATTGAATTGAAATTAAATAAAATGAAAGATTATTTTATCATGAACACGTTGGTATAGGGTTGCCTGCGAAAAATCAGTCCGGAAGTCCGGTTGCCTAATTTTTAAAAGTAAAATATTGCTGCAGCCTTGGCCAATATCTCCGAAACTATAAACTTTACCGCAAACATTATTGAGGTCGTTATTGTAGAAAATACAATTTTGCATCTTTTGTGGCATGAACACTTTTCTGTGACATGTACCGTTTACGGTTTAATAAGAAAATTATTTTTCATTTGTTAATTAATAATACTCTGGACTAAAATTTGTTAGGCAACCCATATGCAATATATTTAATGACATATTAAATTACATATAAAATACGTTTCATCAAATAAACATGTCGGTGAAGGTCGTTGTATAGCGGGATCTTAGACCAGTAGTAAATGAACCACCAGGAGAACTATGTAGGATGATAGAAGAGTAATAAGATTCAGCACTATGCCGTCACTTGTAAACTGTCCAACTGAGTACAGAAGTCGAAGAGGGGGGAACCCTCGATCATTTCTCCTTGTCACATGATTTTTGTACGTCATTGCGAAATAATGGGTTAGGAGAGGTATTGAAACTGTATGAAACCAATGCCGTACATAATCAAATGCCCAAATTTAATCTGTAAATCGTCGGAAAATCACGAATTTTTCCGATAAACTAATGATTAAAAACTTAAATTTTATAATTTTTATAGTTTCAATTTTCAATACCTCTTCTAATCTATTATTCTGCAACGCCGTCTATTGGAACTTACACACAGAATTGGTTATGACGGGTTTTGTAGTGATAGGGCTATTTGCTGAGTCCACCTACGGAAGTACCACATCTTTGCCAGATATTCTACCGCCAAAAAGTAAAGTGCTATGATCGCTGTGTTTCGGATTGAAGGGCAATGTGTGTTGGAACTTACAGGGCATAGAGATAAATCTTCTTATATCTCTGGCTGACCGATCGCAGTTTAGTGCTAGCTAGGTAATGATTTGGAATTTTCAAGTTCCAATAGCTGCGTGTCACTTTGCTGTTATGTGGCAGGCATGTCGCTTACTATCAGGCACATGCCCTGCTCATCTCGTCAGTTTATACTATAAAAAAACCGATTATGACGATTTTTGTAGTGATAGGACTCTTTGCCGAGCCCGCCTGGGGAAGTACTACACCTTTGCCAGTTATACCTCCAAGTTATAATGTCCAAACAAACGTAGCACGTATAGGTCCGCTTTGAAGGGCAATATTTCTTGAAATTACAAGGCATAAAGTGTTATATTTGTGGGTGTACTAGGTTACTAGCGGACGCAGATATATATACGAATACAGATCCAAAACTGTACAGGTACACAGACAAAGAGCGAGACCGTTGAAGTTGTAACGCCCCTCTTTTTAGTTCTCTGGTTAAAATCAAGTTACCATACTGGTCGATCTGTGCCATTGGCTCAGTCGGCGTCTCTCAATATTTTATTCAATTATATGTAAAAAAACACCCCTTTTCTTCGCCCGCCGCCATTTGCAATTTCAACCGTCGCGCCTCCGCAGTGCTATTTTTATTCGAGTACCGTCTTTTAGCCGCGCTTTTTACGCTGGTGACAGTTATTAGAAGTCGCGAGCGTTTTGTTTGAATTTTTAAACTACCCTCGATTTTACTAATAATGTCATTTTCAGGGCTGGGCTCTTGCTGCTCAGTTGATAGTAAGGACTGCGGGAACGTAGATCGTGGGTTCGATTCTCATTTAGTGCAAATATTTGTATTGCGTGAAACACCCAGGTGTGTCCATGTATAATAAATATGTATTTAAAACAATATAAGTATTTTATCAGCTATCTGGCCGCCATAGCATAAGGTTTGCTTAGTTTGGGGGTCATATGGTGTGGTGTGAGAATTGTCCACCATTATTTATTTATATCTGGGTGTGAAAAATTTCAACCAGATCAGTTCAGATGTTCCGACGTGGTTGAGCAACAAACATAAAAACATCTAAACATCCAAACTTGCACATTTATAATAGTAGAATTAATAATATACCTGTATATAATTATATTATATCAAACATAATTAATATAGAATAACTAATATAGACCTTTGGTATACTAACCCGTGTAGAATGAATACTGTATATATACCCGCGGGGCATGGAACTATTTTTTTTTGTAAAGCCATGTCTTTTTTGAAATTATTTTACGAGCCAATTTATTTAAATTACAAATTTTTTGGTACGTTGATAGATAATAAATAAAATTATATATATTTACACGACTGTTTCTCTGACCTCGTAATATTTCTTACAAAAGGCAACAAGAAAGAAAACAAGTTCCCTTTCATCGTAACATGGATTCAATACTAAAAAGAAATTCGATGGAATTAGACCGTTTTGTACAAGGAGTTTGTGTACAAGATGGAAGGTGTTCGGTTAATTCAGTGTTGGTGCGATAATAGCTGAGTCTGTCTCTTTCTGTCACAGTGCATTATAGTGACCACAAAGTCGAGTTAGTATATCTTCAATATATATAGGTGCTGGACAAAGATATTGATATACAAAATATAGATTATAAACCATTTGGTCGTCTTACTCGCACAAATACTAATTTCTACGCCTTCAGACTTAAGTAGATCTTTCCGTATTTGTATATCTTATTCCTTTTTTTTTAATCTTTCCGTCATTTTTTGAGGTAACACAGTCGTACAGTTATGTAATTTTATTTATGACAGTGAGATAGAAAGAATATGGCATCAAATAATTATTATATACAACCTGAAATTAAATGAAAGATAGTAGACAAACAAAAGGCAAACAACAAAGAAAATAAAAATAATATTAAATTTTTCAATTGGAACCTGGGAAATAATAATAGGAATAGGTCAAAGAGATAATAATAAATCATCAAATATCTTTGGATGTAATTGTGTGGCTGTTGTGGCATAATCAGGGGCAAGCGAGTTACTAACCACCAGGCACATGTCTTGCTCTGGCGGGACGAGCATATACGACTTCCAGTCTGTATGTAATTTCTTTGTTCCATATTCCTCTTCTGTGCCTCGCCATTGTTTTTCCATTATAACTTTTTAATGAGGTTGCCTATTCATTACCGGGGAAACATTTCCCTCTTTTCAGGGTTCTGTGGGGTTCCCTGGGCGGGGAAAGGTTTTGTTTACGTTCGTATCAGTGTAACAAACATTCACTTTACCTTTATTTTGTTAATGAGTAGTTCTGGTGAAAACTGACCCGGTTGTTGTACGTTTTCGAATTACTAGCAGCGTACCGCGGTTTTGCCGTTTGTTTCCCGATCCCGATGTTACATATTAGAAATAAATAATTATTAATAATTGTAGTGGTAGGACTCTTAGCAGAGTCCGCCTGGGGAAGTACCACACCTTTGCCATTTATTCTACCGCCAAGCAGTAATGTGCAAACATTACTGTGTTCCGGTTTGAAGGGCAATGTTTCCAGAGAAATTACAGGGCTTAGAGATATAACATCTTAGATCTCTGGGTGACGAGCGCAGTGCAGTGCTAGGTGATGATTTGTACTCTTCATGTTCCTATAGCTGCGTGTCATTGTGCTGTCATGTGGCAGGCATGTTGCTTACCATCAGGCACATGTCTTGCTCGTCTCGTCACTTTTTATTAAAAAAAAAAACAAACATTGGTGGTCAATTCACACACGACACCATCTGACCATCGATTTAGTGTGAGTGGTTGTTGACAACGAATAGCTATAGGCATAAACGTCCGGCGTTCACCGCTTCCTACAATCGACTAAAACGGAAAGAGTGGGCTCACTCCTCACTCTTCCCAACGATAACATAATTCGTTGTGCCTCAATTTTGGCTGGGCACATCCATTGATTTATATCAATGGTATAAACACTAAAAGTGTCTGAAATTTCAAACTTAACTTAACCTCAAATTTACGTAAAAAGGAGTAGAAAGTTTTAGCTTCACGTATTAATATATGGATAATAGATTCGGCTGGTCTCCTTTGATCTTAATCCCGTAAATCCAGATTACATTAAATATTAAAACACAGACGGGTGGGGATTAACGCGGATCAACAAATGTCAGGTGGCGACATTTGTTGACAGGAGTTATGTTCAGGATGTCTACTCTCTTTCGACGAAAAACGCAATTTCGTACGTAGATGTAGTAAACAGCCCGAGAATTCAAGCTCCTGGATGTTTACTCTCTATCTACGAAAAACGTAATTTCGAAATAAACTCGCGACATTCCTACTCCAGTTCTACTCGTTTCGTTCGATCGTAATGATCGACCGGACGAAACGAAAAAAAAAAACCCCCGACGGGGTTTTTTTTTTTAAAGTTTTGCGTTAAGGTGCGTCCCCCACCAAAACGAGTTTTTTGTTCAGTTTTCAGAGCTATCTACTCATTAGCCAAAACAAATATCAACTGGTAAAAAATACATTAAATTTCTACAACTTCTTGGCTTCAAAATGCTTGTTTTATTTTTTTGTTATTGTTTAAATAATCGCCTCACAACGAAACCATGAAAAAATTAAATAATTGTATTTATCATGCATCTCCTCGGAAAACCTCCATTATTTTGATTTTGTACTTACACCAACGGGTAGACAATTCCATTACGAACATTTTGGTAGTTTTATTTTTTTCAAAAGACCAAAATCTGATTTTATAAATAGTGTATTCTAAACATTGAGCGTAAAACAGCGGCAAATCCTACTGTTTCTCTCTTGCTCTTTCTTGCGGTGTGCGATAAGGTAAGAAATACTCAAGGTCATTTGCTCGGGGTACGCCCTTAATTAGGTATCTCGCACTACATTTGTTGTTTAAGTTAAGGATTTTTTAATTATTTTATCCTTTTTCAATTACGTTTATGCCATCGTGGGGATTTAAAAAAAAAATGCGTTTTATGTTTTAACTTTTTAGAGAGCATAGATAATTTTCACAAAGAAAGAGTCAATGCCGTAATCCACCACACCAGTCAAGTGCGGGTTGACAGATGACACATGTTCTCGAAAATGTCTTATTTGAAACAACCTAGTTTCCTCACTGTGATCTCCTGGAAAGTTAAAAGCACTGATGATCACAAACTTACACATCTGGACTTAGAAAAGTTCCCAGATCACTAGACGCGATTCAAACTTACGATATCAATATTGTGAAATTCGTTCTCGCCTCTAAGCCAACACGGCTTCATCTCAATCCCTATTGAATTCCATTCAAATGATTTACATCGGAATCGTTTGATTTGTGCTAGGATTAGAGCGGCCATCTTTGATTGAACTAACAAGTCGGATTGTTCATAAACTACGATCTCCTTCTTACAAATATACCTACATTGTATTTCTGTCAGTGTGAGCTATACTTATGCACTCCATCGATATAAACCATTAGATATCCCAAACTAGGCGCTCGGAATTAAATAAAATAAATATTGGTGGATAATTCACACAACACCATCTGACCCTAAGCAAACCTATGGCGGCCAGATAGCTGATATAGTTACTTATATAGTTTTAAATACATACTTATTATACATAGAAACACCCAGAAACAAATATTTGAATACATCACACAAATATTTACACTGGATGGGAATCGAACCCACGACCCTCAGCTTCGCAGGCAGAGTTACTACCCACTAAGCCACAAGGTCAGTCGTTGTCCTTGTTGTTATGTCATAGTTGGGAAGAGTGAGCTCACTCTTTCCGTTCTAGTCGGTTGCAGGCAGCGGTGAACGCTGGACGGTTTTACCTTTACCGTTTTTAGATATATATTATGTTATCATCTCATCATCTGCAGCCTGGAGACGTCCACTACTGGACATAGGCCTCCCCCAATGATTTCCACAATGACCGGTCTTGTGCCGCCTCAATCCACCGACTTCCCGCGACCGAGACAATATCATCGGTCCATCGTGTCGTCCGTCGGCCGTCCTACACTGCGTCTGCCGTTTCGTCGTCGCCATTCGAGTATCTTACTCCCGGCGGTTATCGGTTCTGCGAGCTATATGGCCTGTCTATTGCCACTTCAACTATTTACTAATTTTGAGAGCTATGTCGGTGACCTTCGTTCTTCTGCGGATTTCCTCGTTTCGGATTTTGTCACGCAGCGATACCACGGGCCAAACCGAGACGGACCGTAAGGCCTACTGTCCACGCACGCGTCTTTTGTCGAATGCATGCATCCTACGAACAAACGCAAGACGTGCGGCTGTCGTGTCGTTGTCGTTTCGTGGACACAGACTTCATTATTTGTACGCAAGATGCAAGCATTCGTCTTGCATCCGACAATTGTCGAAATCGTGCGGATGTCGTGCAGCTACGTGGACAATTGGCCTTAGTTACTGATAAATATTTCATTAGAAAGTCGGTAAAAGTTATATTACTTAATTTGACCAAACAAAACGGTCAAGCAAAACAAAACCGCGTTGAATAAAAACTAATTTCTATTAAACCGTCTCAACATCTACGGATACTAGGCTCGCGTTAGAAGTACGGTTTGATTTCAATTTGTATTCATCGCGGAGAAACTAGGGATTACGGGCATCGGGGCTATTCGGGGCCGCTGGCTGTTTGGTTTGGCGATACGGTGCGGTAACTTGTACTCGATAGGAAGGGTAAACTGTGCTTTGAGAACACACTACACTACTTCTGAAGTTCGTCTATTATTGTATAACACTTGTACTTAGCTATTATATTATATAGTAAACGGCGGAAATATGCAACCCTCGGAAGTGGTTACATATTTGAGCCCTTTGGGAGACGTTGGGCCCGTGGGGGCCGGGAGCTCACCTCATCTTCAAAAGCCTTTCCGAGCGCTTGGTCGACGCGACGCGTGACCAAAATGCTGGTGTTTATTCGGCCCAACGCAAAAGCGTTGCCATTCAGCGTGGTAATACCGCCAGCATGTTGGACACGCTTCCGACTGGTGGTGGGCTTGAGCATCTTGATTGTCTGTAGACTTTCATTGGTCCATGGATAATTCAGATGTGCTTCAGTGTAAGTATTTAGGTAGGCAGCGTAGTGTAGTATGCATTGTATTTTAGATTTATTAATAAAGGTTAAAGAAAAAAAATATATTTTTAGATATAAAACTTATTTAGCTATGTTGAGCACTTTCATCATCTGCCTATCTTAGTCCACTGCTGGACATAGGCCTCTCCCATGGCTCGCCACTCACTAAGATAGGCTGATGATGATGATGATGATGAGGCCTTAATAACCGACTTCAAAAACGGAGGAGGTTCTCAATTAGGTTGTATATTTTATGTAAAAATGTTACGCGATAGCTCCGATAATAATTGTGAATCAATTTTGATGGTTTTTTTAAATAGAATCGGTGTGTCGGTTTCTATAATATGAACGAAATACAAAAAATAATCAGACGATAATAATACAGATAATATAATACAGATAATAGACAGATTATTATGAAATTTGCTCGAGTGTCTAATTTAATTAAAATTGGTTTTTCTTTTTTTTCAGAGAAAAGAAATTATTATTGGTTGGATAAAATCTTATGAATTCTCGTCACCGACATGTTAATATAACGGTATAAGTTACATTTTACGTTAATGTAACGACATGTAAACTAAACCACTCGTCCCGTCAGTCACTCTATCTTAAAAAAAAACATATTTTTCCGGTTTCAAAAATGCTACTTACTTTTTATAGCAAATACTTACCTCCAAAAGACATTTTGAGAAATTGCGAATTCTTCATTTTTCCCCTTTATTTCCTTCATATAGCTCTGTGTATTGCCTGCCTATACGTAGACTGTCTGTTGCTGATATTTTCTGACAAAGCATTAGCGTAAAAGGTAACATAATTTTGTAAGATGAAAGATCTCGCTTGCATTTCAAGAAATGCGATTTAAGGATATTTTAAAAATGGGTAATATTTAACTTCAAATCCAATAGATCAATCATTTTTTCATATAAGAATTACATCAGTTTGCATTTAAATATTATATTTACTGAAAACTGTAAATACATATCATTGTAGTTTTTTTTCTCAGTAAAATCGTTTAGCTAATATTGTATTACCCGTTCTGCTTTTCAAGCTGTTTAAAATATTAATAATTGTTGTAGTTTGTCACGCGTAATTTTGTACCTAGTTAAATCTTATGCTAAGTTGAATGAAAGCATTAAGCCACGTGTCTCGTTAGGTATATTGTCTATTAAGTAAGCAGTCGTTGCTCACTGCCTCTGCTTCGGCGAGGGTCATTCAGCAATAGTATATTGAACTGAAAGAGAAGTACTGTGCTAAAACGGTCACTGTATGTTCCATTGTTCCCACAGCTGGGACTCGAGGTGTCGAGGCCTTCTCTTATCACAAGGATTCAAGGTCATAATTCTACTGGCCCAATGTGGATGGGTTAACGACACATTTATTTATGTAATGTCTATATCAATTGCTGGCATGCGCTTACAGCAAGGCCAAATCGCACATGCAGCCAACTTAAAAAACATAACAAAACACAATATAAATTTTACAAACTTAATACAATAATACTTAATACTAACACGCTCCATCGTAGACCACATCGTCGCTTAACATCAGGCGAGATGGCGGTCAAGCGTAAACCTATAAAAGTTAAAAAAAATAATATGACGAGCACTTTAATCACTACAAAAATACATAATACATTATTTATTAAATGTATCATAGAATATGGATTTTAAGCGAGCAGAGCATCACGTGTCTCCGAAAGATGTCTTTCTTGGAACATGGCGGTTTCCTCACGATGTTTTCTGTCATCGTTCAAGTTAGTATCTAATGATGACAAACTCGTATATCTGTCCATTGAAAAATATTTGAAAGGACTGCTTAACTGATTAGGACCTGATAGGACCACCACTGAAGTACCTAAGATCAACCAAACAAAAAAAATAACCATCAAAATCGATTCATAAATCGTGTAACAAACGAGTGTTATGAGAATTGAGAACCTACTCATTTTTGAAGTCGTTCAATAATTGCGCATGCTTTCCGAAACAGTGTACCCTTTCTGCGTGCCGCAGTAACTATCGAGTCTCCGCTCACGCTCCGGAAGTGCGTTCCCTGCTCACTCGTAGGATTTGATTTGAATAACTCCACCGTTACAAGTTTGAGCACCGCTGCCGTTTGATTCTTGTAGCGAATCATTCCAAATGTTATAGAAATATTGAATTACTAGCTGCGCCCCGCGGTTTTAACCGTGAAGTTCTTGTTTCTCGCTATGGAAAGTAGCCTGTGTTATTCTAGACTATAAACTATCTATGTTCTAAATTTCAACCCGATCCGTTCGGCCGGTGCGACGTGATTGAGCAACAAACATGCAAACTTTAGTATCTATAATATTAGTAGGTTAAGGATAAGTCGTATTAGTAGGAAGTAGTATTATTTTAAGCTATCAGCGTCGCGTCGGTCTCTATAATATTAGTAGGAGCAAGTAGGAAGTATTAAATAAATAAATAAATTGGTGGACAATTCACACACAACACCATCTGACCCCAAACTAAGCAAAGCTTGTATGATGGCGGCCAGATAGCTGATATAATACTTATATAGTTTTAAATACATACTTATTATACATAGAAACACCCAGACACAGTGCAAACATTTGAATTCATCACACAAATATTTGCACTGGGTGGGGATCGAACCCACGACCCTCGGCTTCGCAGGCAGACCTACTACCAACTAAGCCACGAGGGCAGTCGAAAAAGGCCTGTAGACCTTTCTTAAGGTGTACAATACTGCAGTACATTATTTTGATCCATCTCGTAGGGTTCAGCCAGCGTTTGCAATTTAAGCGCAAAAATTGAGTTTATTTATGACATCGTTTTAGAAATCTTTAATATTATCAGTGTCTCTCTACTGTACTATACATGTATTCCACATAAAAAGTTTCCTCTTGAATCACTCTATCTATTAAAAAACACCGCATCAAAATCTGTTTGGTAGTTTTAAAGATCTAAGCATACATAGGGACAGAGACAGGACGTGACTTTTTTTTTACTATGTAGTGATATTAGTATCACGTATTAATAATATATTTATGGAATTAATATTAATTATTATATTAGATTAACTAATTAATTAATATATTAGAATGGTGGTATATTTTTGACACAGTCAAACTTTATTATTTCGCCATTTAAATGGCCTGCATGATGTCTGTGGCACGTGCTTGTGTCGTGTATGTACTGTTATACAAGCCTAGGATTCTCAAACTTTTGTTGCTGGGGTTGCCGTATTTGTTTGTTTTTTTTGTTTTATATTTCTTTTTGAAGCTAATTGATGTTAATAAACTGTGCTCGAGTGTTATTTTGGTACAAAATTAAAACAAAAAATTGAATTGAGGTTTATAAAAGTCTATAAAAAGTAAAAGTTTATAAAAGGTTTTAATTTTGTACCAATACACAAATTATTCTGTCATATTTTAATTTGCAGCTTCTATTTACTAGATACAGCTTATACTTAGATATATAATAAGCATCCACAACAGTATTTTAACTTCTTAACATACAGCGTACACAAGAAAATTTAGATTGACCTATTATTAATTTAATTTTATAACAGCATATTAATATTAACGCAGACGAAATTCTTTTAGTTGGCGGACCCGGAGAGAGAGACAGCTCCTGCGCAACTTAGAGCGAGAAGGAGACATTTTTTCAACCAAAATGACGTCTGAGTTTGCTCTTGTAAATAGGTCAATCTAATTTCCTTCACTGTACATCATTTTATATAATTGTAATAATATTCTTAATAATGTCTTCCATGCACATATAAACTAATGACAAACACACTCTTTTAAAAAAAATATTAAATAAAAATCGTAAAAAAACAGATAAAATGTTTCTCACATCAGACTTACAGTGGACACAACACTATGTATCTACATACATACAGAAATGAGATACTTTTTGATTGTTTATCGTATTTTGTAGCTTTTTATATAACTCTCGAATTGGCATGCACAGTTAACGCAACGAGATAGAATTGAGAGAAATAATAATTGATATATAAAGAGTGTGTTCGTCTTTATATGTGCAGGGTTGAGGAACGGTGGCCGGTGCGGGCGATGAGAAGCTTAGACCGGGTCAGAGGTGAGTCTAGTCATAGTCATCGGTACTCTAAAACTGCACGTCTACATGGGGCTTTATTTTTGTGACTACCATTCTAATTCCAAAGATTTACAAACGCGCTATAATATCCTCGATTTTTTTAGCTAAATCGAATTGATACCGAAAATATCGACATTCGAAACATCAAACGTACTATAGGCTACTTAATTCAGCTTGAGTGACGTCACTCGTAGGTAAACATTTAAAAAAATAAGAGGTTTGTTTTGATATTCGCAAAGACAAAAACTTAAAAAGAAACTTGTGTAATAAAATAATATTAGATAAATGTATAAAAAGTGATATAATTATAAATCATTTGTTAATTCATTTAATAATTCACACTACAACAATCATCAGCAAAGTTCTGGGGGGACAGTCTTTGTACAAGGAGGGACTGAGCCACTCTTTCCCTAAGGGTCTCGGGGCGGTTCAGTAAATCGAGCCTAGCTCGCATAGAGGAACACCTCATTAAACCTATAATTCATTTTATAAAGTGTGTCTAAAAGTACATACATATTTTTGGCGCATCAAATATTATAATAAATAAGAACTTATTGCGAATATTTTTCAAAATTATCATAACAGGTGCTTTATTTTTTGAAAACAATACTAAAACGGTAGTGAGTACTATTAGATCGTATGCTCGTTGGGCTTAGCATACATAGCCTATTTATTTGTCCACTGCTTTGACTCTGATAATGGACTATTGGTGGACATTTCACACACAACACCACATTATTCCCTAGAAAGTTAGGATTATAAAAAAGTTAGATTAGTCAAGGGCATTAACTGCCTACTGCTAAAACTTCCGTCCCAAGTATAGAGTGAAGTCAATAATTGACCAAGCCGAATAACTATGGTTTGGCGAATATTCTCTAAAGATTGTTTTTTTGCGATGAATTGAGTTTCTTAATGATGTTTTCCTTTACCGAAAACTGAAGGCTAGTTTAGATGGGTCCAAGGATCGTAATATCCTATGACTCGATATTGTGTCTTGATTGTACATATATCTATTGTTTAACCACCGATTTTAATGGTAAAAATATCCTATCTGTTAATCCATGCAATACTTACTACGTATTTAATTATATTAAAATCCGTTTAGCCGTAAACTTAAAAAACGCGGCTTACCTATAAAATGTACATAGTTACTGTTTAATTGCTTAAAAACGCATAGTCACCGTCGAATTATTCGGATAATACAAGTAAATTATCCGCGCGGTGACCCGAAACAAAGCCATTAGTTAATTTAGCCGAGCTCGGAGCGGGCGCTTGTCAGTCGGTTATAAATGAAGCCGCGGGCGGTAGCGGGTTCGGTGTCTGATTGGGATGGATAGTGCGCCCGGTTCCTTGGGCACAGACTTGATACTGTACCTATACTGTGTAGATGGACTTGTATTGATCAGTACAACTTTAGATTACCCCCAGGTGAGGTATATGGAAAGTAGTGCTTAATTACCTCAACGTATCAGATTGTGATTAAGTCATGTTTAATGTTCACAATTTATGTTCTAATCGCGAGAGTTTAGAACCTTTTGTTTCTTATCAACGATCACATTTTATCAACGTAATATTAATATTCGTCGGGGCTCTTTGTGGACGTAATATTAATTGTGTAAAAAGTAGGGCTCTTTGCAAAGTCCGCTTGGGGAAGTACCACACCTTTGCCAGATATTCTGCCGCCGAGGAGTAATTATTGTGTTCCGGTTTGAAGGGCAACGTTTCCAGAGAATTAACTGGACTAAGAGATAAAACACTTTATTTCTCTGGGTGACGAGCGCAGTGCGATGCTAGGTAATGATTTGAACTCGCCAATAGCTGCATGTCATTGTGCTATTATGGGCTGGCATGTTGCTTGCCATCACGCACATGTCCTGCTCGTCTTGTCACTGACTCTATACTTAAAAAAATATATATTCATCGTTGTTTGTTCGCAGTATCAGATGACATCCAGCCGACGCAGCGCAGCGCTCCTCTGCTGCAGTCCCCGCAGTACACCGGAGGCCGGCCGCAGCCTTACAGTAAGTATCATACTCAAGCATCCTTCGTCATCCATCTGTCAGGGTTTCCCCAGATTTGTTCTTGTTTAGAGGGCGTCCGGAAAGTTCATTTGTAGTTTGGCTTTAAAAATTCTTGGGCCACCCGCGACACATTTACTGTGATCGCACATTTGACGAACTGATCCGCTAAATTCTTATTCAAACGATGATAAACATTTGTTCCGAAAATACCTACTATGTTTAAAAAAATTGCCAACAGGTTCTGGGCTCTAGAATCCGGGATTTTCACGTCTTGTTCTGGTAGCCAAATTTTAGAGATGATCAATCCTTGATGATAATCCTTTGCGCGATCAATCTGCACCTTGCACATGCGCGCGGTGATTGTCAATTATCTTGCTTCGAGCGCTCCAGACTTTCTCAACGAAGATAAATACCTCTATAACAGAAAAACTACTATACCTGTATCATAACAAAAATTAACCACTGAAAGCTAGGACCACGTTAAATTTATATGTTTATTTTAAAAGCAAGTTCCTCAATTAGTCTACAAAAGTTTTTTACTACATAACACTCGAGTAATGATGACCGCCATTACAATGCTGAAGTTGTTCGAGCTGAATTTATCACATTTAACATTTTAGATGTATTACATCACACATTTTCGTATAGCACAGACCTTTATCTTCCATTTGATGTTTAATTTTATTGTAGAAATATGTTATAAAAGAACATCACCACCTCCACATAACTGACGACGTCGACGCACCAAAAAAATCTTTCAATCCAACGTGAACAAACCAAAACTTTTTAAAGATATTTTTATTGTCACGTGTATATAAATAATATCTCGTAAGATAAAGTATTTCATGAATAGTTATCTACTATTTTTTTGCAGTACTAATATCATCTGTTTAGTCTATATTTAACGTAAAAACTGATCGAAGCCTATCGGTGACTATAGTCACCACAAACTTGCAAGGATACAAAACTGTTTATCCCATAATTAATGATAAAATGTAGTATAAAATCTCCGTTCCTTCTAATATCGCAATATTTCCTTTCAACTAACACAAGAAGCGTCGCTTTTCACCGATGCTTTGCTTTTTGCGAGCCGGCGAACTATCGCGAAAGAACGTTTTATACCCCGAGTCTCATCCGGGCGCAAGTTTGAGAAACTTTGTCCGGGAACTCAATTAGACAAGGAATTCTTCAACACGAGTTCAAATACTTCCAGTTTTAGCTAATCTTTTGGTGTGAAATTTTGAATTGTTTCCTGAGCCGAGCTTCCCGTTTCGGCGACTTCATTTTCGTTATTAGGTACTTATGACATTTTGTAGGACGAAAGCTAGTCCCGAATTAGTGTGTGTCAAATATACTAACCTACTAGCATCGTACTGCGGTTTTACCCGCGTGGTTCCCGTAATTAGAGATTATGACTTTATTTGATGTATTTCGAAATAAATTTTGACAATTAGGAGAAAATTTTGAAATAGTAATACTGTATCATTAAGTTGTGATAATTATTATAATACAGTAAAGTAGTGATTTCAAACTTTGAAAATGTATACAATTTGTATGCTCTTTCTTTTGTTTTTATTTTTTTATTTATTGACGTGTAAATTGTACGTTTATGAATTTTAAAGTACTTTGACTTTGTAACAAAACGGTAGTGTTCAAGACAATGTATGTAGACATAGAACTTATTTCAGAGTCCACTTGGGGTAGTACCACACCTCCACACCTTTGCCTGTTATTCTACAGTAGCAGAATCACTAATGCGCTAAGTTTACTGTTCCGGTTTTAAGGGCAATGTTTCCAGTGAAATTAATGAGATCGAAACCATTTTACCAGTATATCTCTGGGTGACGAGCGTAGCGCAGGGCATGATTTGGACTCTTCTTGTTTAAATAGTTACGTGACACTGTGTTGTTATGGGCAGACGCGCTGCTTACTATCAGGCACATATCCTGCTCGTCCCATAACTTCTTATTATTAAAAAAAATACATAGCGAAGTTTAGTCCGCCCAGTTTGGTACTGACACCAAATTGGCAATTCCCCATACAGGCCAATCACGTTTTTCAGCCGTTTTCTGTTTTCTGGAGTAATTCGGTCCAAATTGCAGTTTCGGCCGTCCAAAAATGGCCCGAAACACTCTCGCTGTTTCTGAACATCTTTTATGCATGAAATTTTTCACTTTGCCGCAATGTGGCAGCTCGCAGTCGAACAAAGTTTGTAATTTTATTCAAATTGCGGGTAGTTTAAATATACTCCTGTACAGGGTTACGGCGGAATCCGAAAGCAGAAGCTTGTGACAACCCGAAGCGTTCTATTATGAAGAACTAGCGACACCCCGCGGCGTAACCCGCGCCCTAATAATTATTATCACTCACTATAAGGTGATAATAATAATATCATTTTCTGCGAAAAAACCAGAAACAGACTTCAATTTAAAATTAAATTAATTAGAAACTCTATGGCTACGTTTTCCAGACAAATCTATACCAGTTTAAAATCTTTGATTGTATTTTTTTTTGTTTAATAATGAGAGGCGAAACGAACAGGACATGTGCCTGATGGTAGCAACATGCCTGTCACATAACAGCACAGTGACACGCAGCTATTGGAACATGATGAGTCCAAATCATTACCTAGCACTGCACTGCGCTCGTCACCCAGAGATCTAAGATGTTATATCTCTAAGCCTTGTAATTTCTCTGGAAACATTGCCCTTCAAACCGGAACACAGTAATGTTTGCACATTACTGCTTGGCGGTAGAATAACTGGTAAAGGTGTGGTACTTCCCCAGGCGGACTCTGCTAAGAGTCCTACCACTACTACAAAAACCACCATACCGATTTCGATAAAATGTACATGGGTCTACTTCTGAAGTATTTTTTACACATATAAAAAAATACATACAACCAAATTGATAACCTCCTTAATTCAATAAATCTAATCTAATTAATAATAATAAATATTCTGTTAAAAATAGGTCGACTGGTCATACGTCTATGGATAATTCAGATGTGCTTGGTTTAAGTAGTTAGGTATGTATTGTTGTGTAGTTCTCTGTTTTTTTTTTTAACTTTGAATTTTTATGGCGTTCTGTATTAGATATTTTACCAGCTGTAGAAAATATAACTTTAGTAGTGGTAGGACTCTGCAAAGTCCGCCTGGGGAAGTACCCTATAACAGTTATTCTACCGCAATGCAGAAATGAGCAAGCATCACTGTGTTCCGGTTTGAAGGGTAATGTTTCCAGATAAATTACACGGCATAGATTTCAATCACCTCTGGGTGACGAGCGGCAGTGTAGTGCTAGGTAATTATTTGGGCTCTTCATGTTCCAGTAACTGTGTGGGTGCGTGCGACACTGAGCGTGCGTTTTGCTAACTCACAGACAGGCACATAATATCCTTCTCGTCTTGTCACTCTATATACCTACTATAGAAAAATATTTTCAGAATGTTTTCACAGCAATCATCTAATATTTTACCAGCTGTAGAGAATATAGCTAAAACCCACGATTCCAGCTATTGTCCGTTAGCGGTAACACAACACTTCACGCCCCGGGTGTCATGTAATATTCATCGCTTGCATTGCTTGCATTTTTCATTGCTGTAAAATCCGTTTGGATGTTTGGACGTTTCACGTATGTGTAAAGTCATGACGTTAACTTTATACCGCTATTTTACGAATAAAAAAGTGAAATAAATAAATATTGATGGACATTTCGAATACAACACCATTTAGTTACAAATTAAGCAAAGCTTGTACTATGGGAGCTCGTTATCTGATATGATACCTAGGTATTTAAAAAAAATGGCAATCGTAGGAGCTGCCAGTAGAAGTGAAAACTTATAACTCGGAATTTGTTAGCTCACTTTGGAAACTAAACCGGAGGGCATTGCCATGACCATGGGCGTCTAAAAATGCTGACGCGATGGAGCGTGCATACGTAAAAAAAAACTGAAAGTTTATCGTAATTTCTGTGCTGAATTTTGTAGCCTCTTAGTAAAGTGATATTGTGTTGCAAAACGTTATAGGTCCGTTATTAAACCGTACCGCTTCAGTCCCTGTACTTACATCCGGTTATTCGGTCCCGTCGGCCGTGGGGAAAATTGAAAATAATAAAAAAGGCACTAGGCTCGCACCTGCCCGTTGTTCCGGTTAAAAATGTATGGATATTGCATCGTTTATTTCGGGCCCGGCCTCGCAAGCTCTGAGCCAATGTGAAAATACTGCAACTGAATTAATTAACGTAGATACTCTGATTAAAACAAATATGTGTGTGTGGGAGTGTAGTTATCTACGCACGCAAGAAGCAATAGTTCTTTAATTTAATAAAAGTATTATTTATGCCAACGCGCAACTACCGCTTCTGCATTAGCCCATATGTTCAGAGAGTTGGCACCAAATTTGGACAAATTTTTGGCAAATTTTGGGCACCAAATTGAAAACTTGTCAGATTGCTCTTCTGTTATATCCCGACACGGAGCTGAAGACCTGGCTGGTGAGCAGCGGGACACAATGAATACTAAGCTTAAGCAGCCCACTAAACATTCCCACTGCTGGGACTCGGGGCCTTCTCTCGCAAGGACAGAGTCGTAGGCCGAAATCCACCACACTGGCCCAGTGCCTGTTGGCAGATGTGACACATAACCTCAATAGATTCTAGGAACATGTGCGTTTGCTCCCGATGTTTTCCTTCACCGTTTTAAGCTAAGCGGTATTACGCACATGACTTCGAAAAGACAGTGGTACGCGTCGGATTTGAACCCGGGCCTCGTCCTTTGAAATGGGCGTTTGCCGTTCTCCCGACTATACCAGCCGTAACTTTATACCACATAATGAAATTACAATTTAAACGAATTTAAAAGCTCGTATGAACGTTCACATAAGTATAAAAGAAATACTTCCAAATCATATTACTCGCAGCACTTAAAATACAAAAAGCCTCATCTACTGCGGTTCGGAGCCATTTATACCATAATTGCGTAATGTGATTACCCGTATCTGGGCCGGAGCTAAGGGGGGTATTATGGGGGGGATCATATATCAGCCTTTGTATTGAAATCTACGTGCTTGATTTTGGGCTCCAACATAAAACCACGAATTCGCATCGCATCGGAAATATCTGCGAATTCGCACGAATGCATCGCAAGAACTTCCGATTTGATTCGCATAGCGCATTCCTGCGGTATTACGTCGTACTGGTCATAATGGTGTCACCACCATTTTAGTCAGCTCTGAGACAGAAGAAGAGAAAGACACTCTTCAAATGCTCTTCAAGATATGCTCATTCTAAAATAACCAAAAAAAATATCTTCTTCTATTCTCAACCCATAATACTTGCGAGTAAAATAGTTCCCATCAGCATGTGTATGAAATCAAAATCTTTTTTCTTTCATATCTACTTAACAATAACCGCAGTACAATAATCTTTTTGCGATCCATGTTACGCTTCCGAAAATCGCACCAACACGACTGACTACCGTTGAAGGTATGGTTACCCTAAACAAAGGTTTGCCGCACGAATTCGCATCGCAGCAATTCGCATAGCAAGTTCCTCCGGTGCAGCGTCACATCGCATAGCATCGCAGTTTTTTGTGGGAGCCCTTAAGCTATACTGGTTGTTAATTGTCATCATGAGCCTATCTTAGTCCACTGCTGGACATAGGTTACTGTCATGGTTCAACACTAAGCCCTATCCTCAGCTTTACTTCTCCATCCCCGCTCTGCTCTCTTCCGTATAGCATCACTCCATCTGGTCTCAGTGTCCTACACTACGTTTGCCGATTCGCGATCTCCAATCAAGAACACGTCTACTCCAACGGTTGTCGGTTCTGCGACAGATATGGCTAGCCCATTGCTACTTCAGTTTGCAAATGCGTTGAGCTATGTCGGTAACCTTGGTTCTCTGGCGGATAACTTCGTTCCGAATTCCATCCCTCATAGAAATTCCAAGCATAGCTAGCTGGCTTTCTCCATAGCTCGCTGTGCGACTTTGAATTTGTCGACGGACCACCTTAACTGTCAGTGTCCACGTTTCGGCACCGTAGATCATGAGATAGGACACACTAATTTTGTCATTACATATTGTGGGATCTGGGTAATCATTTTAAGTCTTCATGTTCCAATAGCTGCATGTCACTGTGCTCTTATGGACTAGCATGTTGCTTGCCATCAGGCACATGTCCTCTCGCACGTCAATGTCAATGTTTGTCTTGTGTTAGTCTTTTGCGCAAAAACAACTGAAGGAATCCGAATGAAATTTGGTACATAGATAGTCTGGGATAACACAGGCTAGTTTTATCCCGGAAATATAATGGGATCTGTAACTGCTCGGCTGAAACCGCGGGGCAATGCTAGTACTATATAATGGTAAAGTATATTAGGTCCTATACACGTTTTTCAATTCATTTCGATTTATTTACTTGAACCAATATTTCAGAAGAATACTTGGCAACGTCATTTGCAATAGGCTAAGTATCCGTGCACATAAGAAGATACAATAATAAATAACGTGAAATATTAATAAAGCAGTTTTAAACACTTTTAATTTCTGATACCCCTTTAATCTAGATACGGCCCTGCCCCTCATACGAGTGAAATGGAATATTTAAAAGGAGTCCCCTAACTTTGATGATATTAAATACCACAGACCTTTTGGTGCCATTTAAGGTGGAAATTGAAGACCACGGCCCCTAATGTGATTATGAAATCTTGCTCCGGTAATGTGAGGCTTAATTTTTATTATACACTAGCGGCCCGTTCCGGCTTCGCTCGATACCAACTGCAGCGCTTTCTGGCGGGCTGATTTGTGAATCTAAACCATCCAGGGCGGCACCCAAACGCATACATACAAATCGGTCCAGCCGTTTAGGAATTGAAAATATTGATTTTTGGCTCATGATTCTGACGATGAATTCGATATCGCGTACTATTTGTACTAGTGGCGCCATCTAGTTTATTTGGGACGGACTAATCGAGCAAAAATCAAGTTTGTTCTATGGGAGCCAGCCCCCTTAAATTATGTTTTTATTTTTAGTATTTGTTGTTATAGCGGCAATAGAAATACATCATCTGTGAAAATTTCAACTGTCTAGCTAACACCGTTCTTGAGACACAGCCTGGTGACAGACGAACGGACGTACTGACGGACGGACAGCCAAGTCTCAGTAATAGGGTTCCGTTTTTACCCTTTGGGTACGGAACCCTAAAAACTACCGGGGCCCGGACTTTTTTACTTTTATAGGTTTACAGTTGACCGCTATTTTGCCTGATGTTAAGCGACGATGCGGTCTACGATGGAGCGTGCTTACTTAGAAACCGATTCATTATCGATTTGAAGAAACAAAGTGTTACTCGCGTAGTTCCCGTTATTTACCCGTGATAAAAAGTAGCCTATGCGCTATTCCAGACTATTTAATGTTACTGTAAACTCAATTTCAATCCGATCTGTTTAGCCGTTCTTACGTGATTTAACAACAATTATCTAACTTAGACATTCATAATATTAGTAGGATTTTCCTTTTTTAGGGTTCCGTAAAACGTAAAAACGGAACCCTTATAGATTCGTCATGTCTGTCTGTCTGTCTGTCTGTCTGTCCGTCCGTATGTCACAGCCACTTTTTGCCGAAACTATGAGAACTACACTGTTGAAACTTGGTAAGTAGATGCATTTTTCATCAAACCTACACGTGTGGGATGTCTATCGATAGGTCTTCAAAAATGATGTTGAGGTTTCTAAAATCATTTTCGTCTACACTGAATAATTTACGCGAGAGACACTTCCAAAGTGGTAAAATGTGTGTCCGCCCCCCTCTAACTTCTAAAGTAAGAAAATGAAAAATCTAAAAAAAATATATGATGTACATTACCATATAAACTACCAACGAAAATTAGTTTGAACTCGATCTGATGAGTAGTTTTCTTTTAGTACGTCATAAATACACTATTATTGAAACTTCGATCAAAGTTACAACGAACTACAAGAACTATGTGTACTATGTATATAATGTTACTTGCTGCAACGGAACCCTTCATGGGCGAGTCCAACTCGCACTTGGCCACTTTATTTTTTAAACTTGCTAAAGTTCATTTAAACTGTTGCATTTGCCTCTATTCATAAATGCTAAAACGGTTTTTTAAGATGCTCCGTTGATAACTTTTGTTTCAATTAAAACTAATGACTTGGTTGCGAAGGGGAGTTTAAAAATTTCCGGGCCACGGGTAAATTGTACTAAAAGGTTTGCTTCCTTCGTTATGATGCGAACCGCAGGGGCTGAGACCTACAACACGGGTGTATCTTCAAGTCAAGATCTAATTAGTATCTACGGTTATAACCTTAATATAATATACTTTAATATAACGACTACCTCGATCCTCGATTTATCAAAAATTTCGGAATCCCTTTGAATTGTCCATAAAAAGTCAATGGAAAATATCTTTTACATAGCGAAAACTTTCTGAGAAAAAAGTCTATAATAACGAACTTTCAACTAAAAAAAATCTAAATAGATAGGTAGGCTAGGTACCCCTAAATAACAAAGTTTGCCAACCCAAATATTTTATACAACGTTACCAACAAAATATAACCCCTAATCCCATAGTAGCTATGTATGTGATTAATACAATTATTTTTAACCTTCAATTTATGACGAATTTAAC
This sequence comes from Ectropis crepuscularia, assembly GCA_963693475.1. NCBI lineage: Eukaryota > Metazoa > Arthropoda > Insecta > Lepidoptera > Geometridae > Ectropis > Ectropis crepuscularia. The sequence continues at coordinate 1,740,814 of OY856365.1, read as the reverse complement.
ATAACAAATCCCAGTTTAAGAAATTACGTGATGTAACGAATATTTTCTCTACCTACATAAAATTTTACATAATACATAAAATTTGCGGTCGTGTTCCAAGTGTTTGTGTACAGAGACTGTGTATGTTCGCGCAACTCGACAGATCCGATGACGTCACAACCAGCGGCGCCCAAACCTTGCGAAGAGGTCAGCAGTCCCCACAGTCAGCACTCGTGCGATCACCACGGGAACGGTTTGTACAGAATTATGAATAAACCATGGTACATAGAAAGATAACACCATTACACCGAGGAGTTAAGTAATTCGTCTTTATAATGTCGCGACGAACGGTATTTATATTCTACGACCGCGCAAGATCCTATGCATGACCCAAAACTTGCACCGCCTGGACATTTTTGCTTCTTTCCATGATATCATCATCTGAAGGCATCCTGCCACCAGGCTAATATCGACTTGTTTACAACACTGAAATACTGATTCGTAAAATAAATTATTTGCGCTTGAATTTAAATGGAGAGCAATAGCAAAATTATGCCCGTTTTAGCTAGAGGGACGTTGGGCGAACTTGGCTACAGACATCGAAATTTTTGTATAGCAGTAGTAAAGTAATCGAAATTACGTGGTTTTCTAAATTGTTCTAACACCTGATAATAGTTTGAATTTGGTTATTTATTATGGTACCGCATAAATGACAGATTGGATACATCGGTCTATCCCTCTCTCGTCTTACGAACGGAACTAGCATCGTGTGACAAGGAGCTACAGTTTGATGTTGCTTGCAACAACTATTGACCAACTTCAGTCCCTTTTCATTATTTTCTTTTTCTTTTCTTAAAGGAGTAAAAAATTTAAGTCCAGTGAGGCTCGTACCTTTTTTCCACTCAATCGCGGTGTTACTAGTGGTTTGTTTACACGTCTTTATAACGTCGAGTGACAAGATGTATGCCTAATGGTTAGCAGAATAGGACCAGCATGTCCGTAACAACATTGCCACAGCTATCCGAACATGATGAAACACCGCACTACTCAAGGACCGGGTGAGCACCCGGCTCTCTGTAATATAAAGTTTGGAAAACACTGCTTTTGTTTCAAAGTCTTACCTAACTACATCGATATTAGATAATGTACATATATTCTGCTTCAAATTCATGAATACTGGTTATGTTTGTTTGCCTCTAAAATTATACATTTAGTATGTTTTTGTGTGGCCATGGTTTATTCCTAAAATTGTGTTTGTGTGTGTTTACAATACTGTTCCAAGAATGTAAACGGAATTATGTTTGTAAAACTCGGAATGCCAAGATACCTAACAATTACTGGAATGATACCCTTCTTGTGAAGAAACTTTTTGTAGGCATATTTGAGGTTTGATTTTCGTACATCTTCTGCACATTATTATTTATTGTTTTTTTTTTTAATACGTCACACAATAATGTTACGTGAAATTTGTGTTTTAACTGTTTTATCGTTATAAACTGTTTATTTTATTTGATAAAGGGGATTTATCAGGTTTGTAATTTTTTTCCTAATTTCACTCGGCCTATGCACAGAATGTGCATCATTTAGAAATATATTTGAATGTTGAGTTTATTCAATTTTTATTATTGGGGCCAATAACCTGAATGATTGAACCACATATCATTAAAAATTTCAACCCAAACGGAGCGAAATTTCCAATACTGTAATCTTTCTGTTGAGCTCTAAAATAAAGATAAAATTACAGCTATTTGCCATACGGATGAGATGAACTTTCAAAGCTATACTTGACAGTGCTGAAGACCGCACCAACAATGCTTTGTTAGTATTTGTCAGGTAACAGATTGTCAGTTTTCAGCCCACAATTCACCAGAACTGTCGTATTGTAAACAGAAAACAGTAGTTTTCGTACTCGTTTCGTTGTGCACATGGTTGGTTCACATCAGGCTAGATGGCGGTCAAGATTAAACCTATTGATAATTAAAAAAGGGGCACATAACATAATACACATTTGTCAACCGACTTCAAAAGGACAATGTTATTTTTCTAGTGTTCTTTTAACTTTACTTTTATATCCTACTCTATTCAGTAATTTATTTACAAGAGATAGTTTTTTTTTTGATAAAATATAATTATTTTTTTCAATTGCGATCTTGTACGAAGATTAAACAACGAGTTATGTTTTAATTTAATTTTAGTGAATGTCTAATTTCAACACGACACAACCCTCAAATACAAATTATTGTCTAAACCATTTTTACGATTGTGTGATACTCATTACATATACGATGAAATACATCAATGTACTTATTTTTTATGTATACATTATATTACTGGTAGTTTAGGTAGGATAAGTTACTTAAAATAAGAGTAATTATTTGATAACTTCGTGTTAACCTTTTACCCGCCGTAGTCAGAAGTGTCATATACAAGACAAGCGTCTGCGGGCCCTTTGCGGGCTACTCGTATAAAAGGAAGAAAATAAAAAAATGAGAAACAAAACATTTCTTTTTATATTTTCTGAAGGCACAAAAAGGGCAATCATTACGAGCGACTTTAAAATGTAGTTAAGCCATATATCGGAACATAAAGTCAGGTAAAGTCAAAAATGCATTTGAGTCCAAAATGTTTTTTTTTTTAATTTATGTAAATTTCTGGGTTGATCTCATTATTTGGCTTGTTATGATGGATACAACGCGTTTCTGACAATTTAGTATAACTGTTTTGTGTAAATTTTATTAATTTAAAAACATCTTTCAGAACACCATTTCTCAAAAAGTAACATAATTGCGTAGTGTGATTTTCTAAGCAAATTTTTTTTAGAAATAATAACAAATAATTCGTTTCAAATATTCATATTATTTGATATAACATATTAATTGAAATAAAAACACGTATTTTATAATTTAATTTTCACCAACAGGTGAGATATAAAATACGTACAGAGAAGAACATTTTTAGCTTGGCTGTTAAAAGGTTAACAAAAATACTACTACTGTATGTAATATATTTTTCATAGTTACGATAATCGCTATACATATACTAAGTGAAAGTTGAGTGAGAGAGTTAACCTTAACAAACTACTTACAGCATGTTTTTGAGAAAATGTACCTACTACATAACTTACTACCTAATATTACATTACAAGTTTATATACAACATAAATTATACGTATTATTAGTAATGTTATATATACATACAGTTTTGTTACATATACATAGATACAATTATATTATACATTAAACAATAAAAAGTTTATACATTTACAGACTTTCATTTCAATCCTAACACTGTGCATGTTGCTGTATCCTTTTTGATGTGACACTTGTGATGTTAAATATTGATCTGTTTGATCTAAATTAACATTAATTCAACGTTTAGTATAAAAGGCCTGTTTAATATATTTATAATTGCCCTCCCACCGCTGGGAACAGCAGTGGGAGGGAACACTCGAGGCATTTTCTGGAAAGAAGAGAGTCAAAGCCAGAATCCAACTAGATGGTCAAGTGCTAGTTGGCGAATGAGACAAATTCTTGAAAAAAATATTGCTTAGGACCTGTAGGTTTCCTCACGATGTTATCCTCCACCGTTTACCCCACCATCTCTTCATGCTTTATGCCACTGTTTAGTGATAATTCTATCAAAATCGTCTTAATAGATAAAACTATTGCAATTTCAACGAAACAAAACGAGTAAATAAAGGACATAAAAACTATAGCCGCCTCTTTCTTTTCAGTGGAATTTAAAGATAGAGTAATAGTAAGACCATACTTGTATAAGTTAGGCGTTAGACCTCCAGTTGAATTGGCCGTAATAAAAATCCGCTACTGACTGATAGCAATACAGTTAAAGTTTTCAGAAATATATTTTCGACGCTCTAGAATCAAACCTCACGGAGTATATAGCGTCGATAATACCACGGAATATATAGCGTGAGAAAATGCCACAGAATTCATATATAGTGTTGAAAATGCTACGGAATATAATAAAGCATTGAGAATATCACAGAATATAATATAGTGTTGAAATGTCACGGCCCACGGAATATATAGCGTCGATAATTCCACGGAATATAAGGCGTTGAAAATGCTACAGAATATATAGCGTCGAGAATATCACGGAATATATAGTAAGGAATGAAGTTACTAACAAATTGATTGAATTTTTCAGATGTGGAGTTCGGGAGCGGGCCTCCGCCGGGCATGATGAAAGACAGACACGGCCCGCCGCCGCCGCACCATCCGGTATGTACAAAAAATACAATACAAAAAAATTGGCAGTCATAGGAACTGCCGATAGAAGTGAAACCTTATAACTCGGAATTTGAAAGCTTACTTTGGAAACTACGCGGGTGTAACCAGAGGGCGTGGCTATGAGCATGGCCATCTAGAAATGCGTCAGCCATTGGGAAATGCTGACGCATTTCTAGATTGTCAATGGGCATGGTCCCGAGTTTACTCGAAGATTTCTTATCATTCCCGAGCGTTTAGAATTCAATTCACAGCCCACGGAAAATCTGTCTGAGGTGCGCCAAAAGAAGTTTTCACTTCAAAAAGTTTATTTATGGCTTGACATGTTACAGGGAGCTTAAATTATTTCTAGGAACTTTGGTACAACTGTACAACTTCTTGTAAGTCCTATTCAACACTAGGTTTGACCTATATATTTGCATCGGTGGAACTTCGACCGTTCTTCAAATTACCTGGGAGTTACGTGTATTTTAGAGCTATAATGAATCTATTCAATGCAAAGGTTATATAAGGATCTACTTATTTTTTTGTAATATTTATTGCAACATTGTTCGGTGTATAATTTGTGACATGTTCATTTATATATAATTTTTAATTGACATTCCAGAATTAGTTTTATTTAATGCGGTGAGAAAGTTATTTGTTTCTTTAGTACCTAATGTTTACAAGTTTACATTTTATGTGTTCCTTATTTTTCTGACGTGTGAAGGTACAAGTTTGCGCAGAGACTGCAACAGGCACTTGACATTATGACATTGTTTGGGCCCCAGTTCGCGCCGAGACCGTGACATATGTCTCGGTCTCCTGTCGCGGTCTCGGCGCGAACTGGCGTTAGTACAATTTTATAATGTCAAGTGCCTGTCGCGGTCTCCGCGCGAACCGCCACCTTAACGAACGTTATGAATGAATGATTATGATTATTTCGTTAACGTTACAATGTTGTATTTCCAGCGCGACCGCGGCTACGGCGGCGAGGGTTACGGCGGCGAGGGGTTCGTGCCGCCCCCCATGCATCACCCCGCCATGCCGCCCCAGAACCAGCTCAACATGGACCTGGTAACCTTATCTATGAAAACTTCAAATATATATTGATAACAGTAGACTACAGGCCCGTGAACAAAATTTACGGGTCAAATGAACCACCAGGAGACCTATGTAGGATGATAGAAGGGTATAAATAATAAGATTCAGCACTATGCCGTCCATACAGTTTCATACAGTTTCTATTGCACCAATTTCTGTATCGTAATGTATCTCATTACGTACTTGTGTGGTAATGTAATGTAAAACGCACGGTTTATCAAAATGCTCCGTCTAAAAAGAAAGGTGAAGGTACCTTTCTTTTTAAATCTTATTAAAGAGTTTTATGTCAGAAAAGTGGTCGACATTTTATGAATAAAATTAACTTTGAGAGATAAAGTATTATAAAGAATTATTTAAGAGTGCGCCTAAAGCCAGGAAAAAATCAGATTTCACCCGCGCGACGCGTTTCTTAATGTGATGTACATAAAGTCGAGAATAGCATGACACAGTTTGGAGGAAAAATCAATATTTAATCAGGAGTCCATTTTTGACCAAGTTTTATTTAATTACTCAATAACTAAACATAAATTTAAAAAAGTGTTCGGTTACTTTACTAGAACGTACAAATAGGAATTTTATTACCAAAAAATAATGTGGGGTCATCGCTGATAATTTCGAGTACTCGAATTAAAACGGGTTTTTTCAGTGTCATTTTAATTTTTTTATTGTAAAAAACTGTGATCTTTTTTTAAAATTCTATTCGGTTATTGTGCTTCTTCTTGACTGTACCCACACGTCAATATTTTTTTTGTCATAGTTTTTAGTTTCTTAACTTCAGTGAGCGGCGTCGAAAATGTCCTTTTTTCGTTTTCTGGCTTTAGGCGCCCCCTTAATTTAATTAATTTTGACCCTAAATTACAACAACTCATCTGTAACAAAACACAAAAATATGAATTTACTTTATTACTAATGTCATACTGGCTGGTTCTGTGCCTTTGATTTAAAAAAAGCGCTGATGCGCGCGCATTGCTAATCTGTGAACAAGTAAAAATTATTCCGCGCACTTTTTATTTTTCCGTATTGTTTTTATTTGAAAATGTCACAAGAGTTTTATTTATTTCCTCGTAAACATGTTATAAAACGTCGTATGACATACGTGCGCTTTGATAATTAGAGCCGAGGCGATATTGCTAGATCGAGCCGCGCTTCTACCGCCTAAAGAAAAACGCTTTGACGCTTTGATGCTTTGACATTGCTGTCTCTTTTCTTCTCGCTTTAAATGAAAGAGACGGCAATGCCAAAGCGTCAAAGCGTTTTTCGTTAGGCGGTAGACCCCCCGGAGGCGAGAGCTATAATTAGCAGAGGCTCTAATTAAACTTACCGCACCTATGTCATAATGTACTATTATTATTTAACTATATTTTTGTTTGTGTGTGTAGGGTGGTCCGCCGCAGCAGGGCGCCGTGATGATGGTGTACGGACTGGACCCGCAGACCGTGAACGCGGACCGGCTCTTCAACCTGTGCTGCCTCTACGGGAACGTCGTCAGGGTCAGTATTACATTTACATTTAACTAATAGGCATGATAAATATAAAGATAATCTTATTTATAAAATTCTCGTGTCACAGTGTTTGTTTCCTTACTCCTCCGAAACGGCTTTACTGATTTTTACCAAATTTTATATGCATATTCAGTAGGTCTGAGAATCGGCTACTAGCTATTTTTCATACCCTTAAGTGTTAGGGGTTGTTCACCCTAAACATTTTTTTTTTAAGTTTTGGTCAAATTTTTTTGTTTTTATTTTTTTATAATGTGGCGTTAAAAAATACATACAACCCTAAATTTTTACCCTTTTATCACCAACCCCTGTTTTTTTATAGCCATTTTAGTAATTTAATCATTTGACTGAACTCCTAAACGACGGGACTGATTTGAATGTTTTTTTTGTATGTGTATTCGAAGATGGTTTAAATTCACAAATAAGCCCGGCAGATGGCGCTGCAGACAGTGTCTAGGTTATGTCCGAGCGAAGCCGGAACGGGCCGCTAGTCTATATATACATTACACAAGAAAAAAGTATACACAGTTTATATATGTATGTGTAACAGTGTGACACAATAATTCGGTACACAAGTGACAGATTGTTAACAAACCCTCAACTAAAGGTTTGTTTGTGTCTTAGGTCTTAGGGCTCGAGCGCGTGGATTGCCGAGTTATTAAAATATGGTGACTAAATTCTAATTAGTCTGTTGGTTAGATAATAAAAAAATATTGTACACGTATTTTTTCTGTTGTTGTTTATACAAAAAATGACGAAGATATAGTGGTTAGAAGCTTCGGGTGACGTCACGTCTATGTACGATTTTTATGTAGACATGACGTCACAACACCCCACTCCGGAAGTTTGGTGATCTACATCTTTGTCAATATTTTTTGTTATTTACTTTCATGTTTCGATCTCGAAATTGTTGATAACTAGATTAAATAAGTGAACCCACTGACTTGTTACCAAGCATCGCATGCCAATAAATATAAGTCTTCGTGATTCGTGATATAAAATAGATTGACCTCTGATCACAAAGAATTTTAACAAGCCTGTCAGTCAAGTAGGTTGGTAGGTCATTATAACGAGGTAGTCAAAACACGACCTTAAATTTCAGATAAAGTTCCTGAAGACCAAGGAGGGAACAGCCATGGTGCAGATGGGGGATGGTGTCTCGGTGGAGCGCTGCGTGCAGAACCTCAACAACGTCACCGTCGGGGATTACACGCTCACACTCGCGTCAGTATCCGTACAATTCACTTACACACTCAAACTCGCGTCAGTATGAATTCACTCACTCACACGTTCAAACTCACGTCAGTATGAATACAATTCACTTACACGTTCACACTTCCGTCAATGGCTTGTTGGACACTAGACTAGTAGCAATAGCAGAATTAAGTAATGTCTACACCTGCTTTCCAATTCAATCACATAGCTTTCAATCATACGTTAACACTCACTTCAATGGATTTTGCTCTCGTTTCAGTAGCTTTTTCGTAGAAATAGCAAATCATTTATATCAGTACCTGCCTTTCCAAAACAGTCATGTAATTAGCATTCCACCTTACTCAGCTTGTACTCTCGACAGCATATTTTACTTAATCGCGTCATTAGCTGTCTCATTTTCCATGGTCTTTTACTCTCGTCGGACAACAGCAGAATTCACTCATGACAATACTTAATACCTTTCAAAAACCAATCATATCAGTACCCTTTCGTTTCGCTCAGACACAGCAGGTATGTCGGGCTATCACCTAACTACTGTCCCTACCTACTAAAATTCTTGCGGGTTTTCGTACTTGTATCAATATAGCGATGTTACCCCGGTTCCAGGTTCTCGAAGCAGGCGTACCTGTCGGAGGTGATGAACCCCTACCCGCTCCCGGACAAGAGCCCCTCGTTCAAGGACTACGTGGGCAACAAGAACAACCGCTTCCTCACGCCCGCCTCCATACACAAGAACAGGATACAGCCGCCGTCTAAGGTCAGTCAGGAGATGAGGTTACGTCGGGGAGTAACGTATTTGAGCTTGATAGATATGGGTACGTTAGGCAGTAACATGATTGAGTTAGAGGCAAAAACTGTTACATCACTGGGAGAAATGGTAGATATGTTTGTCATGTAGTATCATGTTTGAAGTTTGTGGCAGAAACTGTTACATCACTAGGAGATATGGTTACTTTAGGGAGTAAGAAGTTTGAGGGAGATACGGTTACATTTCTGAGAGATATGGTCATGGTCATGGGAGTAACATGTTTGTGAGAAATACGATTACATTTCTGGATGTAGTACGTCAGGGAGTAACATGTTTGAGCTTGTGGGAGAAACAGTTACATCTCTGGGATATATGGTTACGTCAGGGAGTAACAAGCTTGAGCTTGTGGGAGTACCGTTTAAATGTTTGGGAGATATGGGTACGTGACGGAGTATCATGTTTGAAGGTTGTGGAGAAACGGTTATATCTCTGGGAGATATAGTTACTTTAGGGACTAACATGTTTGAGTTTGAGGGAGATACGGTTACATCAGTGGAAGATATGGTTACGTCAGGGAGTAACATGTTTGAATTTTGTGGGAGATACGGTTACATCTCTGAGATATATTGTTACGTACTACCTACGTCTTGTACTATGCGTACGGTGCCTTTGTTAAGTGGTAACCTAGACCCTATGTGTATGTCCGTAGGTGCTGCATTTCTTCAACACACCGCCGGACGTGTCTGAGGAGCAACTGCTGCAGGTATTCAAGGACTATGACGTCACGCCGCCGCACACCATCTCCAAGTTCCCGCTCAAGAGCGAGAGGTAAGTAACGGTCGTACTCTTCTTGTGCTCTACTGAGATGTGGTACTCTTTGATTACAGTAAGATTAGGTTAGTAGGATCCTGAGCCTTTTGCGCTAGCACAACGTTCTGTAGGCAATAGAGGGTACTTGAGGCCAACTACCATGGGTCCTTTTAAAAAACACCTACCTAGCTTCTTTTGGCGCGCCACAGACAGATTTTCCGTGGGCTGTGAATTGCATTCTAGCGTCACGTTCAGGAATGATAAGAAATTTTCGGGTAAACTCGGGACCATGGACATGCTCATGGCCGCGCCCTCCAGTTTCACCCGCGTAGTTTCCAAAGTGAGCTATCAAATTCTGAGATAAGTTTTCACTTCTACCGACAGTTCCTATGACTGCCAATTTTTTATGTATGTTTGCTATGCGATAGCTCCGCTAATTATGTATCTATTTTGATGTTTTTTTTTTTGGTTTGGTAGAAAATACTTCAGATATGCTCGCGTATAAATTGAATATAAATAGAAATCGGTACCTAGAGCAAAGGGTTTGAAACTTTGAAATATCAACAAAAACTAAAATTTGGTCATCTTTACCTGGACGACTTCTATCGCAGATTTTACAAAAAAAATGTAATATTGTCGAATGTCCTGAATTTTATTTTAAATTAAAGTCTTTTTAGGGTTCCGTAAAAACGGAACCCTTATAGATTCGTCATGTCTGTATGTCTGTCTGTCCGTCCGTATGTCACAGCCACTTTTTGCCGAAACTAGGAGAACTACACTTTTGAATCTTGGTAAGAAGATGTATTCTGTGAACCGCATTAACATTTGAACAAAAATATAAAAAATTAGGGTTGCCCCCCATACTGAGAACTAAAACCCAAAATTTTTTTTTCATCTAACCTACACGTGTCTTATCGATAGGTCTTCAAAAATGATGTTGAGGTTTCTATAATTTTTGTCTACACTGAATAATTTGCGCGATAGACACTTCCAAAGTGGTAAAATGTGTGTGAGGGGGGGGGGGCTCTAACTTCTAAAGTAAGGGAGTGAAAAATCTAAAAAAAATATATGATGTACATTACCGTGTAAACTACCAACGAAAATTAGTTTGAACTCGATTTGATGAGTAGTTTTTTTAGTACGTCATAAATACACTATTATTGAAACTTCGTTCAAAGTTACAACGAACTACAAGAACTATGTGTACTATGTATATTATGTTACTTGCTGCAGCGGAACCTTTCATGGGCGAGTCCAACTCGCACTTGGCCACTTTATTTGTTTTATCGGAGTTTTTTTATCTATGTTGTATCGTGTCGACAGGTCGTCATCGGGCCTGATGGAGTTCCAGAACATATCGCAGTCGGTGATGGCCATCATGGCGTGCAACCACGCCACCATACAGCACCCGGGTACGTGCACACTTCTAATTACCATCCATTTAATCTATTTTACTAAAAAAAACACTAATATTCGTTCTTTAACTTATTCACGGCCATGTTTGCCTTTATGTTATGGAAAAATGTTCGCTCGCACGCTCCTAGAAAGAGACCGCAGAATGCGGTTGAAACTTAAGTCGAATGGGACCGACCATAGCACATGTGAATTACCCAGGAATTAGAAAAGTGTAACAACTACTTTTATTTTCATAATACACACGACTAGACAGATTTTAAAGGGGTTTTCATTGGCAGATAGCTGATTTTGTAAAGAGTAACATTTATTATCCAAAAAAAAAATTGAGTTCTTGTGTCATGTTACTACCGACGAATCGCGGAGATTGATTTCGTTTTATATTCATTGTTTTAAATTTTGCAATTTCGTGTCATCGAAATACGAACTTTGCACGAATCAGCAAAGTATTCCCAAACATCATTGCTAACCACGAAAATAACAAAGCGTTGAAAGAGCGAGGAATTTTAGCGGTTAGAAACAATGGAAATATGTGAATGACTTAAACTTTAAAATTCAGAATGAATGAATGTCAAGGTCCCCAACGAAGCCCCGGCCAGTGCATCCTCACTCGCTCAAGGGCGCGCGGTTTTAGCCTACCGCTAGACCGTTCCTTCCAGGAAACAAGTGACAGTCGGTTGTCGGACGCACGGCTGAGCGCTCGCGCAAAACGTTTCCCGCGCATATTGTTATTAGATATGTCGTAAACCCTCCGCGATAGACAGGGACAGAGTTACGCGTTAGAAGAGAGAGTTGAAAATCGCGACAGATATTGAGCGCTAATGCGAGCTGAATTGAACTTTGTTGTGTCCCAGCAAGAGTCGCTATTTAAATAATTGTTTTTGGTAAGTGAGGCTTCTGTACTAATATTTATTCTGTGCCCCGGCCCCGGGGTCTCCCGCATCTAAATCCGACCCTGTTTCAAACGTAAACTAACTGGTTCGACACTTGACTATAAGTGTTATTGGGATGTTAAGTGGTTTAAGTAGCTTAAACCACTTAACATCCCAATAACACTCAAAAATCATAAATTTAAGAGAAGACAGTGATTTTATGTTTTAAATTAATTATGTACTGTAAAACGATCCCGAAATAAACTGCATTCGACAGTATAAATTTTTTTTTTCATATAAACTTCAAAACAATTTACGGAAGTATTTTGTCCTACCATAATAAGTGCTCAAAGCAACTAAGAAACAATTTTTCACTTCACTAAATTTAAATGAGTTATGTACTTCAGGTGCGAAATTCCCGTTCGTGATGAAGCTCTGCTTCTCCTCGTCGCGACAGATCGGACAGGGCAAGAACCAGACCAAGAACGACGACAAACAGCAGGACAACGGCATCGCAGAACACGAATACTAGTAAGAGTTTATTAATAATACATATTTGTTGATATACGATACGGCGGGACGATAGCTGCCAGCTATGTGTGTCGGATTGTGAGTTCGAGCCATGGAAGATACGTGATCGATCGCAATCATGGAAAAACTACTGTTAATGTCACGTCGGTAACCTTTCGGAAAGTTTTCGATTCGGACACCTTTCGGAAAGTTTCCGATTCGGAACCCTTTCGGAAAGTTTTCGATTCGGAACCCTTTCGCAAAGTTTTCGATCCGGGAACGTGTGTTCGGAATTTTTCCGATTTCGAAATGTTTCCTTTCTGCTTCTGTTGTCTGGTTTTTATTATTACAAAGCTGGAAAGTTTCGGATCGGAAGTTTATCCGAGTGTCATTCCGAGGACGTTGATGTTGTATGTTCGGTTTGTATGTTACACATTAAAGATACTAAGTCGTAATCTCGATGAAGTCGTTTCGTAATTGATTTGTTTTTGTATTTAATAGTTTCAGTGTGATTTCAGAGGTGGTCTCGAATAAACGAAAACTCCAGTGATTTTCGACTTTCATCTTTTCTGTGTAATTTCGTGTGTATGTCGAAATTAAAAAAAAAAGTTCGCATACTAAGACCACTCGCACTCCAATTCCGTTGCTACAAAAAAACTATTTGGATTGATTTTTAAGAAAGAAAATATTGTATCTCGTTAGTTTGTGCGGCATTCATACAGCGATTCAGTCATTTTGTTTATTATTTCAATGTTTTACATTATAACTTTAATGTTTTACATGATGATTACACTGATACATCGTTGCGTGTAATTCTAAATAAGTCTTAAAATGCGAGCATATTAAAGTTGCGGCTAATTGAAAGCAAATGCCGCAGGTGCCTTAACGAAAGCCGCAGGACGAAAACGAGTGCTCAATTCCTTTGGTTTGTGTTCAAGATTTGGGCCATAATAATAATTAAAACTAACAATTATTATAAATTAATTTTAATTTTGTGATAGGCAAAATAATAAATAATTTATAATATTCCGACTTGGTGATTTCGATATATTTAATCGAGAGACGGATTGTTGAATATTTTTCAGTACTTAATAATAATTTAAATATTTCTTTATTTTAAGGATACCTATTTTATATTTTTTTTGTTTACGGAAGTCTGATTAGGATACACTAAAGTCTCATTGAGTTTTCTCGGAATTCAAACTAGGCTTGATGTGACTCACATTGAGTTTCACAAAAAGCCACACTGGGATATTGTTAAAAAAACTTCACGACAGCCACAGTACAGTAAGTGTTAAGTACATATAGTTTTTTTTTTTAATCTTCCTTGATTTTTCGAAGTATTTTTAACACACATTTTTTTTAATAACACAGGGATAAATTTACTCTATTAGGTCATCAGATGCAATGATTTTACCAAATTTCTCTGCTCAACTCTTTTACTTTCATAATTGGTATTTATCGAAATCACTAAACGGATATTGTTAGTTGTATGTAATGATAGTGTTGAGTCTGAATACGTTTTTTTAATTAAATATTTTTTTCATATTTGTTATATAATTCAATATCGAGTTCTTTGTACGCATTCATAAACAATGCATTTTTTTTTATTTCAATGAGAGTGACGTATTCTTAATCGTTAATAATATGTTAAAAATAATGTTTTCGATTTTGATGTTTGAAGTTCCCACTTTGGAAATATTGCTGTTCTTTATTAATGGTTTGTTTTTAACTCACTTTCATCGAAGAAGTCAATTAACTATATCTAGCTTTTTCTAATGCCAATTCACCAAATGAGTCGCCAATTTTACTGTAGTATAACATAGATTGTCAGATGACAACATTTCAGAGATCTGAGTTGTCTGTGATACATTATAACAGTAGCGTCTTACAAAATGTATTTTTTTCTTGAAAAGTAATTGCTTCACGAATTTAAAAAAATAAACACTTACTAATGACAAAGAACACCGATATTTTTAAAAATCGATCTCAATTAATTACAAAATCGATCAAAATACATTGTAAAATAAAGATATCATAATTATGTACTGCAATACTGCATAAGCTAATCGCACAACTGAAGATAATAATCGGACACTTACAAACTTGCATTCGTTATTTTAACGTTCAAATATTTTCGAGAAAAGTTGTTAAAACAAAATGTATAAAGTTACTATTGATTTGTTTCTTCTTACTTTTTTCAATCTTTTGAACCTAATTTCAAAATGAAATTCTTGTTTGTACATGATTATGATTTTTATAGGAAAATTATACAAAAGTGGTAAAAAGACAGTGTGAAGTAAATCCGTTTAGGGACGTTGGACCAATATTTTGTCGGAATGATGATTATTAACCTTCTGTCTATGTAAAAAAATATAGCTAAATAAATACCTTGCGATTTGGATAAGATTGAAGGAATAACTGTGCGTTTGCGTTTGCCGTTTTACAAAAAAAACACAAATTAATTTAACGGTACTAAAATTACTTTAATTCTTGTAATGTTTATAATGCTTTTAGGAATGACATTTATTTGACTTTTTAATTTTTGTTTGTTTCGTGATGTCAATAATTAAAACTAAACTATAAAATAATTGTACAATAAATAGTTGTACATTTTTTTTTTTTTTTTTGTAGAACGGAGCGCTGTAAATCGAATAAAATAAGTATTTTTGATGGCGAGCCAAAGATGAAAGTTACCAGGCTTGATATCTAAGTTACGAGTACATTATAAATTGTTGTCTAGATAAGAATAGTATAATTTTTGTTTGTTTTGTCGTGTTGAATTATTATAATGTAGTGTTGTTGTAGGTATAGCCGAATATAATCTGCACAAAATCGTAGTTTATATATACTTATGAACATATGTATAAACATGTGTATGTGTTTATATATAGGTGAGAATCATTACGGCTGAATATATGAAGTTATATTAAGCATAACATTTTCCAATTAGTTCTTATTCCATCCATTTGATTCATTTTATTTGTTATTTTATAGCAAAGTCAATTATTCTAGTTAAATATCTCTATATATTATATGTAAAAAATAATTGTATTATAAAACACTAATTTATTTAATGGAAAGATAAGGTCCTTTTAATATTTTAATAATTGGTCCGGCCTCAATCTCGCATAATATTAAATTTTTCTTTGTTATATTTATTATTACTTTTTGTAGTGTAATAAATGTATAATTGTTTTTTTTTTCTAGTCAGAATTATAGAATTGATACTTTGTGAAATCGCGCGTTTGGTACACTTTCTATCACATGAATTTCTAATGGTGATTTTAGACTGACTTGTTTTCTTAAAGATTTTAAAATGTCTAAATACAAAATTTTAAATATTTTCTCTAAGATATTTCAAACCTTTTTAATTGTAGGGACCATAGACTTTGACTAAACCGTCTCTATGAATTTCATTTATTACTTCACAAAAGTACGTATAATAAAAGGAATACATAGAAATGGCAGCTTTTTATATAGTATGTACCTAAATTGTTCGTTATTTTAACGAATTAAATGATATATATATTCTTCTATAAAACTCTACACAATATTTCCCTAATGTGTTTCAAATTTTTAAAATAATTAAACTTGAGCTATCTCACACACTTAAACATTTGACATACATACTATTGTGGAATATATAGTACATATAATAATATTCTAAAATCGTTTGACAAAATAAAATATATTTAGTATGCTTTCAGTTCCTTGACTAAGCCAAATAAATAAGCCAAAGTTTAAAATGATAAGTTACGGACATGTACATAAAATACTACGAACGGTACATATTTCGCTGTAAATGTTAAAAAGCCGGTAAATTCAGCATGATGTTAATAAAATGGCAATGTCAATGTGTATTATAACAATAAAATTATATTTAAAATAGTATAAAACATTCAATATACATTAGTAAAATAATATCGAAAATATTATGGTAAGGAATCGCATATCTTTGTGAGCGTCTTACCTGAATGGCTATTGTATATAATATATCCTATAACAAATTATATATTGTCAATTTTATAGTTTATCTAAGCATGTTGCTTGTAATATTTATGTAATAATATACATGTACATTCGTGCCGAAACCTTGATATTTTTGTGAGATATAGTTGCCACAGCGCTTTTATAAGCTTACTGATAGATTATCTCTTTTTATTTCTACAAACTTATGTAATGTAGATTAGGTAAAAATCTGTGCGCGATTGTACATTTTGCTTGAATCGGAAAAATATGGAGTAATAATGTCAATTTATATATATTATTTTAGTGTAGAGTACTGGACGTAGGTGCGTATGGTGGTAAACTATTATATCAATATGCTTGAAATTTACATATCACAGTGACAAATAAATTTATTAATATCTTATTATTTGAGAAGGATACATGACTTCTACGAACATTATTTTCGACTAGATGCACGTTCATTGTTTTGCTCAATTTTCATTTTTACGTTATTTTTCTTATGTCATACATCTAAAGTGCATACTTACCACATATTAATACATAGCCTGACAGACAAGGCTGACTATCCATAAGCCATCTCTAAAATCATATATGCACTCATTTAGTAAAAAAATAACTTTTTTTTACTAAAAAGTGTATACTTGTAAATACATACATGGCAACTCACATAATGCTATTTGCTTCTAGTTAACGGCGAAGCGGAGGACCACAACACACACACACATATCAAGACGGAAGCCACACAGACACACACAGGCACACCACCTACAAGTGCGCTCGGGGAGGGGAGGGGTTTGGGGAGGGGACAGTTGCCATAGAAAAAATCATCCCGAATAGTTTAATTTTATCGCAGATTGAACTGGTTACATTGATAACACTATTCATTCACACGACAATTATGATTTCAGATAATGAAACGGAATTATTTATTTTAGGGACTTACCACAAATTCGATGAATGCAAAAAAAAAACTATAGTCAAGACTAATAACTTGTGAATATTAAAATACGACATTTCGTATAATCTATGGTAATTTCAGGAAGAACCAATGCCCATGTCTATTTAAAATTGGCCATATTAGACTTCAAACTTATTATTACTATTTTGACGATAAATCGGAACGTAGGATGATTTTTTCATGAGTAATTATGGCAACATCGTAATAATTCCTTTTTTACATTTATGTGATTTTAGATCACTCTTTATAAAGACATTAACATATAGAATTTATAATTTAATTTAATTATAGACACATAACACGAGTTTACGTACATATTTCCATTTCTTTCGTTTTTCTGTTTTTTTTTTGTATTTAGTTTGGAGCTATGCTCTAATGTTGAGCCTATCACAATCTCTCTTTTGTATTTATTTCTCTGTATCTCTCTCCTTAAACCCTGTTGTCTCTTTTGTGGACTTTGGGAGAAACCTAGGAGATTTTGGTAGGCTCCTTCTGGATGCGTTCATGCATTTTTTCTTCTTGTTTTCATTATTATTAGGTATCGGTTAAGCATTATTCCCATTTATTTGTGTAATGTTTAGAATTTATTAGCTGAGTAACAAATTTTGTTTTTCAGTGTCATTTTCAAAGTTCGCAATAATTTAAAATTTAAAAAAATAATTCTAATTTGTAACTCGTGACTTTGAAGATGGCACTCTACATTTTTTTTTTGTATTGATTTTTGTGATTTCGTGGTGAAATATGATATTAGTTTGACTTGAAAAAACATAGTTTTTTCTTAATACCTGAGTTTTGTACGTGCACTTTTATAAGAAAGAAACTACATTAAAATACCTGTAATATATATTGAAGATAACAAATATGTATTACAACATATAAATATTCCAGGATATGCATTGAAGAATAATATATATTTCCAAAAAAAAACATAGGTTGTTTCTGTGAACGTGGCAGTTGTGATTATGTACAAGAAATAAAGGAACTGTGGTAAATGATAGAACATTTGAGTTTCATTTTCGTTATCTTGTGTTCACGCTTGAAGTGTGCATGTTATTTTATTTTTTGCATGGAATTAAAAGAAGCTACTGACTAAAATAATTCCTTTGACCATTATTTGAATAAGAACCGAAAAATTACCTTAATATTTAGAGTTAGTTTAGCACTTTTTAGGCTAGTAGTTAAGTGTCATTGCAATGTCAATTATATTCGATTAGTAAAAAAATATGACAGTACGGATTTTCTATAAATTTTTCCTAAAATATAAAAAAAAATATAGTGACGATTCGAGTTTTCGATAAGCACAAGATATAGAGTAAGGATGTCGAGGAATAGATAACACCACGATTTTGCTGTGAACACGTTCTGGTTTGAAATTAAATAATTTTATTTTACGGACACCAATTTCTAAACTAATGCTACCAGCTTTATTTCACGTTGTAGCAACCCGGTATGCGTATCGGATGAGTTTAGAAGAAGTTACAGTTTTTGAAATAGTTTTTGTAAGAAGAACGTACAAAAACGTTTTTTTTTTTAACTTTTTTAGATGAATAATTTCGCCAGGTCGAAAAAAAAAGAACATGCGAATTCATATTACATTTGACGCGCGTAAATTGTATCGAGGAAATATTTTGGCTGATGAAAACTTGATCGTTTTTATTTCTGTGAACTCTTGAACCGTAGATTTTACTAGACTTCTTATACCCCTAAGCAGATACGAACTTGGTCAATATTACAGTTGCCGTCTTATATTTTCGATAGTTTTCGAGAGAGAAAAGCAACCGTGCGCACCGAAAAGTGCGGCTTTCTTAAAGCGATTGCGGCATTGTGAAAACCACGTTCCTATCGCCATCTGTTATTTGAATTTATGAACGACGATATTTAAATATTTAGTAAACTATTGTAAATTGACGATATGTTTCTCTATTTAATTCTAAATTGGGAATGAAACGGCAACTGTAGTTCTTTTTTTCGACCACAGTGTCGCACTGTTCTTGTGTAGATATTTGTATGGTGTGATCTATGTCGTAGGTTGTCTTACTGTTTTTCTGTGTCAATCCCCATAGTTGCAGTTCTAGAAATGTGACTCGCTATATATTCTGTTTGTATTGTTTGTAAAGTAATTTAGTCAAGATAGTTCTACAGATTGATGGTCACAGCGCATTGTACCCACTCATCACCGGTTCGAAGGCGTAATTAAAACGAGCTCTTGCGTGGAAGGGAATGTGTTCGGGCACATATTTATTGGAATGTTTTGGCGCTATTTGCGTCGCGTAGGTAAGGATAGGGTAATTTTTGTTATGCAATACTATTTGCCTAAATATTGCCTCAGCGGCTAGACTCACTTAAGTATTATTATTAAAAGTGTACTTTCAACGATATTCGTTGGAATGAAATCTTAAAAAAAAAAAAAATCTTTTATAAGAAGTTTTAGTTAAAATTATCATCATTTCTTTAATTTTTGATGTATAGAATTACAAATATTTGTAAACGCTTCTTACTTTGATACGGACCAGTGTACAGTAGGCACAATGTGCGATGACTATTATCTAGTATCAATAAATTAAATGTTATCAAGTAAATAGATGCATATCTTATCTCTAGTAACTGTTTTCGAAATGAAAAAAAAACTTGAGTGTTTAGTGTTAGGACTTGATGTCGTGATAGCTTCTTCTTGTTTATTAGTAAAGGATATTTTCAATCTTTTTTTGAGGCCACCATCCATTGCACTATCACAACACCAACTATACTGTCAAAAATCTGAGTGTTTAGATTTCAAGTCACGAGGAACAGAAAGCAATTTTCGTTTAACTATGTATGCGTGCTTTTAACCCTAACGGGTTGTAATCTAATAAATTATTTATTTCGGCTGATTTCAGGTAACATGGAAGTCATTCGCTTCCATGATTGTCTGTATCTAAGTTGGTGTTGTTTGAGTAAATGAACGTGGACCTTTATTCTGTAAATCCCGTTATTATACAAAAAGACACTACCCGACAAGTAAATTAAAGATTACCATTACACATGTCAAGGACACTAAAATTGACTTTTCCATACGCTGAATAAAAATATGTCAGTCAGTTTTTCTGTCTATTCACCACTACATACATGTAGGTATATATATATATATATATATAGAAACAATTGTGACTCTACATGCTTACAGACAGTACGCTCGGTACATTACAATTAAGATTGTTGTAATTTTTATATTTTTCATTTAGTGTTACATTTCATTGGATATTGGGTCTTGTAGTATAAACATTAAATACATGTCAAACACAACAAAGTATTCTTTCATTTATACACACCTACTTGCACAGCAAAAAAGAGCCATCTGTAAGTGACGTCACTCGTTAAGGGGTCTATGAAGTGTGCCGTTCTGTGACAAAGACCAAGAGAGAAAGAGAGGGGGGTCTTACATTTCGTGACGTCACACATTGTATATGTTAACACTAGTTATTATGGTGGCAAGTCTCCGATAATTCGAGGCAGTTACATGCACCATGAGTAATATTCTTTTGCCGTTTTATTTGTTCGTGCCACCAATTAACCATACCAACCATAAACTACCAACCATAGCAATTAATTAGTGTTAACTAGTATACCATATGTATTCTATTAAAAAATCTAATTGAGTTAAAAATTCCTGAAATTCGTGTGACATTACTAATGGATGGCTTATACAGAATGTTACGCAAATAATACAGTTTTTGATCACTGCTAGGTTTACGCTAAACTACCATTTCGTCTGCTGCAAAGCGACGACTCGGTGGGAGATACACAGATTAAGTAAGTACCTATCTAATCTAAAAGTTTTGATGAATCGATAATAATGATTAGTAGTGATTTATCAAAACTTATTTAGATTTGTTGATTTGATTTCATCAAGTTTCATCAAAACACTAGTTACTCTTATTAATGTAACGTCCTGTATATTATACAACCAAATCTACCGTACCTTATACCTACCACATCGCCACTCTTTATCTACAAACAAAATATAAAAAAATTGGGTTACGTAATATTTGAACGCATAACTTATAGACTTCACTTAAATACTTGGATATTTCACATAACTATTTGTTTAATACATCTACTGTCTTCAACGAAAATGTACAAAGCTGTTAAGGGGGCGCCTAAAGCCAGAAAACGAAAAAAGGACATTTTCGACGCCGCTCACTGAAGTTAAGAAACTAAAAACTATGACAAAAAAAATATTGACGTGTGGGTACAATCAAGAAGAAGCACAATAACCGAATAGAATTTTAAAAAAAGATCAAAGTTTTTTACAATAAAAAAATAAAAATGACACCGAAAAAACCCGTTTTAATTCGAGTACACGAAATTATCAGCGATGACCCCACATTATTGTTTGGTAATAAAATTCCTATTTGTACGTTCTAGTAAAGTAACCGAACATTTTTTTAAATTTATGTTTAGTTATTGAGTAATTAAATAAAACTTGGTCAAAAATGGACTCCTGATTAAATATTGATTTTTCCTCCAAACTGTGTCATGCTATTCTCGACTTTATGTACATCACATTAAGAAACGCGTCGCGCGGGTGAAATCTGATTTTTTCCTGGCTTTAGGCGCACTCTTAAACAATAACATTCTTAAACAAACAATAAAGTTAACAAAACACGGAACTACGTAGAAAACTTGCAGAGTAAATATAATTTCGATTTACCCTAGTAAATACGAAAATGTGCCACATTAAATTTGCTCAAATCTCGTTAGGTGTCTCATCTCTCACTAGAAGATGGAAAAAGCGCGAAGAAATTATATAACTCGAATTTGTAACAATCAATCTTTTTCATGTTGGTTTGCGAAGACATCCTGTATGTAATATTCAGATTTCATTACATCCAAAGATTTGTCTAATTTTAGATTAAATTCGCTTGGGATTTTAGCCATAGTTTACATTCTGCTATGGAAACTGTTTAGTTATACGATTTTCGCAAACCAAATTTATTATTTTGTGAAAAATTAAAGCGACTTTAATTTAAAAAAAAAAACAAGCTCGTGAAAACAGCTCCACAATTACTAATACAAGCTTTGCTTAGTTTGGGGTCAGATGGTGTTGTGTGTGAATTGTCCACCAATATTTAATTAGTGGAATGAAATGGTACAGATAGGCCAACTATCAGCATCAAATAATGGGTATATATAATTAATAAAACCTTGATTTAAAATACCCAGATTTCATGGTCCACATATAAATCAAGTTCAAGAAAATTAAATATAGCAACTAATTCTCCTATACGATTTCCTACCACCTACCCTCTGATTATATATAATAGCATAACTTACAACTCAAAACGTAACAGGCGTTGACAAGTTTTTGACTACCACAAACCTTGAATTAAAAAAAATGGCAGTCATAGTAACTGCCGATAGAAGTGAAAACTTATAACTCAGAATTTGATAGCTTACTTTGGAAACTACACGTGTGAAACCGGAGGGCGTGGCCGGAGCATGGCCATCTAGAAATGCGTCAGCATTTCCCATTGGTTTACGCATTTCTAGATGGCCATGCCATGATGGCCAGGCCACGCCCATTCAGCATTTCACATTGGCTGACGCATTTCTAGATGGCTAATCGCCGTGGCCCCGAGTTTACCCGAAGATTTCTTATCATACCCGAGCGCTACATATACTACTACCCGAGCGCTACATACAATTCGCACATACATGACGCTAGAGTTCAATTCACACCCCACGAAATATCTGTCTAGGCGCGTCTAAAGAAGTTTTCACTTCAATAAATGTTTTGAAGGCGCCGGGAATGGACACCCATCATGGGTCATTTGTTGGTCATAGTGACCGGGCTACTGGTTTGTTGAACCTTAAGACACGTGACTAATATACTAACAGAATGCATATAAAATGTATACATCAAAGATTTTTTTTTTTAAATAAAGAGTGACGAGACGAACAGCACATGTGCCTGGTGGTAAGCGACATACCTGCCACATAACAGCACAGTGACACACAGCTATTGGAACATGAAGAATCCAAATCATTACCTATCACTGCACTGCGCTCGTCACCCAGAGATCTAAGTTGTTATATCTCTAAGCCTTGTAATTTCTCTGGAAACATTGCCCTTCAAACCGGAACACACTAATGTTTGCACATTACTGCTTGGCGGTAGAATAACTAGCAAAGGTGTGGTACTTCTCCAGGCAGACTCTGCTAAGAGTCCTACTACTTCTATCTCAATAACCTCAAAGTTAGCGCCAATGTTTCGCTTTTTGAAGTGAAAACTTCTTTTGGCGCGCCACAGACTGATTTTTCGAGGACTGTGAATTGAATTCTAGTGTCACACTCGGGTATGATAAGAAATCTTCGGGTAAACTCGGGACCATGGCCATTGGTCGTCTAGTAATGCGTCAGCATTTCTAGATGGCCATGATCATGCCACGCCTTTCAGTTTCACCCGCGTAGTTTCCAATGTAATCTATCAAAGTTCACTTCTATCGGCATTTTCTATGACTGCCAATTTTATTTTGTTTTAAGTTTATCTAACAAAATGAAATGCGCCAATTTTTGGCTAATTTCATAAACTATATTTGATGATGTAAATTTGCATTGTGGAAATGCTCCATTGTATGAGTAATTTAAACAGGACCTCTGGCGGACATGAAAGGAAACATATTATTCATACATGTACTATGTACTTACGGCAATGTAGGCTCAAGTACTTCACTATTATATACCTGACCTACACAACATAATGTTGCAACATTATTTTCATGGATAGGTACATATGTACAATTTTTTTTAACTTTTATAGGTTGACACTTGACCGCCATCTCGCCTGATGTTAAGCGGCGATGCGGTCTACGATGGAGCGTGTTTACCTAGAATAAACCGATTCACTCTCGATTTGAAGACACAAAGATTGTAAGCAACAGGGAAAACCCACTCAGGCAACGCATTCCAAAGCCTACACGTTCTTATTACAAAAGTAGAGTAAAATCTTCTATTCATAAATTCCTCATGTTGTATCCAATTTCAATTTTTCCTTCGCCTACGGTAAGTTTAATATAATACTGACGTGACAAAATAGGCCTACTACGGCAGGTCTACCACGAAAACAACCTCCGAATAATTGGATCCGACCGACAGCTGTCCAAATAATCGGTAAGGTAATTAAACGCTTTCGGAGTAAGATTTACGTCACAAAAACTGTCAAATCTATGTCGGTCGGAATTCGGAATGAACGAAACGCCCGATTCGATCAACAGACTGATTTTATTTCGTGGTAAGAAATGTCCATAAGTTCGGCCGATATGTCGTTTATCGGACTTCGTAGTAGACCTGCAGATCCTAGTCGCCATCTAGTACATAATTATGTATATAGTTTAGAAATTTATTTTTTTCGTAAAGCGCCCGTTTAATATTATCTTGCAAAATCATCTCCATAACAGCTCATGATGACACGGACCTTAAGGAGAATTTATGGTAAACGATTCTGTGTTTTAAGTTTGGCTATTACGGAATACAGGTCAAGCGGATGTTAAATTCGATTTAAAAACTTTATTTAAGATATTATTATTAATTAAATGATTAAGTAGCTATCGACTTTGTACATAGAAAAGTTAAAGTTACTTTTCGTAGGGTTAATTATAAAGTTAAAAAATCTAAATTATTCATAGCTGCACACGAACGCATGAAATTGTAACTATTTATAGGAAATAAATAATGTGTTTTTATTAATATCATGTTATTTGATTTATTTTAACCCGAGCACCTGAGGCGAGGCAGAAATCTTTGCAGAATTCACCTGGGTACCTGACATACCATCTTTGTTAGTTATTTTGTCGTCAACCAGTATTTTATGCAAATGGTAAGATTTGTTCCAGTTTGAAGGGCAATATTTATTTATTTAATAATAGGCGAGCAGCATTAGGTGATATGTCTATATCTCAGTGTTGAAATATGTAACAAAATTACAGGTAGAGTGCTCGCAATGTAACTCTGCGCGTAGCAAAATATGGAACTAATTGACAGGCCGTCAACTTCTTGTTTACGTCAGTTGACAAAAGTTTGTTTACGATTGATGTATTTATTAATTTCCAAAGTAATTAATAGCTTTTATTACGCCGAAAGTGATTAAAAGTGCTGGCCGTGGCTGGTTCTTGAAAATCAATCGTGGTTGTGAAGAAGAACGATACAATAACGGGCCAAAATTGCAGTTTTCCAAACGCAGAGCTATTTGACAACTAATATTTAGGGATACCATAGCAATCAAATCTCCACCTATTATCGGCATATTTTAATGCTGAGGCTTTAGGTTGAGGTGCGGCTTTGGATTTGATTGTTTTATCGCCAATTTACCCGTGGAAAAAATGTGAGTGCTTAAGACCGAATGTGAGAAACTAGTTATACTTAGATAAATGTTTTTTTTTCATAATATACAAATCAAAATAGAAAACACAGTAACACAGCAGTGAAGATCAGCTGATTGTATCTTTTTCGCTCGGGTACACTCGGCGGTTCCATGTTCACCCGATCGACCCTTTCACCTAACAGCGTCAGCTTCATTTACCACTTAAGGGAAAATCTGTGGGCCAAAAGAAATTTTACTTAGGTAATTTGTTTTTCAACGTTAGCTTGGATGCTCTTTGATCCTTAAGTCTGTATTAATTACTGTATTTTTATTATAGGCGTTTCAGAACGTACTGTCAATGGACAACGCATTATACCATTGCACTCAGATAAATAAAACGGGTACAATGGGCAATGTAAAAGAAGAAAGCCAAAAGTGGCTTAAGAAAAATTAAATAAATTTCGACGATTGTAGGACAAATCCGCAGTTACTCGAATAAAGAGGCACAAAGAAGACCCACAATACCAAGTAGAATAACTGTTAAAGGAACCTGAACAGGAAGTTTTGCGGTTACCGCTGTGATTTTAACCCTATTGAAAAAAGAAGATGAGTCTACGGAAGCCAATGACTCATTAAAAGAACGTCCAAATTTTAAAATAGTTTTATTTATGGTCTCAATAAATGATTTACAAGTTTAAATTAAATTCTTGTTATTTCGATGTTGGTGTAGGTTGAAAATGACAGATTTTATATAATGTAATAAACTATAATAAAGTTTTCCTGGTGGTAAGAGACTCAGACAGCCTGTACCAATTACCAATGATACTTGGTCACATACTGAACTAAACCAGCACTGCAAAGGCGTCCATTACTTCGAGACATTCGTTCTTGAGTCTCAGTTGTCGTGTAGTTACTTAAATTGCTTCCCTGAAAAATCCCTTCCCGTTCCTGTTTTATGAAGTTGTACGTTCCCAATGAACGGGAAGGGAACCTATTAGCTGGACCTGGCAACATTAAGTACGCCACCAGTCGCGCGCAGACTTATACTGCGAGCACTATAATTGTCTGTTAAAATGATATTGTCTTTTGCTATCCATTTGTCAAATTTGTTCTTGAAAGAGTTCAATAATTTTGCCGAAATAACATCCTCAGGCAACCTGTTCCAGTTGTAAACCACTCTGTTGCTGAGGATGTGATGTGCAGTGTTTGTCAGTGATGGTGCATGGGATAACTGGGACTTATGACGCCGACTGTCTCTCTTAAGCTCCTTCAATCTGTACAGGTTCAGGCAAATTTTTTGGGAGTTACTATCGATACAAATTTAAATTGGAAAGCGCACATTACTAAAACGAACAGCAAAATAAACAGATATATACATTCATTATACATTTTAGCAAATGTGTCATCGAAGAAAATAGCAATAAATGCATATTATGGTTACGTTTATCCTCTTTTATGTTATGGAGTTATTTTTTGGGGAAATTCAGCCGAAGCTAAGTCTACATTTGTATTGCAAAAAAGATGTCTAAGAGCCATTTTCAACATGAGTAGTCTTGATACTTTGCGAGATGTATTCAAAGAACAAAATTTGTTAACCCTCACTTGTTTATTTATTTACCATATCAGTATATTTGCAAACCAGCATAGAAGCCATTTTTTTACCTCATCAAGCAGATCCGACCTGTTGCGAACTAAATATAAAAATAATATTTTTGTTCCGCAGGCAAATAACGCACTCTATCACAAAAACTCATTTTTCACATGTATCAAAATTTATAATAATCTTCCTTCTAAAATAAAATTGTTGAATGGGTCTACATTCAAAAGAGAATTAAAGAAATGGCTGCTGACTAAGGCATTTTACGATTTAAAAGAGTATTTTAACGACGGGAGAAATGACTATTTACAACTATTTTAATTTGTAACTGATTTGATAAATATAGATGATTGTTATCAAAAACAAAATTACAAGATACTCGTAGTACTACCTATGTAAACTTGTTAATGTTGCACGCCCGTCAAGGGTATACTGTTGTACATTTTATATATTTTAAGACCTTTTTTACACAGTGTGAGCAATAAATATATTCTTATTCTTCTTATTCTTATGTGGGGGAGGTTATAAAATCCATTCATTATGTCCAAATATGGTCGCGTTTAACGTTTTGTTAGAAGTAATTTGATACAGTGCTACAAGGATCTAATGACGTGTGGTCAGAATAGGAACTAACGCTGCCGTCAATCTATCTGCAGGGCTGCCGATGCCCGATTTCCAAATATCCTAAATTTTTATGGGACAAAATCCTAAATTTGAGAAGTAATTAATCCGAACTGCAGCGTGTCGCAACTACAACAGACCGTGACGGCACGGTGTCTATCTAGGTTGGGAGGCCTTTTTTTTTTTATGTGGGGGAAATACATTTCGTATCCCCACCATGCAGGGACATGGTGAGGTATGTCGGACTCGACACCAGACATGGTGCCCCTACCGACTAAACCCCCCACAGATTTCTTCTGCATGGCCAGGGGTCTGGGTCGCGGGGTCACTTGTCGCACTCCCGTCAACGACCCTGACCCTTGCCAACGCCCTTGCGGACCCGCCTCGCGGAGGGCGTCAGTACCCCCGCATTTGGCTCGCGACGCGCCAGAAATCAGCGGCGCGTCACCTCCTCGAAGGCCTATCCCTAGGTGGGGTGCCGGACGGCCCTAAACGTCCGACACCCCAGGCCTTCCGATGGAGACGGGTCGCGAGCCCAGAGGGTCGACTCTCTAGGCTCGCCCCCGTGTCCGCTTCCACCTCAGTGGAGGAGCGCTATTGCTCGTTCCTCCAACTCACAGATCCTCTCACTGCCGAGAAACATTTCATCTCACCTCTCACGGCAATGATGATCGGCAGCAAGAGATCCACCCTCTACACCGCGGCTAGGGATAGCCGCGGTTCCGCCTTAATGGCCGCTTCGCAGCCCTTGTCCTTCCACTGAGCACTCTGCTAATCAGAGTGCTCGTGGAGGACCCTCATCTGGAAGACTTAGGAATTTTACTTGGCCGATACATCAGTCGAGTAACCTTCCCAAGTCTTCCCGTCCCTCTCCCCAACCTCTACACGCACTGCTCAAGGGGGTGAGGAGCGCGTGTGGAAGTTCCCAGCTTCGACCGGGATTTGCCATCACACAACAAGATGCCACCGAGGCAAGTTGTTGTGTGATGCCCAGGGTGCACCACGTGGAGGTTCCCGAGCCACGCACCCCAGGTTGGGAGGCCTAGCCCAACCTTTTGGGTAGTGATAGTGAGGCTTGTGACCCCATTCAACACCGATTATATAAATTCCTGTATGACATTGTCTAGGCTCCAAAGGAGCTCGACACGTTTCCACAGTGGACTACATCGCATAGCGTTCAGAAATTTTGGAACAAAGAGACAACGCCGAATAATTAATTATAAACGTCATGTGTGTAAAAATAGAACGCGATATCGAATTCATCGTCAGAATCATGAGCCAAAAATCAATAAAACTTTTTCCCTGTCAGGCCTGTCTGCGGAAATTGCGATTTATAAGAAATTTCGAACAAAGCCACACATAGGTTTTCGCCGTTTATTTGCTAATGGTACGGAACCCTTCGTGCGAGAGTCCCACTCGCACTTGGCCGGTTTTATTTTTTATAAGTTGTGTAAGGAAGTTTTTTATAAGTTGTGTAAAATCGCAAAGCTGGACTGCACAGTCCAGCTTTGCGATTTAGGTTATTACTTAGGGTGTCTACACAGGGCAAAGAATACACAGGACTTCGTTTAGCTAACGTAGTAATAGCAAGCACTGGCACATGGCACTGGGATTCTGCATGAAAAGCCACGTTACAGTTTTAAATTGTCGTAGTCAGAGCGTGATTTTAAGTTTAGGTGGGTTTTGACTGCAGCATTGTATAGAAAAAGCTGGCGAACCCGCACTGATCATACCAGTGCTAAAGCAGAAAGGTTTACGAAGAATAACTTTGAGCTCTCTCTGCAGACATGAATATCGTCTTACAGCACTACCCCACATTCCACATTAATGCAATATTGAATAATTGACTGACAAAGCGCGAAGTATATTTGCTTCAGGAGAGGTAGGTACAGGAGCAGTCACGGAGGGTTTTCATGACGCGAGTATATAAATTTGCGTGTACGTGATGCACTACTAAGAATTTGTGGTTTGAAGGACAGGTTCTCGTTTATCAAAAGTCCAAGATTCTTAATAGGCCAGTAAAAAATAGAATATAACTTTGCAATAAACTTCCGATACAAATTTCTTTTTAAGAGGTTTAGGGTCACTTACTGAGCATAAAATCACAAAATGCTGACAGATTCAGGAAGAGCTTCAAGCGCCATCTTGAAAAAACAGTTTTGGTCTACTTCGGTTCTACTTTTGACCATTGCCATTTCGCCATCTAGAAATGTGTTAGCATATTTCTCGATGGTCATGGTAGTAGATGGACGGCCATGGTCCCGAGTTCACCCGAAGATTTCTTTCATTGTCGTCGTCAAATAAATCTTTATTTATGTGATGAATTCAAATGTTTGCACTGTGTCTGGGTGTTTCTATGGTGTGCGTTCGCCCAGCAAAAAAGTACCGCCTTTCAAGAATATAATGATGCAGATAATTAGTGCCCTATCTCGTGTAAATGTGCCCGAAATTTTAAATTTGTGCCTCCTAAGGTTTCAGATGTATTTAAGAAAAAGAGATTCTGCAGTACGAACGTTCGCCCAGCAAAAAAAAATTAAATGTTGGGTTTAGCTGGATATGAAATATGCAAAAAGATAGCTTATATCTATCTTATATTATATCTATTACTTATATAAAATCGAAAGGTCACTCATCAAGGAATCTCAGAAACTACAAACGCTAGGAATCTGAAATTTTGCATGGAGGTCCCATTTACCACTTAGGCGCTCGCTAAGATGGGGTTTTGCGAAATTCAACCCCTAAGAGGGTGAAACAAGGGATGAACGGTTGTATGAAAATTAGTAATTTTCAAAGTTATCAAATTTTGTCTCTTGCCACTTGACACGAAGAAATTAAATGTTTGTTTCATCTAGGCTACTAATATATTGAATCCTTAAGAGGCACGCACACATTTGAGTTTCAGGGCACATTAATACTCGTATATAAGCTATCTTTTTGCATATGTCATATCTAGCTAAACTCAACATTAAAAAAAATGTTGCTGGGCGAACGTTCGTGCAGCAGAATCTCTTTTTCTTAAATAAATCTGAAACCTTAGGGGGCACAAATTTAAAAGGTGTTGCGCGAGCGCTCAGCCGTGCGTCCGACAACCGACTGGCACTTGTTCCCTGGGAGGAACGGTCTAGCTGTAGGCTAAAACCGCGCGACCTTGAGCGAGTGAGGATGCACTGGTTTGGGGTCAAATGGTGTTGCGTGTGAATTGTCCACCAATATTTATTTATTTTATTATTTACCAACGTGACGCTTAAGCTCAATTTACAACCCACGAAAAATCTGTGCGTGGTGCGCCAAATTAAGTTTTCACTTCAAAAAGATATTTATGATGTCATGGGACACCAGTAGGTATACTAGTATAGTCAGCCTGCATCCGTTTAAGGGCATGTTCTGTATATTTAAACAAACAACTTTTGTTCTACAATTTTCGTTAAAACTTAATAGATAACCCAAAAAAAAAATTGCATTTGTTGCCGTTTTTTGTACTGTTTAGCGACTTTTTAGTGTTTATTCACTTCGGTACATCATTTTTTGCGCGTTAAAGAGCGTACGCGCTCTCGTTACGAAGAGTTCGAAACTTTTAGACCGTGCAAATGCACTTTTTATTTATTTTGTAAAAGAAAAAAAAACTTTTTTTTTAAACTGTAGAACAAAAGTTGACGTATTGAATGTACCTAACATCCCCTTAAAAGGATGCAGGCTGATTACCAATAACCCTGTATATATAGAATCTGAATCACGGAAACAGCTCGAACGAAAATGAAATTATGTATGCAGGGGGTTTCGGGGACGATAAATCGATCTAGTTAGATTCCATAATAAAAAATAGCATTTTGTGATTTTTTTCAGGCAATTAAAAACTCCTACAATGTCATTTGAATACGATAGCATATTTCGTCACCAAACACATCGGCCGCTTAGCTCAGGCGGTAGGGGGCTGCCCTCGGTTTCGGGGGATCCCGATTCGCGCCTGATGGTTACTTTCTCGTTTTTTTTAATGTAAAATTTTTATTTTTTTCTGAGCAACTCAAGTATAATAAAGTAAATTATTTTCTGAATAACACATAGGTTACTTTACGTTTCGAAAAAATGTGGGTTTTCTTAGGAAATAGTTATTTTTTCTTTACTAATATTATAAAGCTGACATATATTATATTTAAAGTATTTAAAACTATATAAGAAACCTTAATATTGTATTGTTTTATACTATGTACTTAGTGATATTTCATCAGAACGTAATTTGTATCATCTACCTAAATATAATTAAAAAAAAAAAAACAAGTAAAGCTCAACCCGGTAGTACTTATATTTAAGTGGGTATATAAAAAATAAAACACATAGTTAAAAATACATTTTTTAATAAATATATCCTTGATGGGATTAATAGTAAGTACAAGACAGTTAAAATATATTTACATGTAAATATTACACATTAACCTTCACATTCCAAAATACTCTTCTTCACCGCAATTGTCTCAATTTTTATTACAAAATAGGCTTACTTCAGACCCTACCTGATTATACACGGTATAATAATAGACAAGGCAATAACACACTTGCTCGTAAGACCTAAGTTTTCAATTCAATAAAAAAATATCAAGTCAATTTCATCGCTTGCTCACAAAATAAAATAAAAGTTTTCAATTCATTAACATAAGTACATTTGTAGTTGAAAAAATATGACATACCTATAATAGATCATTCGTTTTATTTGTATTTCTCAACAGAATACTCTTCCAACGAATCATAGGTACATTATAATAATAAGGCCAGTAAAAATAGAAGTTTTTTTTTTTGTCCAACTTTGCACTAAATTTCCGATCCAATTTAATTTTTTTATGGTTTAGGATCACTTACTGAGCATAAAATCACAAAATGCTGACAGATCAAGGTGGAATTTGAGACGCCATCTTGAAAAAATGTTATTGGCCGATATCTAGGAAACTATGAACTTTAGGGCAAAATTTCATATAGTTCATTATTGTGAAGAATAAAATTTCGCATCTTCCGTTTCCAGTAAACTTTTTTGTAACACTTACCGTTTACGATTTATGGCCCATTTAATGAACTAAATTAATCTAAGATTTTTAAGAGTATCAGCCGCGGCCGAAAAACCGGTTCATTAAATAATAGGCCATAAAACGTTAACGATAATTTATACAAAAAGTTTACTTGAACCAAAAGACGCGAAATTTTGGATTGCATTGGAGATTTAGTGCAAACTTAAAATTCTATTTTAACTGGCGTAATACTTAATATATCACCGTTATTTTGTAACCACCGTTAGATTACCTATCTAGCGAGCGTATAATCTGGCGAAATATTGTGAACCGACACAATACACAATTTAACGCATTATTTTTCATTTGATTGTAACCTATCGAAGTGAAACCGTGAGATCACAATCCGTCGCGCGATTGGTTGGCCCTCGGTCGCGACTGTAGGGTTAGGTTTGTTTATAATGTTACGTCGTTAAATTGACTGATTTGGATGATCTAATACCCACTCTGTCCTTT
The DNA here is from genome assembly GCA_963693475.1 of Ectropis crepuscularia. NCBI lineage: Eukaryota > Metazoa > Arthropoda > Insecta > Lepidoptera > Geometridae > Ectropis > Ectropis crepuscularia. The sequence goes on along the minus strand of OY856365.1, from coordinate 1,707,442 downwards.
TTTCTATCGGAATGCTCGTAGCTCGAAAAAGCGACATCGTTTCATGGATGATGTTCCAAAGAAACGAACGAAGAGATTTGACATTACTTTTGTTCTAGGTAAACACGCTTCATCGTAGACCGCATCGTCGCTTAACATCAGGCGAGATGGCGGTCAAGTGTAAACCTATAAAAGTTTTAAAAAAAATTGTAACCTGTCGGTATTTACAATTTTACGGTGACATTTACATTAATTGTAAATGTATAATTATAATGGCGGCTTTTTTAAACTTGAACTATGAACTAATCTCTAGTCGTCAAATTAGGCCAGCTTGACCATACTGGTTTCTTCCCAAAGGTTCTAATATATAGACAATAATATGTAATTCATTCGCAGTTATATTATGCGTTTTTTTAAACAGTCCTGCACTAATGAACTTCTTACGTCAACATATAAATGGTTATAGATATGAGAGACTAACTGTTATTATATCAGCTATCTGGCCGCCATAGCACAAGCTTTGCTTAGTTTGGGGGTCAGATAGTGTGTGAATTATCGATCAATATATTGCTATTGTCGGAATTAGGCTATACAGGGTTATTGGTAATGAGTATAAGTACAGTCTATAAAAAATCGTATTTTTTTTTAACATACAAAATAAAAAAAGTGTATTTGCCCGGTCTAAAACTCTTCGTAACAAGAGCTCGCGCGCTTTTTAACGCTTGATTAAATGTTGTGCCGAAGTGAATAAACACTAAACAGCCGCTACTAAACACTACTAGAAATGACAAAATACACTTTTTTGGGATAAGTTTTAACAGGTGTAGAACAAAAGTGGTCTGTTTAAAAATTTAAATGGATGCACGCTGATCACCAGCAACCCTGTATATTTAAACTACAAATCGGTATTTTACAATATTTTAAAAAGAGTTTAAATTATTGTTTATTACTTAATATACACACTACATGAATATTTACGGGAGGTCTACTGTATTGACATCATAAAAATAAATGTTTTAAGCACAACATCAAAAAATCCTACCAAAAACGCTGTTTTTATAATTGCTGGTCACGTTACGACGCCCATGACGTCTCACGGTAGTAAACAAAGCATTATTCTTAGAAAAATCGTTCAGTTGAACCAGTCAATAAAGATACTAGCGAGTGACGTCATCAGTGTACAGTGTTGTCAATCAATATAAGTGCGTATACGTCGGAGATAAAAGACTATTTCATATTCTCTTTAGCATAAAATACACACAATATACCTATTATAAAATAGAGTAAAATATGTATTAATTTTCCATCTGGTGGGACGATCATAATTTTTTATGGTACATACATTTCAATATCGTTAGCTATATTCCTTTCGAGTAAATGCTTGAAATACGAGAGTAAAACTTAAAATTAGTCTAAAACAGCTCTATTTATTTGACTATTTTCATATTAATAGCCTCCACAGACGTCCGAATATTGTCCGTGAAGAACCACGAACCGATCGGTGCGGCATTCCCGACACAACCAACGGTTCAGTCATGCCTGTACTCTCAGAGCGTCAACACGTCTTGCATCATACCGCTTATTTCACTATTACTCGATAAATCGCTTTATTTTTAGTAAAAAGGTTGCTAAAAATAAAACCATTGCATTTGTGGATGTGTCGTAGGAAGATATTATAAACTACGTATTTGTACAATTTTAGGGATCTCGCAAAAATACGTATAGATATTGGCTATGACATTACTCAATATTACGGAACAAATTATTGAGAAATGTCATAGCGATTGTCCTATTATCCGTGTACATATTCGCAAAATTGGCAAAATTCTTAGGATTTTCGCGAAAATATCAAATTATCACATGACATTTATAACTACCGCCTTATGTCACCGACACTTTTCCGAAATTAATATTTTAAGAAAAAAAAACATTAATGAAAAAAAACATCTCAACAAATTTCAAACTTATTTCATTTTCGTAAACGCTGTGATGTAAACGTGACGTGTTGCTTGCGCGGCGGTCTAATGACGACTGAACCGATAATAAATACAATCGGTGCGGTTCGCTGTTCACATGATCGAATGTGGTCCGTTTTGCTACTGCAGTACGACCAACTTACCTGTAGAACGTAGTGAGAGCGCCACGATCGAAAAGTGTTGCCTATTATAAAATTAATTACCACCTATTACATTTAATAACCTTATTTTGCATGACATGGAAATAGTAAATTAATTATGAGTAATAATAATTATCAATTCTATACAAGTATCTTTTTTAAGCTTATTGTATAACTTCTCTGGTCAGGAAACCGGTATTACAGATTCTATGACATACATGACATAACAGGTATGGTCCCTGCGATACAAGTTTCACCGAGTGCCCCCTGCACTCGTTAGTGATTAATTAACCTAGATGTAACTTTTACGGCAAATAAAACATTTTGTATAGCATTTGTAATTAGACAAGTATGTACTGTATTTTTTATATGGATGGTTGAGGTAAGGAGTGTCTGTGAAAAAGTGTCCATCCAAATGCACTCAAATTAAGGTGGCGCCATGTTATCCTCAAGGTAAATTTTAAAGGAAACCAATAAACGTCACAGTTCACGAAATAAAATCACTCTAGCTACACGTTTTCTCATAATAATTATTTAAGGTTATATTCGCTACATTATTTTGTACTACGCAAGTAGTTTAGTTTTATAAGTAAATATTTATTTAGTCGACAATATTTTTTTTAAACTCGGCATAATTCAATTCGTATTCAATTGCTACATTCACACCCTTTGTCTGCACCAGCACCATTATGGTAAATTTTCGAACTGTTACTTATACAAATAACAGATCAAAAATCTTCATCTGTATGACATCACACAGCTAACCATATTTTAAAATGTTCTACCTTATAAGATGACACTCCTCACCTCTACCCTGCATGACTATTATTTATTGGCACGACAACTTGAAGACACCTGTGCGAGTAAGCTTCATTCTGATTTGAGCATCAAAAACTCGAAACTTTTCGAGGCAGTTGAATCTTTGGCATCGCAACAGTTAAAACGGTGTCCGATGGCATACTGTAAGTCTCGTTATCTCTTTATTCTGGTTTAAGCATCAAAGATTCGAAGTTTCGAGTAATAATCGGCCGCCATTTTAGCTGTTGCGATGCCATATATTGAACTGCCTTACTACGCAGTTCCCAACAGTTGAAATAACTTGACCGATAACTTGAAAACACTTACTATTTAGCTTTATTCTGATTTCAGCATCAAAGACTCGAAACTAGGCAGTTGAATCTTGGGCATCGCAACATTTAAAATGGCGGCCGCTGGCATACTGTAAGTCTCGTGATTTGTTTCGTTATTTGTACACTCGCGGCGCATCGGGCGAGTAGTTCCGAAACGATCGCGCCGCCCGCGTGTAGTAACTGTCAGTCGTTGAGCGCCATCCAGCCGTCGTTCATCAGTATGATATCACACAGCCAGTCACTTTTTTTAAATGTTCTACCTTATAAGATGTTCTACTTTTTTTTTAATGTTCATCAGTATGATATCACACAGCTAGCCACTTTTAAAAAAAAATCTACCTTACACGACACTCCTTACCTCTACCCTGCATGACTATTATTTATTGGCACGACAACTTGAAGACACCTGTACGAGTAAGCTTTATTCTGATTTCAGCATCAAAGACTCGAAACTAGGCAGTTGAATCTTTGGCATCGCAACATTTAAAACGTCCGACGGCATACTGTAAGTCTCGTCATGTCTTACGTTGTTTGACTCCGCACACGCGTGCAGTTCAATCTTTGGCATCGCAACATTTAAAACGTTGGCCGACGGCATACTGTAAGTCTCGCTATTTCTTAAGTTGTTTAAATCTACGCACGAGGGCAGTTCAATCTTTGGCATCGCAAAATTTAAAATGGCGGCCGATGGCATACTGTAAGTCTCGTTATTTCTTACGTTGTTTGACTCCTCGCACGAGGGCAGTTCAATCTTTGACATCGCAAAATTTAAAATGGTGGCCGACGGCATACTGTAAGTCTCGCTATTTCTTACGTTGTTTGACTCCACGCACGAGGGCAGTTCAACCTTTGGCATGGCAACATTTAAAATGTTGTCCGATGGCATACTGTAAGTCTCGTTATTTCTTACATTGTTTGATTCTGCACACGCGTGCAGTTCAATCTTTGGCATCGCAACATTTAAAACGTTGGCCGATGGCATACTGTAAGTCTCGCTATTTCTTAAGTTGTTTGACTCTACGCACGAGGGCAGTTCAATCTTTGGCATTGCAAAATTTAAAATGGCGGCCGATGGCATACTGTAAGTCTCGTTATTTCTTACGTTGTTTGACTCCTCGCACGAGGGCAGTTCAATCTTTGACATCGCAAAATTTAAAATGGTGGCCGACGGCATACTGTAAGTCTCGCTATTTCTTACGTTGTTTGACTCCACGCACGAGGGCAGTTCAACCTTTGGCATGGCAACATTTAAAACGTTGTCCGATGGCATACTGTAAGTCTCGTTATTTCTTACATTGTTTGACTCCGCACACGCGTGCAGTTCAATCTTTGGCATCGCAACATTTAAAACGTTGGCTGATGGCATATTGTAAGTCTCGGTATTTCTTAAATTGTTTGACTCCCCACACACGGGCAGTTCAATCTTTGGCATCGCAAAATTTAAAATGGCGGCCGATGGCATACTGTAAGTGACGTTATTTCTTACATTGTTTGATTCCGCACACGCGTGCAGTTCAATCTTTGGCCTCGCAACATTTAAAACGTTGGCCGATGGCATACTGTAAGTGACGTTATTTCTTACATTGTTTGACTCCGTACACGAGGGCAGTTCAATCTTTGGCATCGCAACATTTAAAATGGCGGTCGCTGGCATACTGTAAGTGTCGTTATTAGTCTCCACACACGCGGCGCATTGGGCGAGTAGTTCGGCAACGAGCGCGCCGCTCGCGTGTAGCGGCTGTCAGTCGTTCAGCGCCATCCAGCCGTCGTTGCCGTCCGGGAGCTTCACTTGTATCAAACGTAATACGGACCCGTTCTCGTCCGTACCGTACTGTTGATAAGAAAAAATATGAAACGTTACAAATGTACATGAGGTGTAGATAGAAGTGAAAACTAATAACTCAGAATTTGATAGCTTACTTTGGAAACTACGCGGGAGAAACCGGAGGGCCGGTTTCTCCCGCGTAGTTTCCCGCGTGGCCATGACCATGGCCATATAGAAAGGCGTCAGCATTTAAAATAAAATAAACTCGGGACCATGGCCATTGGCCATCTAGAAATGCGTCAGCATTTCTCATTTTAAATGCTGACACATTTCTAGATGACCAATCGCCATGGTCCCGAGTTTACCCGAAGATTTCCTATCATTCCCAAGCGTGATGCTAAAATTCAATTCACAGCCCACGAAAACTCTGTATGTGACGCGCCAAAAGAAGTTTTCACTTCAATAAATAAACACTTAGATAATAGTGTAATGATAATATTTTTTTTTTTTTTAAATAAAGAGTGACGAGACGAGCAGGACATGTTTGTGCCTGATGGTAAGCAACACGCCTGCCACATAACAGCACAGTGACACGCAGCTATAGGAACATGAAGAGTCCAAATCATCACCTAGCACTGCACTGCGCTCGTCACTCAGAGATCTAAAATGTTATATCTCTAAGCCTTGTAATTTCTCTGGAAACATTGCCCTTCAAACCGGAACACAGTAATGTTTGCACATTACTGCTAGGCGGTAGAATAAATGGCAAAGGTGTGGTACTTCCCCAGACGGACTCTGCTAAGAGTCCTCCACTCCAAAGTAAGAGCACTCCAAATATGAATACAATAATATAAATATGAACTTACATGCACGGCGTCTTGTTGCACATCCGCCGCGTTGATTTCCTTCACGACCACGGTCTGCTCCGAGCCAGTGTCTAAATTACCTGAAAAACACCAGAAACATTATTATAATAACATTCCGACAGCTGCCAGAAAATTTTGGGCAGGTATTTGAGGTTCAATTTATAATATTAATAAGATGTAAACCAATAACAATAACACCAACAGGGTGTTTCATTGAATACTTTTTTTTAATTTAAATTTGTCACTCCACAGACTCCGGGGTCCATGACTTTTGTCATTTCAAATTTTATATAATTTTTACATATTTCAAGGATTAGCAGAAGAAGAAGAAAATAAGGGGGGAGTTGGGAACATTTTAAACCTAATACTAGTGCTCGTCTGTTGAGCCGATCACTACCGGTTGGGATTCCGCTAGTAATCGACTCCACATCGATTCTTTGCCTTGCCATCTGCCTAAGCCGCCTCCTCCCGGCCGAAAGCCTCCACTAGGGCTGCATTTCTGTCCCTGATGGCCATCTGTAGGTTGAACTCTCGGATGGTCTTCGGTGATGTAGCCAAAGCTCGCCGCACGAACCGACCGATGGCGTCGTCGGTGTCGTCAGCGTAGTATGTGAAGGATGATGATACCTATATGTAAACTATTTGCGTTCTATAGATGGTGTATGTCTCACCAGTGTCGATGAAGCTGACTTCCGGCAGTATCCGCGCCTCCTGCCGCGGGAGGATGGCCGGCGGTCTGTCCAGGGATTCCACTTTACCCGATGTACGTAGCACCTGGACATACAGACAAATATTATTGAAGTGAAAACTTCTTTAGGCGCGGCTAGACAGATTTTTCGTGGGGTGTAAATTGGATTCTAGCGTCACGCTCGGGTATGATAAGAAATCTTCGGGTAAACTCGGGACCTTGGCGATTGGACATCTAGAAATCCGTCAGCCAATGGGAAATGCTGACGCATTTCTAGATGGCCATGCCATGATGGCGAGGCCACGCCCTCTTGTTACACCCGTGTAGTTTCCAAGGTAAACTATTAAATTCTGAGTTATAAGTTTTCACTTCTGTCGGCAGTTCCTATGACTGCCAATTTTTTTTAGACATCTAGAGACAAGGTAAAGTAAGTCAATTTTATTAGAGTATACTGGCGAGTATATGAAAACTAGCCAAGTCAAATGTTAGTCTTCAATATATCCAACAACTTTTTGCGTAGGTAGATAAGTACACACTAAATTTTTTAAAGTTTTCATACTCACAGCCTCGATTTTATCACTATGTACCTCGGCCCGCTTGTCCACATCCACTAGAGTCGTTACTCCCTGAAAAAATCATATTATTATATTATTATTATTATTCATCTTGACTGTACTTTAAACATCAGCCCTAGGTTTACGGCGCCAAAACTCTAGCAAATATTTAAGGAAAATTTAATCGATATAAAACTTTCGAAATCTTATATATAAAATTCTCGTGTCACAGTGTTTGTTTCCTTACTCCTCCGAAACGGCTTTACTGATTTTAACCAAATTTTATATGCATATTCTGTAGGTATGAGAATCGGCTACTAGCTATTTTTCATACCCCTAAGTGACAAGGGTTGTTCACTAAGGCAAAACAACGTTTGCGGGGTCAGCTAGTATGTATATAGATAGATAACTCTTTACTATGTGATAGCCTGGGGAAGTACCACGCCTTTGCCAGTTATTCTACCGCCAAGCAGTAATATGCAAGCATAACTGTGTTCCAATTTGGAGGGAAATGTTTCCAAAGAAATTACAGGGCATAGAAATATATATCATCTTATATCTCTGGGTTCCATTCAGTAATAATTCGGATTCTTCATGCGCCAATAGCTGCGTGTCACTGTGCTGTTACGGGCAGGCGTATTGCTTACCATCAGACGCATGTCCTGCTCGTCCCGTTACTGTGTATCATATAAAATATAACTTTTTAATTAAAATGCGTCGTATCAGTAGTAGTAGTAGTAGTACTTACATCAGTCTTGAGCACCCTCGTCACTCGAGGTTGGTTCACCACTATCGATTCAGCCAAGTGGCCCTGAAATAAAAACCATCATTATCAAACATTTACTTTTATGTAATTGTAATAATTGTATTTTTTCTTGATTGTATTTTGTGGTGTTATGTACCTGACACATTATGTACTGTAAGTGTGAAATGATAATACGAGAAAAAGGGTGTTAAAGTATATTACAATTATAATAGAAACGTTAATTTACGTATGTTTAGCGTCAATATAAGTGTGTGCAACGTCAACATAAGTGTGTGAAACGTCAATGTAAGTGTTTGCATCGTCAATATAAGTTTAGAACGGCAATATAAGTGATTGCAACGTCAATATAAGTGTGTACATTGTATAGCATCAATATAAGTATGTGTAGATGTGTACAACGCCAATATGAGTTTGGAGTGTCATTATAAGTGTGTATAACGTCAATGTGAGTTTTGAACGGTAATATAAGTGTGCACAACGTCGATAAAAGTGTATTCAACGTCAATATAATGGATTCACTTATATTGGAATTGGAATGTCAATATAAGTGTGTACAACGTCAATATAAGTGTTTGCATCGTCAATATAAGTTTAGAACGGCAATATAAGTGTTTGCAACGTCAATATAAGTATGTGCAACGTGAATATCAACGTTAATATAGGTGTATATGGTAGGTCCGGGATCTCGTGACTCACGGTCTGGTTCATGTGCGCGATGAGCAGTCGCTTGCGCATGTAGGAGTGTGGGAGTGTGACTCACGGTCTGGTTCATGTGCGCTAGAGCAGTCGCTTGCGCATGTAGGAGTGTGGGAGTGTGACTCACGGTCTGGTTCATGTGCGCTATGAGCAGTCTCTTGCGCATGTAGGAGTGTGGGAGTGTGACTCACGGTCTGGTTCATGTGCGCTATGAGCAGTCGCTTGCGCATGTAGGAGTGTGGGAGTGTGACTCACGGTCTGGTTCATGTGCGCTATGAGCAGTCTCTTGCGCATGTAGGAGTGTGGGAGTGTGACTCACGGTCTGGTTCATGTGCGCGATGAGCAGTCGCTTGCGCATGTAGGAGTGTGGGAGTGTGACTCACGGTCTGGTTCATGTGCGCTATGAGCAGTCGCTTGCGCATGTAGGAGTGTGGGAGTGTGACTCACGGTCTGGTTCATGTGCGCGATGAGCAGTCGCTTGCGCATGTAGGAGTGTGGGAGTGTGACTCACGGTCTGGTTCATGTGCGCTATGAGCAGTCGCTTGCGCATGTAGGAGTGTGGGAGTGACTCACGGTCTGGTTCATGTGCGCTATGAGCAGTCGCTTGCGCATGTAGGAGTGTGGGAGTGTGACTCACGGTCTGGTTCATGTGCGCTAGAGCAGTCGCTTGCGCATGTAGGAGTGTGGGAGTGTGACTCACGGTCTGGTTCATGTGCGCGATGAGCAGTCGCTTGCGCATGTAGGAGTGTGGGAGTGTGACTCACGGTCTGGTTCATGTGCGCTATGAGCAGTCGCTTGCGCATGTAGGAGTGTGGGAGTGTGACTCACGGTCTGGTTCATGTGCGCTATGAGCAGTCGCTTGCGCATGTAGGAGTGTGGGAGTGTGACTCACGGTCTGGTTCATGTGCGCGATGAGCAGTCGCTTGCGCATGTAGGAGTGTGGGAGTGTGACTCACGGTCTGGTTCATGTGCGCTAGAGCAGTCGCTTGCGCATGTAGGAGTGTGGGAGTGTGACTCACGGTCTGGTTCATGTGCGCGATGAGCAGTCGCTTGCGCATGTAGGAGTGTGGGAGTGTGACTCACGGTCTGGTTCATGTGCGCTAGAGCAGTCGCTTGCGCATGTAGGAGTGTGGGAGTGTGACTCACGGTCTGGTTCATGTGCGCGATGAGCAGTCGCTTGCGCATGTAGGAGTGTGGGAGTGTGACTCACGGTCTGGTTCATGTGCGCTATGAGCAGTCGCTTGCGCATGTAGGAGTGTGGGAGTGTGACTCACGGTCTGGTTCATGTGCGCTATGAGCAGTCGCTTGCGCATGTAGGAGTGTGGGAGTGTGACTCACGGTCTGGTTCATGTGCGCGATGAGCAGTCGCTTGCGCATGTAGGAGTGTGGGAGTGTGACTCACGGTCTGGTTCATGTGCGCGATGAGCAGTCGCTTGCGCATGTAGGAGTGTGGGAGTGTGACTCACGGTCTGGTTCATGTGCGCTAGAGCAGTCGCTTGCGCATGTAGGAGTGTGGGAGTGTGACTCACGGTCTGGTTCATGTGCGCGATGAGCAGTCGCTTGCGCATGTAGGAGTGTGGGAGTGTGACTCACGGTCTGGTTCATGTGCGCGATGAGCAGTCGCTTGCGCATGTAGGAGTGTGGGAGTGTGACTCACGGTCTGGTTCATGTGCGCGATGAGCAGTCGCTTGCGCATGTAGGAGTGTGGGAGTGTGACTCACGGTCTGGTTCATGTGCGCGATGAGCAGTCGCTTGCGCATGTAGGAGTGTGGGAGTGTGACTCACGGTCTGGTTCATGTGCGCGATGAGCAGTCGCTTGCGCATGTAGGAGTGTGGGAGTGTGACTCACGGTCTGGTTCATGTGCGCGATGAGCAGTCTCTTGCGCATGTAGGAGTGTGGGAGTGTGACTCACGGTCTGGTTCATGTGCGCGATGAGCAGTCGCTTGCGCATGTAGGAGTGTGGGAGTGTGACTCACGGTCTGGTTCATGTGCGCGATGAGCAGTCTCTTGCGCATGTAGGAGTGTGGGAGTGTGACTCACGGTCTGGTTCATGTGCGCGATGAGCAGTCTCTTGCGCATGTAGGAGTGTGGGAGTGTGACTCACGGTCTGGTTCATGTGCGCGATGAGCAGTCTCTTGCGCATGTAGGAGTGTGGGAGTGTGACTCACGGTCTGGTTCATGTGCGCGATGAGCAGTCGCTTGCGCATGTATGAGTGTCCGCACGCGAGACACTCGTACGGCTTCTTCTCGCTGTGCGTGAACCGGTGCATGTTGCGGTTGTCGCGCGAGTTGAACGACTTGCCGCAGATCTGCGCAAACGAAACGTGACGATTAATTTTTAACGTGAAAGCGACTCTAAAATTAGCTGTCATAGGGTATTCAAAAAACGAATTATGACAGACAGATCAGTGGTTTCTCAGAACAGTTATTGGTTAAGACTTTATTACCATCTCACCTGATGAATACATTTAATTTTAGGGACCCCTCAAATAGCTTTCCTTTGGATAAATAATATAAAATTATGAATAAAACTAAGTTTTATTGTTTTTTTTTTTATAAATATTTGTTTATAGATAAAATTACCTCAGACCTTGTTAAGTGACAATGCGGTCTATGATGTGACCTGCATACCTTAAAGAATTCAAATTGAATCTCGATTCGAAGGCATCAAGATTGCAAACATCGGGAAAATCGCACTCGGACAACTTGTTCTACAGCCTACACATTCATATCATACAAATTGAGTCTTGTGGAACGAATCATTTATTATGTTTTCCGAATAATTAATAAAATGTATCCACTGTAGTAACTCCAACTCCAATAATAATTAGAACTTAAATACTGTCAATCTATGTCGCCTACGAACTAGAAACCGTCATCTCTCTCTACTAATGCTCTGGGTTCCTAGGATTACGTTGCCGTCACATATAGCGGACGTAATATTACGGACGTAAAAAAACGGCCGTCTTTACGGTGACGACATGTGGAAAGTTCCACTGCCGCTACATTACGTAGTCAGCTAGCAACATCAACTAGCAGGAGAGAAAAAGAAGGACCTTGATTTAATCAAGTATGGTATAATATAGCTTTAATCAGTTACTTGGAGGATGAACTATTATAAGAGGAAAATAATCGTAGGGTAGAAGATAATTTATTCAAACCGAGTGGTATAGAAGGCGCATTAGAAATTTTAGTACGTCGTCGCAGCTCCAGTTGGAATTAAAACCCATTCTGTACGTCGTACGGACGTCGGTCCAGTCAAAAAAACTCAAAATATATCGATATGGGTTCACCGCTATAATCTTACGTTCGAAAAAAAACGTTCACGAACTATTCAACAACGTCAAGACGGCCGTCTTTCAAATAGCGTCACCGCTTCTTTACGTTACGTTGTTAATCACCGTCCTCTAACAAACCGCGCCATAGTGTTAACATAGACAACGTTCTCGTGACGTCATTCACCGCTACACTACGTCCGCTATGTGACGGCAACGTAATCCTAGGAAACCAGAGCATTAGTCTGTGATCTCGATATCGTTAACGAACGCGGATAGCTCTTCCTGCGACCTTGCTTAACTGATGAAACAAAAACATTAATGCACAAGAAATCAGTAACCAAATCAAAATATAAATTCCGTCCTCCTGAAGAAAATCAAGTTAAATATGTCCAGTCTCGTAATCGCTCTTTGATTTTCTTTGTCTGTATTTCTGTTTTTTTTTTAATATATCTAAAAACTATGCAACGATGTCGTATCTCGAAAAAGCGATCTCGCCGACGCCGACGTACGGTCGAGCCCCAGCCACAGATCAGAAAATAGTTACTTCGTAACAGATGCATCACTGCCATACAAAAGTGCAAATACCTACACGATAATAACCTAAACTGTCGTATACTACTTACCTACTATTACTTGCAAGCAAAAATACACCTTAACACACCCACGTAGAGTTGTAAATACCGTGACTTGTCGTCTGCTTACGTCACTGACCAAACGTGCTAGGGTTGTAAGAAATGGTGGAAAGTGGTAGTAGTGGTAGGACTCTTGGCAGAGTCCGCCTGGGGAAGGACCACACCTTTGCCAGTTATTTTACCGCGAAGCAGTAATGTGCAAACATTACTGTGTTTTTTTAAACAAAGAGTGACGAGACGAGCAGGACATGTGCCTGATCGTAAGCAACATGCCTGCCATATGCACAGTGACACGCAGCTATTGGAACATGAAGAGTCCAAATCATTACCTAGCATTGCACTGTGCTCGTCACTCAGAGGTCTAAGATGTTATATCTCTAAGCCCTCTAATTTCACTTCAAACATTGCTCTTCAAATCGGAACACATTAATGTTTGCACATTACTGCTTGGCGGTAGAAGAACTGACAAAGGTGTGATACTTCCCCAGGCGGACTCTGCTAAGAGTCCTACCACTACAGTATTCCATTAGACAAGCCCATTCATTTGATATAGAGGTAGGTTGTGAAGAAATATTTTGTCCTCCGTTTTGTGGAGGGGGCCATTTTGAATCTATATTAACCAAACATAGCTACCACCGCACAAAAATAAACCTTTTTAAAAAAATCGACGTCAAACTTATAACACCCTTTTTTGGTTGGGGGTTAAAAAATGATTCACAATTAGCTGAGCTATCACGAAACATACTTACATCCAATAAGAATTAAGGCCAGAACCACCTCCTTCTTTGAATCCGGTTAAAAATTCTGTCGGTTTTTTAGGTAGGTGCTATGTTTTATAGTCAATTAATACTGGAGTATATTTTAGTTCTACAATGTAGGTAGTTGTAAGTTGTTTTCATACCGTCGAATAAATGAACAAATTAGTATCATTAAGTATGTACATGAATATTCAAAAAAGTATGTCGTCATAAATTATATTAAACTTAATGAGACATAATAAAGATGGGATAAAAAGGTATTTTAGACAAAATAATTTGTATGCATAATCTCTACTGTATCTATTCTAAACAGATATTATACAATACACATATTACACACTACTGTTTCTTTATTCTGTGCGATTGAAAACTACCAAAATTTGGCTCAAAAATAAATATTAACAAAAAAAACAATTCCCTTGCTTCCTGTTTCGGCAATTTGAAATAAGATAAATTACTACTACATTTTAGTTGCTTGCTATTGCAGCCATTCACAATATTACAATAATGCCGCGACATTATTTATGCGCGCACTCGGTGTTCGTTCGCACGTCAACTCGGGCAACCGGCCGGCGGCCTTGTGATTTTAGTACACTCGGGAGGACCCGAACGAGTAGGTATAAAGCTCGCGCCGTTTAGCCAGTGATGAGGGTGTGCCCCAGCGATTGTAAATTAGCAAGTTAAGCTCTAAAAATATGTACCTACTATTTATTTAAAACAATAAATAAATAAAATATTCTTTAACATTATTCATAGACCTGAATATACTTTATTTCTTGCAAAAAAAGTTAGCAACCCTAGGCAGACCTCGCACTTGAGCGGTCGCTCCGCCCTTGTAGGTGGTAATTAAATAAAAACAATACTTTTCGAAATCCATACGAGATTCTGAAAATGCCGAGATCTCGTCTCGAGATTGAGATAAGACATACCTATATACCAGTTACACTACATTCCCACTCAGAAACCCCCAGCTAATACTGGAACACCCACTCTGGCATCACATTCTTAATTCGCAGACGTACCTGGGCATTTTCACAAAAATGTCTGTTCTCTCTTGGCACTTGTCACTTTTCGGAACATTCCATTTTGTGACTGTGACCAGAAGAGAGTGACCAGATCTTATACCAATTTTGTTTTACCAATTTCCCACTCAGAAACCCCAAGCTAGTTACGGAACACCCACTCTGGCATCGCATTCTTACCTCGCAGACGTACGGCCGCGCGCCGCTGTGTATCTTGAGATGCTTCTTGTAATGCTCGGGATAGACGAACGAGGCCAGGCAGACCTCGCACTTGAGCGGTCGCTCGCCCGTGTGGGTCGCCTTTATGTGGTACTGTAGCAATCTGCATAAAGACAATGTTGCTAAAACATTTTTAGATATATGCTATTGCATTGCTAAAATATTTTTAGTCTATTGTATGCCATAGAGATCACTTATAGCCATAAGTGATCTCTATGGCATACAATAGACTAAAAACTCCCGCAGTTTAGAGGTACAAGTTTGCGCTTAGACCGCGACAGGAGACCGAGACCGGAGACCGCGACAGGCACTTGACACTATGGAATTGTACAATACAATATAAAAACACTTTATTATACCACAAAACAAAAAAAAAAAAAAACAGTGTAAAAAACTTAACATTTTGGGCACAAAAGGCGATCTCTTCCAGATCCATGTACGGGCGCTAGTTCGTGCCGAGACCGCGACACGTGTGTGTCTCGGTCTCCTGTCGCGGTCGCGGCGCGAACTGGCGCCCATACAATTCCGGGCGAACCTGTACCTTTACTCGGCTTTTGTTTTTAAAATTATATATTGTATGCTTCCCATACAGATCAAATATTTGTCTGATTACGTAAATACAAATAGTCTAAGTTCTTTATTCATAAATGTACAATTTACACGTCAATTGCAAAAAACTAAAAATACAAAGTTTTTTTTTTAAAGTTTAATCTGAAAATTCCATTTTACGATAATAATTATCGTACAGATATTGTCAAACATAATATATTTATTACAATAATTATTGTAAAGAACAATGCCAATTTTTTACTATTTTATTACTATTTTATTGTGAGGTATAGTGAGGTAGGACCGCATTTTTTTTTTTTTTTTATGTGTGTTCGCGGATAACTTCGTTGTTTATGAACCGATTTGGATGATTCTTTTTTTGTTGGATAGGAGACATTCCAAGGGTGGTACCATGGTAAGGAAACCAGGATCTGATGATGAGATCATGCAGAAATTGAAGAGAACTTGTAAAAATTGTAGGTGCGACAAGCGCGACTGTTAATTTTTCCATTAAGTATTTACAAGCACTAAGTCGGTTCTTTATTTTGTTAAAATGATGTATATTTTGTATTTGATGTACCTCCTCCGCTTGAACCGCTTGGGGCAGTCCGGGCACTGGTGCCGCTTGTCGTTGAGGTGCGTGGCGCGCCGGTGCGAGTGCAGGTTGGAGCGCTGCGCGAACCGCGCGCCGCACTGCTCGCACTCGAACGGACGCTCGCCTTCACAAACAACCATACTGAGTTAACCTGCGAGTATGCTGAAACTATGATAAAAGTATGCTAAGTGTACGGTGAAAGTATGCTGCAGGTATGCTAAAAGTATGCCGAAAGTATGCTGAGAGTATGCTTTCAGGTATGCTCGACGGAGGTGCATGCTTTAAATTTTTGAAGTGAAAACTTCTTTTGGCTCACCACATTTGGTGAAAATATTACTGATGGTACTAGTATTGGTGGTAAGAACGGTAAAGTAGGTTGTTAGGGTGATAATATTACTGATGGTACTAATGTTGCTGGTGATGATGATGTTTGAGATGAAGATGACAATGGCGGTGGTAAGAGCGATCATGTTAGCAGTGAGGATGATAATATTGTTAGCAACAATAATTATGATAATGTGTATGGTATACTAGTAGTGAACGACTTGTCAAAGAACTAGCACGAGAACGTCGTATGAGCGATAATGTTTGTAGTGAGAGTGACAATATTAGTGGTAATAATGGTGATGATGATAATGACAATGTTGGTGGAGAGAGTGATATTAGTGGCGGTACTAATATTACTGATAACTATGACAATGCTGATAGTGATGATAATGTAGCAGACCTTGATAATGATTTAAGGCTGTGACTAACCGGTGTGCGTTCTCCGGTGGTTCATGAGCTCGGCGCGGCGAACGAACGACTTGTCACAGAACTAATACGAGAAGGTGGTAAGAGCGATAACTTTGGTATTGAGAGTGGCAATATTCGTGGTAATGGTATTAATGTTGCTGGTGATGATGATAACGTTTGAAATGAAGCTGACAATGTTGGTGGAGAGATTGTTAATGATGGTAGTGAGGGTGATAATAATATTAGTGACGGTGCTAATGTGAGTGGTGATAATGTAACTGATAATTATGACAATGCTGGTAGTGATGATTGTTAGAATATGTGTTTTGGAACGCAACCAATTTTTAGTTTCTTAAGTTGCCACGGGTGGCTCTGCCCTCCCTTTCTCCTGTGATCATGTGCTTGACCGGTCTCGTAATAAACTATGAAAGTGTATTTAAATAATTATAGTCTTTTATTACAACATCCACGCAATTACAACAATGATAACGTAGTAGAGGTTGATACTATTTGTATAGTATTTATGCCAGAAACACCGACTTGGGGCCCATAGCAAGTCCAAACATTATTATTTTGCTTTTATACCGATTTTAATATTTACCCCCTAATTGCAAACAAGTTATCGAAAAGAAATCACTTACGTAGGGTTCCCGGCGTCGTCCAAAGCCCAGTTTGGTCGAGAGGAATAAGGAACGGGTTCAGAAAAGGGAATATGTGGACACCAAACCAGACAGTAGTTCCGTAGACTTCCCGTTCCAGAACGATCCTGCGTTGTAGAAGCGGCCAATCCAGCAGCCACTTCACAATTAATAGTCCAGCACTAATCCAGTAGTCACACTTAATGTTAATAACGTGTTCCCGCACAATATTAAACCTTTTATCCAGAAAAGCACCAGTTATAAAAACTAACAAAAAAACCAGTCATTGTCGTTCCCGCGACCAGAGACAACGTACCAGTGACAACCGGCTGTCAAAACATAGATCCGCTATATTTCGATGGCCGATATAATGTTGCCCGATTATACGGAACACTATTAATAATGATATAAGGCTGTGACTAACCGGTGTGCGTTCTCCGATGGTCCATCAGCTCCGCGCGGCGAGCGAACGACTTGTCGCAGAACTGGCACGAGAAGGGCCGCACGCCGGTGTGAACCACGCCGTGGATCTCCAGGTTGTGCTGTGTGGAGAACGCTTTATCTGGAAAACGAAATAAAAAACGATGAGGTATCATGGAGAACGCCAGGTTGAGGAATGAAGTTCTTTCGGATTATATAAAATATGTAGAAGCAACACAATTTGCAAACAAAAATATATCTCTAATCTTGCTTATTTTATTATTTATGGTACGATCATCTGAAAAATAAAGTTGGCGACACTAAAAAATTCTATGTACATTGTATTTTTTATTTATTTAAATATCTACTCCACAGACTCCGGGGTCCGTGATCTTTGTCAATACAATCTCTTTTTTACAGATTTCTTGGAGTAGGAGAAGAAAAGGAAAATAGGGGGGGAATTGGGCACATTTCAAACTTAATTCTAGAGCTCGTCTGTAGAGCCGATCACTATCGGTTGGGATTCTACCGCTAGTAATCGACTCCACATTGAGTCTTTGCCTTGCCATTTGCCTAAGCCGCCTCCTCCCGGCCCAGAGCCTCCACTACGGCTGCATTTCTGTCCCTGATGTACTGAATAAAATATTATGTACATTGTACATAATATTTTATTCATAAATGTCCCGAATATGGTCTATGAGTATGAATGTTTTCAAAACTTTTGTCTTAAAACAGCACCACAAAAAAAACAGCAAATTATAAAAAAGAATTAATACTTAGTTACATGAATGTATAAGTAAAAATATATCCAAAATGATTAGTTATATCAAGAGCAACAAATCATTATTCAGTTGTGTTATTGAGAAAGAACATCAGATGTTCTTTCTCTCGTTACGTCCTGAACAGAAATTCTCAGTTCGGTAACTAGCAAATACTCACTGCAAAACTTGCAGATAAACTCCTTGAGGCCGGAGTGAGTCTTCTCGTGCTGTTTGAGGTTCTGCGACGAGAGGAAACTCTTGCTGCACTGCTCGCACTGGAACGGACGCGGGCGAGCCTGCAATACGACATACATTATTTATTTGCTATTTTTTAAATCTAAAAAGTTAAAAACTGCATTTTATTACATTTTTGTCTATTGATGTCGAGTCAAAGTCAAAATTGATATAACTGACCTGATGTATTTTGAGAAGATGCCATTTAAAACGCATTTTTTTTCCTAATTTAGTTTGTCATAATGAATGTAGTATAATATTGTATAGAGTCATAATGTAACTTTTGCATAAACGTTTTTTTGGCGCAATGGCGTAAATGTGTTTTAAGCATAACAATCTATTGTACTACATTCAATTCGTCTATTGATGAGAGGCATAATGGTCTTTAGGCATTTTTTATTTATTTGTTGTGCTATTTTGCTACTAAATAAAGACCCAGATCCGACACGGAGCATCCCGACTCCACCTAGTCTTGTCGCTACTACTCCTAGAGTGTAGAAGCCTAAGGAGCGAGCCATGCGAGGCCAAGCGTAGCGAAGGGGGGAGGTGGCGAGCGAAGCAAGCCGGCTATATCTTGAGATATAACAGTCCATGTATATACCTGGTGTATCTTGAGGTAAATGTCCTGGTGTATCTTGAGATAAATGTCCTGGTGTATCTTGAGATAACTGACCTGATGTATCTTGAGATAAATGTCCTGGTGTATCTTGAGATAAATGTCCTGGTGTATCTTGAGATAACTGACCTGATGTATCTTGAGATAAATGTCCTGGTGTATCTTGAGATAAATGTCCTGGTGTATCTTGAGATAACTGACCTGATGTATCTTGAGATAAATGTCTTGGTGTATCTTGAGATAAATGTCCTGGTGTATCTTGAGATAACTGACCTGGTGTATCTTGAGATGCGCGCGCAACGAGTACTTGCTCGCGAACGCCTTCTCGCACTCGTCGCAGGTGTAGGGCCGCGCGCCGGTGTGCGTGTTCATGTGCTCGTGTAACAGCGTGCGCGACGTGTAGAACTTGTTACACAGCGAACATTCGTGGATGCGACGCTGGGTCGACGATTTGGTGAGCGGTTTGCGGGAATGTTCCGCTAGAAATAGATAAGATTTTATTTTATAGCCCTCAGGGGGAACACGTACATATACAAATGGGAAAGAATTTTTGAAATCGGCCCTAAGTTTAGTAGGCATAATGTAGGCAAAATTTAGTAGGCATAATGTAGGCAAAATTTAGTAGGCATAATGTAGGCAAAATTTAGCAGGCATAATGTAGGCAAAATTTATTATACATCTATATGTATAGTAGGCAAAATTTTGTAATAATGTAGGCTAAGTTTAGTAGACATAAGTCACCATCAAAAACATTGAAAAGTAGTAACAAAGTCCTCACCTAAATGCGTAGTGTAGTCCGTTCGTTTCCTCATGCCCTTGCCGCAGAACTGGCAGAGGTATATCTTGGCGTCATGGTCAGTCTTCAAGTGGAGCATCATAGCGTTGGCGTCACGCAATTTGTTTTTTTCTGTAAACAAAACATTCATCATCATCATCAGCCGCAAGACGTCCACTGCTGAACATGGCCTCCCCCCTAGATTACCACAACGAACGGTCCTGCGCAACCTGCAACCAGCGGTTTCAACAAAAACATTAATTAATACTATTTATTTCAGCTAATTAATACTGTTTATTTAGAGATAGGACAGATTTATTATCATTTATTATAATATATTTATTGTTTCCATAGAAATTACAGTACCTCTTCTAATCCATTAGATTTTTCGTAGGCTGTGAATTGATTTCATTCGTCACGCTCGGGTATGATAAGAAAGCTTCGGGTAAACTCGGGACCATGGCTATTGGCCATCTAGAAATACGTCAGCCAATGGGAAATGCTGAAAGGGCGTGGACAGGGCATCATGGCATGGCCATCTAGAAACGCATCAGCCAATGGGAAATGCTGACGTATTTCTAGATGGCCATGCCATGATGCCCAGGCTACGCCCTCCGGTTACACCCGCGTAGTTTCCAAAGTAAGCTATCAAATTCTGAGTTATAAGTTTTCACTTCTATCGGCAGTTCCTATGACTGACAATTTTTTTTTCTGTGTTTTTCTTTGTAATTTAAATGCAATAAAGAGTTTATCTTATTATATAAAAAGCAGTTACGGCTGGTCTAGTCGGGAGAACGGCGGCTGCCGGTCCGGAGACCCCGGGTTCGAACCCCACACGTCTTTTCGAAGTCATGTGGGTAATGCCGCTAACTTAAAAACGGTGAAGGAAAACATCGTGAGGAAACCGACATGTATAGAAACCGACCTAGAATCTTTCGAAGTCATGTGTCATCCGCCAACCCGCACTGGGCCAGCGTGGTGGATTATGGCCTTAACTCTCTCCTTGCGAGAGAAGGCCCGGAGTCCCAGCATTGGGAACATTTAGGGCTGTTGATGATGATGACATGGTCTACCTCTCAGGTCAAAATATAACTTGTTCCTTCAAACACCGCCGGCGGGCAGATAAACTTTTTATGGCAAGTCAATTGCTTTTCAAGCTGTCCAGTTGTGGAACGCCTTGCCCGTCAACATTAGGCAAGCTCCTTCTCTTGCTGTTTTTAAGAACCAAGTCAAAGAATTCTACTTGTTGCAGTCATCAGCTAGTTAAGTCATTATTCTCCTTGAAATCGTAATAATATTGTAATCTATATATCAAATATTTTCGTTCGTTGAACCTGTTATTATTAATTATCTATTAGTCAATTACTATAAAAATTATTTGTGTATTAGGACGTAAAATTGATATATTTATTTAAAATTAATTGCTAGTTATTAATCTGTGTCCTAGTCTTCCATTATTAGTTTCTTTTTTACCATCCTACGGTCGACTGGAAGAAATCTCTCTCATCGATAAGGTCGCCAATTGTACTTTATTTTTTCTGTGTTACTACTACTTACTATATATACTATATATACTACTACTACATACTTTGTTTTTTCTTTGTAATTTAAGTGCAATAAAGAGTTTATCTATCTATAAATTTACATAGGTCTCCTGGTGGTTCATTTGACCAGTACATTTAGTTCACGGACCTGTAAGTCAGCCATATTACCTGTGACGTCGTGTCGCTGGCACAGGTTGCACGAGAACTGGTTCCCGTGCCGCGTGAGCAGGCTGGACACGTCGTGATTGGAATCGTGGCTCTGGACAGATTGGACGCGGTACATCTCGCCTGATTCCACTTTTATGAATGCTCCACCTGAAAAAAAAAACGCTTATTTGCACATTTTGGTATGTACAGGCGTTAAGATACAGAAATAAAACCGGCCAAGTGCGAGTGGGATTCCCACACGAAGGGTTCCGTACCATTAGCAAATAAACGGCGAAAACCTCTTTGGCTTCATCCGGAATTCCTTTTACATCGCAATTTCTGCAGACAGGCAAAAAGTTTCTTTGAAATTTTGCCTCATGATTCTGACGATGAATTCGATATCGCGTTTTATTTTTACTAGTGGCGCCAACTAGTTTGCTTGACACGGACTAATCGAGCAAGAAACGGTA
The DNA here is from genome assembly GCA_963693475.1 of Ectropis crepuscularia. Taxonomy (NCBI): domain Eukaryota; kingdom Metazoa; phylum Arthropoda; class Insecta; order Lepidoptera; family Geometridae; genus Ectropis; species Ectropis crepuscularia. The sequence goes on along the minus strand of OY856365.1, from coordinate 1,685,488 downwards.
AAAAAACAAGTTTGTTGTATGGGAGCCCCCGTTAAATGTTTATTTTATTTTTAGTATTTGTTGTTATAGCGGCAATAGAATTACATCATCTGTAGAAATTTCAACTGTCTAGCTATCACCGTTCTTGAGATACAGCCTGGTGACAGACGGATGGACGAACGGACGGACGGACGGACGGACGGACAGCCAAGTCTCAGTAATAGGGTTCCGTTTTTACCCTTTGGGTACGGAACCCTAAAAAGAGCTCCATATTCTGCCTTTCGGCATGCAAAACACTACTACGTACATTTGAGAATACATAAAACACTTGAAAATTATTGAATTACATATGAAATTGGTGTTCTGTTGTACTGGCCAACTTTGATCTCAATTATCTCCTCTTTGGTTAGGAATTCCAATTTAAAATTTATACAGTTATTTACTTTTTTGAAAACCACAAACATATAATAGTTTAAAAAAAAGCAAATGAATGTCCAACCTTGTTCTTGTGCAGCCGCTATGATGGCATTCGCAGTCTCTTCGTCGCCGGATACTTGAAGCTCTATCTGAGACTCTTCATTGGAATCTGAAAATAACGATATTTTGAAATGCTTTACTTTTTATAGTCCAAGGATCCCCGATACAATTTTTCCAGTTGATTACTATCAAGCAAATATTGCGTAAATAGCTTCATTTTGATGAGACGCTCAACAATTTCCTGTAAGAAATACGATTGTGGTAGCTAACAGAGATATAGCTACGATAAAATATTTCTCAGCATAGGACCGGGATAATGTATTATATTATATTATACTAGCGGCCCGTTCCAGCTTCGCTCGGATAATAACCTAGATACCTACTGCAGCGCCATCTGCCGGGCTGATTTGTGAAATTGTGAATCTAAACCATGGAGGGCCCTACCCAAACGCTTACAGAAAAATTCATTCAAATCGGTTCAGCTGTTTAGGAGGAGTTTACTAACAACGAAAAATGGTGAGCGTCAGAACCGCTGGACCAGGTCTGATTTTTAGGGTTCCGTAAAACGTAAAAACGGAACCCTTATAGATTCGTCATGTCTGTCTGTCTGTCTGTCTGTCTGTCTGTCTGTCTGTCTGTCTGTCTGTCCGTCCGTATGTCACAGCCACTTATTGCCGAAACTATGAGAACTACACTGTTGAAACTTCGTAAGTAGATGTATTCTGTAAACCGCATTAAGATTTGAACAAAAAAAATTTAAAAAAAGATAAATTAGGGTTGCCCCCCATACTGAGAACTGAAACTCAAAAAAATTTTTTTCATCAAACCTACACGTGTGGGGTGTCTATCGATAGGTCTTTAAAAATGATGTTGAGGTTTCTAAAATCATTTTCGTCTACACTGAATAACTTGCGCGAGAGACACTTCCAAAGTGGTAAAATGTGTGTCCCCCCCCCCTCTAACTTCTAAAGTAAGAGAATGAAAAATCTAAAAAAAATATATGATATACATTACCATATAAACTACCAACGAAAATTAGTTTGAACTCGATCTGATGAGTAGTTTTTTTTTAGTACGTCATAAATACACTATTATTGAAACTTCGATCAAAGTTACATCGAACTACAAGAACTATGTGTACTATGTATATTATGTTACTTGCTGCAACGGAACCCTTCATGGGTGAGTCCAACTCGCACTTGGCCACTTTATTTATGTTTGATAACCATCAAATTTTAGTACCTTTTTGGTACTATTTGGTACCTTAACTCAAATAATTAGTACCTCGATGATCAGTGAAAAAACATGAAAAGAAAGTGGGCAGCCATTCTGACGTCAGGTTGGCTGGACCACATCTATTTCACATAGTTAGAGACAAAATTACGGAATTATTTCTTTGCAATTATTTAGTACCTTTTTGGTACCTTACATTTTTATTTCATATTTAATTTTATAGTGTCCCTGGAAAAAAATATGGATGATTTTTATTTCAGCATATATACCGATTACATGTATTTAGTAAATATATACTTATTTGTACCCCATAAACCTAGCGGTAAGTTTCCCATATCTGCTAACATAAATTTCAGTTTTTTTTAGGTAAGTATTATACAGGGTGACTGATGGGATCGAACGATACGCTGTATCTCATAGAACAAAATTAACAACTTTTGTGCTATGACTTAGGTATATGAATCGTAGAAAAAACTTTTTTTTTTGCCCTCGATCAATATTTTTTATTCGAATTTTCAAAAGTCATGACACAAAAATGTTTGTTCGGTCGTCATCTACAGAACTAGCCCTTAAGGTATTGTATCTGTCTTGTAAACATATTTGTATACCTAGTTCATTACGAAAATCACAGAATAATTATTAAAAACAAAAAAAAACATATTTTGTGTAACATGCTCCCTCTGAGTAAGTAGCATTAGTGTTAAATTATAAGATCTTATTGTAATTACCCTTTTTCGCAAATAAAGACATTTATTATTATTATTATTTATTTACATATTTTTATGATTTTTAGTATTTTTCTTTATTATTAATTGAATGACAATATTATAATAAATCATCTGCTTATATTGTTAAGAAGATTTTAATGTATGCTATTTTTATCGAACTTTGCTGAAACACTAGAGATAATAATAATTTGTATTAGCAGCATACAATATAAACTCATGATAATTATGTATGACTCGATGGGACTAGATAAAAATATCAGGGTAAGAGTAAGCAAGGGTCGTTGGTGAGTTATAAGGAAGGATTATGTCCAGCCAGCAGTTAAGGACCGGTACATATTTCTTAAATTTCAACAATACCAAGTTAAAGGCTTTCAATTTATATCTGAGAGGTTACCCGTCGTAAAAAATCTTTCTACAGTTCACCCAGGTTTTTTTAGGAGGTGGACGGTAGGTAAGAACTGATATTGAAGTACTTAGGAGGTGGACGGTAGGTAAGAACTGATATTGAAGTACTTAGGTACTCGACTACATATAAATAGTAAACACACGCTTCCTAAGGATTTGTATGTGTTGTTTGTTATAACCATCGTTCGGATTGAGTTGTGATTTAATACTTACTTACCCTGTTTTTTTGTCCATAATATTTAAAGTTCATGTAATGTTGATTGTGGTAACCGACTTATACTTCGACAAACGTAATTCGTAAAACTGATATTTTTAAGTCTTGAAGTAATCTGGGTACTGATTCTAAACGCATCCGACACAAATTCAGAATGACATTCCTTGTCCCTCTCATTCTAAACGCGTAAGACAAAGACCGAGAGGTTTGAAGGCATGCCAAGATCAATCCTATTGGTTTCTGAATTGCTACGCTGGTGTTCATGTCATTTTTATGTACAAAATATTAATTCCACGATTAAAGTCAAAATAGGGTACCGGACTGGGTCAAAAATACACTATTCTAATTAGTCCGTCAGCTAGATCATGAAAAAATATGGGACACGTATTTTTTGTTTTTCAAAATATTAAAAGTCGACAAAGATATAAATTATAGAACATCAAACTTCGATAATGGGGGGTTGCGACGTCACTTTGAGTAAAAATCATAGGCACGAGTGACGTCACGCGAAACTTATCTGCGCTGTATCTTCGTCATTTTTTGTTTGTGAAACAAAAGATAAAATACGTGTACGTACAATATTTTTTAGCAATCTAACTGACGAACTAATTCGTTTTTTTGAGGATTGTACCCTTTTGTTATACTCGTGTATTACCGAATCTAGTTTACCCCATATCGGCCCTATAAAAACGATTGCTCACTGAGCCTCTTTCATTCCCTGCATAGCATTCAGACGTGCTGGTTCTCATTGAGACACTATGTGTCTTAGTTTTACTTGTAATCGAAGTACCATAATTGTTTTGGATAATCATGTTCAGTTTAGTAATGTATTTCAGTAGATTTGTGTGATCACTATTTTTTAAAAAGTTAACTAACTTAGGTTCGATATCACGTGAGTTTAAATTTTTATAACCGACCTTTATAATTATAATATACTGTAACACTTGACTAACAGTTCATTTGGAACCAAAAAAGTACACACGGAAAGCAGATGTACCTAGTTGTCTGCTTTCATCGGCGAAAGCCGAAAGCAGAAAGCAGGGGAGTTAAGGCCTGCTTTCATTTAGAGTAGTACGAGTGCGAGTGAGTAATGCATGTGTTTAGTGATTAGTAGCCGAGACGTGTGGACACCGATTGATTATTGCGAGTGCATAGTAATCAGTTGCGATTACTCATTCGCACTTGCAATTGCACTCGCACTAATCAAAATACAAACGGGCCTTTAGGCGGTAGACCTAACTGATGCAATCACTAGTGCGAAATTATGAGTCAGTTGCCAAAACCAAAAGTAAAGTTATTCTATGACTAATAAAATTCTAATTTAATTTATTATTTTCAGTTTCAATAGAAAGATACATTGCAGAAATACATATATCCAAACTGCATAATACGTCATCATCACATCATCAGCCTATATCAGTTAACTGCTGGCTGGACATAATCCTTCCTTATAACTCACCAACGACCCTTGCTTACTCTTACCCTGATATTTTTATCTAGTCCCATCGAGTCATACATAATTATCATGAGTTTATATTGTATGCTGCTAATACAAATTATTATTATCTCTAGTGTTTCAGCAAAGTTCGATAAAAATAGCATACATTAAAATCTTCTTAACAATATAAGCAGATGATTTATTATAATATTGTCATTCAATTAATAATAAAGAAAAATACTAAAAATCATAAAAATACGTAAATAAATAATAATAATAATAAATTTATTTATTTGCGAAAAAGGGTAATTACAATAAGATCTTATAATTTAATACTAATGCTACTTACTCAGAGGGAGCATGTTACACAAAATATGTTTTTTTTGACGTGATAACGTCTTAAAATTCGATGAAGCCGGCTGCACGCCCGCAAAACATGACGTCATGTAACGTTACCGTGTTACCTCGCCTTATTACTTTTCGTACCATCTAGTGAGTGAAATGTGTATTACGTTCAAGGAGTCTGTCCATGTTTTAGAAAAGCGACGATATGAAGTTAAGAACTTGTGCTAGTACAATGATGTACCCAGAGATGGCGCTTTGAACAGCTTTTCAAAAAGCTTCAGAATGTTTTACCTAGATGGCGCTTAACAAAAATTCCATCAGTATTTCCTTAAGACGTTTTCACGTTCAACTATCGTCAGTAAACCGACTTTACAGACAACAATTTTTTTTTGTTTTTAATAATTATTCTGTGATTTTTGTAATGAGCTAGGTATACAAATATGTTTACAAGTCATATACAATACCTTAAGGGCTAGTTCTGTAGATGACGACCGAACAAACATTTGTGTCACGACTTTTGAAAATTCGAATAAAAAATATTGATCGAGGGCAAAAAAAAAGTTTTTTCTACGATTCATATACCTAAGTCATAGCACAAAAGTTGTTAATTTTGTTCTATGAGATACAGCGTATCGTTCGATCCCATCAGTCACCCTGTATAATACTTACCTAAAAAAACTGAAATTTATGTTAGCAGATATGGGAAACTTACCGCTAGGTTTATGGGGTACAAATAAGTATATATTTACTAAATACATGTAATCGGTATATATGCTGAAATAAAAATCATCCATATTTTTTTCCAGGGACACTATAAAATTAAAAATGAAATAAAAATGTAAGGTACCAAAAAGGTACTAAATAATTGCAAAGAAATAATTCCGTATTTTTGTCTCTAACTATGTGAAATAGATGTGGTCCAGCCAACCTGACGTCAGAATGGCTGCCCACTTTCTTTTCATGTTTTTTCACTGATCATCGAGGTACTAATTATTTGAGTTAAGGTACCAAATAGTACCAAAAAGGTACTAAAACTTGATGGTTATCAAACATAAAAAATCAGACTTGGTCCAGCGGTTCTGACGCTCACGAAAAATGGCATTGATTTTTATATATATAGATGTGTATGTCGCTATTATTATTTATTGGAGTTAATTTAGTATTTTTTTTAAGTGGGAACTTTTTGGCACTTTATACAGATTTTCCATGGGCTGTGAATTGATCTCAGGCGTCACATTCGCAAATGAAAGAAATCTTCGTGTATACTTGGATGATGGCCGTGGTCGTGGCCACGACCTCCGGTTTCACCCGCGTGGTTTCCAAGGTAAGCTATCAAATTATTCAACTATTGACTGGCCTCATGGCTTAGTTGGTAGTAGCTCTGCCTGCGAAGCCGACGATCGTGGGTTCGATTCCCACCCAGTGCAAATATTTGTTTGATGAATTCAAATGTTTGCACTGTGTCTGGGTGTTTCTATGTATAATAATTACTAGCTTTAACCCGCGGCTTCGCCCGCGTTCGATTAATTTTTTATTGTAGATATCGGATAGCATGAGCGTCGAATGATAATTTAAATAAAGATTGGCTATTATATACCTAAGCGTAGGCTTATGCGTTAATATGTAACTTCAATTCCCTATTTTACCATCTCTATGTTTGAATTTTGGAAAACTCACGTTGTAATACGTAACTCATTCTTTTTTCCATGGTCAATTAATTGAATATTCATGCAAATAAGTAGGTGTCTTAACTGGTTATAGGTTTGCACTTGACCGCAAAGGCCCCTGAAGTTAAGTGATGATGCGGTCTATCGCAGAGCTTGCTATCCTAGAAAAAAACGGATTCAGTCTCAATTTGAAGACACCAACATTGTAACCGACATGAAAAACCCATTCAGGCAATGCCAATGCAATAGCCTAGACGTTCGTATCACAAAAGTAGCCCGTCAGAGTACATTTTTATAGTATTAAGAACATGTTTAAAGCAAAAAAATTCGTACAAAATTGTATCCTTTACGTCATTGGGGTATGAATTTGAAAAAAAACTTTCCGGCTAGCCTGCTTCATATAGAAAACATGTGAGGAAATTTAGATGTCTCCAACGAATGAAAAGTTTCTATGTAAACTTTCATCCCTTATTTCACCCCTTTGGAGACTGAAATTTGAAAAACGTTTTCATAGGTGCTTCATGACTTTGCTTGAACTTATTGTGTACGAAATTTCATGTAAATATCTCAAAGGAATAAAAAGTTTCATACAATCGTTCATCCCCTATTTCACCCCCTTGGGAGTAGAGTTTATCAAAATCCTTTCTTAGCGGGTGCCTACGTCATAACATCTACCTGCATGCCAAATTTCAGCTCGATCCCTCTAGTGGTTTGAGCTGTGCGTTGATAGATCACTAAGTCAGTCACCTTTGAGTTTTATATATATAGATGTATTTAAAACTATATAAGTATTATATCAGCTATTTGGCCGCCATCACACAAGCTTTGCTTAGTTTGGGGTCAGATGGTGTTGTGTGTGAATTGTCCACCAATATTATATTATTTAAACGAAACACGAACCTTGTCCATCATCGTCGTCATCATCATCGTCGTCATCGTCTCCTGCCGCGTCCCCGGCCGCGTCATCGTTTTCCATCACGAGCGACAGGCCCCCGTTCTCGTATATCACCTTCTGACCGGTCATCATCTCCAGGACCGAAGCGTTGTCGCCGTCTATTACCAACGTTTCTGGAATAAACAATTACAGCGTTTAGTATGCATAAACCATCGATAAAAATCAAAAGATGTGCCCTGAGCACCTCGAAATTGTTAACAAATTGCGTCTCTATGTGTAGCGTACTCACGCTTTACAACTACCAATCTACTTGACCCCTAGAATCGTTAGCGGCGAGGTATGTTGCGGTTCTACTTATTTTGGTTGTTGATAACGAATAGCGATAGGTATAAACGTCCGGCGTTCACCGTTTCCTACAATCGACTAAAACGGAAAGAGAAAGCTCACTCTTCCCAACGATAACATAATTTCGTGCGCCTGAAGAGTGGGAGGGCACATCCGTTGATTTATATATATCGATGGCATAAACAGCGTACTAAATGTTCCCACAGCTAGACTCGGAGTCTTCTCTCGCAAGGAGAGAGTCCAGGCCATAATCAACCACGGTGGCCCAGTGGGGGTTGGTTGATGATACATGACTTCGAAAGATACATGTCGGTTTTCTTACGATGTTTTGCTTTACCGTTTTAAATTGGCGAGATTACGCACATGACTTCTTTTTTTTCGGGGGTAGGTGTAATATTGACAACAGTGTTTTATAACTCTCTGTAAATTTTAATTATTAAATAATAGTAAAATTGATAAAAGTATAGTATTTTATGTGTAATTACATACACTGACACACCCTACCTGCCTGCAATGTGTTAATTCTCCAGTAGTTAAACTGTACACTGAGTATTTTAACATCTGATTGGACTTCACTACACAATGGATGCAATTCAGCTGTCTTTCCATGAAATGATGGCTGCATTCCACAAACGCCTAGAATCATTTGAGGGACAGCTTCCTAGCACTCCTCCTCAGAAGTCAGAAGGCTTGGCAGCAGAATTTGCCGCATTCAAGTCATTTGTTGTAGCCACTTTTCGGGTTGTTCAAAACCAAATTAGTGTATTGGCGCAGCAGATCGATCATGGTGAGATGCGTGCTCGAAGAAAAATATTGCTGCTGCATGGACTACCCGAGGAGTCCCATGAAAAACCATCAGAACTGGTGGCCAAAGTGATCACTGAGCGGCTGAAGATCAACAATTTTTCTCCCGCTGACATTAACAGGTGCCACCGGATGGGTCGAGCTGCTCCTGACAAAGTGCGTCCTGTGCTCCTCAAGCTCGCAGACGTGGCCATTCGAGACAAAATCTGGTCAGCCAAGACTCGCTTCAAGGGAACCAGCCTAACGCTTTCGGAGTTTTTGACTCGGACACGGCACGAGGTGTTCATGGAGGCTCGGAGGCGTTTCGGAATCACCAGGTGCTGGACGAGAGAGGGTAACATCTTCGTGAAGGGGTCGGATGATGTTCCACGCCGTGTTAACACTCTGGATGACTTCACTGCAATCCCGGGTGAAGTAGCGACAACTTCTCGTGTATCGAAGACTCCTGAGCGTCGGATAGTAGCTGCTACCGTTACCAAAGACTTGAAAACACGGAGAGGAAAATTCGTGAAATAATTTCTGTTGTTGTTTACGTTTTCAATCTTTTTATTTCTTTTTAAACGGGGGTAATTGCTTCATGACAGAGTCTACCTTCGCCGCGTATTCGTTGGTTGTATGTACCTTCGATATTTTATATTATTAGTTTCTCACTGTTTTTAGTAATTTTTCTATTTTTTATTAACAATTATGTATTTACAAGATTTACAATAAGACATTTTCTTTTGTTTTTTGTGACAATTGGTTGCAATAGTGACAGCCTGACAGCTATTCGAATTATATTTTTTTTTGTTTATGGTTACGCACAAGCGATACATTTGCTTAGACAAAAACAGAATAGGATCTAACTTTATTTGATTTGTTATTCAGTTGTATTTCCTGGTTTATTCGTTTTGTTTGTTCATAAGTTCATATCGTCGTTATGTGTAGTTTGTACACATACAGTTTTTGAGTTCTGTGTACTTTTACTTTAAATCTTTTTAATACGAACACAATCGGCAGGTGGGTGTGTAGGCTTGAATTATTTGTTGTTTTACGTTGTATATATATATTTTTTAAATCTTATTTGCATATTAGTCTGTTTATTATATTATATACATATTTACACAAGCGCACAATTTTATATTATGTCTAATGTTAAGCACAATAACAGTGACAGCGAAATATTTTTCTCCTTATCATCTGATAATGATGCTGCGATTTCTGATGATAGCTTTCTGAGTATACCATCTTTGAGTGACACTCTCTCTAGTCATTTTAATGATGTACCTAAGAACTTTAACATTATTCACGTCAACGCACAGAGCATTCCGGCCCACTACCCTGAGTTTCTAGCATCTTTCGACCAAAACAACATTCACGCTGTACTAGTCTCCGAAAGCTGGCTTAAACCTTGTCTTCCCAGTATTTCTTTTTCTCTTCCCGGCTTTTCACTGATCCGCAATGATAGGACTGGCAGGCCAGGTGGTGGAGTCGCCATCTACCTGCGCTCTAATTTAGCGTATTCTTTAATTAGTTCTTCTTCTCAACCTCCCCCTGGCAATGCTGGTGAACATCTATTTCTTGAGATCCATCTTTCTCATAGCAAGGTTCTTCTCGGGGTCTACTACAGTCGTGACAAAAGTGTTGACTATTTCACTTCCTTTGAAACTCTCCTAGAACACCTTCTTCCTTCCTACTCCCATGCAATTGTGATGGGAGACTTTAACACATGTTTGTTGAAGTCTGATATGCGTTGTTCCAAGCTGCAATCAATTATACACTCAAGCAATATGCACATTCTGCCTTCGAACGCTACCCATCACTTTCCTAACTGTGTCCCTTCCTTGCTAGATCTCATTTTTGTGTCGTCCCTTAGAAATGTTGCTAAATACGGCCAGTGCTCTCAAAGTGCACATGACATGTCATACCACGATGTCATCTTTTTGTCTTATAAAATTCGTCCTCCCAAGAACAAATCTAAAATCCTGATGCAGCGCAGCTTTGGTACGATTGATGTAGGAAAATTACGCGATGACGCCAAAGATATTGATTGGTCGCCAGTTCTCAAGGCTAAATCGATTGACGGCAAGGTGTCTGTTTTTAATGAGAAATTAATACAGCTATATGATGTTCATGCTCCTTTACGCACAGTAAAAATTAAACACATGCCGGCACCCTGGTTGACTGATAACATTAAAAAAATACTACATCAGAAAGCGTTAGCCAAGAGTAAATTGAGATCTTGTCCCACCGATCGTAACAAGGAAAAATTCCAGCTACTACGGAATCGCTGCAATAGGGTGTGTAGGGATGCACAACGTCATCATATTCACAAATCAGTTGAGAACGGTGATCCAGCTAAAGTCTGGAAATTTCTCCGTACGTTGGGTGTTGGTAAATCACAACAAATTTCTAACCCGCAAAACGTAGACCTAAATTCTCTTAATCAACACTTTTCTTCGTCATCGCACATTGATGCAAATGACAAGCTCTCGACTTTGAATTTCCTTTCATCTCTTCCAACACTCAACCACGCTCCTTTTGTCATTAGTGAATTTGCCGCTTGTGATGTTAAGAAGAATATCCTGTCTATTGCTTCTAATGCTGTCGGTTCCGATAGCATTAGTCGTAACATGATTGTTCCTATCCTTGATGAAATCCTACCTATCCTTTGCCATCTCCTTAATGCTTCTATCTCTCTAAAATCTGTACCATCATGTTGGAAAGAAGCTCAAATAGTTCCAATTCCAAAAAAACCTAATCCGAAATCTCCCTCTGAGTATCGTCCCATCTCCATTCTTCCTTTCCTTTCTAAAGTCCTTGAACGCCTTATCCACTCCCAACTCAGTTTCTTCCTCAACTGCAATAATCTCTTGAACCCACTGCAATCTGGTTTCCGTCCCGGCCATAGTACAACCACTGCTCTCGTTAAAATATCTGATGATATTAGGCTGGGTATGGACAACAGAAAACTCACTATCCTCACCCTACTCGATTTCAGCAATGCATTCAACACTGTTGATTTCGACATCCTTCTCTCCTTGCTCCATTCTATTAATATATCTCCAACGGCAATTGACTGGTTTCGAAGTTATCTTTACGGTCGCCGACAATGTGTACGCATACAAGATATTATTTCTTCGTGGTGCGATACACGGTTCGGCGTTCCTCAGGGTGGCGTTCTTTCTCCTTTACTTTTTGCAATCTTTATAAATACAGTAACTTCTCATATCTCTTCTTCCTACCACCTTTACGCTGACGATCTCCAAGTGTACGCTCAAGCTTCGTTGGATTGCTTGGATAGCGCGGTGAAGTCAGTCAATACTGACTTGCTCCGTATCGAGAAATGGTGCAAATCTTTCGGTCTCACAGTCAACGCTTCCAAGACTCAGGCTATTATCATAGGAAGTGCCCGGCTAATTTCGAAAGTTGACTTTAAAACTATCACCAAAGTTGTTTTCAGCGGTGCAACTATATCTTACAGTTCAGAGGTTAAAAACCTTGGAATTATTTTCGATAGATGTTTTACATGGGACCCTCAAATCCGATCTCTTAAGCGTAAACTCTACGCTTCAGCAGCGTCATTAAGAAGAATTCGTAACTTTTTACCTACTGCAACCAAAGCTGCGTTAGCTCAATCCCTTCTTCTTCCTATCCTAGAATATGCAGATGCTTGTTACCTCGATCTTAGACAGGAGCAATTGGATATGCTTGAGCGCCTCCAGAACCTTTGCATACGATTTATTTTCGGTCTTCGGAAATATGATCATGTATCCCAGTTTCGCATAAAGCTCAAGTGGCTTCCGATTCGTCTTCGAAGAGACACTCGCATTCTATCTCTTTTGTACAAAATTCTTTTTACCCCTTATTCTCCCTCGTACTTAAGTTCTCGTTTTACTTTCCTCTGCGACACTCATTCTGTTAATCTTAGGTCGTCGACAAACCTTCTTCTGTGCACTCCATCTCACTCGAGCTCCTTTTTTGGGTCTTCGTTCTGCGTGCGGGCTGTTGCGCTCTGGAATTCTCTTCCGGTGACCATCAGACGAGCTCAGAGCGTTGACTCGTTTAAGGCTCAGATCTTGCAGCATTACTTAAGCAACCTTGTTGTGTAAATCGGTGCCTATCTCTATTACGCTTAGTGTATTTTAATAAATGTATGTCTATTTTATAATATATATGTAAATATATTATATTATTTATTATATGTACCATATTTTATTTGTATAACGTATTTAAATTGTAAATGGTATTTATTCTAATTGTGCAATTATTTATATACATGTTTCAAGGATGCCACACCACTGCCCTTATCTGTTACCTTTTCCTAATAACCAAAAGGTTATCTGGAAGAGATCGCTATAAGCGATAAGATCGCCTTTTGTGCCCAAAATGTTTAATCTTAAGTTTTTTACACTGTTTATTTTTTTGTTTGTTTTGTGGTATAATAAAGTGTTTTTGTATTGTATTGGACTTCGTAAAGACAGTGGTGCGCGTGGGTTTGAACCCGCTAGTCGATACTGAATTTAGTCGCTACTGAATTTAGTCACTACTGAATTTAGTCGCTACTGAATTTAGTCGCTACTGAATTTAGTCGCTACTGAATTTAGTCGCTACTGAATTTAGTCACTATTGAATTTAGTCGCTACTGAATTTAGTCACTACTGAATTTAGTCGCTACTGAATTTAGGCACTACTGAATTTAGTCGCAACTGAATTTAGTCACTATTGAATTTAGTCGCTACTGAATTTAGTCACTATTGAATTTAGTCGCTACTGAATTTAGTCACTACTGAATTTAGTCGCTACTGAATTTAGTAGCTACTGAATTTAGTCGCTACTGAATTTAGTTGCTACTGAATTTTATTATTTATTTACTAATAACTCTGTATGTAAGGTATACGTACGTTGTTCGTCGTTCCCGTCCTTCGAGTTGAATATCTTCAGTTTCCCGAACACGTAGTTGCCCGCGGCTCCGTCCGTCCCCTCCGTTATGGTTATGAACTCGGTGAACTCGGGCATCGAACCAGACTCCGTCTGCAAACATACATTTATATACATACTAGCAGCGCCCCGCGGTGTTACCCGCGAAGTTCCCGTTGTTCCCGTTGTTTTTTTTTTTTTGGATAAACAGTAGCCTATGTGTTCCTCCAGACTATAATCTATCTGTGTTCCAAATTTCAGCCCGATCCGTTCATACGTTAGGACGTGATTGAGCAACAAACATCGAAACATCCATACATTGACATTTATAATATTAGTAGGATAAACTATGTATTTGTTGTACCACAGTATAAATAAATACTACCAGTAGTACATCGCCTTTGATCTTGGAAGACACGGCGATAATGACCCGGGTAGATACAAGAACAAAATTTAAAATTTTGATTTACCCCCTACTATCTCGGATTTGTAATTTGTACAACAATCTACTACTCAAACCATCTCATTTGAGGGAGTAGTGAAAAAATTATACACCATTTTATGGCAGCCATCGTGGATTTGAAATATTATCAAAGTGTATAGTATTACAAGGCAAGCCCTTTCATTTGATACCCATATTGAGGGTGTAGTGAAAAAAAATTCATTCGCCATTTTGTGGTGGTTGGCATCTTGGATTTGAAATTTATTATAGTATATGCAATTATGAAATTTATTATAGTAGTATATGCTATAGTGTGTAAGTATTCTACTAGTCCAGCCCTTTCATTTGATACTTATATTGAGGGAGGTTGTAAAGAAATATTTTGTACGCCATTTTGTGGAGGCCGCCATCTTGAATAGATTTCAACCAAACATAGCTAAGAACCACCGCACGGAAACTAGCCTACAAATAAAGAAAGCGCAATAAATTCCGTCCATACGTTTGAGTTCTACGGTGCCCCACAGACAGACAGTACACAGAAAGACAGACATCGACGTCAAACTTATAACACCCCTTTTTTGGTCGGGGGTTAAAAACAGGCGAAATTAAGTTTTATTTTGACTACTTTAACGGTACATTTCGCATAATTTAAATTATGAATAGAGTGCTGCCAACTTTATAACGTGTAGTGACGTATACATGACACGATGCGTATTTTTTTAGGCCAAATGAAGCTCTATTTCCATAGCGTCAGCGGTAAATTTCGCGTAATTAAAATTCCGAAGACAGCTGCCAACATTACAACGCGCCCTTAGACAACGATGGTTGACATAAAGCATGTATTAAGGAGTTATTGCTATACTTGATACACTTACTTCTGAATTTCGTATTCTAGCTACCTTAATGTTACTACACTACACTGAATTCAGTACCTAGGGACTAGATTCAGTCGACTAAATTTTTCCAAGTGTAATCAGCAGCCCACTAAATGTTCCCACTGCTGAGACTCGGCCCTTCTCTCTCAAGGAGAGAGTCATGGCCATAATACACCACGCTGGCCCAGTGCGGGTTGGTGGATAACACATGACTTCTCAAGATTCTAGGTACATGTCGGTTTCCTCACGATGTTTTCCTTCACCGTTTTTTAGTTAGCGGCAATAATCAGCCTTTAAACACGTTTATTTCCGTATAGTTTTTAAATCTTCAATACAATAATGTATAGGCCAACAATGACAAATGCCATTTTTTGCATATTGTTCTTTCTATATCATCCAAAGGAACTTTCTTCTTACCTGGTGTCCACCTACACTACACCTTTTTTCTCCGAAAAACGATTCAACCGATTTCCATTTAAAAATTAAACTCAACGTAACTTAGTTTCCTCACCTTGATGGCCTCAAATAAGGGGTCGCTGACGTCCGGTGGCATTGCTACCTCTGACAAATTGCATTCTGAAAAAGAAATACACAAATAGGGTAAAATAGAAACCTCATTTTCCAAGTCGGCAAAGAAATACGGCTATTTATTTAAACAGGGTCTTATATATTTATATAGGGTTTTATATAAGGCCTATCTATACACGCCGTAACGTTAAGCCAAGTTCAAGATAATAGAACTGGTGAGCAGCACAGTGTGTAATATTACACAAACTATTATTGACATTGACATAATTAAAATAATGACAATAAAAAAAATTAAAGGTAATGTGTGAAATTATAGGGCATAGATAAATCATTTTATATCTCTGGGTGACAAGCGCAGTGCAGTCTAGGGATTTGTATTTTCATGTTCTCCCATCAGGCACGTGTCATGCGCGTCTCTATAATATTAGAAAAAAAAATTATAAGTAGGTAGTATCCGCCGTTTTACCAGTGCAGATTCCATTCAATTTTTTTTTTGTTGTTAAAAGTAGCCTTTATATTTTTTTTATTTAAATTAGCCACTCTACAGACACCGGGGTCCGTGACCTTTGTCATTTCAATTCCTATTTTTTTTACATATTTTTTGGATTAGAAGAATAGGAAAATAGGGGGGGAGTTGGGAACATTTTAAACCTAATTCTAGTGCTCGTCTGTTGAGCCGATCACTACCGGTTGGGATTCCGCTAGTAATCGACTCGACATCGCCATTTGCCTAAGCCGCCTCCTCCGGGCCAAAGCTTCCACTACGGCCGCATTTCTGTCCCTGATGGCCATCTGTAGGTCAGCCTATATGCTATTCCAGATTACTTTTAACTGTGTTCTAAATTTCAACCCGATCCGTTCAGATTTTCCGATGTGATTAAGCAACAAAATCTCCAAACAATTAAACATCCAAACTATCACATAACATTAGTAGGATGTACCTAGATTGTTTGTTTGTAATTGTGTGACATTTCCAAGTTCATGGTTCGAATATATTAATTTAATTTAGTCTCTTACCTTCTTCAATTTCCATGTCGCCACCATCATTTTTGATCACCTCATTTTCACTAGTTTCCTCATTCGTCGAGAATATCTCCTGTGGCACGCTGACGTCCCACTTCTTTGAAATGTCATTGACATTGACAGTTGACAGCGTGTTGACAGTTGACACGGTGGTCTCGGGGGCAGAGATTTTGACTGTTGTCGTGTTGAGGCTCTGCGTTAGGACTGATGTCCCGATTGTGACTTTCAGATTTATTGATGATGACAGCTGAAAAAAATAATTATTATAGGTAACTTAATATAAAAATATCAACAATAATAGTACATAAATTACGTTATACGTTGTTGAAGTTACGTCAGGTCTAGTCGGGCGAACGGCGACTGCCGATCCGGAGCCCCCGGGTTCAAATCCCACGCCGAACGCTATCTTTTCAAAGCCATGTGCGTAATGCCGCTAACTTAAAAACAGTGAAGGAAAACAGAGTGAGGAAACCGACATGTGCCTAGAATTCGAGGTCATGTGTCATCGACGAACCCGCACTGGGCCAGCGTGGAATAAGGCTATGTTTGCGAGAGAAGGGCCCGAGTGTCAGCAATGGGAACATTCAGTGGGCTTTTTATGCTTTTGCTAGAATGTTTAAAATATCTGTATTATAGTATTTCACTAATAAAGCCCTTTCATTTGATACCCATAATGAGGGAGTTGTGAATTTTATGGTGACGGCCATCTTGGATCGAATCGATTTCCATCAAAAAGAGCTAGAACACCCTTGACTAATTCCCCTTTCAAACAAAAACAAAATCGGTACAGCCGCTCGGGAGCTATGATGCCACAGACAGACACACACAGGCATTTATTTATTTATTTGAAATCAATTAGCACCGTTATAAATAACGACTTACACTAACGAGACATAAATTAAAGTTAAACAAAGAACATTATGGATAATTATGTCAAAATAATAGTATTAATCTATCTATTTACTTATGTCATTATTATGATACAAAATCAATCGTCAAAAAAAATGAAAAATAATGATAATAAAAACATGTCAAACTTATAACAACTAGTCCTTTTTGCGGGTTAATTAAAAAAATCGCAGGTTAATAGTGATAACACAGACACGCGGTAGTGTGTCAAGCCAAGTTCAAGCTTCATTTAATTCTCAGATAACTTCAAATACCTTTCCGAACTTGGTCGACGCGACGCACAACCCAAATGCTGGCCAAAAAAACTAAAAAAAAATATTTAGCTAACCCAAATTAACTAATTCCCCTTTCAGAGTGGTAATGCCGCCGAAATGCTTCAGACTTTTAGTGGGATTGACCAGTTTTAGAACCACATCAGTATGTTTATTACCTAAGCAAATTTTTTTACTGTGATAAAAGAAACTTACCCCAGATTTGGTGACAATCTTAGCTTTTTGGCCCAGATTGAACGCAGAACCGAAGTTCAGTTGGAAATCGGCTGGAATCGGTTTGAGTTTTGACGCTGGTACCACTGGAAATAAATAGTATAATATTTGCTTAACTTTTACCAAATAGTTTTAGTTTTAAATACTATCAATAGGAGAGGAGCATGAATGAAGAATGTAACAAAACCGGGAAAAAAAAATTGGCAGTCATAGGAACTGCCGATAGAAGTGAAAACTTATAACTCAAAATTTTAAGCCTACTTTGGAAACTACACGGGTGTACCGTATGGCGTGGCCTGACCATCATGGCATGGCCATCTAGAAATGCGTTAGCATTTTCCATTGGCTCACGCATTTCTAGATGCTCATGTCGTCATGGTTAGGCCACGCCCTTTCAGCATTTCCCATTGGCTGACGCATTTCTAGATGGCCAATGGGCGTGGCCCCGAGTTTATCCGAAGATTTCTTATCATACCCGAGCGTGACGCCAGAATTCAATTCACACCCCTCGAAAACTCTAAAAGCGCGCCTGCGCGCCAAAAGAAGTTTTCACTACGAAATACTTGGGAG
Source organism: Ectropis crepuscularia (assembly GCA_963693475.1). Classification (NCBI taxonomy): domain Eukaryota; kingdom Metazoa; phylum Arthropoda; class Insecta; order Lepidoptera; family Geometridae; genus Ectropis; species Ectropis crepuscularia. The sequence goes on along the minus strand of OY856365.1, from coordinate 1,667,227 downwards.
GTGTCAAGGGACATTCTGATGGAACGAAGTTGTACAAAATATTGCAAACTCTTTACTGTTTCTGTTGCCCTGGTACTGGTACCTAGGTGCAAACGCAACTCTTTTATATTTCTGTTGTCCTGGTATCTGGAGATAAACGCTGGGCTGTTGGAGGTAGGTAATCGAAACTCTTTACTGTTTCTTTTACCCTGGTACCTACCTGGCCGTTTTTACCGAGTTTACCCGAAGATTTCATATCCGATCCGATCCATTATTATATCCAAGCGTGACGATTGATGAATCCATTTCACAGCCCACGAAAATTCTGTCTATAGCGCGCCTAAAGAAGTTTTCACTTTAAAATATTTTTTGCGAGCTTTCGTTGCGAGTCTGTGATAGCATGTGTCTATCTTTTAAGGTTGCGTCATTATAACCTTTTTTATTCTATTGAAATTGTGGATAAACAACGTAGTTTATATACATTAACACTCGCTGAACCGTGTGCGCGTTGCTACGCCATCTATCTAAAACTGGTCGTACCAATTCAAATTTTGAACAAATTCGTTTACCTTAAATTCTAACGACGCAACCTTTAAAAGATAGACACATGCTGTCACGCAACGAAAGCTCTCAAAATGCAATATGTTTTCCCGTTTTTGTTACATTTTTCATTCATGCTCCGCTCCTGTTGATAGTAACTTAATGTTAAATAACCTACAGCCTTCCTCGATAAATGGACTATACAACAGAGAAAGAATCTTTCGATTCGGACCTGTCGTTCCCGAGATCCTTGCGTTCAAACAAACAAACTTTACAATATTAGCATAGATATCCGAGCAAAGTCGGGACGGGCCGCTACTCTATACTAATTTTATAAAGCTGAAGAGTTTGTTTGAACGCAAGTATCTCGGGAACTACTGGTCCGAATTGAAAGCCTCTGTCGGATAGGCCATTTATCGAGGATGGCTATCGGCTATTTAACAATACGCTACTATCAACAGGAGGGGAGCATGAATGGAAAATGTAACAAAAACGAGAAAAAAATATTGCTTTTTGAGAAGCTTTCGTTGTGCGACAGCATGTCTTATCTTTTCATATCAGCATATCTTTTAAAGGTTGCGTCATTAGAACCCAAGGTAACTGATTTTGACGTGATAACGTCTTTTAATTCGATGAAGCCGGCTGCACGCCCGCAAAACATGACGTCATGTAACGTTACCGCCATAGATTAGATAATATTTACCGCCGTTACCTCGCCTTATTACTTTTCGCACCATCTAGTGAGTGAAATGTGTATTACGTTCAAGGAGTCTGTCCATGTTTTAGAAAAGCGACGATATGAAGTTAAGAACTTGTGCTAGTACAATGATGTACCCAGAGATGGCGCTTTGAACAGCTTTTCAAAAACCTTCAGAATGTTTTACCTAGATGTCGCTTAACACAAATACTAGACGTTGTCACGTTCAACTATCGTCAGTAAACCGACTTTACAGACAACCATTTTTTGTTCTAAATTTGAATCCGTACGACCGATGTTCGATAGATGGCGTAGCAAGGCGCGCCGGTTCAGCTAGTTTGAAATAAAATTCGACTTACCAACAGGGGTCTTAGGCTTCTCTTCGGTGAGGACAGGCATACTGTGAGACACTCGCGTCGTGTGGATGGTCGTGTTGAATTCAGAGCACATGTCCATCTTTAATATATTTATCCTGTAACATTTTAAACACAATAAACCTTAAAAAACTAAAACCGTAACTAAAAAAACTTTAATTTCATTTCTTTTATAGCGTAGAGAGACAAATTTAAAAATAAATTCAGACACTCCAATTTTTATATGAATCTATCACAAAGTCGTACGTTTTTTGTTGATATTTAAAAAATTGGCACACCGATTTCGATAAAATGTAAATGGGACCACCTCTGAGCTACGATCTACCAAACAAAGAAAGAACCGTCAATTGATTCACAATTGTCGGAGCTATCGCGTAACATAGAATAAAAATTGGCAGTTTTAGGAACTGCCGATAGCAGTGAAAACTTATACTCAGAATTTGATAGCTTACTTTGGAAACTACACGGGTGTAACCGGAGGGCGTGGCCTCGCCATCATGGCATGGCCATCTAGAAATCCGTCAGCATTTCCCATTGGCCGACGCCATTTCTAGATGGTCAATGGCCATTGTCCCGAGTTTACCCGAAGATTTCTTATCATTTCAAAGCGTGACGCTAGAATTCAATTCACAGCCCACGATAAATCTCTCTGTGGCGCGCCAAAAGAAGTTTTCATTTCAAAAAACACATAACCGAATTGAGAACCTCCTCCTTATTTGAAGTCCGACCGAAAGTTCGATTTCGGTCACTTTCGGCCATAAAATCTAGTTTCGTATATATATAGTATCGCACCTGTCCGTCCTATTTATTTTACCGCTAAGCTGTAATGTCTAAATACACCGTGGCATCGAAACCACGACCCACGGCTTTGCAGGCAGACTTTTTTTTTCCCAATAATGAGTGACGAAACGAGGAGGACATGTGGCTGATGGTAAGCAACATGCCTGCCACATAACAGCACAATGACACGCAGCTATTGGAACATGAAAGTCCAAATTATTACCTAGCACTGTACTGCGCTCGTCACCCAGAGATCTAAGCTGTTATATCTCAAAGCCCTGTAATTTCTCTGGAAACATTGCCCTTCAAACCGGAACACAGTAATGTTTGCACTTTACTGCTTGGCGGTAGAATAACTGACAAAGGTGTGGTACTTCCCCAGGCGGGCTCTGCTAAGAGTCCTACCTACTACCTACTTACTACCAACTAAGGCACCAGGCTAACCAAGTAACGATAGCACAGAATAAATATTAGTAAAAGTACAGAACACTTACTTAGCGAAAACAATTATATAAATAGCGACTCTTGCTGAGACACAACAAAGTTCAATTCAGCTCGCAATACCTGTCGCGATTTTCAAATAAACATTTGCGCTCTTTCTAACGCGTAACTCTGTCCCTGTCTAGCGCGGAGGGTTGTCGACATATCTAATAACAATATGCGCGGGAAACGTGTTGCGCGAGCGCTCAGCCGTGCGTCCGACAACCGACTGGCACTTGTTCCCTGGGAGGAACGGTCTAGCTGTAGGCTAAAACCGCGCGACCTTGAGCGAGTGACGATGCACTGACGATAGTTTAAACTTACTTGGACATGTATTCATCGTAGTCAACGCAAGACCGGTAGCATTTCTTGCACAATGACTTGGAATGGACTTCATTCTCATTTAGCGTTTTGTCCAGGATTTCTTGTAGAGTCCTCAGGAGGGTGTTACTGCTGGGCAGAACGTTCTGTGGAAATAAAATGAATAATATTACATTATTATCATTATTCAGTCATTTGTTCATTATTATCATCTTATATATAAAATTCTCGTGTCACAGTGTTTGTTTCCTTACTCCTCCGAAACGGCTTTACTGATTTTAACCAATTTTTATATGCATATTCTGTAGGTATGAGAATCGGCTACTAGCTATTTTTCATACCCCTAAGTGACAAGGGTTGTTCACTAAGGCAAAACAACGTTTGCGGGGTCAGCTAGTCTTATATATAAAATTCTCGTGTCACAGTGTTTGTTTCCTTACTCCTCCGAAACGGCTTTACTGATTTTAACCAAATTTTATATGCATATTCTGTAGGTATGAGAATCGGCTACTAGCTATTTTTCAATTCTATCTATTATTTCTAGCTATTTTTTCAGTGACAAGGGTTGTTCACTAAGGCAAAACAACGTTTGCGGGGTCAGCTAGTCTTAATATATATAAATCTCCTGTCACGATGTTTGTCCGCGATGGATTCCTAAACTACTAAACCGATTTTAAATTAAATTGGCACACCGTGAGCAGTCTGGTCCAACTTGAGAGATAGGATAGTTTTTATTTCGATTAATAGTCTTTAAATGACATCCGAGCGCAGCCGGAATGGGCCGCTAGTTATATTATAAAAAGAACAATATTACATTATACCACGTTTACATTATTCCAGTATATATAAGTATATATAAGCGATTGAATCCAGCACTGGATTCGGTCGCTGGACTGGAATAATGTAAACCGGGTATTACATCAATTAACCCTTAGGGTGTGACAGTTTTTAAGTTACGGCTGGTCTAGTCGGGAGAACGGCGACTGCCGACCCGGAGTCCCCGGGTTCAAACCCCACACGCACCACTGTCTTTACGAAGACATGTGCGTAATGCCGATAACTTGAAACGGTGAAGGAAAACATTGTGAGGAAACCCACATGTACCTAGAATATTTGGAAGTCATGTGTCATCCATCAACCCGCACTGGGCCAGCGTGGATTATGGCCTTGACCTGCGAGAGTCCTCGAGTCCCAGCAGTGGGAATATTTAGTGGGCTGAGCCGTGGTTCTACTTATTTTGGCTGTTGACAACGAAATGTGATAGGTAAAAACGTCCGGCGTTCACCGCTGCCTGTTACCGACTAGAACGGAAAGAGTGAGCTCACTCTTCCCAACGATGACATGATTCCGTGCACCCTTAAGTTTGGGAAGGCACATCTGTGTATTGAGATCGTTGGAAAGTAAGTATAATAATTTTATTATAAAATACTAGCGGCCCGATCCGGCTTCGCTGAAATTACTAAAATGGCTATTAAAAAATAGGGGTTGGTGATAAAAGGGTAAAAATTTAGGGTTGTATGTATTTTTTAATGCCATATTATAAAAAAATAAAAACAAAAAAAATTTACAAAAAATTCAAAAAAAAAATTAGGGGTGAAATGAAAACCCTTATCACTTAGGGGTATGAAAAATAGCTAGTAGCCGATTCTCAGACCTACTCAATATGCATATAAAATTAGGTAAAAATCAGTAAAGCCGTTTCGGAGGAGTAAGGTAACTAACTCTGTGATATGAGAATTTTACATATAAGATAATTTTATTAGCTTTCCTACCTGGACAACATTGATTTATAAAATAAAGAAAAGGTTAAACATTCACTTGCCATTTCATAAAATACATTTCCGATGTGAGTGTGACTCTTCCCCGGACCCAGCCGGGTATTGCAAATCAGGCAATCGTTATTCATCTGAAACAAATAATGTTAATTAAATTTATATATTTCATTATATCTCACTAAACAACACATTTGAACTGCCCAAGTTTGATCGTTGTCTATGCGCGCCAAAAGAAGTGACCCCAACAGATATCCCTGACTATTCAGAAGGTGAGCCCAGCAAGCGTTTTGGGCACCTTCAGGCAGAGGACAGTGCGCGGTGGTCTCTTTGACCTAATGTAAATTGTGTTTGTTTTTATTGACGTTTCCATGTATTTATTGAAATATTGTTCTGAACTCTACAGCCTACACTCAGTCTCTACTCTACTGAGTAAATAACTGTATTCTATGTAAATATGCTCTATCTTATGCCGCCTATACATACTGACCGAGTGCAGGCCAATGCCAGTGGGTCATTTTGCCATGACTTGTGATCACTCGCCGTCGCTCGTCTAGCTGGCCGAGTGACGACAAGTGGCCATTGTGTATAGGGCTCATTTGCCTAGACTCGTCCCACTCGTGACCACTTGCCTCGATTCGGACTGGTGTCGGTTTTTGTGCACAAAAAGGTGTGTTGGCCTCCACTCGGCCAGTGTCTATAGGCGGTTTTAGGCGACGATATCGCCTTAGCAATTTATAGTATTTCTTTTGTCTTCCAAATAATAAAACAACAACTTAAATTTTAAGATACTCAGTCACTTTAACTAAATTTAATTAATTTTGTTAAGCCAACTAAAAGCCGTGTTCCAATGAGTGAGCAAAGTATCAGACTTAACCAGTAAACAAATACATATAAATAATAATCAATATGTTTGTATGCAAATTATGGAGCTTTTGTTACAAAACACTAATTTCAATTAATATTTACAAGGGACCATCTCTGCAGTATGATCTAACAAATAAATAAAGAATCATCAAAATTGACTCTTGACTGGTAGAGCTATCACGTAACAGACATACAAAAATAACACAACCAAATTGATAATCCTCCTTTTTTGTAGTTGGATAAAGTATAAAATCAAATGACAACAATGTGTTCAAGGAAAGTCTTTTCTGAACTCACTTTTATGTTTAAATATTTAAATACAGAGAAGTATTACTTCATTCTAAGAAGGCAGTTGAATGCGAAACATATAAAAAATACCACATGAAAGAAAAACCCATGAGCTGGAGCCTAAAAAGCACCTTGTATTATGATAATATATACCTACCTAACCCAACAGTCATAATAGAATAAATATGACTGAAAGAACATGGATGTAATTATTCCCAATATGGAGGCATTTTTATAGACCCCCGGGAGTCTTAGGAATATTACCACAGGTATAATCTAGATATTCAGCATATCATTCAAACAATCCAGTCTATAATTTATTGAGAGATTAATGAAATTTATCTAAATTGTTAGTGGATCAATCATAATTAGGTACCAAATAAGCTTGGCATACACATAGATTCCAGCTTATATAATTATACTTAAGTAGGTATTCTAAAATAAATCTCCTATAAATAATCAGGGTTTTTACATAAAACATAAAATCTTTGTTACGAGGGTAGGTTGTCTTATCGCTTTATGTTTACATCCTTATCAACAAACCGCTACCACCATAAAAATAAAAATCAAAATAGTCAATAAAATTAACTTTACGCCTACCTTGAGAGGTTTAGAGGCTCGGCAGCCATTTTGTCAGACAATATTCTGTAATTTAGTGTTTCTCGGAATACGTGAAGCAATATCAAATTAATATTGACTTACCTTGCATATTATGAAGAAAATACTTGTATTTGTAGAATTATACTTTTAGAAGGTTTGCGATAAGTTTTTTGCAAATATGTTGTCAGCAATGCGTCGATCACGGGCAGCCATCATTAAAAGAGAGTAACGAAGTGTTGCCACTTAATTGCAATAAAATTTACAACTACATAACTTCGAAATAATGTTTCGAACCAAATAAAAAATTACATTCTAACACATAAAAGTTGATATTATTATCCATGCAATGAGAGGGTTTCCGACGAGACAAAAATAGTTCCACCGTACGCACTAGATGGCGTAGTTTAGATTTGGCAAGATCTGTCGCTACCATAGACTCTTAAAAGTGTAATCACAACGAAACCTCTCCCCATTTTCAAGGAAAAATCGAATCTAAATTATTTGTGATAATTTAAAATGTTAGAGTTTTTAGATACTTCTCTTCTTAGCTCAGCTGATTAGTTTGGTATGTCTAACTTCTATAAAAACCCCTAAATACATGAAGGAATTTCACACTGAAACAATTTTTCTTCTTACCTTTTGTGTTAAACTCTTAAAATATTGGGAACTAAATAGCCAATTAAGTTGATAATGTAATAAAAATCCATTACTGATCACAATCCATTTTCAGTAAAAATTTTTAGAACTCCCGATCCAATAGACACCAACTAAACCAAAGTAGAAGGAAAATTCAAAGATATGAATAGCAACACTGATACGACAATATTTTATCCACAGACTAAGTAGAGAGATACTCTCTCGGCTGAAGGATTAGTATCCATAGCCAAGAATAAATTAAAAAAAGATACCTATATTTTGTCTTTCATCAGGTTTACGAATTTGTTTTGAAATTTAGATGTTTTGATTTAGTTTTCATTCGAATAAAATGCGTACATGGATAAAGTAGTTTATTATTTATTACTAGAAGTCGTGCTTTCGCATATTGAATGAATTGAGTCCCATTATGCCTACCGCTTTTGACAATGACAACAAACCGAAAGACCTAAAAGCGCCTCCTATTATCGTTTTATTAAACCATATCTTTTTGTCTCGTTGGAAAACGCCTCATTTTGAAGCTATAATAGAAAACAAATTTGCTTATTTAGTTTTGCCGATTCCGTAATTGGGTATTACACACTATGCTAATAATAATCTAAAATTATGTATGTATCTTTGAGAGATATACGAAAAAGCAAGCGCGTAACGTTAATTTCCAATCATAAATATTCGAAATAAAAATATTATATCAATTTTGACATTCATGTTTTTGAAGTGAAAATTTTTCTCCCAGGATTTGTAGAAGGTTAAACTCTCGTAAGGAACTAACCCGGTGGCGGCCATAACCCCTACACGTGTTTATTTTTGTTTATTGTATTTGTGTATAATTTATTGGAATTTATTGGGTAAGTCCCTTATATTTTAGTAGCGACTAGTAAGCAGGGAAAATGGAGAACGTTTTCCCGTCGCCAGAACCTCCAGACCCTCCCGATCCAACTAATAAATAATATGGAAACGGAAATTTCGACCCCAAATCCTCTGAAAAGACACCTAGCATCTGTGCCAGCCCGATCCGCACCCGTAAAGAATCCGGTATAAATTCAGAGACTACTTCCGCGTCTATTCAGCAAGTATACATACACCCTGCTATGTCCATATTAGCTATACAACAATATGAAAGCATTGATTCTGGACCGTACCTAGTTTATGTATCCAGAACAGAGCCCAACTCAACCATAGGCGCAGTAATTAGGCCAATGAAATTCGGCAAATTTCTCCACACCAACAAAATCGATCATGTCTGCCAAGATGGGGTGAAGAAAGGGGGTAGGAATAAAATTTCCATCAAATTTAAGAACGCTGCTGCCGCCAACAATTTCCTAAACAATCCCATCCTTCAAATTGGAAAATACGAAGCAATGGTCCCGACCTACAATGTTACTCGAATGGGCTTAGTCAGGGGTGTCCCAGTAGAGTGGTCTATGGAAGACTTTGTAAGCTCAGTCAAAGTACCTGGTAACGGATATGTGCTGAAGGCAAGGCGGTTAAATTGTAAAACCAAAGTGGATAATGTCATCAATTGGATTCCTACCCAAACAGTTGTCCTAACATTTAGAGCACAACAACTGCCATCTAAGATCTTCTCGTTTTACTCATCGCTGAATGTAGAGGCATACCAATACCCTACTATTCAGTGTATGAACTGTCTCCGATTTGGGCATATAAAAAGTCAATGCCGTTCACAGCCTAAATACTTCCGCTGTAATCAACCCCATAGTGGAGACGATTGTGTGGTGCAAGAGGCAGAGGCTACATGCCTATACTGCTCTGAGCACCATTTCTCCACTAGCAGGGCCTGCCCCGAGCAGAACAGACAACGAGAAATTAAAATCAAAATGTCCAGAGACGGCATCTCTTATCAGGAGGCATCCAGTCAAACCGCAAAAGTTAGCAGAAGATTTAACCAAGTTGCTGGAAGCATACCTGTTGCCCGTACTCAAACCTCATCACAGCCGACTCCTCTCCGCCCATTCAATCCATCACAATCTTCCCAGTCCTACAGGAAAACAATCATTCACAGTTCCCACCCAAAGCCGCTCCTTGGAAAATCCTCTGATAGAATCGCCCACCAATCCATCATAGCTCAGGGTCCATCCACACTTCATAACGGTTATTCTCTCGAGCTGGCGCAGTCCCAGTCCCAACCCCCTACTCCCAACACTCAACAACTCCTCACACAACTCCTCACAATTATCATAAGTATGATATCACAAGACCCCAATCAGTTACCGTCCAACGTTGCCCACATGATTTGCCAACTCACATGACTAACAGATGAATCTATGCACCAAAGTCCAATGGAACAGCAGGAGCCTCCGCCGGAAGCTTCCTGAACTCACCCACCTCATCAATAAATACAGCCCCGTCCTGATGGCTGTGGCGGAGACGTGGTTTGTCCCTGGAACTCGGTATCGAGTCCCTGGATTTTCATGTCTTCGAAGCGACCGCCAGGACGGAACAGCTGGCTGTGCATTATTCACTAAACAGACTCAGATATTCTCCCAACTACTCCTTCCCCCTCATAGCTCCAAAATAAATGGCGTCGCCGTACGTGCGTTTAATTCCTCCTTTATATCCTTTTACATCCCTCATCCTACACCACAACTAATTCCTGACATCCTATTAATTAAATCCTCTGTCCCCCCTCCAATCGTGGTTATGGGAGACTTCAATGCCCACCACACTTCCTGGGGTTCCTACCACAGTGATTCTTTTGGTAGACTACTGTTTGAAGCACTGGATGAAGTTAATTTATGCATAGGGAATGACGGTACTCCTTCTCGAAGAGTACTGCCCACGCAAAATCCTAAATCAGCAGTGGATCTAACTCTATGCTCTCCTGGTCTGCTTCCTTCCCTATCTTGGCAGGTCCTCCCTCTTTTTAGTGGAAGTGATAATTTCTCCATTTTGGTTTCTTTAGGACTCAGGGTCTCACATCCGCCTCCACCTACCGCCCTCCTTAAATATAGGTTCTCTGGGGCAAAATGGGATATCTACTCCACCCACTTCGAGCAAAAAATGGCAAATCTGCCAAATCCTATAGAGGAAAACCCTTCGGTATGTTATGAACAACTTGTTGGTGCTATACTATCTTCTGCAGATGAGTCTATTCCTCTGAAGAAGACTAGAAACAATCTCCTTTCCCCTCCCTGGTGGGATTCTGAATGAACTAAAGTGATACGTGAACGCAAAAGATCTGAAACCAACTACAACCATCATATGACCACAGAAAATTTCCTCAATTACAAAAAGTCAGCTGCAAAATGCAGAAAATGCCTCTCAGCCAAAAAGAAACAGGGCTGGTTAAATTTTTGCAAAGGATTATCACTAACAACGCCTTCAAATATTGTATGGAAACAAATCCGGAAGTTCAGAGGATCATATAGGGATAACAACCCCTCCTCTAACGATCCATACTCTTGGTTAGAATCATTTGCTGACAAGCTAGCTTCTCCTTTTGTGCATCAGAATCCTAACCCTCCCATCTTATCACATCCCCATAACTCCTCACATTTTGACATCCCTTTTTCGCTGGAAGAGCTGTACTTGGCTGTAGATGGGTTGACTGACTCCGCCCCTGGAGTAGATGGTATGCCTTATTCTTTTACTACTAAAGCCAATGACAACATGAAACAATTCTTCCTAAATCTAATAAACATATTCTTTGATCAAGGCTATATCCTAGACTCTTGGAAAACCCAAACAATACTCCCAATCCCTAAACCTGGAAAGGACCCTTCAGATCCCAATTCCCGATGCCCAATTGCCCTCTCCTGTGTAGCTGCAAAGATAACTGAAATCCTCATCAAGGAAAAATTGGTTGCCTGTAAAGTCGGTATACGGGCGAAAGTTTTACGTGACAACGACTTTGAGTGGTAAAAGCGAATCGGCGACTCGGGCATGGTTAGCTCGCCTAAGAGCGAGAGAGACAGACATAAAAAGTGAAAGGCACGCGTCCCTCTCACTCGCTCTCATTGTGAGCGCATAACGTGAGCGGAGCGTAACGCAGTTTCTTGAAGTGTCACCCGGCAAACCAATTTATAAGACGTTGTCACGTCAACAGATTAGAATAATACATTGAAAAAAATAGACTACTTCCACAATCACAATTTGGCTTCAGGAAGGGCATGAGTACAATGGATAGTCTTAGTTTACTCACCACAGATATCCGCATTGCAATAGAAAAAAAACAGTATCTTGTAGCTGTATTCCTACAAGCAAGTTAAAATATTAGAATCAAGCTATTCTCGTTTCTGAATTTAGTATGCAAGCTTACTAAAAAATTGTTGTCTGTAAAGTCGGTTTACTGACGATAATTGAACGTGACAACGTCTTAAGAAAATACTGATGGAATGGTAGCATTTTTCAAAAGAAAATTTTAATTTCATTTGTTTAATAGATTTGTATGTAAAAAGTAATCAGTAGACTTTAGTAATTTTCAATCAAAACAATGCAAAAAAGCTTTTAGATGCCGGGGATCGAACCCAGGGCATTTCACATGCAAAGCGAACGCTCTACCACTGAGCTACATCCCCGCTTAAACTACTGGTCGAAATAATTAATACAACTGTAACAAACATGCGGCGAGGTAACGACCGACGGTAACGCGGTAACGGTACATGACGTCATGTTTTGTGGGCGTGCAGCCGGCTTCATCGAATTATTACACATCGCGTGCGGGGGAGGGGGCAGCCAAATGTTTTACTTCAAAAAACTGTAAAACGCTGGTAAGACCGCGGCACAATTGGTTATTAATACAATATATTTGCAGTTCGTAATTTTTAACTATATTGGCAATACTTTGGGAGTGTCAGTGTGACAACATGAGTTTGTTTACAAAATCTACCAAATTTGGTAGAATTTAGTCACGGAAATGTAAAACAGGCCATACTCACTGTCCATTAAATTATAATACCCCGTTTACATTATTCCAGTCCAGCGACCGAATCCAGCGCTGGATTGCTTACTGGAATAATGTAAACCGGCACTGGAATGCATTGGCACTGGATTGATGCGTTCCAGTGCCAGTTTCCATTATTCCAGTAAGTAATACAGTGAGTATGGCCAGTTTAGACAGTTTAGTATAATAGTATTTCTTAAATACCGCGCTATAATCGCTTACATAATAATTAATTTAACGACTGGGCTAAATTTAGTCGACTGAATTTAGTCACTTTTGAATTATTAAGTGTAATATTTTTAAGTAAGCTTGCATACTAAATTCAGAAACGAGAATAGCTTGATTCTAATATTTTAACTTGCTTGTAAACAAACTTGTATTCAGTGAATTACTTAACACCTTCTGTTTCTAAATTTATCTTCCATACGTTACTATATTTAACAAAGTCATCTATATTATAATATGCCTTGCTCAATAGGTAGCTTTTTATTTCATTTTTAAACTTTGTTTCATTAAGACCTTCGACTTGTGCAGGGATTGCATTATAGAAGCGAATACCATTACATTTGAAAGAGTTATTTGTTTTCTGAAGTCTGCACTTAGGAAATACAATTTTGTGCTTATGGTGCGCTTTTGGATTCAGATCAGTTAGTTTCTTCAGTCGACTTCGATTTTTCTGACATACATTATACATTCATAAATATACAATGAAGGGACTGTTGATATGTTTATAGTTTTGAAAATCTCCCGTACTGAATCTCTAGCTGATAAATTATATTATAGACCACGGATCGCTCTCTTTTGCAAAATGAAAACTGAGTTTCTGTCCGCAGCTGAACCCCATAATAAAATCGCGTAGGATATAATGCTATGAAAATAGCCAAAATAAACAAGCCTAGCTGTTGCGACGTCCGATATTTTTTTTATTTGACGAACAGCGTGGGCAACTGAACTAAGTCGGTCAGCCAGTGTCTCTATGTGAGGAGGGTGAGGACCCCATTGAAGCTTTGAATCTACTGGAATACCCAGAAATCGAGTAAATTGTACAGGTTCGATGAGTTCATCTTTCAGTCTTATATTAAGTTTACCGCACATTATATTGCAGAGTGAGAATTTTATACATTTCTATTTAGTTGGATTAAGTACTAAATTATTTGCATCAAACCATTTGTACGCAATGTCTAAAATTACGTTAAATTCTGTGAAATCGTTTATTCCTCTCTTCACTTTACTTTGAATAGAAGTGATGTGATGTGAAGTGATGGATAGACCAGTATCGATTATGCCAGCAATAGCCAAAGTGTTCGAAAACGGCCTGAGTACGCGATAAGTGGGCTACCTATCGGAAACCGAGGCGCTGTGTGAAGAACAATACGTATACCACGGTCTACGATTTCTCTGATGCGTGAAGTGATTCGTAGTGTGTTGGCTGCCCGTAAACGTAAAGAGCAAGTAGCTTTCTAAAAAGGGAGTATCTACTGAGTTATGTGAACCATAAAGTTGGGAAAGGTGATTAAGTAGTGGAAGGAGAGGATGATTTGAATTTTGAATTAATTTATATAGAAAACGGTCTGAGAGAAGTTATGCGCGAAGAACCAAAGGGGACTCCCCACATTCCACTTGCATATCATTTATGGGGGAGGTTTTCATTGCTCCTAGGATTATCCGTAAGCACTTGGACTGAATTTTGACGTTTTTTTTGCCCAGATTTGTTTCCATAGAAAAGAAAAATACCATAGTCTATTTAGCTTCTGATAATGGCGTTATGCGGCAATAAGGGTGTGAACCCTACCAAGCGCCAGAAAGAGATCTAAGGATGTTAATATTTCTTTCATATTTCCCAACGATATAGTCTACATGTTGTGTGCCTGTTAGCTTCGAGTCCAGTTCCATTCCCAAGAACAATGTCATTAACCGGGTCAATGCATAAACTTATTTGTCGTATAGTTTTTTTTCGTAGAGACAACTACAGAGCTTTTGGAAGCTCACAGCGTCATGCCCTGTTCACCTAGATAATCATTCAAGTATCCAAAAGCGGCGTTCAACGTATTAGCTATTTTCTCACAGGCTTGGTCGCAGGTATAGAAGGCCAGATCATCCGCATACTGGAGTACACCGCAGAACGAATCCACACTTCTGTCAAGGTCGTAGCCTGTAAAGAATTGGGCTCCAAACTCCACCTTGTGGGAGGCCTTTCCAGATAGTTTTAGGTGGTAGCAGGCTGTTTCAAGCTTTGATCTGAACTGTTCGTTCCATAAGCATTTTGCATATGAGGCGTACAAGCTTGACTGGTATGCTCAGCTGAGTTAATTTACTCGGGAGTATAGTAAGCAGGACGCAATCATAGGCCGAAGAAATGCTTAGAAATACAGCCTGGATGTCTGTTGTAAGTCTGCTTAAATAGTCCAGCGTTCTTACACTTTTCCTGTTGCCATATTGAGATTTAGCCAACATATTCCGATTTTTAACAAACCATTATTCCAATTATTTTTTTTACCAAGTGTATAATATTCTTCTTAAAAATTTCTTAAAGGTCTTCCATTGTTTCGGGACACTACCTAAGTCAAAAAATTTTAAAAAATTGTTTCATAAATTGTATTTAACCCACTGCCTACACCACTGCTTATTTTTATGTCTACTACTAGACTAGACTGTGCTGTGTGCGCCAAAATTGTGCTCAAGAAACAGTGTACGGAACATTTTTTGCAGGTAAATGTGCAGTAGTAGAATCTACTTGGTCTTTGGTAGAAATTCAACTATGTATAGGTCTGGTAGCCCAGCTTGCAAGTTTTGGGTTTTGGTTTGTTTTTTGTTTTGTTCTTGAATTGAATAATCTGCTGTGAATGCGTATTATCTACTGAAATTTCTTTAGTTTGTGTGTGTTTTAGAAAATGTTTTGTGAAATATTATCCTAAATGATTCTGTGGGATTTATGAAATTGTATAAAACTTGGTGTTAACTATTATTAACAGGAACCATGGATTTAATGAATCTGCCTATGGATATGATTGAAAATATTCTCTCATTCCTCTCGTACGATGAAATTGCTAAGAATAGAATCGTGAGTGTATTATTTTGATAAATTATTTGTTCCCATATCGTATTGGATTGATCTCGGTTTTTTTCTGCTACTTATAAATATCGAATGAGACCAAAGTAAACGACAAACAAAAATACATACTTACCTACCTATTTGTTATTTAATTTAAATATCGTAATGTAGGATAAAGAGCGATAAAGCCTAAAATTATTTTGAAACAGATTAAAATTATTCGTATTTGTTTACTTAAATACCTTATTTACTACAAAACTTACATAATTGATATTAAACCTACTGTCTAGATCTCTAGATGGTTCTATGAACATTTCTGGTTTGTTTACCATTACGCATATAGGTAGGTACTTCAGAACTATTTATAGCTCTGAACGAGATAAAAAAATGGGCTTTAGGCTTTTGGTAGTTTCAAGAGTAAAATGGCCACAAATACCATGTCGCGAAATTTTATTTAAAGTAAAAAAAAAAATTAATTAATTAAAACATATTTTTTTTTTATATTACGACGGTAAAAAAAATTATGTATATAATTTTATCACTAAAATGTACATTGTAACGACAATATGACAAAACTACTGGGTAGTGGACCTATAGAGCCATTGTTTTTGTACAAAAAATGTAACATTTTTTACAATGTGAAGCATATAATAAATGCTTCTTTACTGTAATTGCTATCAAAATAAATGAAATAATTTGCTGTACTACTTTTATTACACTATTTACCTTTATTACGTTTCAATAACTTGTTTTTTTCCAATCTAGGCTGAAACGTATGAAAAGGTGGCCACTACTTTTAGCCATGTAAAGTTTATTTCTCTTCAAATTATGGTCGTACCTACTTTAATGAGAAAATTAAATCAGTTGAATAAAAAAATAACCATAGTAGACAATACTATGGACAAACGTAAAAAAAACATATAGCATAAAATAATACAAATTACTTCCTCCATTTTAGAAGTCTAAATTCGTCAATGACTTAAATGCCCTATGTACCTGTAACATAACAGGAAACCGGTTTTATGATATTTATAGGTATTAAAAAGTAGCTTAAACTTAATCCACTGCTGGGTGCTAAAAGATATATTCTGAATAATATTGTAAACAGCAATGTTTAGCAGGATATCTGTGCGATGATTCGGAATACAATTGGATTGAAATCAAACCTTTAGGTTTTCACACACAACACCCATCTGACCCCCAACTAAGCGAAGCTTGTACTATGGAAGTCAGCTGATATAACCACTTGTTATTCAATTAAATTCAATTTATTTATTCAAACCATTATTTCAAAAGAACACTTGATAACGTCACTTACAATTTATAAATTATAGATAATTATTCTGTGTACATAATAAAATAATACCAAAAAATAATGTCAAATAAAAACGAATCAGCCGTAAAGCTGTTAGTTCCGTAGGTATTTGCGTTTTACAATTTTGGCGGGAAAACGGTTGTCAGGTTACCTAAGTGTGTTGTTTACGCATTGGCATATGAAGTGCCGCCGTACTCATACGCCCATTATTCTCAAGGGCGTTTCAAAAACAAAAAAACTGCATTCTATAGCATAAATGAGAATACATTTATTCATTAAAAATATCACAAATAAAATTAAATCATATAAAAATACACGTCACGCACAGAGTCATACACTAAAATAACCCGCCTTGAATTGCTCCTGTTGCAAATGTGCCCAAGACACTGGCTGCGTTACCTTGCTGGATGGCGATGGCTATCCTTTGCCTCAGGAACGATCCAGAGCGGGAGTCACCACCTTGGTTACGTAAAGTTAGCATAAATTCGATTTTTTTAAAATATTTCATTAGTTCAGGTCCATTTTCCTGCCAAAAAATAAATTTATTGTTTTTTTTTTTCATTTAACAATGTTTCTATGTAAATTAACTTTAATTATTGTTGTGTTAATGTTTGCATTAGGTCCCAGACAAATTCAGTGGTATAAATAAATAAATAAATATTGGTGGACAATTCACACACAACACCGTCTGACAGCAGCGATACCTATGCTACGATAAATGTGTTCTGCAGGACCCTAGGGTTCCGTGATATACTTGTAAGGGTTCCGCAACAATTAAAAAAAAAATTGGCAGTCATAGAAACTGCCGATAGAAGTGAAAACTTATAACTCAGAATTTGATAGCTTACCTTGGAAACTACACGGGTGTAACCGGAGGCCATGCCATGATGGCGAGGCCACGCCCTTTCAGCATTTCCCATTGACAGAGGCATTTCTAGATGCCCAATCGCCAAGGTCCCGAGTTTACCCGAAGATTTCTAATCATACCCGAGCGTGACGGTAGAATCCAATTTACAAAAAATTTGTCTAGGCGCGCCTAAAGAAGTTTTCACTTCAAAAAATCAAAGGACCTCTGTCTGGTCGACCGTCCTGACGCGGCGTTTCATTACAATGTTAGTATTGCAGGAGCGCGGTTCAGGGCTGACGTCTTCCATATATTTAATACTCTACAACTTTACCCGTGTCTAGACATATCGGCGTTTCTCCCGAGATCAAAGGCAATAAACTGCTGGTAGTATTTCTTTTTACTTTTTTTTATTTTTATTTAAGCCTTAAATATCATATCAATAATACATCTTATTTAATATCTTATAAACTTATTTAAAAGTTAGTTGTATTAGTTTCTTCTTTTTTGTATAGTCCCTTTTCGGGTAAAGGCCTCCTCCAACTCTTTCCACCTTTTCTTATCTTTTGCAATTTCAATCCACTTTTTCCCCGCTATTTCTTTGATATCATCTTCCCATCTCATTTTTGGTCTTCCAACTTTTCTCTTTCCTATGGGGCCTTTCCATTTTGTAGTTTCAATTGTCCATCTTCTGTCTGTATATCGGGCTAGGTGCCCTGCCCATCTCCATTTCTTCTGGAGTGCATGCTCGAGAGCGTCCGTCAGCTTCATTCTTTCTCTTATTTCTACATTTCTAACCTGTTGGATCTTTCCTAGTTTTAAAATACTTCTTTCCATCGCATGTTGACATGAGTTTATTTTATTTGCTATCCTCTTAGTAAATGTCCATGTTTGGCATCCATATGTGAGACATGGTAGAATGCAGGTGTCTAGCACTATCTTTTTTAGTTTTTTTAGTTTAAGGCTGTAGTTCCCTTTTACAATTTCTTTTTGTGACCAATATTCTTTTTACTTACTGTGCTATAATTGTGAAAAAGCGATGGTACTTTTATTATGCTTTTAATAAAGAATACACTTACAAAAAAATAAATATTTTAGGGTTCCATCTAGTACATATCACCAAAAAAGATTAAGAAATGATAATATACAGTAATTAGTAAGGTCTTATGCGATAAGTTTGTTTCCAGGTTTCGAAGAGCTTCAACGATATCAGCATGCGGATGTTGAATCGAGGCTTCCTCATGATCGAGCGGAGACACGCACAAGCCTTGAAGAACATGAAAGCTCAGCTGCCGAGGAGGGAGTCTGAACGGAGGTTCGTTCACATATCACATAAACAGCCCACTAAATGTTCCCACTGCTGGGACTCGGGGCCTTCTCTCGCAAGGAGAGAGTCAAGGCCATACCACGCTGGCCCAGTGCGGGTTGGTGGATGACACATGATTTCGAAAGATTCTAGGTACATGTCGGTTTCCTCACAATGTTTTCCTTCACCGTTTTAAGTTAGCGGCATTACACATATGACTTCGAAAATACAGTGGTGCGCATGGTTTTGAACCCGGGGTCTCCGGATCGGCAGCCGCCGTTCTCCCGACTAGACCAGCCGTAACTTCCGGAGGTTCGTATACCTCACCTTTAATAATATCCTTTAAAATCTGAAAATTTGTCACTATGTTGAAGTGAAAACATCTTTAGGCGCACCACAGCAGACAGATTTTTCGTGGGCTGTAATTCTAGCGTCACGCTCGGGAATGATAAGAAATCTTCGGGTAAACTCGGGACCATGGCCATTGGCCATCTAGAAATGCGTGAGCATTTCCCATTGGCCATGCTCATGGCCACGCTCTCCGGCTGCACCCGCGTAGTTTCCAAAGTAAGCTATCAAATTCGGAATTATACGTTTCCACTTCTATCGGCAGTGCAGGCGCGGTCCCAGCCTCGAATTTTGGGGGGGGTCACCAGTACGCAGCCTCAGATTTGGGGGGGGGGGGGGGTCACGAGTAGAAATACAATCAATCTAGTAAAAAAGACTTTACTAGTAGCGCCCCACGATTTTACCCGCGTAGTTGACGCTCCAGTTGTTTTCCCGCGTTTAAAAATAGTTTATGTACTACTAGACATTTTGTTTTTTTTTAGATTTTTGATCTAATGTACATGGGGCACTCAGAAAGTTTTGAAAAACTAAAAAACTAACTTGTATGAAAACTAACTATTTACTAAATCTTTTCAAAGAACTCTCCACCAACCTCTATACAAAGTTTCATGCGTCTGAACCAATTTTCAAAACATTTTTTCCAGTACTCCGCAGACACCTCTTCCACGGCCTTCTCAAACGCTGTTAGCGCGTCTACCGGCGATGAAAACTGTATCCCTTTGAGCTGATTTTTAATTTTAGGGAATAAAAAAAAATCACACGGAACCAAATCAGGACTGTAAGGAGGGCGCCCCAAGACTCTGACCGGTGTGGAGTCCAGGAAGTCCCTCGTTTTGATCGCAGAGTGCGCGGTTGTCGTGGAGAAGAAGGACCCCGCGGAGCCCGGTGTTCGGTCGCTTGTTTCTGATTGCAGAAAAACTTCTGGCAAGTATTTTATGCTGGACCATTCGGCGTTGATACTGCTTTGGTCTCGAAGTGGAATTGAAATTAAGTACCCCGTCAAAGTGAAGAAACTAGCGATCAAAATTTTCCTTGCGCTCCTCGATCGCTTCACTTTCGTAGGTGTTGGTTAATTTTGAAACAGCCTAACTGTCGACTGCTTTGTTTCTGGATTGTATTGATAAATCCAGGATTCGTCACCTGTCACAATGTCGTAAACGCGCCGTGATGAGCCTGCATCAAATTTTTGTATCATATTACGGCACCAATCCACACGGGCCTGCTTCTGAGCTTAGGTGAGGTTGGGCGGCACCCAGCGCGAAACTATCCTCCTTACGCGAAGGTGCTCGTGCAAAATCTTGTGAACACTTCCTGAACCAATCTGCAGAGTATGCTGAATCTCTTCGTACGTAATGCGTCTGTTTTCTTGAATTAATTTTTTTACTGCTAGCACACTTTCTTCGGTGACAGCCGTCGTAGGACGACCACTCTTTTGTTCATCCCCCAAAGTAAAACGACCGCGTTTGAACTCGCTATACCAGCGGTAGATGGTTGTTTTTGAAGGTCCTTCATCCATAAAACCAATATTTTTTTGAAGTAAAAACTTCTTTAGGCGCGCTATAGACAGAATTTTCGTGGGCTGTGAAATGGATTCATCAATCGTCACGCTTGGATATGATAATGGATCGGATCGGATCGGATCTGATATGAAATCTTCGGGTAAACTCGGTAAAAACGGCCAGGTAGGTACCAGGGTAACAGAAACAGTAAAGAGTTTCGATTACCTACCTCCAACAGCCCAGCGTTGATCTCCAGATACCAGGACAACAGAAATATAAAAGAGTTGCGTTTGCCCCTAGGTACCAGTACCAGGGCAGCAGAAACAGTAAAGAGTTGCAATATTCTGTATAATTACGTTGATATAAAACTAGATGGCGCAACCATCGATTTAGCTGGCGGTGTTGAAATTATGCGAATGTACATAGACCTACGATGGTTTAACAAATAATGTCTTCTGACAAGGTGATAAATAAATGAGATAATTCAATTAAATGTGAAAACATTTGAGTCACAAGTTTTCACTTCTATCGGCAGTTCCTATGACTGCCAATTTTTTTTAATTTTTTTTTTTACTTTTATAGGTTTACACTTGACCGCCATCTCACCTGATGTTAAGCGACGATGCGGTCTACGATGGAGCGTGCTTAGTGCTTACCTAGAAGAAACCGATTCACTCTCGATTTGAAGACACCAAGGTTATAACTATCAGGAAAAACCCACTCTGGCAACTCATTCCACAGCCTAGACGATCTTATCACAAAAGTAGAGTCAAACCTCTTCGTCCGTGTCTTTGGAACATCAACCATGAAACGGTGCCGCTTCTTCGAGTTACGAGAAGTCCGATAGAAAAAAGGGCAAGATGGTATTAGATCATGCAGATCAGTCGCACACTTTCCGAACTGTATCCGATAAAAAACCGACAAGCTTGTAATCTTGCGGCGATGTTCAAGACTTTGAAGTCTTTTTCGCACTAGAGTGTCTTTGCCTATGAGCCTTTTGGCTCGCCTCTCGATCGATTCCAGAGCCCCAAGCTGATACTTAGCCGATCCATCCCATAGATGCGAACAGTACTCCATACAAGACCGAATATGTACTTTGTATAAGAGAAGAAAGAGAAGAATTCGAAGTCGATCAAATGACTCATCAGGTTTTAAGCCACATTTGAAATCGTAAAAAATCATAGCACGAAAATGTTCTCGACGCAGATCCATTTTTTATTAAAACAAAAAAAAAATTGGCTCTCAAAAAAATGCGGAGGGAAATTTGAAAATCGAATAGTTGTATTTATACTTTTAAATAATCGAAGTTTTCAAAATAATTACAAGTGTCTTATACATAAAAACTTTTTTTTGCAAAACTTTCTGAGTGGCCAGTTATATGATTTTGGGGGGGGTCATGTCCCCCGTGACCCCCCCCCTGGAGCCGCGCATGCGGCAGTGCCTATGACTGCCAATTTTTGAAGTGAAAACTTCTTTTGGCGCGGCTAGACCGATTTTTCGTGGGCTGTGAATTGAATTCTAGCGTCACGCTCGGGTATGATAAGAAATCTTCGGGTAAACTCGGGACCATAGTCATTGGCCATCTAGAAATACGTCAGCCAATGGGAAACTGACGGATTTCTAGATGGCCATGCCATGATGACCAGGCCACGCCCTCCGGTTACACCCGAGTAGTTTCCAAAGTAAGCTATCAAATTCTGAGTTATCATGTCATGCGGCGAGGGAACGCCGCATGACGTCATGCGGCGTTACCTCGCCCTGAGGCGTTCCATTTAAAGCTTGGAGTTGAAGTTGTCACGTTCAACTATCGTCAGTAACTTTACAGACAACCGATTTTTTTTTTTAAGATTCGTTCACGTCCTGCGGCCTGTGCACTCTGCAGGCGCGTGACCGCTGCTCTTTTGACATTCTTAACTTAAGTCGGCCAGGACTGACTATATCACACGTGACGATACCGTGTATTAATAAAAAAAAGTATAACTTTTATCTTTTCCACAGATATCACCAGTTATCACGGCACTGTGACATCCTGACTGCGATCGAGACACGGATCTCGATGCTCAACATGACGTATTCTAAATTCATCGACCACGGACTCTGCTGCTTCATACCTGGAAAGGTACCACTTTTATACTTACAACTAGTTAGTAAAGTATTGTCTAAAATTAGAAAGCTTAACATAAAAAAATTGCAGTCATAGGAACTGCAGATAGAAGTGAAAACTTATAACTCAGAATTTGATAGCTCGCTTTGGAAACTACGCGGGTGAAACCATGTGGCCATGACCATGACCATGTCCATGACCAATGACCATGGTCCGGAGTTTACCCGAAGATTTCTTATCATTCCCGAGCGTGACGCCAGAATTCAATTCACAGCCAACGAAAAATCATTCGGTGGTGCGCGAAAAGAAATTTTCACTTCAAAAAGCATCGACCTTATAGTCTGTGGAGTTGTTATAGAGAAAATAAAATCAATAAATAATTGGTAGTCATATTAGAGACTGCCGATAGATATGTTAAAATATGTATCAGAATCCCAGTAGTGGCGGCATCGTTTCATTTTTAAATTAAAGTTCTATAAAAACTCGAACAAAGAGGTTTGACTTTTGTAATAATAAGTCTGTGGAATGCATTGACTGAATGGGTTTTTCCGGATGGTTACAATCTTGGTGTCTTCAAATCGAGAGTGAATCGGTTTCTTCTAAGTAAACACGCTCCATCGTAAACCGCAATGTAAACTTAGAGCTCTGCCTCACTAGGCCGCCATGGCGACGTCGGCGGCTACGTATCCAAGCAGTTAATATTGAAATGTATGTTACCTAACTCACTTGGCGACGGTTTGGCAACGTCGCCAATTTGGAAGCGTTGCCACAAGCGACAGTTCCCTACGTGGCTTCTGGCTACTCTGGCGGCCTGGCGACGTTGCCACTATAATCTACACGTGTAAACTGCACCTCCCTCACTCAGCCGCCATTTTGGACGGTCGCTCAAATATTTATTTGTATTTGATATTGAAAAAAATGAGTGAGAGGGATGCACCCATAGTCTCCTTGTTTTCTTCTTTTCTTTTTCCATTTTTCTGCGACGTACATAACTAAGAAGTGCAATTTCTTCTACGTCCATTCCTGAGGACGGTAAACGAATGACTGTCGAGACGCCATGGCCACTCGACATGGCGACCCTCGGTTGCCAGAAGAAGCCAGACTTGCGCCGCCGGCGACGTCGCCATGGCAGCCTAGTGAGGCTGAGCTCTTTTAAAGTTTAAAAAAAAGTGGGAAGGAAAATAGTTTACTTATCTTATGCCACTGTTTCCAGGTGATAGACGAAATCCGTCGGGTTCTGACCATAGTGGAGACTGAGACGACCCCGCCTCGGGCGCATGAGGTATGTTTTCACCTAATGTTTGTATACAGGGTTATTGGTAACCAGTCTACTGCCCACTTTGTGAATAAATTATTCTTTACACCCCCCCGCTGACTTCATACTTTTTACTTTTCATACCACTGTAACTTTAAATTACCTATTAGCGGAGATTAAATATTCATTCTAAGAGAAACTTTTTCTAAAACCCGCAAGAACCCTTAGTTGAGACTTGAGACCTGAGCCCGTTCCGAGTCAAACACACCGGACTCCAAGCATCTACATAACGCCCCCATTTTTTTCTGGATCTCGTACCCTTAGGTCTGCAGTTCCCACAAGGGGGGCGGGGGGTGTATCGCTCACTTCGGGAAAGGCTGTTTTAAGGGGATGTTAAGTACATTCAACTTAAACTCAACAATATGTCAAATTTTGTTCATCAGATTATAAAAATTCACATTTTTTCCCCATACAAAATAAAAAAAAGTGTATTTGCCCGGTCTAAAAGCATCGAACTCTTCGTAACAAGAGCGTGTGCGCTCTCTAACGCTCGATAAATGATGTGCTGAAGTAAATAAGCACTAAACAGTGCTAGAGAGGACAACAAATACTTTTTTTGGTGTATACCCATACACCAAAAAAAGTGTACACCTATGTATTGAGTTTTAACAAAAGTTGATTGTTTTAACGTACAGAACATGCCCGTAAACGGATACAGGCTGATTAACCTGTATAATATTAACTTATATAATATTAACCTGATATACCAGTAACCCTAAATAGAGTGACAGAACTAGCAGTACACGTGACTGATGGTAAGCAACAAGCCTGCACATTACAGCACAGTGACACGCAGCTAATGGAACACGAAGAGTCCAAATCATTATCCAGCACTGCACTGCGCTCGTCACCCAGAGATATAAGATGTTTTATCTCTATGCCTTGTAATTTCACTGGAAACATTTAACATTCTTGGAAACTCTTCAAACCTGGACACAGTGATGTTTGCACATTACTGTTTGGCGATAGACTGATAGACTAACTGGCAAAAGGTGTGGTACTTCGCCTGGCGCAAAGATGCAATCTTTCAAAATGCAAATACAAAGATTCCTATGTCATTAAAAATAGTACAGTCGAAGCGAGATCCTCCTGTATTAACTCCCGACACAAAAGAGGAGCGTTATAAGATTGACGTCAATGTCTGTCTGTCTGTTTATTTGTGTGTGTCTGTCTGTGGCACCGTACAGTTCAAACGGATCGACCGATTTTAATATGGGTTTTTATTTGTAAGCTAGTTTCCGTGCGGTGGCTCTTCTATGTTATGTTAATATTGATTCAAGATGGCGGCCTCCACAAAATGGCGGATTCAAACATTTTTCACAACCTCCATCAATATGGGTATCGAATGAAAAGGCTTGACAAGCAGAATACTAAACACTTTGACATATTTCAAATCTAGGATGCCCGCTACCACAAAATGTATATTTCCTTTTTTTAATTACTCCAACAATATGGGTATCAAATGAAAGGGCTAGACTAGCAAAATACCGATAAATTTCACATCCAAGGTAGCCGGGGTATATCAAAACTTTTAATTTTGTTCCTGTTTGTTGTCAGTTGAAAATAAATGTTATTGGTATTATAAAACCAGGTTCTACAAGAGCTACGCGACATCTCGAGTATGGCGATCGAGCATTTCGACGACAAGATATCGCCCGCCTTCAGGAGGAAGCTTCAAGAAGGCGCACAGCCGCTTCCGAGGCCGCAGCATGGTAAGTTTTGGCAATTTTTATAAGCAATGTACTGGCAACACTAATTTTTTTTCCTACCCTCAAATGTCACAAGAAAAGATTTTGGCAGTCTTAGGGATACCATTAATCTGCCAAAGAATCCTTCTCCTTACGTCGATACCCCAATCACTGAGGGTCGTGATCTCTCGAGTACCTTCTCTCTGATTATCGACCGCCATTGGTGACGGTCTGGGGCGGTGTGGACTGCGTTGTGGACAGTGGATTCGAGTGTGGTCCGTATCTGGTCCGTCAAACGCGTCGGGCGCGTCCCTCCTGGTCTATTTCTGGCGATTTTGACTGTGACTACAAATTTTTCTAAGTTGTCGTTGTCTGCCAAAGCCGGGATGATCTAAACTTCATAATGGTCCATCGTTCTTACCTGTGTTGGGAGCATGCGCTGACAAGTTTTCAGCTTATATAAAATAACGAAGGTCTGGGGTTCACGGGCTCTTAGTCCATAAGGGTCAGCGCAGACAGAACGGAGCGCAATAAAGAGGATTTTGTTAACACACTTGAAAATAAACTTTAAAATTATTATTGTAAAGTGCATAAATGCTTGAACCTTATTCCCGCGTATCTTCGAGGACGCGCCAGCATCTTTTGTCAGGTTCAAGCATTTATGCACTTTATTGTTGTAGTTTAATGTTATTTTCAAGTGCGTTAATAAAATCCTCTCCGCTGCGGTCCGTTCTGTCTGCGCTGACCCTAACTGTGTTCCAAATTACAGCCCGATCCGTTCATACGTTAGGACGTGATTTGAGCAACAACCATCCAAACATTGACATTTATAATATTAGTAGGATTAATTTATGTAATGTGTGTCCAATACAGCATCCTGCTGAAACACTATACGTTGTCGTAATTGTGCCCACCAAACATATCTTACAGACGTAGCACAACCAAATATACGTAGCAAGAAATAAATAACGAAAATGACATATCTCTAAATAACACAACTGAATAAAAGCTAGGAATGAAAAGAAGACGAATGAGAAGAAGACTTTAATCTGCTGACCATTATTTTATTGACTTACTAGCGGCCCGTTCTGGGTTCGCTCGGATCATAACCTAGACACTGTCTGCAGCGCCATCACCCGGGCTTGTTTGTGTATCTAAATCATCCTCGAATTCACTTACACACACACAAAAAAAATCATTCAAATCGGTCCCGCCGTTTAGGAGGAGTTCACTGTCAAATGATTAAATTACTAAAATGGCTATTAAAAAATAGGGGTTGGTGATAAAAGAGTAAAAATTTAGGGTTGGTTGTGTTTTTTAACGCCACATTAGGTATATAAAAATAAAAACAAAAAAAATTGTTCGAAAATTAAAAAAAAAAACATTTTGGGGTGAACAACCCTTATCTTTTAGGGGTATGAAAAATAGCTAGTAGCCGATTCTCAGAATATGCATATAAAATTTGGTTAAAATCAGTAAAGCCGTTTCGGAGGAGTAAGGAAACAAACACTGTGACACGAGAATTTTATACAAGTACTAGCTGACCCCGCAAACGTTGTTTTGCCTTAGTGAACAACCCTTGTCACTTAGGGGTATGAAAAATAGCTAGTAGCCGATTCTCAAACCTACTGAATATGCATATAAAATTTGATTAAAATCAGTAAAGCCGTTTCGGAGGAGTAAGGAAACAAACACTGTGACACGAGAATTTTATATATAAGATAAGAAGATTCTTTTTTCATTGTATAAATTAAGACTGAAACAAATTGTTTTGCCAGACATATTGTATTGTCTCTAGAAGAACAGTCCAGTTTGTATGGGTCAAGTTTTAAAATGTTTTGTATCATCTTGTTTTACCTGCAAACAGTAATAAAGATTTGTTTTTTAAATAAAGACTGACGAGACGAGCAGGACATGTGCCTGATGGTAAGCAACATGCCTGCCACAGAACAGCACAGTGACACGCAACTATTGGAGCATGAAAAGTCCAAATCATTACCTAGCACTGCACTGCGCTCGTCACCCAGAGATCTAAGTTGTTATATCTCTAAGCCCTGTAATTTCTCTGGAAACATTGCCCGTTCAAACCGGATCACAGTAATGTTTGCACATTACTGCTTGGCGGTAGAATAACCGGCAAAGACGTGGTACTTCCCCAGGCGGACTCTGCCAAGAGTCTTACCACTGGAAGTCCATTAATTACGTGAGGTGTTCAAGGGTGGGAGGGGGTCGAGTCAAATCTCACGTCATTATTTTTGGAAAAAAAATTGGCAGTCATAGGAACTTCCGAAAGAAGTGAAAACGTATAACTCGGGATTTGATAGCTTACTTTGGAAACTACACGGGTGTAACCGGAGAGTGTGGCCTGGGCATCATTGCATGATCATCTAGAAATGCGTCAGCATTTCTCATTGGCTGACGCATTTCTAGATGGCCATGTCATGATGGGCAGGCCACGCCCTTTCTCCATTTCCTATTGGATGACGCATTTCTAGATGGCTATGGTCCCGAGTTTACCCGAAGATATCTTATCATACCCGAGCGTGACGGTAGAATTCAATTCACAGCCCAAGAAAAATCTGTCTAGGCGCGCCAAAAGAAGTTTTCACTTCAAAAAATGTGTTTATCCTTGGATGAAACTGGGAGAAATTGAGGAAAATTTAATTTTTATACATAAAATAAGTGATATATGTCTTTGTGTTGTTTGCAGCTTCCCTGGCGCCACTAGCGCTGCGCGACGAGTTCGCTCGCCTCAAACGCGTCACGGCCGTCAACTCCAAGTTCAACCTGTTCATGGCCACGCAGTATAAGAAGATGTGCAGACAGGTGACCTAATACAATTATAACTATAATAAAGTGGTCAAGTGCGAGTTGGACTGGCCCATGAAGGGTTCCGTTGCAGTAAGTAACATAATTTACGTAGTACTTATAGTTCTTTGTAACTTTGATCAATGTTTTAATAATAGTATTCATGACGTACTAAAAAAAAACTACTCATCAGATCGAGTTCAAACCAATCTTCGTTGGTAGTTTACATGGTAATGTACATCATATATTTTTTTTAGATTTTTCATTCTCTTACTTTAGAAGTTAGAGGGGGGGGGGGGGGCACACATTTTACCACTTTGGAAGTGTCTCTTGCGCAAATTATTCAGTGTAGACAAAAAATATTTTAGAAACCTCAACACCATTTTTGAAGACCTATCGATAGACAACCCACACGTATAGGTGAAAAAAAAATGTTGAATTTCAGTTCTCTGTATGGGGGGCAACCCTAATGTTTCTGTTTTTAATTTTTTTTTGTGAAAATTCTAATGCGGTTCACAGAATACATCTACTTACCAAATTTCAACAGTGTAGTTTTCATAGTTTCGGCAAAAAGTAGCTGTGACATACGGACGGATAGACAGACAGACAGACAGACAGACAGACATGGCACACATTCCGTTTTTACGTTTTACGGAACCTGAAAAACTAATTGCTCTCGTAATTAGCTAGGCAATTAAATAATTTAATTTCCTCTGTAAAATAACGAATTAAAAACCATCCTATGGTTGCCTGGAAGAGATCGCTTTTAGTGATAAGGTCGCCAATTGCAACTTTATTTGGTAATGTTATAAGTAACTTTTGTTATATTTTTAAATTAAGTGCAATAAAGAGTTAATCTATTTTTTTTTTTTTTTTTTTTTTTTACCTTTTATAGGTTTACACTTGACCGCCATCTCGCCTGATGTAAAGCGACGATGCGGTCTACGATGAAGCGTGTTTACCTAGAAAAAACCGATTCACTCTCGATTTGAAGACACAAAGATTGTAACCATCGGGGAAAACCCACTCAGGCAACGTATTCCACAGCCTAGACGTTCTTATCACAAAAGTAGAGTCAAATCTCTTCGTTCGTGTCTTTGGAACATCAACCATGAAACGATGTCGCTTTTTCGAGCTACGAGCATTCCGATAGAAAAAAGGACAAGGTGGTATTAGATCATGTAAATCAGTCGCACACTCTCCGAAGTGTATCCGATAAAAAACCGATAGACTAGCAATTTTACGGCGATGTTCAAGACTTTGAAGTCTTTTTCGCACAAGAGTAGCATTGCCTATGAGCCTTTTGGCACGTCTCTCGATCGATTCCAGAGCTTCCAGCTGATACTTAGCCGAACCATCCCAAAGGTGCGAACAGTACTCCATACAGGAGCGAATCTGTGCTTGATATAATGTAAGCAACTGTTCAGACTTGAAGTACCTTCGCACCTTTGAAAGGACACCCAGTTTTTTGGCAGCTAGTTTAGCCTTAGATTCGATATACGAGCCAAAGTTGAGCGTAGAGGTCAAAGTCACGCCCAAAAGCTCAAGACGGTCAGAAACCGGCACGGACACACCTCTAAAAGTTGGAGTCAGTTCGAATGAACTCCTTTTAGCGGAGAATAGACACGCCTGCGTCTTACTCTCGTTGAACTTGACCAGATTGGCATCGCCCCATTCAGACACCGCCTCAAGGGTCAAGCTCAAACGCTCGATCAGACTCTCTCTCAGTACCTGAGTTTGCTGCCCACTGGCTCTCGCGCTAGATATGTAACTCTCTACAACGGTGCTATCATCTGCGTACCCAAAGATACCGGGCTTCAACAGATCATTGATATGTAGCAGGAAGAGCGTTGCAGAGAGTACCGACCCTTGAGGGACTCCGGCATTAATAGCCATTTGATCAGACGAGCAGCCATCAATGACGACTCGTATGGATCGATCCCTCAAAAAGTCCGATATCCACGCAATAAACCCAGAAGACAAACCATACCTAGAAAGCTTACTTATAAGGCCATCATGCCAAACCCTGTCGAAAGCCTTTGAGATATCCAGGGAGACTGCAAGTGCTTCCCCGTGTTTCTCAATAGCCTCACTCCAGATGTGACTGACGTACGCTAGAATATCCCCGGTGGACCGGTTTCGGCGAAATCCGTATTGCTGGTCACTGAGGAGGTCGTTTGATTCTAGGTACGTCAGGAGCCTGTGGTTTAAGACACGTTCCATAGTCTTGCAGAGTATGGACGTGACCGAGATGGGCCTGTAGTTGGCAGGGTCAGCACGACTACCCTTTTTGGGCACAGGTTGCACATTAGCAAGCTTCCAAGACTTCGGTACTAGCCCAGTTTGGAGAGAGAGTCTAAATAGGCGCGTCAGTATCGGAGACAACTCAGGCGCACAAGCCTTCAATACTAGGGCAGGAATACCATCTGGGCCACTGGCTTTATTCACGTCCAGATTGCGTAGCACTTTGCGAACCTCCATTTGGCGAATGTGAATATCTGACATACAAGTCGAACAGCCAGGTGGAGTGGGAGGTGTCGCGCTACCAGCATCTAGACGAGAAGATTCCGCAAACTGAGATGCAAACAAGTTTGCTTTCTCTGTTGCAGTGTGAGCCAGTGTCCCATCAGGTTTCAGCATTGGAGGTAGTGAGGGGCGGCAGAAGTTCGATTCGACCGATTTAGCTAGGGACCAGAACGCTTTGCTGCCCGCAGGGTATGAAGCTAGTTTGTTCCCTATTCGACTAATGTGGTCAAATCGAGCCCTCTGAAGAACCTTTTTGCATGCCTTAGCAGCCTTGTTGAACGCTTTCTTCTTCTGGCGTATGTCTCTTGCCTTACGCTGTCGAGCATCAACCCAGGCTAGGTAGGTCTCATGTTTAAATGCTTCAGCACTTTTACATTGAGAACCAAACCATGGGCGAGCTTTGCTGGATAATGGGACGTCGGAGTATGGAATGAAATATTCCATAGCCGTACGTATTACATTAGTCACAGCATCCGCGCAGACTGAAGGATCACCAGAAGTGAAGCACAATGACTGCCATGGGTACGACGCGAAGAAAGAGCGCATCTCGTCCCAATCTGCTGACTTGTATCGCCACAATCGCCGGTTTCCTCTAGGGCTGGGATCAGGCGGATGGTAGACAGATACAGATTTCACCAGACAGTGGTCGGAGCTGCCTAACGGCGAAGATACCACCACGGAATAACGGTCTGGATCTGTTGTCAGCAGAAGGTCTAAGCAATAAGGTGTATGCGACTCAACGTCGGGTACTCTTGTGGCCTCTTGGACCAGCTGGGTTAGGTCTAACGATAAAGCTAGCTTTCTCGTTTCCTGCCCAGCGTAGTCAGTGTCCCGGTATGGGAACAGCCATTCCTTGTGATGGCCGTTGAAATCCCCCAGTAACACTAATTGAGCCGAAGGGTACTTCTGTTGAGCCGCGTCCGCCGCCTCACTTAAATAATCAATGAGCCTAGTCGTCTCCTGGTCTCCGCTGTGCGACCGATATACACAGGAATAGATAATTTTGTCTATGCCTGTGTCTATCAGTGCCCAAAGAACCGAAAATCTAGTATCCTCAAGGTTACGGAGACGCCGACAGCAGATGTCGTCACGGGCGTACAGGCACACTCCAGCACGAGGCCGGAATTTGTGCTCCAGAGTATAGCCTGGGTACGTTAGGTACGCCACGTCCGAGGGACAACCTATCTGCGTCTCCGCAAGAAAAAAGAGTGTCGGCTGCTCAGTCTCGAGGTGATGGTGGACTGCTGAGAGATTGGAGTGCAGACCTCGAATATTTGTGAGGTGCACTTTTACCGACAAGGCGTGCAGCCGCTCTTTAACCTTGTTTCTATTGTGTGCTTTGTTCATTTTTGTTTTGAGAGAGGGATCGGTGGGAAAACGGCAGTAGAACGAGGCTGCACACTACTGACCATTGGTCACAACACACAACACGAATACACCAGTGGGGAGCTAGCCTGGAGACTGCGGGGACGCCTGAGCCCCCCCGGGGATGTCTATCTGGCCTTGTCATCCGGTCGCCAACCGGCAGGATAGCGCATCCCGGGATTTTTCGCTAGATGGCGGGGCAGCCTTTCATGAGTGGCTAGCTCACTACTTGGGCCCCCAACTATCTGCGGTCGGTGCGGCAAACCGTGCCTCGGATCCCGCTACCCTCCATGACTAGCTTCCCGATGTACAGTATTGGTGTGTGACAGACCGGTCTTGCAGTTGTGCAGCAACTGTTCTGACCCGTTTTCCCCTAATGGTGTCACTAGACAACACGACGGAACACGGCTAGGCCGCTTGGCGTCGTGACTTAGTCTAGTGGGTGGTCACCAACCACGGCCGAAGCCTACCACCGGTAATTTGTCACCTGATTAGCACCACCCAGGGACCACGTGTGGGGTTTCAATATACAGGTGCTTCCCCACGGACGAAGGTGACTCGGTCCCCAAAATATGTATCTAAATAATAATAATAATATATAATAATAATAATAAATATGTATGTGTCGGTCTATGTATCTAACAACCGTTTGCACATTATTGCTTTGCGGCAAAATGTCTGTTAAAAGCGTGATACATCACACATTCCCACATCGACTCTGTAAAGAGCCCTATCACACCTAGAATTTTTACTATATTACTTATAACTCTGAATTTGATATCTTACCTTGGAAACTACACGGGTGTAATCGGAGGGCGTGGCTTCGCCATCATGACATGGCCATCTAGTAATGCGTCAGCATTTCCCATTGGCTCACGCATTTCTAGATGCCCATGCCATGATGGCGAAGCCACGCCCTTTCAGCATTTCCCATTGGCTGACGAATTTACCCGAAGATTTCTTATCATACCCGAGCGTGACGGTAGAATTCAATTCACAGCCCACGAAAAATCTGTCTAGGCGCGCCAAAAGAAGTTTTCACTACAAAAACAGAAATCTCTCTGGCCTGTTAGGCCGATTTACATCAGACGAGCGAATGCTCATTATATCTCCACTGTATATAATGTTTACAATCTTGGTGGGTTCAAATCGAGAGTGAATCGGTTTCTAGGTAAGCCTGCTCCATCGTAGACCGCATCGTCGCTTAACATCAGGCGAGATGGCGGTGTAACGGTATAACAGTGTAAACCTATAAAAGTAAAAAATAAAATGGTCTTATCATTATTTTATTATGAAAGAAATACAATAAATATTTGTATCTATCCATCAGACAAATATTTGTTCTGTAATAATTATTTCTAAGTATGACATATTTCCGTCTACAGCTGCTTCAGTACAAGAAGATATCGAGCAAACAGGTCACCGTCATTCAGAGGATGGTGAGAAGACAGAAGGATCAAGAACTTACCATTGGTAAATAATTAAATATACATTTAATACATATTCATATTCATTTAATACAGTTACGGCTGGTCTAGTCGGGAGAACGGCGCCTGCCGATCCGGAGACACCGGGTTCAAACCCCACACGCGCCACTGTCTTTTCGAAGTCATGTGCGTAATGCCGCTAACTTAAAACGGCGAAGGAAAACATTGCGAGGAAACCGACATGTACCTAGAATCTTTCGAAGTCATGTGTCATCCACCAACCCACACTAAGCCAGCGTGGTGGATTATGGCCTTAACTCTCTCCTTGCGAGAGAAGGCCCCGAGTCCCAGCAGTGGGAACATTTAGTGGGCTGTACATATTCATAAAATATACATATACTAGCAGCGCCCTGCGGTGTTACCCGCGTACTTTCCGTTCCCGTTGTTTTGCCGGGATAAAAAGTAGCCTATGTGTTTTTCCAGACTATAATCTAACTATAGTTCAATTTTCAGGTCGATCTTTTTTTGGTATAAAAATTACATCATTACAGTATAAATTGTGAACCCATTGGCTCCGAACTACTCATATTATCACACTGTGTTTGGTATAGCCAATGGCCTCTCCCATGAATATATTGATAATCTGTTCATATGTTACGTGATTGAGCAACAAAGATCTAAACATTGACATTTATAATATTAGTAGGGTAATGTCTCTTTACCAACTGCCTGTGTAATTTATGTGGAAACTTTACCCTTTAAACTGGAACACAGTGTGTACACATTTCTGTTTTTTTTTTAATTCGACAAGCCTGACGTGTGCCTGATGGTAAGCAACATGCTTGCCACATA
The DNA here is from genome assembly GCA_963693475.1 of Ectropis crepuscularia. Classification (NCBI taxonomy): domain Eukaryota; kingdom Metazoa; phylum Arthropoda; class Insecta; order Lepidoptera; family Geometridae; genus Ectropis; species Ectropis crepuscularia. The sequence continues at coordinate 1,632,523 of OY856365.1, read as the reverse complement.
ACAGCACAGTGACACACAGCTATTGGAACATGAAGAGTCCAAATCATTACCCATGCACTGCACTCGTCACGCAGAGATCTAAGATATTATATCTCTAAGCACAGTAATTTCTCTGGAAATATTGCCCTTCAAACCGGAACACAGTAATGTATGCACATTCCTGCTTGGCGGTAGAATAACTGGCAAAGGTGTGGTACTTCCCCAGGCGGACTCTGCCAAGAGTCCTACCACTACTAAATGGATGTAGAATAATTGGGAAATGTGTCATATTATGGATATTTATTTTGGTATGGCATCGTTGTAGTGGTAGGACTCTTGGCAGTCCGTCTGGGGAAGTACCACCACACCTTTGCCAGTTATTCTTAGGTGTTGTTTGTGTGTGGAATGTACACCAATATTTATTTTTCTACCGCCAAGTAATGTGAAAACATGGTGTGTTTCGGTTTTTATTATTATTACTGTTTTACGAGTTAATGTATTTTTAATTGTATTATCTAATTCTTAATTTCGAATTTAATGTCGGTGTCAAATTATCCTACTAATATTATAAACTAGCAGCGCCCCGCGGTGTTACCCGCGAAGTTCCCGTTCCCGTTGTTCCCGTTGTTTTTGGGGATAAAAATTAGTCTGTGTTCTTCCAGACTATAATCTATCTGTGTTATAAATTTCAGCCCGATCCGCTCATACGTTAGAACGTGATTGAGAAACAAACATCCAAACATCCAAACATCCATACATTGACATTTATAATATTAGTAGAATGTCAATGTATGGATGTTTGGATGTTTGTTGCTCAATCACGTCCTAACGTATGAACGGATCGGGCTGAAGTTTGGAACACAGTTAGATTATAGTCTGGAAGAACACATAGGCTACTTTTTATCCCGAAAAAAACAACGGGAACGGGAACTACGCGGGTAACGCCGCGGGGTGCTGCTAGTAACGCATATATATTACTAGCAGCGCCCCGCGGTGTTACCCGCGAAGTTCCCGTTCCCGTTGTCCCCTTACTATTATTTATTTAGAAAAAAATAAAAATCTTAAATCTGTGGGGGACGTGTGTAGTGCAGTTCTAGGTAATGATTTAGACTCGAATATGTTCCAATAGCTGCGTGGCACTGTGCTGTTATAGGTGTTGCTTACCATCAGGCACATATCCTGCTTGTTCCATCACTGTTCTTAAAATAGATTAATACATTTATTTCATTGTTTTATTTCAGCTGATCTGAAGAAACGCATAGAAGAGTGCGATATAAAGTATAGCGAGCTCACTCACACAAATCAGGCCGTTGGCGGGAAAGTTGCAGGTAAGGGGCTGTCCATTAATCACGTGATGTTTTTTAACATTTTTTAACCCCTCCCTCCCCCTTGGTGATACGTGGTGAGGTTTAAAACTACCACCCCTCCCCCCACCAAATATCACGTGTATTTTTGGTACCTACAAAGAATTTTAAAAATTGTATAATATTATTTTTAAATACCGGTATAAAGTATAATCTAATCCTATTCTAGGCGCGCCAAGACTTCGTTCGCTACTTTTCGATTTAAAAATCATGCGTTTGACGAAAAAATAAATACACGTGATATCTTACTATACCCCCTCCCCCCTTGTGATATTTCGTGATTTTTGCCGAACCCCTTCCAACCCAAATAAACGGCGAAAACCTCTTTGGCTTTATTTAAATTCCGTATACATAAACCATCGCAGTTTACACAAACAGGCTTTCATTCAAAAAGTTTCACTAAAATTTTGATTTTACCTTACGATTTTAACGATAGCGATAGCGCGTTTTAGTGTACTAGTGGCGCCCTGGCGCCATCTAGTTCGCTTGGAACAGACTAATCGAGCAAGAAACGGTAAAACATCAAGTTTATTGTATGGGAGCCCCCGTTAAATATTTATTTTATATTTAGTATTTGTTGTTATAGCGGCAATAACCGTTCTTGAGTTACGGCCTGATGACAGACGGACGGATGGACAGCCAAGTCCCAGTAATAGGGTCCCGTTTTTACCCTTTCTTTACGGAACCCTAAAATTGAAGGTTTTTTTTTCGCAGCGGCGAAAGCGACGGACGTGTCGTCATCGCCGGCATGTCACTTCTCTTCCCAGATCAAACTAGACCTCTCCCTGCCCATCGGTACGTCTAGAAGAACCGCCAATAAAGGTACCGTTTCATATTTGGTGTCGTGTCTTAGTAAGTATATTCCGAGAGCTGGTAGCAAAATTTCGTGTAGGTATTTGAAAACTTGTCACATAGCTCTGCTATTATTTCCCAATACGGAGAGGCAGACATGGCTGGTGAGATGTGGGGCAAAATTAAACTATACATTTTTTTAAACTTTATTTAAATTTTTTTGTTCAATAAATATGTACGAGGCAATATGCAATTTTGAAATGTTGTTATGGAATGTTTAAAGAATAAAAATAGATAACCCCAGACGATATAGTCGGGGTTTTAAGATTACCAGTCGCGTGCAAAAATGTGTAGAAATTAAAAATTGGCAGTCATAGGAACTGCCGATAGAAGTGAAAACTTAAAACTCAGAATTTGGTAGATTACCTTGGAAACTACACGGGTGTAACCGGAGGGCGTGGCCTCGCCATCTTGGCATGGCCATCTAGAAATGCGTCAGCATTTCCAATTGGCTGGTGAGTTTCTAGATGGCCATGCCATGATGGCCTGTCCACACCCTTTCAGCATTTCCCATTGGCCGACGTATTTCTAGATGGCCATTAGCCATGGTCCCGAGTTTACCCGAAGCTTTCTTATCATACCCGAGCGTGACGAATGAATTCAGTTCACAGCCCACGAAAAATCTGTCTAGGCGCGCCTAAAGAAGTTTTGACTTAAAAAAAAAAAAAGGAACTTAGGATTGCCTTTGTTGAAATTTTATTGGGTGTTATTTATGACTAAAAATAAGGATTAATTAAATAAGGACGACGGATCATTTTGGTGGAACTTTCTACCTGCCAGGTGATCTAAATTGAGGGCTTCATTTTGCCCCGGTACTCACCAACCAGGTCGGCAGCTCCGTGTAGGGGAATAATAAGATAAATATGTGACAAGTTTCCAGCTTGCCTCAAATACCCACCCAAAATGTTGCTAAAAAAGACAAACTACTATTCCGAGAGCTGGTGCTCTCGAAATAGTAGTTTGTCTTAGGTCGTGGGATCGATACTCAGCCAAGCAATGGTGGATCCAGATTTGGCTTACAAGGGGATGGGGGGGGGGGGGGTCACATAGTCGTGGTTAAGTTATAAAACTGTACGATACTTAGTGGTCCACCTAGGTACTGGATCCAGCCTAGGGGGGGGCATGACCCCCATGATCCCACCCCCTGCGCTTGCACCCAAGGCAAATAATATTTGTGAAGAATAAAAATAAAAAAAATTGGTGGACAATTCACACACAACACCATCTGACCCCAAACTAAGCAAAGCTTGCACTATGGCGGCCAGATAGCTGATATAATACTTATATAGTTTTAAATACAGTATACTTATTATACATAGATAAACACCCAGACACAGAATATAAATAATAGTTTTCTGTTTGAATCTAGAGAGTATAATAGAGTATCAGAAGAATGTATTTACAATAGTCGCGGTATTACCCGCATCGTACCCGTGCCCATTATTTTCCCGCAATAAAAAGTAGCCTATATCTTTCTGTGTTCCAAATTTTCAGCCCGATTTGCTAAAACGTTGACTAGCTAACTTTAGGGGGTCGGTTTTTCGTGACGATGTGTGCGCGTATCGTAATTTTAATAAATAATGAATTTTACTCTCGTGATATTCCCCTAACGAACCAAAAGAAAAATAACTTCAAAAAACCTGTTTTTAACTAATTTATCGTATATTTTCAGCGCGAACCAACATCCAACCGAGAAAACCCGTCATAAAACTACCGAGCCTTTCAGAAGATGACGAGCCACCCTCAAAAGTACCCAAACTGGACGACGGTCCGTCAACCTCGCACACTACTACCAGAAGTAGTAGTCCCAGGACTAAATCACAGACCACGATGGCCAACATTCGTGGTATCGCCAACCAAATCAGGTATCTCACGAATTTAACGAAAAAATATGAGGGTAGATTGAAATACAAAAGGTCTTTAATGTGCGATGAAACACATGAGTGCAAGAAATTGAAAAAAGATTGAGTTTTTTTTATGTATAATATACATGCGTTGTATAATGAGATTTATATTATTGTAATGTGACTAACTTGGCTGAATTTGTATAACAGAAGATTTAAAATGTACCAGAATTTGGGATGATGTTTGGGTCAGAAATACATAATATCGTTCTAGTTAGTCCGTCAGGTTTATGGAAAAATATAGGACACGTATTTTTAATTTTATCAAATCACTAGCAGCGCCCCGCGGCGTTACCCGCGAAGTTCCCGTTCACGTTGTTTTTCCGAAACATCCAAATATCCAAACATCCATACATTGACATGCTACTAATAGACTACAGGCCCGTGAACAAAATTTACGGGTCAAATGAACCACCAGGAGACCTATGTAGGATGATAGAAGGGTGTAAAGTAATAAGATTCAGCACTATGCCGTCACTTGTAAGCTGTCCAACTGAGTGCAATTGACGAGGGGGGGTTGCAATCGTCGATAATTTCTCCTTGTCGCATTATTTTTGTACGGAGTTGCGGAATAATAGATTAAAAGAGGTATTGAAACTATAAAAATTATAAATTTTAACTTTTTAATTATTAGTTTGCCGGAAAAATTTACAGAGTACGAGTAATTTACAGAGCTAATTTGGTCTTTTGATTAAGTACGGCATTGGTTCCATACAGTTTCAATACCTCTTCTAATCCTGTATGATATTTATCCCGAAATATCGTCCTGGGGCCCATAGCAGGAATAAAACCAATTATATATGCCGTTATACCGATTTTAACATTTACTTCCCTGATTGCAAACCGAGTAGTGCAAAGGAATGACTTACCTGGGGTTCCCGGCGTCGTCCAAAATCCAGTTTGGTGGTAGGAAGAAGGAACGGGACCAGAGGGAATCGGAATACCAAACCAGAAACTTCCAGACGATCTCGCAAATTCTAGAACGATCCTGCGTTCTAGAAACGGCCAATCCAGTAGCCCCTTCACACACAAATAGTCCAGCACTAATCCCGTAGCGATATAATCCCGTTAATAGTCTCTTCCTGTAGCACTATATTAAGTTTTTATCCCGAAAAACTCCAAAATCTCAAAGGGCGTGACTGTTTAGTTCCAGCGAAAACAAGACAACGTCCAAGTGACAGCCGGCGACCACAGACACACGCTAATCGCCGGCCCGATATAATGTTGCCCGATTATACGGAACAAAACCCCCGACCAATTGAACTCCTGTTCAATTTTAGAAAACCAGTATTTAGCAACTAGTATTTAGTAACTAGTATTTAGTAGTATCCGGACCCCAAATAAAACGAAATTCCCAACTTTGACCCGAAAGTGGAAATCAAACCAAAAAAAAAACTTTACCAAAAATAGTAATAAAATAAAATTAAATTTTAACCTTGAAAACACGTATATCTAATAAAGGGGCAAGCGTGCCAGAGAGGACACCGCGCGCTGAAGTCTGGAACCAGAAATCAGAATCTCCGCCACGCGGGGTGTGCCATCAGTACCAGATATCAATTTTAAAATACGTCCCCTACGCCAGAGTAGGGGGGCCAAATTTGCCTCCTTTAATAATACTAAGTCCCCTTCCCGAGGGGCCTCCGTCCTATCTGTCCATTTTACCCGTTGTTGCAACAGATGCAAGTACTCGGCCGACCAGCGCCTCCAGAAGTCTTGACTTATTTGCTGCAATAACTGAAAACGGGACAGGCGTCCGGGGCGCTCATCCTTCCAGGGATACTCCGGCAACGCGGTTAAGGGCTGACCGATCAAGAAGTGACCCGGCGTCAAGATTTCTAGATCGTTAGGGTCAGGCGAGATTGGACAGAGAGGACGGGAATTAAGCACTGCCTCCACGCGGCATAGTACCGTGACTAACTCTTCCCAAGTTAACACGGTCTCCCCGATGACACGGCGGAGATGGGTTTTAGCAGACTTCACCGCAGCCTCAAAAATTCCTCCCCAGTGAGGACAGGCCGGCACACTAAATTGCCAGCTGATTCCCCGCTGGGCGAGAGCCAGACTTAAACTATTATTACCAGAATTTAAAAAATTATTAACTTCGCGTAAATAATTCGCCGCCCCTCGATAATTTGTGCCATTGTCCGAACGTATTAAAGAGGGTACTCCTCTTCGCGCTACAAAGCGATCCAGCGCCGCGACAAAGGCCTCCGTAGACAGCGCAGAGACCAGCTCCAGGTGGACTGCTTTGGTGGCCAAACACACAAAGACGCACAGGTAGGCTTTAACGACCTTGGCGTTACGCAACGTTGATGACTTGACCGAGAAGGGCCCAGCGAAGTCCGTTCCGACCCCGTCGAACGGCCTCGAGGGAGAAATCCTATCCGGAGGAAGATCTCCCATCATGGGCTGCATGGTAGACGCCTTGAGCCTATAACAAGGGACACATCTAAACAGCACCTTTCGGACCGCCCTGCGAGCCGACAAGATCCAGAATTCACGCTGCAACACAGCGAGAAGCGCGCCACATCCAGCGTGCGCGTTACCGATATGCCGATCGGTGATCAGCAGGTCCACCAGAGGACCTCCTTTCGGTAGCAACAGGGGGTGCCTGCTGCCGTACGGCAGGTTGGCTTTCCGGAGCCGACCTCCTACGCGCAGAAGACCATCCTGATCTGTGAAAGGGTTCAACTTGGCGACCGCACCCTTCAAGCGAGCGCGTCCGCAGCGCAGCGCCTCAAGTTCCGTCGGAAACCTCTCACCCTGCACCAGCCGAATGAGGTGCAGCAAGGAACTCCGACGCTCCTCCACAGTGGCGATCTGGTCACTCCTCCTCTGACGAGGGTGACGACAGTTGTGGATGAAGCGTTTAATCCAGCTAGTTACCCCCAACAACTTATCCAGCTTGCTGTAACGACCCGTCAACCAGTCAGGGTCTGGGGGCACTTCCGCCACAATCGCATGCACGCGGACTCCGGGCAGCTCCGCTCGCTCCGAGTCCGCGCCGAGAGCTGGCCAGGAAGCTTCTGGCTCCCGCAGCCAGTCCGGACCCCACCATAAGGGGTGATCAACTAGCTCCGGCGCGGAACAGCCGCGCGAAGCACAGTCAGCGGGGTTCAACTCACCCGGGACATGTCTCCAAACCATGTCCAGTCCAATGTTTTGGACTTGGGAAACCCGATTTCCCACAAAGGTCTCCAAGGTGTGAGGGGCTGCTCTTAACCAGGCAAGCACGACCTGACTGTCAGACCACGCATAGACATTCCGGATGTCTATCGAGGTGGACAGTTCCTGATATACATGCTTGAGCAGCCGAGCAAGTAATGTGGCTCCGCTCAATTCCAGTTTCGGAATGGTGAGTCGTGTCCTGATAGGAGCTACCTTGCTCTTCCCCAATAAGAGCGTGACATTGACGTGGCCTCCAGCGTCAACTGTACGCAAGTACACAGATGCGGCATAGCCCAGCTCGGACGCATCACAGAACCCGTGCAGGCTGATCCGGCTACAGCCTGGTGGCAGAATGCGACGGGGCAACGCCACTCGATTGACCGTTTCGAGGTCAGATATTAAACGAAGCCAAGTGTTAAGCGAGTCTCCGACCAGGGGGTCGTCCCAGGAGACCTTCAGAGTCCAAAGTCGCTGTAACAGACACTTGGCTGCGAACAGAACCGGACTGATCCAACCGTTTGGATCAAACATCCTGGCGATGGTGGACAAAACCGTCCGTTTTGTCCACGCGCGTGTGGCCTCCAGCGCCACCCGAAAGGTGAAGATGTCAGCAACCGGTTGATACTGCATGCCCAGAACCGCAATCCCGTGCGGATCGTCACTTTCCTCGAAGAGCCCCGGATCCTGCTGGTGATCGTCCGGGATACCAGCCAGGACGTTGGGGTCGTTAGAGAGCCATTTCCGAAGCTCATAGCCTCCAGATGCGAGAAGCTCTGTAAGCTCATCCCGGAGCAACAGAGCTTCCTCCACCGTCTGCGCGCCAGTGCAAACGTCGTCCACGTACAGGTCGCGCTCCAGAACTGCGGCTGCACGTGGGTACCGAGCCCGTTCTTGCTCCGCCAACTCCAGCAGTGAGCGGATCGCAATGAAGGGGCTTGATCTCAACCCATAGGTGTTGGTGTTCAACTCATACACCATCATAGGGTCCTGAGGACTTTCCCGCCAGAGGATCAACTGGAACCTCCTGTCCTCGGGGTGTATGACCGTTTGTCGGAACATCATACGGATGTCCGCTCCCAACACCACCTGATGCCTACGGAAATTCAGGATGATGTCTACAATACCCCGATGTAGCTTCGGTCCAGCGTGGAGGCACTGGTTCAGTGACACTCCTGTCGAAGTCGGAGCGGATCCATCGAACACCGTCCTGAGTTTGTCCGTCGACGCCTTCAAAACGGCGTGATGAGGCAAAAAGTAGTGGTCCATGGTCGACCAGTCGTCGCGAGCCGGAGACATGTGGCCCAGTGCCTCATACTCCCTCATGAACTCGATGTACTTTTCCCGAAGTACAGGATCTCGAGCCATGCGTCGCTCCATGGACCTGAGCCTTTTTTCGGCCAGTGATCGAGACTGGCCCAGACGCGGGGGGTTATCCCGGAAAGGCAGCCTAGTCTCCAATCGCCCAGAAACCATTCTCCGAGTGTGAGCCTGATAAAAGTTCTCACACTCCACGTGCTCGGGATCCAGCCGAGACACGGTAGGCGGCTCTTCGATCTCCCAGAACCTCTGCATGATCTGAGCGAGGGCCGTTCCCGTAAAGGAAGCCTGATTCGACTGCTGCCACTCATCCACCATTCCCAAAATGGCGTTCCCGTAGATGGTGGGCAGCGCCATCAGCGAAGACTGATCCAGCAGTCTAGGCTTGCCGTTCATGATGTAACCCAGTACATCAGAACCCAACAAAAGGTCTACCGGACCCGCCATCCCGAAGCGGGGATCCGCCAACCTGAGACCCTTAGTACAGGACAAAAGATCCGGATCTATGTCCGCCTGAGGAAGCCAACCGACAACCGAATCCATGACGGTAGCCCTGACCGCAATCCTTTCCGAATAGGAATGTACGGACGAGAAGGAGAGGCGGGTCTGTCCAGCCGACCGCACCTCTGTGTTCCCGACTCCCCGCAACGGAGTCGGTGACGGAAACCTAGCCAGGCCCAGGCGATGAGCAACCCGGGTTGTCAAAATGCACCCCTGGGACCCTGTGTCCAAGAGCGCTCGTATCCGGACGTAGTCGCCTCTTGGACCCCAAACCCTTAACCAGAGGGTGGGCAGCAGGACCACCGGTTGATCCTGTGCCAAGGGAACGGAGGCTAGTCAATCCCTCCGAGGCCCGTCCGAACCCGTCGGACTACCGGGCCCAGCCCAGTATGGCTGCCGAGTGCAAAGGGCCATCGGAGGGGGGGCATATCCGGCCGCCCTGCCATACCGAAAGTAGGGCGGGTGGTAGTCCAGCCTCGGATGCTCATGAAGGGGAGGCGTGTACGCCCTCCATTGCATTAATCGCGGATCCAGCGGCGGAGAAGGATAACGCTGAGGAGGTGGCCCCCGTGGTGACTCCGGTATCACCCTTCCACCTCTCCAGTTCGCCCGCGTCCGCGCGGGCTGTGAGGTCGGTGACCGAGCCACGTGTAGGACGCCCCTTGTTGGGCTGCCCGGTGCTGCCGGGAGTTGAGGTGGAGGGGGTGTGCTCCACGCTGTAGCCACTTCATTGTTGTACAATGCGTGGCTCTGCGTGGGAGCGCCCCCGCCCGTGGAGGGCCCCCTCCCTGAGGGCTGTCGACCAGCACCATCGCTCCTGACGCACAAGAGCTGGTGGTGTGGTCCCCCACACCCAGGACACGGCCGTGCCGTGGGGCAGTCATTGAACAAATGACCCCCCAGGCACCCGTAGCACCGACGCAACCTCCGAACGATGCCTCGTCGGTCGGAAGTCGTCCTCGCAAGCAGGGCCGGACACTGCACCAGCGCGTGAAGCTGGCCACAGTTCGGGCACTCCTGCTCCGACGCACTCGTCACCGTCGCCGTCCGCTTTACCCCACCCAGAGTGCGGGGATTGGTAGGTCGCGGTCCTGTTCCGGCAGGGCCACGAGCTGACGCGGCGGGCTGCGCCTCCTGAGGCGCCGACTCTGCCATCCTCGCCTCCCACTCCAGGACCCGAAGTAGCTCCTCAAACGTGGGGAAGACCTTCGGGTCGGCGTGAAGGGCCCTTTCCCGCTCGAACCGGGCGCGCAACTCCAGCGGCACCTTGCCCAGCAGGATGTGGACCAGCAGAAACGACCAGTGTTCCACTGGCAGTCCCAAGCTGCGCAAGGCGTTGTACGCCACCTTCCCGGGCGTGAGGATTAGCGGCCTCAACTGAGACCTCTCAGTCACCTTCGGCAGCCCCAGTATTTGGGACACGTGAGCGTCGGCGAGGAGCCGAGGGTTTTGGAACCTCGTATCCAGCAACTCGCATCGCCGTGCCGAAGTTGTCGTCGTCCAGCTCCAGGTGCTGGATCAGGGAGAGTGCCTCACCCTCCAGTGACGTGCGGAGATAGGCCAGCTTCTCCGCCCTCGTCAAGTCCGTGCGTGAATCTACGAGAGAGGCGAACATGCTCCGGAAGCCGCTCCACTCCCGCAGGTTCCCTGTAAACCTGGGCAAGTCCAGAGTGGGAAGGCGTCCCACTACACCCGAGCCCGCATTCCTGATGACGGGTCCCGAGTTCGCCCTTCCCTGACGAGACCTCTCCAGCTGGCGAACCCCTTCGGAGACCTCGTCGTACAAATCCAGGATGCGCCGCATGTCCGCGTCGATCCTCTCCATCTGCTCCTCAGGTGGAGGCGGCCTTGCATCCCGCAGCAATCCTGTGCTCCTCTCAGCGATCTCCAGGCGCCTGTCGAGGTGTTCTGCCCTGTTTAGCAGCGCCTCCTCCCGGTCTCTCCGGCCGACCAATCCTTGCAAGGATTCAAACCACCGGAGCTGGTTGGCCAAATCCGAAGCCATTTTTAAATTTAAATTTAAATTTTAAATTAACCTAAAGTTCGGACAATGTCACAACAATTATATCCGCAACCTATTAAGCCGGATACCACTTAATACCAATTTCCCGACAGTTTGGGGAGAAATTATAAACTGGGAACCCCCAAATATCTGGCCTACCCGATATATTTTCCCAGAAAACTAAAAACAAAAACGGGGTATTTACGGTTAACCGCGCTCTGTCTACCAAAAAATGTATGATATTTATCCCGAAATATCGTCCTGGGGCCCATAGCAGGAATAAAACCAATTATATATGCCGTTATACCGATTTTAACATTTACTTCCCTGATTGCAAACCGAGTAGTGCAAAGGAATGACTTACCTGGGGTTCCCGGCGTCGTCCAAAATCCAGTTTGGTGGTAGGAAGAAGGAACGGGACCAGAGGGAATCGGAATACCAAACCAGAAACTTCCAGACGATCTCGCAAATTCTAGAACGATCCTGCGTTCTAGAAACGGTCAATCCAGTAGCCCCTTCACACACAAATAGTCCAGCACTAATCCCGTAGCGATATAATCCCGTTAATAGTCTCTTCCTGTAGCACTATATTAAGTTTTTATCCCGAAAAACTCCAAAATCTCAAAGGGCGTGACTGTTTAGTTCCAGCGAAAACAAGACAACGTCCAAGTGACAGCCGGCGACCACAGACACACGCTAATCGCCGGCCCGATATAATGTTGCCCGATTATACGGAACAAATCCATTATTTCGCAATGCCGTACAAAAATCATGCGACAAGGAGAAATGGTAGAGGGTTGCAACCCCCCCTCTTCAATCACACTCAGTTGGACAGCTTACAAGTGACGGCATAGTGCTGAATCTTATTACTTTACACCCTTCTATCATCCTACATAGGTCTCCTGGTGGTTCATTTGACCCGTAAATTTTGTTCACGGGCCTGTAGTCTATAATATCATAAATGTCAATGTATTGATGTTTGTTGCTCAATCACGTCCTAACGTATGAACGGATCGGGCTGAAATTTGGAACACAGATAGATTATATATAGTCTGGAAGAACACATAGGCTACTTTTTTCCCGAAAAACAACGGGAACTACGCGGGTAACACCGAGGAGCGCTGCTAGTTTATAATAATATTAGTAATCGACAAAGTTGCGAAGTAGAGATTCGGGGTTGAAATGACGTCACTTGACCTTCTATGCACAGTCGTCATCTTCGTAATTTTTCGTTTGTGAAATAAAATGAAAAAATAACTTGACATATGTATGTCAACTGTAAAAACAATGTGACATATGTATTTTTGCTCCCACCTATCAGTCTTATATGTCAGTTTGAAAACTTATTATGAAACGGTAGATAAAGGACTATTGTCTCAGTAAAATATGTACAGATACTTGAAATTGTATGAAAAATAGGAAAACTCTGCGTTTTACGCCTGCTGAGGACTGGTGTGTAATATTTACATACATTTACTAGCTTTACGGAACCGCTTGTGTTCATAGTTTGGTTGTAATTTGACGATTTCTTCATTGTGTCAGGCATCTGTCAAACGTTAATTTAGTGTAGTAACTAAATCTAATACCACAGTCTATCAAATCATTCAGTCGTTCGACGAAGCCGTCTAGACGGGGCAATCGTGCGGGGCGTGCGGGGTGAGACGCGGGAAGCGCGCTCCTGCATTGCCTACATTACAATGTTAGTATGCCAGGAGCGCGGCTCAGGGCTGACGTCTTCCGTGTGTTTTAATTTTACTTTGAAAATTGGGACAACCCTACCCGTGTCTAGACATTATCGGCGGTTTTCCCGAGATCAAAGGCGATGTACTACTGGTAGTATTTCTTTATACTGTGCTAATACGTACTTATAATAAATGTGTAAAACATTTCGACAAATAAAGATGGTTCTAATAAATATTCTGCCATAAACTATAGTATAGAATTATTTAGGTGACGTTTATATGTGAGCGGCTATCTCTCTTAAGCTTTGGTCTGGTGATCATGACGCACAACGCTGCGGTATGCGGTATGCGTTGCCGGACACTCAATCATATGAAAAACGTCGAGTATGTTCTCTTGTTCCGTCGCAGTATGCGTCAGCGGCGAGGGGCAAGCGCGGTGAAGTGGGGAGGTGTACTCCCGCACAACGCAGCGTCATTCTCGGTTCAACGCTGCGGTGTGCGGTGTGCGTCACGGGCCAATATGGAATTTTGGTATGGAACCTTGGTAGCTGCGGCTAAATCAACTGACCACCTCTCCGCAGGGACGCTAAATGCTGCGTCGCGACGCTACGTTGCGGCGCATACCGCAGCGTTGTGCGTCATGATCACCAGACCAAAGCTTTATGCGTTTCGACAATATGCATGGTGGCCGAAAAAACTGATTATTCCGTCAGTTAGATTATTAAAAAATATTGGATACGTATATGTTTCACAAACAAAATATTCGAAGATAAAGTTCTTAGAAGTTTCAAGTGACGTAACTTCATTATTGTGGATACGATTTTTTACGAAGACGTGACGTCACCACGCCCCGGGTGTCTACCGCCTAACGAAAACGCTTTGACGCTTTGACATTGCCGTCTCTTTCATTTCAAGCGAGAACAAAAGAGACAGCAATGCCAAAGTGTCAAAGAGTTTTCGTTAGGCGGTAGACCCTCGGGGCGTGGTGACGTCACGTCTTCGTAAAATCTATGCCCAAAGTTTGATGATCTATCTTTGATGATGTATCATTGTCGATTTTTAATAATTTAATTAAAGAAAATATGTGTCCCATATTTTTCCATAATTTACCTGACGGACTAATTTTATTAGAATCGTATGTTTTTGATCCCGACGTTATTCCAATTCCATGCAGTATTTTCTATGATGTTATGCCACCCATAAACATAGGCTATACCTACTTTGTATAACTTTATTTACTGGAAAAACATTTATTTACATAAACATGAAATGGTTTTCCATTTCATATAGAAAATTTAATTTTTGTCATCTTCATGTTTTCATTGGGATATAATATGTTAGAATGTCGAAAGGTGCGAGTGAGACAGCTGCACGCTTCGTTGTCTAGAAGTGTGTGGCCCAAAGATGGGATTTTCCGGGATTTAAATGTGTAATGTATGAAATAGTATATTTTCTGTATAGAAATAATAATCTGTGTTAAAGTATGCTAATACAATGTATATTAAATAAAGTATTTGTAAAGAAATCATGGTTTTATTTTGAAATACATAGAAATAAATAAATAATAGTGGACATTTCACACACAAGATTTTTGAAAACATATTTATTATACATAGAAAACACCTCAGACACAGTTCAAATAATTGAATTCATCACATAAATATTTGCACTGGGTGGGAATCGAACCCACGACCCACGGCTTCGCAGGCAGGTCTACTACCAACTAAGCCACCAGCCGTTTATAGTATCATTGAACACACCAAATAAAAATAATTCACAACTTATACGATTAAAGCTAGCACAACGGCCTTATCGCTAACATCAATCTCTTCCAGGGAACCTAAAGCAGTGTTTTGACTAGCCTGGTGGTGGTGGTATAGTTTGAAGAGTCTGTTCACTAAAGCATTGGTTAAGGGTTTGTTCCCAACTCCGATATTTGTGTCATGAACTCATAAATTTCGATGTTTTTTGGAGTGAAAGCTTCGTTTGGTGCACTACAGACACATTTTTCGTGGACTGTGAATTTAATTTTAGTGTCACGCTATTATAGGAATGATTAGAATTCTTCGGCTAAACTCGGAACCATAACTATGCTCATGGCCACGCCCTCCGGTTTCACCCGCGTAGTTTCGAAAGGAAGCTATCAAATTATGAGTTATAGGTTTTCACTTCTATTGGCAGTTCCTATGACTACCGATTTTTTTTTACAGTGAAGAGTAACGTGACGAGCAGGACATGTGCCTGATGGTAAGCAACTTGCCTGCCACGTAACAGCTCAGTGACACGCAGTTGTTGGAACATGAAGAACCCAAATCATAACCGGCATAACCTAGCACTGCACTGCATTCGCCACACAGAGATATAAGATGTTTTATCTCTATGCCCTGTAATTCCTCTGGATACATAGCCCTTCAAACCGGAAAGCAGTGATGTTTAGACATAACTGGCAAAGGTGTGGTACTTCCCGAGGCGAACTCTGCAAAGAGTCCAACCACTAATTTCTTTGCAGTATCCACCAAAGTAAAAAAGTTCTCTATTCCCCCTATTTTCCTTTTTTTCTCTTCCGGTCCCATAAGGCGAGTCAATTTCCGTGACCTAGTGAGAGAGTGTGATACAACATCCAGCTTGTCGGCGTTGCGCATGTTGTGAGAATGTTTATTTCCTCGCGTGATCATTGTACGATTCTACATTATTTCTGACATACACATCCACTTGGTTGATCAAGATAGCAGGTAACGTAAGAGCCGGTTTTCACGGCGCGGCTGCCAACCGCGCCCGCGCCCGGGCGCGGCAGATTTTCATATAAAATTGAATTTAAAACACACGACGCGGTTTACGGCCGCGGCGGCTGCGTGCGGTTCTTGCGCAGTAGCTTTCCGCAGTAAAACCGCGGCGCGGTGCCGCGCCCGTGCGTGGTCGCGGTTTGAAACCGCGTCGTGAAAACCGGCTCAAGTATGCCAAGCTCTTTGATATATGGTCTGACGATGTGCATTGCAATACGCCAACGATTGCACGTACCTACGGCACATTTTGGGCGCGGAATGCACGCTCTCAGTCGGCAGCGCGCGCGTATAGCTCGGCTCCGTATTGTAACCGAGAATGCACTGTGGCAAAGTAACACGCTCGCGATATTACCGCAGACACCATATATATACTCGTCTATACTATGAAATTATTATCAAATTATTTGATATACACGGTATATACTCGTCTTAGCGCAAAGCCCGCACTGCTAACTTTAGCACACATCTTGTCGATGTGGTGTTCCCACGTCATGCTGCGATCAATCTCGAACCCCAAAGATGTGGTGTTCTGTACTTGCTTAATCCTGACTTAGCGAAACATTTAGCGGTTTTGTATGGTGGCCCGACAGTCAAAACTAAATGAAGTGAGTTTTTTTAAATTAACATAAAATCACTAAACCATGAGTTTAAACCGTTAATAACAAAATAATTTTTGAAGTGAAAACTTCTTTAGGCGCGCTATAGACAGAATTTTCGTGGGCTGTGAAATGGATTGATGATCACGTGATCATCACGCTCGGATATGATAAGAAATTTCGGGTAAACTCGGGATGCTAGAGCGAGAAAGATAATGTGGTCAACAAACGTGCCAGACCGAGAAAGATAATTGTTAGAGGAGGACATGGGACAATACATACTCTCGCTGCTCACTACCAGAGTTGACACTTTAGCGACTTTCTCGTTGAAACTTGCGAAGTTTTAAACTTTTTTATCACGACATTAACTTCTAGGTACTTACCACATCAATTGAACCTGTCACGAAATGTTAAATTTGCATTTCACGTCCATTGCAAAAAAGTTATGGTTGTAATATTTTATCACAGCACTTACACTATGTAAACACACAAAATGATACCCATTTTCATAAGAAGGTGCTTACACAAATACACTATATACACAACATATTTATGCATTTTTAGCGAAATACATAAATATGACATAACTAAATAATAGCAAACACTAAAAATTAAACGGCATTTTCGACCCGCGTATTTTTTTTTTTAATTTATTCTTGGCCATGGATACTAATCATTCAGCCGTAAAAGTTTTAAATTAAAATAATTTAGTAGTCATTATATAGTTAAGTATTTCTTATTTTAGTTTTCACTTCTGCCGTGCGGTTTTAAGCGCACACATTTTTTTTTCTTCTACTTCCTCTATTCAAAGAGCTGTTACTACGGCAGCCACATCATCTGCATACATGAATATGTCTGCACCCTTTACGACATCGGGGAGATCGTTTAGTAGAAGAGAGAACATGATATTTAAAACTGACGAACCCTGCGGTACTCCCATAGACGAAGGTTTTCTCTCTCTTCAGTAGTCTTCCTCACTCTTCTTGTCTTTCTTCTTCCTTACACTTCTTGTTTGCCTTTCTTACTTTTCAGTAGTTTTGTGCGTGAAAAAGCAACAAACCTACATTCTTACACGCTTTCTTGTTCAAAATATTAGTAGGATTAAAATTGTTTTTTGGTCGAACACCTTTCTATAATATTAATATTTTGTAACGTGCCAAAAAAAATATGTATTTTTTTAAACACACCAATTATTTTAGTATGAAAACTAACGTGGTTATTACACTGATTAGCTTCAGTGCTAATCGAGCTGCGAACATGCGCGCGCACTCGCCTTGAAGAAGATCGCCGGACGCGATCGAAACTCGAGTCGGACTGTTCTGACTATTTTTTATACGTGAGTTACCCGTGTATTTGTTTAAAACGCCAATTATTATTTTACTGTTTCATTCATTTTCATTCCAAGTTATTCTAGGATCTTTCTCAAATATCAACGTGCTTTTAATTTTTTTAGAACAATAGGCTGTGGCGCTGTGGTAAGCGTTGCCTGAGAAGATATTTCCCGACGGATACAATCTCGATCTTCAAGCCGATAATGAAATAATTTCTTTGAAGTAACCATGCTCCACTGTATACTGCATCGTCCCTTAACATCAGTTGAGGTGGCGGTGAAGAACAAACCTTATATCGAAAAAATAAAGTGGTCAAGTGCGAGTTGGACTTGCCCATGAAGGGTTCCATTGCAGCAAGTAACTGAATATACATAGTACACATAGTTCTTGTAGTTCGTTGTAACTTTAATTGAAGTTTTAATAATAGTGTATTTATGACGTACTAAAAAAAACTACTCATCAGATCGAGTTCAAACCAATTTTCGTTGGTAGTTTGCATGGTAATGTACATCATATATTTTTTTTAGTTTTTTCATTCTCTTACTTTAGAAGTTAGAGGGGGGGGGGGGTGGTCACACATTTTACCACTTTGGAAGTGTCTCTCGTGCAGATTATTCAGTGTAGACAAAAATTATATTAGAAACCTCAACATCATTTTGAAGACCTATCGATAGATAACCCACACGTGTAGGTTTGAAGAAAAAAATTGAGTTTCAGTTCTCAGTATGGGGGGGGCAACCCTAATTTTTTTATTTTTTTGTAAAAATCTTAATGCGGTTCACAGAATACATCTACTTACCAAGTTTCAATAGTGTAGTTCTCATAGTTTCGGCAAAAAGTGGCTGTGACATACGGACGGACAGACAGACATGACGAATCTATAAGGGTTCCGTTTTTACGTTTTACGGAATCCTAAAAAATGGCAGTCATAGGAACTGCCGGTAGAAGTTAAACCTTTAACTCAGAATTTGATAATTACTACTAAACTGCGCGGAAACTACGCGGGTGAAACCGGAGGGCGTGGTCACGAGCATTGCCATGGTCCCGAGTTAACCCGAAGATTTCTTATCATTCCCGAGCGTGGCGCCCGAATTCAATAGGGTACAATCCTCAAAAAAACTAAGTAGCCCGTTAGTTAGATTGCCAAAAAATATTGTACCTACACGTATTTTTTCTTTTGTTTCACAAACAAAAAATGTCGAAGATACAGCGCTTCGAAGTTTCGTGTGACGTCACTTGTGAGTACGATTTTTACTCACGAGTGACGTCGCGACCCCCCACTCTCGAAGTTTGATAGTCTGAGTATATCTTTGACGATTTTTAATATTGTGAAAAAACAAAAAATACGTGTCCAATATTTTTCCATGATCTAGCTGACGGACTAATTAGGATGGTGTATTTTTGACCCAGTCCGGTACCCTATTCACAGCCTATGAAAAATCTGTCTGTGGCGCGCCAAAAGAAGTTTTCACTTCAAAAACGGGGTTTTCCCGTATGATATGACTAGACGAGTCAGACTTAGTTTCTCCCAAATTCGGCGGTCTTTTTCAAGCGAAATGCGTTCTTGTGTTCAGGGTAGCGATTCTGAAACCATTCGGTTGCATCTGACACGGAATCTCATCTCTCGGTCTTTGTCATGCTAAACAGATAAGACAAAGACCGAGAGATGAGATTCCGTGTCGGATGCAACCGAATGGTTTCAGAATCGCTACCCTTATCGTTTTTTTACTAGGTTGCTCCAAAAAGTTAATTATTAATTAGAAGGGGGCTTGATCAAAGATAAAACCGTGGTGGGTGGCGGTAATAGAGGCAACGATTTGCGGAGATCGAAGTCAGTGCACAGCTTAATTTTAAATATTTTGGAACGAAGTTCCTTACAGCTGACTCTTTTTTAACTTTTATAGGTTTACACTTGACCGCCGTCTCGCCTGATGTTTGAGCGTGTTTACCTAGAAGAAACAGATTCACTCTCGATTTGAAGACACAAAAATTGTATCCGTCGGGTCGGGAAATATCTCCTATATTGATTGAACCGAACTGAAAAAATATAGGTAACGGAAGTGTATAACGTTTTTTTAATTAAAAAAAATGTAATTTAACTAGGTTGAAAAAAAGTGACGCATTATTTATTTATTTAACTTACAAAATGATCTGAATTAGGTCCTGCTATTTATTGTTTTTTTTACTTAATATTTTATTTTAGGCTATTTGTTACTTTTTAAAATACTAGATAATATATGTATATCAAATCACCAAAATTAAAAAAACAAGAACGTTTTAGATAATAAAATGAATCAATTTTTTAACCCGAGACTACAAAAGGGGTGTTATAAGGTCGGCGTCGATATCTGTCTGTCTGTCTGTGTGTGTGTGTCTGCCTGTGGCACGGATAGACCGATTTCGATGTGGTTTTATTTGCAGGTTAGTTGCCGTGCGGTGGTTTTTAGCTATCAAGATGGCCAAATAGCGGACAAAATATTTTTCCACAACCTCCCCAAATATTGGTCTCAAATGAAAGGGATTGACTTGTAAAATGTTGTACAAATTACAAATCCGAGTTAGTCGGGGGTAAATCAAAATTTTTAATTTTGTTCTTGTTGCAAATTGTGATGTGTGTGTAAAAGGGTGATGTGATGATGATGATGATAGGGGTGTGTGCTTGGTGCTCTCATGCTGTCAAGGCTACTTCTTGCGACAGCATCGTGTGTCGTCTCGTTGTCTTCCCGCCATTATGATCGAGGGGAGCGATGGCTAACACATGTGTAACACATATGTCATACTCGTGAACGCGTGCTGCTTGTGGAAGTTGGGCAGTTCGTAGCACACATGATACATAAAAATTAGAGCTTAAGTCTAAGGTTTCCTTCAAAATGTTTAATTTCGCTCAAATAAAAATATAATTTTTTAAAAAGAGCACAGATTTTAGTTGGTAGATATCTGTGGTGGCTAGTCAAAAATAAAATTAAAAAGCCGTTAGTTCATTAGAAATCTGAATGTTAAAGTTAAAGCTGAAGAAGTTTTTTGTTTGAACGCGCTATTCTCAGGAACTACTGGACAAATTTCAAAAATTATTTCACCGTAGGCTATGTAGGTACGTGATCCCTGAGTGCTATAGGTTATACATATATTATGTACAACGCGCGAACGCCAAGCCAGGACATACTGCTAGTGTAAGTAATTTGTGAACCCGAACGAATTCAGGACGGATCACTAGTAAATCACAAACTCATTTTCAATTTGTACAGAAACCTTACATAACACGGTAAGCGAAAATGTCAACTCATTGACGCGATGTTATCGTTAAAGTAAGTACATTTACTTTCTATTTTCTCTTATAGTTATGATTTATGAGACAAGAATGTTATTATGTTACCTCATTTCTATGAGATTGTATAAAACGGATGAAAGTGCTGTTTTGGCGCCATTACGACACTCGACTCAACAGTGGTAACTGGCGACATACAAAAAAAACGTGTTGTGCCAAAAAAAAAACATATTTTGTTACTGAAAGACTGAGGTATTGCTGTCTTTCTTTACTACGGTCTGTGTGACAAGGATATATATATTTTAGTTGTGGTTTTAAAATTTGAATACAGAAAGAGGTTTAATGTTTTATTCATAAAACAAATATTTTGTAACTCCAGTTCAATACTTATTCAGATGTGTGGTGAGTTTTGTTGATTTGTTGAGTTCACAACTTATATTGTCTGTTTGAATTTGTCTTTTCACGTTACAAATGTCTACAATTTCAACTTTGTTTTATGGCTTATCTATATTAATTTAAATTTACTTAGCTTTTTGTTTGATAGATTTTTCGCCGCGTATAAGCGTTGAGTAGGTACTTAAATGTTTGTAAATGTCAATGGGGAGTTTTTAGGATATAAAAATATACTAGTCAAAGCTTTCAATTTTCTCAAAGGTGGCGTTGGTGCCAATCTTTTATTTTGTTAAATTTCTCTCACAAATCGATGCCTGCGTGCTGCCTTTGGTGAAATTGAGAAATATCTTTAACCGGTCTTATTTCATCCAGAAAAATCCCTACTGCTGTAACTCAAACATTAACTCGTCGCGTAGATATACGAGCCAAAAACGCCATCAAACTTTTGATAAAGTTTAACCAAATATAGAAAAAGTTTCTACATTTGTTTAACATAGACAAAACGTTGTCACGTTTGGGTAAATTAAAAAAAAACTAAAATGTATTATTAGATATTATATTAGATATTTAATTATTCCTCAATTTTAAAGTACCTACAACTAATTAAGTATGTAATCTAGAATAAATATTTTCACAGATTGTGTTTCATTTAATATCCAGTGACATTATTTACAGAGTATACAAGGGTCACACAGACTATACTAACCCGAAAGAGACTATTTAATTATTTTATAGAAAGGTTTTGTAGAGTTCGCAAAACTCTAAAAAGTCGCAGTAAAAATCAATACGTTTTTACAAAATTTAACTTTGAAATTGGTCGGTATTGATCAGTGAATTTCTTCTCTTTCGGTTTAGTACAAACTTAACATTATAACCTTAAACAGTTTAAATAGATTTTTTATAGTTTGTAATTTAATAATTTATTTATAACATCGATTTAATGACTAAACTTAAATTTAAATGACTTATCTACTTACATTAAATAACTACTGAAATTAACTTCCAGCCACTAGTATTTACATTAAAATATGAAATGTATCACAAAATTAAAACATTGCACAAATTTTATACATACTTACCTAAATAATAACAAGGGTACGCAGATAGAAACTATAAACTGATAGGCTGGTCTATCATAAAATATAAGCATCGTGGAACGAAATATGAAATGGTAAAATAACATTGTCAAATGAAAACAGTGGCCAAAGTACGAAGTCTCATTATATTATTTAAGTAGTGTAGGCCCATTAATGGAAATATACGGACGTCCCATAGCAGACCTTAGACCACTGTGAAATTTTGGAACTCTTTCATGCAAAAATTACTGAATAGATTGGGATGATCGATCGATCGATTTCGATTTTAGTAAGTTTTAATACAAAGGATACTTTGTAATCTGCGTTTTTTTTGTTATATTGAATGACGGGATGGGCAAGATATGCGTTTGATGGTAAGTAAACCGCCTGCGTATTTCAGCTCGTTGCCACGCAGATATACGAAAAATCCAAATTACTTCCTATCACTGTTCTGCGCATTTACCCAGTATACAATTATTTAAATCTTTGCCCTACAATATTTCTAGAAACCAGACCAGCGCTTCTACCGCCTAACTAAATCGGCTATCGCTTTGCTAATGGTGTCTCTATCATTTTGAAAAGAGATAGCAATATCAAAGCTATGACAGTTTTGGTTGGGCGGTAGACCCTCTGGTTCAAACCAGAACACGATAATGTTAAGGAACAAAAACTGCGCCGGTAAGACGTTGCTAGTTTTCTATACCTACCTAAATTTTTTAGCGTTGATGGGATGTTAAAATCAACTCTTTATGTACTTCGCCAATAGCTGCTTTTTAGCAGTTCCAAGGCAGCTAAAAATTTAAGTTAATTAAAAAAAAAGTTTCTTCTGACATTTACATTAGGTACATTCTACATTTTCTACAGACCACAACTTGCTTCGAGGACTTAGAACAACAACTGAGGACACATCCAAAGTTCTCAAGAGATCTTATTTACATTCGAATTTAATCAATATAAATTAAAACTTATCTTAAACATTCCTGCTTTTAAATAGTTAATTTTGGCAAGAAACACAATGTTAATATAGGACTACCTATGTCACCACTTACCTACATAGTTGTAACGACGGCAGCTTGGTAAAAAATATTCCATTCTAAAGAGTCCATCAAATAGATTATGAAAAAATTTGGGACAAGTGTTTTTTATTTTACCAATTTTTTAAAAAACAACAAAGATACATCTACAAACTTCACAAGTGTTGTACAAGTACAAAGGGGGGGTTTTGATGTCACTTCGTAAAAATTGTACAATGACGTGACATCACTAGAAACTCATATGCTCTGTATCATCGTCATTTTTGACTGTGAAACGAACGAAAAACACGTGTACAATATTTTTCAATAATCTAACTGACGGACTAAGTGATTATTTTAACAGTTTTTAGACATATCGCCTATTATTCCGGCGAAAAACTTGAACTGCGCTACAAGTAACAAATATCTACAGTCAGACGTTAATTTGACAGTAACAAAATAGTTCTCATTTACGCCTCAAAGGCCTATCACACTTGGCTAAATTTAGTAGACTGAATTTAGTCGCTACAGAATTCAGGGAAATGTCAGCATTCAGTAAGCTAGTAGGTATTCTAAATTCAGAAGCGAGGATTGCTTGCTTTTAATTTGCTTCTGAATTCAGTTGACTAAATTTGGTAGCTACTTCTGGATTCAGTCACTAAATTTAGCGAAGTATAATAATAGGGCTTAAGGCGGTGTTAATGATCCCTTTTGTTAGAGAAATTTGACATAGGTAAATGTCAATAGTCAGCTGTCACTCATACCTGTCACTTTAAAAACGTCACATAGAGTTTGTTCCATTTCTACTGCACTTCATAAGAGATGTCAGCATGAAAGCCGGACGGTCCGGCGTGGTACTTCACATTCTGCATTCTTCCGTCTGGCAACAAAACGTGGTAGTGTCCGTCGGTGTTGCCATCCTTCTGCGCTTCTTGGTGCCCGAAATCGTTGCCAGACTCGTGGTCGCGGACCCGGTAGCCGAATTCGTAACTGGCGGCGTAGTGGAGCTGGCAACAAAGTAAATAAAGGTACAAAGGTAAGTATAATATTGTAATATTTAAATAAAACCAGCGAAGGCGACAGATGCTATCTTATACATACGTCTCTAGTGCATTTTTTGAAATGAAAACGTTTGGCGAACCCTTTGCAGGCTGTAAAGGCCGATTTAAACTGAACGAACATAGAGCTAGAGCTGGAACAAGAGCATTCTTTCTCGATCTTTTAGTGTAAACGAAAGATCGTTCTTATCGTTTCCCATATTATATATTCCATAGAATCTTTGCGAACGCAAACAAAACAACGAAATAATGTTCTTCGTTTGTTTACGCCAAATGAATTTGATACAGTGGGGATAGAATGAGCATTCGCTCGTCTGATGTAAATCGGCATTTAATGATCCGTCACGATCTGAGGTGAAAGGTACGATCGGGTGAACTCGGTAACGCCGAGTGTACCCGAGCGAGAAAGATACAATCAGCTGCTCTTCCCTGCTATAGTGTTTACTATATTTAATTTATTTTTATATAGGTATAAATGTTATTATTAATTTACAAGCTGTTACCCAGTTTACTTTTGTAGTGGTCGGATGTAGAGTCCGCTTGGGGAAGTACCACACCTTTGCCAGTTATTCGACCGCCAAGCAGTAATGCGAAAAGATCACTGTTCCGGTTTGAAGGGCAATGTTTTCAGTGAAATTACAGGGCATAGAGATAAAATATTTTATATCTCTAAGTGACGGGCGCAGGGCAGTGCTAGGTAATAATTTGAGCTCTTCATGTGCCAATAGATGCGTGTCATTGTGGTGTTATAGGCAGGCATGATACAGGCACATGTACTGCTCGTCTCATCACTCTATATTTTATTTGTAAAGATTTCTTTGTAAACCTTATATTTATTTATAACGTAAGTTGAAAAAATCGAATTAATTTAAAACATAGTTCAAAAAAAGAAAGGATGAACATTTGACAATAATTTATTTAGAGAAAGTGATTTTTTTTACGCTGGAGAAATTATCTACGCTAAACTATGGAAACAGCTAATTTCACTACTAAAAAATCCTGTTGCTTAGAAAAGAAACACATTTGTACACGATTTTGAAAATAATGTTGCCACTCCTGGCTAACAAAATTAGTTATTTCCAATATTAGGTCAATCTCTCTCTTTATTTTCGGGTCACAATCGCAATGAAAAAATATACCTAAGTATAATAGTTTTAATTTTTTACTTGTAAATGTTATCGTCTCGTAATTTCTATTACAAACTGTGGTAAATTATTATAAGAATGTCAATAATTATTCACAGAGGAAAATTGTACATTGTTTCATGAAAAAATATAGATGTAAATTATTTCATGCATTTATGATTTTTATTTCGATTGACATTATGTTATTCTTACATTATTTATTTTTTATTGTTATATTATACCTACTATTTACATTATATTATACCTAATTAACAATATATTTTTCTGTTAATTTACCTTATACGGGGTTACTTTTGTTCTACAGTTTCGTTCAAATCGTATATTTTTTTTCTCATACTGAATAAAAAAGAAGTGCATTTTTCCGGTCTAAAAGCATCCAACTCTTCGTAACAAGAGTGCACGCGCTAAATTTAGCGTAATTACGGGCCGAAGTGAATATGTAAACATTAAACAGCCGCTAAACAGTGTTAGAAATAATAATTAATAAATATTGGTGGACAATTCACACACAACACCATCTGACCCCAAACTAAGCAAAGCTTGTGTGATTTTTTTTTTTTTTTTTTTTTAACTTCTATAGGTTTACACTTGACCGCCATCTCGCCTGATGTTAAGCGATGATGCGGTCTACGATGGAGCGTGTTTACCTAGATAAAACCGATTCACTCTCGATTTGAAGACACAAAGATTGTAACCATCGGGGAAAACCCACTCAGGCAACGTATTCCACAGCTTAGACGTTCTTATCACAAAAGTAGAGTCGAATCTCTTCGTTCGTGTCTTTGGAACATCAACCATGAAACGATGTCGCTTTTTCGAGCTACGAGCATTCCGATAGAAAAAAGGAGAAGGTGGTATCAGATCATGCAAATCAGTCGCACACTCTCCGAAGTGTATCCGATAAAAAACCGATAGGCTAGCAATTTTTCGGCGATGTTCAAGACTTTGAAGTCTTTTTCGCACAAGAGTGTCGTTGCCTATGAGCCTTTTGGCACGTCTCTCGATCGATTCCAGAGCCTCCAGCTGATACTTAGCCGATCCATCCCACAGGTGCGAACAGTACTCCATACAGGAGCGAATCTGTGCTTGATATAGTGTAAGCAACTGTTCAGACTTGAAGTACCTTCGCACCTTTGAGAGGACACCAAGTTTTTTGGCAGCAAGTTTAGCCTTGGACTCGATAAACGAGCCAAAGTTGAGCGTAGAGGTCAAAGTAACGCCCAAAAGTTCAAGACGGTCAGAGACCGGCACGGATACACCTCTAAAAGTTGGAGTCAGTTGGAAAGGACTCCTTTTAGCGGAGAACAGACACGCCTGCGTCTTAATCTCGTTGAACTTGACCAGATTGGCATCGCCCCATTTGGACACCGCATCAAGGGTCAAGCCCAAACGCTCGATCAGACTCTCTCTCAGTACCTGAGTTTGCTGCCCAGTGGCTCTCGCGCTAGATATGTAACTCTCTACAACGGTGCTATCATCTGCGTACCCATAGATACCGGGCTTCAACAGATCATTGATATGTAGCAGGAAGAGCGTCGCAGAGAGTACCGACCCTTGTGGGACTCCGGCACTGATACCCATTTGATCCGACGAGCAGCCATCAATGACGACTCGTATGGATCGATCCCTCAAGAAGTCCGATATCCAAGCAATGAACCCAGAAGACAAACCATAACTAGAAAGCTTGCTTATAAGGCCATCATGCCAAACCCTGTCGAAAGCCTTCGAGATATCCAGGGAGACTGCAAGTGCTTCCCCGTGTTTCTCAATAGCTTCACTCCAGATGTGAGTGACGTACGCTAGAATATCCCCGGTGGACCGGTTTCGGCGAAACCCGTATTGCTGGTCACTGAGGAGGTCGTTCGATTCTAGGTATGTCAGGAGCCTGTGGTTTAAGACACGTTCCATAGTCTTGCAGAGTATGGACGTGACTGAGATGGGCCTGTAGTTGACAGGGTCAGCACGACTACCTTTTTTGGGCACAGGTTGCACATTGGCAAGCTTCCAAGACTTCGGTACTAGCCCAGTTTGGAGAGAGAGTCTAAATAGGCGTGTCAATATCGGTGACAACTCAGGCGCACAAGCCTTCAATACTAGAGCAGGAATACCATCTGGGCCACTGGCTTTATTCACGTCCAGATTGCGTAGCACTTTGCGAACCTCCTTTTGGCGAATGCGTATCTCTGACATAAAAGTCGAACAGCCAGGTGGAGTAGGAGGTGTCGCGCTACCAGCATCTAGACGCGAAGATTCCGCAAACTGAGTTGCAAACAAGTTTGCTTTCTCCGTTGCAGTGTGAGCCAGTGTCCCATCAGGTTTCAGCATTGGAGGTAGTGAGGAGCGGCAGAAGTTCGATTCGACCGATTTAGCTAGGGACCAAAACGCTTTGCTGCCCGCTGGGTACGAAGCTAGTTTGTTCCCTATTCGACTAATGTGGTCAAACCGAGCCCTCTGAAGAACCTTTTTGCATGCCTTAGCAGCCTTGTTGAACGCCTTCTTCTTCTGGTGTATGTCCCTTGCCTTACGCTGTCGAGCATCAACCCAGGCTAGGTAGGCCTCATGTTTAAATGCTTCAGCACTTTTACATTGAGAACCAAACCAAGGGCGAGCTTTGCTGGATAATGAGATGTCGGAGTATGGAATGAAATATTCCATAGCCGTTCGTATTGCATTAGTCACAGCATCTGCGCAGACTGAGGGATCACCAGAAGCGAAGCACAATGACTGCCATGGGTAAGACGCAAAGAAAGAGCGCATCTCATCCCAATCTGCTGACTTGTATCGCCACAACCGCCGGTTGCCTCTAGGGCTGGGATCAGGCGGATGGTAGACAGATACAGATTTCACCAGACAGTGGTCGGAGCTGCCTAACGGCGACGATACCGCCACCGAATAACGGTCTGGATCAGTTGTCAGCAGAAGGTCTAAGCAATAAGGTGTATGCGACTCAACGTCGGGTACTCTTGTGGCCTCTTGGACCAGCTGGGTTAGGTCTAACGATAAAGCTAGCTTTCTCGTTTCCTGCCCAGCGTAATCAGTGTCCCGGTATGGGTACAGCCATTCCTTATGATGGCCGTTGAAATCCCCCAGTAACACTAATTGGGCCGAAGGGTACTTCTGTTGAGCCGCGTCCGCCGCCTCACTTAGATACTCCGTGAGCCTAGTCGTCTCCAGATCTCCGCTGTGCGACCGATACACACAGGCGTAGATAATTTTGTCTATGCCTGTGTCCATTAGTGCCCAAAGAACAGAAAATCTAGTGTCCTCAAGGTTACGGAGACGCCGACAGCAGATGTCGTCACGGGCGTACAGGCATACTCCAGCACGAGGCCGGAATTTGTGCTCCAGGGTATAGCCTGGATACGTAAGGTACGCCACGTCCGACGGACAACCTATCTGCGTCTCCGTAAGAAACAAGAGTGTCGGCTGCTCAGTCTCTAGGTGATGGTGGACTGCAGTGAGATTTGAGTGCAGACCTCGAATATTAGTGAGGTGCACTTTGACTGACAAGGCGTGCAGCCGCTCTTTAACTTTGTTTCTTTTTTTTACTTTGTTCATGTTTTTTGGAGAGGAAATCGGTGGGGAAAACGGCAGTAGAACGAGGCCACACACTACTGACCATTGGTCACAACACACAACACGAATACACCAGTGGGGAGCTAGCCTGGAGACTGCGGGGACGCCCGAGCCCCCCCGGGGATGTCTATCTGGCCTTGTCATCCGGTCGCCAACCGGCAGGATAGCGCATCCCGGGATTTTTCGCTAGATGGCGGGGCAGCCTTTCATGAGTGGCTAGCTCACTACTTGGGCCCCCAACTATCTGCGGTCGGTGCGGCAAACCGTGCCTCGGATCCCGCTACCCTCCATGACTAGCTTCCCGATGTACAGTATTGGTGTGTGACAGACCGGTCTTGCAGTTGTGCAGCAACTGTTCTGACCCGTTTTCCCTAAATGGTGTCACTAGACAACACGACGGAACACGGCTAGGCCGCTTGGCGTCGTGACTTAGTCTAGTGGGTGGTCACCAACCACGGCCGAAGCCTACCACCGGTAATTTGTCACCTGATTAGCACCACCCAGGGACCACGTGTGAGGTTTCAATATCTAGGTGCTTCCCCACGGACGAAGGTGACTCGGTCCCCAAATGATGGCGGCCAGATAGCTGATCTAATACTCATATAGTTTTAATTACATACTTATTATACATAGAAACACCTAGACACAGTGCAAACATTTGAATTCATCACACAAATATTTACACTGGGTGGGAATCGAACCCACGACCCTCGGCTTCGCAGGCAGAGCTACTGCCAACTAAGCCACTAGGCCAGTCAGAAATGACAACAAACACTATTTTTTTGGGATATGGATTGAGTTTTAACAAAAGTCGTAGAACAAAAGTTGATTGTGTAGATGTACAGAACGTGCCCTTAAACGGATGCAAGCTGATCACCAGTAACCCTGTACATTCATATACCTATAGATCTGAAAATTTGGACATCTTTTGGTCAATTACGTCGTCTGAAGAAACAATGATTGTGTGATTTTGAAACCTGAAACTTTTTTTCGCATTGTAGATGTTTAACTAAACATTTTTGGAAAAATATTCGATTTAAGTAGCTAAGGACCTAAGTTAAGTAATTTAAGTAACTTAACGAGTAACGCCGCCATATTGGCCTGGGCTGCTCTGTCGAACGCATTTCTCTTTATCCCTACTCCGCGGCCGACCGTCACGCGATATGCAATAGATGGACGATAAAGTTTAAAAAGTTTAAGGCATGATATAAAAGTTTCACTTTAAAAATGTCGTCATTTGGTACGAATATATACTGTATTAGCATCACCGAAGACAATACGAGAGTACGAGAGTCGAGAGTTCAACTTACAGATGGCTATCAAGGACAAAAATGCGGTCTAGGTGGAGCAAAGAGTTTCTAAATCTATGAGAAGGTTCTGAGCCGGGAGAGGTGGTTTAGAAAATACCAAAATTGGACTAAAAAGCACAAGAATTTGGTGTAAATTGTTCTTTAGGCTATGAATTCATGGAGCGATTTTTGCCCGCACCCGCCGCGGTTGCTTAACTAAGGTTTTATTTAAAAACTCACGAAACCACTGATTTTCGCGGTTTCGCAGCGGCCGCGGGTGAGATTATCTAGTCTGCGGGCGTAAAACGCGTGCAGTCTGATTACCAGTAACCCTGTATATCTGCATTCTACAGAAGCTGCGGGGCCGCAATCGTGGCAGGCGCGGCTGAAAATCGCTCTATGAGTTCTTAGCCTTGCTTCCCCCTATTTTACTTTTCTACTCATAATAATTCAAACGACAAAGGTAACGGACCCCGGAGTCAGTGGGGTTGCCAAATTTAATATATTGTATAAAACAAAGATAAAAAACCCAGATAGAGTATATGTACATATCTACCTCCTACTCGTAATCTGCAATATTTTGTAATAGTAGGACTTTTAGTTATTCTACCGCTTATCTTCATCGCTGAAACACTTTTTTTTACTTTTATAAGTGTATATTTGACCGCCATATTGCCTGATGTTGAGCGACGATGCGGTCCACAATGGAGCGTGCTTACCTAGAAGAAACCGATCCACTCACGATATGAAGACCTCAAGATATGAGTAAGATGATTTCTCTCTTAGCATAAGTCTCTCAAAGTGTAATTACAGGAGACTTTGGTCAAGATTTTAGCAGATTTTTGGGTTGCATGCGCCTTGAATAAATTACATACACCGGTGTATTGTACTCATTTATTCAAGGCGATATAGGATAAACACCACGGATATAATATCCGTGAATATCACCGATAAGTCCTATGTGACTTAAAATGCTTTCGATATTGTCTCAAATCGCGGAAGTACGTAAAAGTCAGTGTACAGAAGTGAAATTTGTCGCTACATGACTTGTTGCGATATCGATTTCTCTTTGTAAGTGCAAATGTCGCGGTTATATCATTTCCTATAGATGATACTGCAAAAATAAGTAATAAGCAATTTATTTATTGCTGTAAAACATAAATGTTATGGTTGAAACAGTTTCTGAGTACATTCACGCGTTTGGTGATTGTAGATGTTCAATATTGAATTTTAGTTATCATTAGAGAAAAGCGTTTCGTTGATGTAAAGCTATTGTAATTAATTTTCTATTGGTTTATTAACTGAAAAATTAATTAACAGTGAAGCGAAAGGAAAGCCGAGGTGGAGACGCTTTGCTTTCAAGGCGACGACGATGTGGTCAAGTAGGTTTTTTGTATAGAATAGAGTGACGAGACAAGCAGGACATGTGCCTGATGGCAAGCAACAAGCTACACACACAGCTATTGGAACACGAAGAGTTCAAATCATTACCTAGCACTGCACTGCGCTTGTCACCCAGAGATAGGTATAAGATGTTTTATCTCTAGACTCTGTAATTTAAGTGGAAAAATTGCCCTTCAAACCGGAACACAGCAATGTTGTAACATTACTGCTTGGCGGTAGAATAACTGGCAAAGGTGTGGTACTCAGCAAAGAGTCCTACCACTACAAAACTTTTAAAATGTGGCATCAGTGCAACTGGTGATGTTGGGTGATAGGAATCGTGGCCGTGTGGTGGATGTGTGATTCGGAACTGTGACTGTAGGGAAAGAGTAGAGCTAGTATTGCAACGCTTTCCCTGTCTGGTCCTCTGAACCCAAAAAGCGGCGTAACTTGGACATCTACGCTCTCTTTTTACGAAAAACGTAATTTCGAAATAAACTCGCGAATTCCCTACTCTGGTTCTACGTTTTTACGTTCCGTCTAAATGTTCTAAGCCTACTCTAATTAGAGTAGGCTCAGAACATTTAAAAGTCAAACAATGTTTGATAGGACGAAACGAAGAAGAACCGAAGTGAGAAAGTCGCGAGTTTATTTTCTAATTACGTTTTTCGAGAAAGAGTTTAGACGTCCTGGACGTCTACTCTAATTCAACGAAAACGTAATTTCGAAATAAACTCGCGATTTTCCAACCGATTCCGATTCTACTTCGATCCGTCGTTTTGTCCGTTTAAATGTTCTAAGCCTACTCTAATTAGAGTATGCTTAGAACATTTAAACGTCAAATAATGTTGTATCGAACGAAACGAAGTAGAACGAGAGAAGGAAAGTCGCGAGTTTTTTGACGAAATTTCGTTTTCGTAGAAACAGAGTAGACGTCCTGGATGCTTAAACGGACGAAACGACGGATCGAAGTAGAGCCGGAGTAGGAAAGTCGCAAGTTTATTTCGAAATTACGTTTTCGTAGAAAGAGAGTAGACGTCCTGATCTCTCGCCTGTCGACCTGACGGACCGAAGATTACCAGACGTGGATATGTCTGACAGTACACATTTGTTAGTTCCCGAGGTGGACAGCGTGCCCTGGGTTAAAATGCAACGGTGACGAAGTGTGTCGTTTAATTTGTCCATTAGCTGGAGTAGATAATGGAAAAATATGGGACACGTATTTTTTGTTTAAAAAAAATATTTAACATCGAATCAAGATATAGTTTTTCATACTTCCGAAGTAGGGGGTGTAACGTCACTTTATTGTACAAATTATACCAAATAGTGACGTCACTAGAAACCAATAAATAAGTAGGTACTGCATAATATTCGTGATTTATTGTTAGTGAAACGAAAGAAAAAATACATGTACAATATTTTTTAATAATAACCTAACTGATGGACTAATTCATTTTTTTACTTGTCTTGCCTATTGTAGTGAGTAACCGTGATAGCTTTCAGAAGCGTATAACAAAGTTTATTTAAATAATCATGAAATATAAGACTTAATTATGAACAACAACAAGCAACAAAGATTAGTTGTACAAAGGTATGTATGATGTTAATATAATCAATTAACTGAATATAAAAATATTGTTTAGCTCCTATTCTATTCTAACAGTGATATTAAGACGAAAGATAGAATGATCTCATTTATTTCATCAAGCTAGCGATCCGCCCCGATTTCGTTCGGTTAGCAACACTCGCGTAGCTTCTTTTTCAATTACTTTCACATGATAAAAGGAGGCTATGTGCTATTGCAGACCATAACCGAACTGTCTTCCCCTGTTTCATTCCGATCTGTTCGACGAAATTGAGGAACAAACAAATTTTGACATTTATAATTTTATGATAATCATCATCATCATCATCAACAGCCCACTAAACGTTCCCACTGCTGGGACTCGGGGCCTTCTCTCGCAAGGAGAGAGTTAAGGCCATAATCCACCACGCTGGCCCAGTGCGGGTTGGTGGATGACACATGACTTCGAAAGATTCTAGGTACATGTCGGTTTCCTCACAATGTTTTCCTTCACCGTTTTAAGTTAGCGGCATTACGCACATGACTTCGAAAAGACAGTGGTGCGTGTGGGGTTTGAACCCGGGGTCTCCGGATCGGCAGTCGCCGCTCTCCCGACTAGACCACCGTAACTTCAATTATGATAATATTAGATACTAACTAATATTATCATCCCATAGTACAGACAAGCTTTGCTTAGTGTGGGACTAGAGTGGTAGAGTGTTATAATACATCAGTGGACATTGAGAGATACACATTTATACAAAATGTGGGCTCTCATTGTTCCGTACATTAGTTTTTTTTTTTAACTTCTATAGGTTTATCCTTGACCGCCATCTCACCTGATGTTAAGCGACAACCGATTCACTCTCGATTTGGAGACACAAAGATTGTAACCATCGGGGAAAACCCATTCAGGCAACGCATTCCACAGCCTAGACGTTCTTATCACAAAAACAGAGTCAAATCTCTTTGTTCGTGTCTTTGGAACATCATCCATGAAACGATGTCGCTTTTTCGAGCTACGAGGATTTCGATAGAAAAAAGGACAAGGTGGTATAAGATCATGCAAATCAGTCGCACACTCTCCGAAGTGTATCCGATAAAAAAATCGATAGGCCAGCAACTTTCCGGCGATGTTCAAGACTTTGAAGTCTTTTTCGCACAAGAGTGTTGTTGCCTATGAGCCTTTTGGCACGTCTCTCGATCGATTCCAGAGCCTCCAGCAGATACTTAGCGGATCCATCCCAAAGGTGCGAACAGTACTCCATACAGGAGCGAATCTGCGCTTGATATAATGGAAGCAACTGTTCAGTTATTATTGACGTGACAACGTCTTATAATTCGATGAAGCCGGCTGCACGCCCGCAAAACATGACGTCATGTGCCGTTAACGCCGTTACCTCGCCGCCGGCGTTACCTCGCTCTAAGGCGTAGTTGAAGTTGTCACGTTCAACTAACGTCAGTAACCCGACTTTACAGACAACCATTTTTATTATTAGTTAGCGTTACACGACGGTAACGTACACGGTTTGTACATTATACCTTTCAATGAACAAACATCATCATAAAACCGATCAATAATGTTAACGTCTCGTCTCGATGTCACAACTGACCTGTACCAGATTTACGAAAGTAAGTCGACTTAATGGCTTCTATCTAGGGTCTTAGGAAACTGTTGGATGCGTAACACGATGACCCAAACGTACCTAAATTAGTTATTCGCAACTTTGCATAAATACTTCCTTATGTACCTACTAAACTTGATAAATTAATATCGACCAAAATAAAATGTCTTTCGCGGTCAAGGGAGTCAGAGAATACTCGTAGAATATAATGGATTCTACGAATTTCTCTTTAGTAAATTAAAGAATGTTTATGTTTAGATATCTTTGAAGTGAAAACTTTCGCGTTGAGACGTTTTTTGGTAGGGATAAATAATTATATGGGCTCGTGTCTCCTACTAGTATCGGATGACGGCAGATATGCGTAGTGACGTAGTGACTAACTAGTGAGTGGGGATGTTGTTGTATTAGCCTAATGGTAAACAATACGCCGAGAAAGGGAAATACGAGGGTAAAATCCGCGGAGTGCTGCAGTACTAAGTATTATAATAGTAATAGACAATAATAATCGGTAGACGGTTGTATGGCGGGTCAGATGCACGCGGGGGCCATCCTCGACACAGCGCGCATCGTCAGGAGGTTCCTCACTCTGCAGCATCAGATCCCTGTGGTTAGGCCACTGGGATCTTCGGCCCTGCCCTACTGCTGGCGGCACCCTAGTTTTTTAACTTTTTATAATATTTATGTTTATATATTTTTACCAATTGTAAAAACTTAGAAATTAAGAAAAAAACATAAATAACTGCATAATAAGACCAAAATATAATTATGGCAATAAATACTATTTATCTATCTTATTCTTATTTTAGGCTTTCTTAAATAAACTTGTAATTAATTGTAGGGGATATGTTAATGTTAGCGTATTTTATAATATTTTCAATTTATGCAGTTTTAGCAGATTTTTCTTGACACTAGCCGGAAAACGATTTTGATTTTTCTTTCTGTATTTTCGCGGACGATGTGGCCGTTTCGCTTTTTGGTTTTTGGTTTGCCACTGAAATACGTCTAAATGTTGTATGTTTAAGTTATGATGCCCAATTAAACTTTTTAGCTGTGATTCTGTTAACATATACACTGGTTCTAAGGATTCTACGACGCTACTTATATCAGTTTTATGTGGTATATTGTAAAAGTGTTCAGGTACTCCATAAGAAGTCGATAGATCGGAGTTGGGAAAGTGATGATATGTTGGGTTGATTTTTTGTCCAAATTGTTGCGAATGGCTACTTTCCAAATCGGTATATGGATGTCTATTTTGCGTCTTTGTATGAGAAAGTTTATGATTTGTATTCCGAGTGTTATATTTACTCGCGAAATCGGAATCGTCGTATTCGATATTGTAGTCATCATCTTCATACTGATTTGATTCATCGTAATCGCTTTCTTCAAAATCTGTGTCAATATGTGTGATAAATGGTTTGTAATCGTTCAATTTCAAGCGGTGTCTTGTTAATGCCTCTGGTTGAGGGATTGTTTCGTTAATTTCTATAGTTGTAGTATAATTGTCTGGTGTTAGAAAAGGTTCGGTGTCTAGTGCGTCTACAGATCTTCTATTCCTATTTATTTTGACAGATATACTTACATTGTCCTCCCCATAAGCTGATACGCCTGTTCCATCTTCGTTTAAATGTTGCACTCCTTCGTGTTTGATGTTGTGGTGTAAATATCTCTGGCTGTGATCTTGCGTGTGCAATTTCAAAGGTCGCTCATATTTCAATGCTTCGTAAGAAGGTTTCAGTTCTGGTTTAGTTATAGCTGTTGATCCGACGGTGTAGAAATTTATGTTATTTGTTGTCACATCAGTGGTTGTGGAAGCTTGTGTTGGTTTTGGTGTGAATGGTATTTTGGCTGATTTATTTGGATCTTCTATATCATTTATTTCTTCTGTAATTGGAATATAGTCCTTTACTTCTGGAACGGCGTTAGCATATTGTGTGTACATGGAATTAGCATAATGTTGAGCTAGATTAGGATCTTTAAGATAAAAATACAGATCTACAGGAGTCTCTAACTCATTAGTTTCTTTATCAGAATGTATTAGAGTATTTAATTCAGTCAGTTGGTCTTCAGGTTCTCTTTTAAGTAAAGCGTTCAATGATGCTATGTCTTGTGCTGATTCATATTGCTGCATTTGACTGTATTGCTTTGGGTATACATAATGCGTCTCACTCGGTACGGCTTGAGTGAATAACTGGGTTTCTTCTTTTGTTTCCGCTGCAGCTATCCCATTTGGTTTTATAGTAACTCCTTGATCATACGTCGGCCCTGCGGTGACATAAACGGTTTTGTACTTCTGAGGCTGTACATATTGATACTCAACCGACCCAAATGATCTATGATTTCTGTTTTTTTCCTTCTGTTCTACTTCATCTTGCATGATTTTCGCTAAATCTGGTCCTCTTATTCTTTTGACTTGTCTTTGCCTGGTTCGAGACGGCGGTGATCTGGTCGGTGTTCTTGCAGGTTGATTAGTCTTAGTTGCTGGTGTAGGTTTCTTATCTTTTATATTAGCTTGTTGCTGTTCTAGAGCTAATTGATGACTTTCTT
This sequence comes from Ectropis crepuscularia, assembly GCA_963693475.1. Lineage (NCBI taxonomy): Eukaryota > Metazoa > Arthropoda > Insecta > Lepidoptera > Geometridae > Ectropis > Ectropis crepuscularia. Next base: position 1,595,113 of record OY856365.1, on the reverse strand, counting down.
GTGACTCATGATAGGCTCTCATGTAGCTGTCAGTTTGCGTGGGACCCTTATTCAGTCTTTGTAGTTGTGCTCTATGCTGTCTTACTCTTTCAGCATTGAACATTGCTTGTTGGTTTTGTGCATGTAATTTAGCATTGTGCTGTGAGTTTCCAGCTAAAGGGTTTCCATAGGGAAGGAGACCTGGACTAGTTTGTATTCTTTTGTCATCAATTCTGGCTTGTTCATTGATTACTTCGAAGACCTCGTGCACAGGACTTGCAGACTTTGCTGATGATGATATACTTATGTGGAAGACTAGCAGGAGAGTCGCTGCGCTGATGTGCTTCGAATTTGTCATTTTCCCTGGAAATTAGAAAATAATCCAATTAGATATCGAAATCTAGACAAAGATAAAGCTTGATATAGATATGCATGACAAAATTGTGGAGGTGTTGTGGTGACAAAAAGGTGTTCTCGGTTACATCCAATATTGAGTGTCTTGTCTTAATACCAAGAGTTAATAAGTTAATTTTAGGAAAGCGTTGCGTTGAGTTCCAAGCAATGTAAGGGTAAAATAGCGCCATCTTAATAGATCAGATGGGTTGATGTTGAATCGATTGAAGACATAGATAAAAGTCGATAAGTACTTATTTTTAAATAGGGTGACAGGACAGGCGCATGTGTTGATAAACACATGCGCCTGATAGTAAGTAATACGCCTACCCTTCAACAGAGTAGGTAGAATGGAGATATTTGAATATGCAGAGTCAAATTGCTGCTTAGTAGGCACTACTATAAGTACAGTACTACTGTACTGCGTTAGTCACATAGAAATGTGATTATGTTTGTCTGTAATTACTTTGGCGTCAAACCAAAACACAGTAATATTTTCAGATCACCGCTTGGCGTTAAAATGACTACCAAAGGTGTTTTACTTCCCCAGGCTGATTATACAGAGAACCGTATTTTTTTTAAGAATTCCATGTAATGTACGTATTGGCTGAGTGAAGTAACATAAAAGAGGTTAATGTCTAGCAGTGTATTTTAAAACCTGATATTGATATACATCGTTCTAATTTTGATAGAATGACAAGAATAGGAATTTCCGAGCCACACGAGGCTAGTTTTTCAAGCAAAGATAGTAAGTTAGTACCTCTAGCTTCGTGTAAACAACCCTACGCAACGCTAGTTTTGTCTACACGAAGCTAGAAGTACTAGCTTGCTATCATAGCTTGAAAAACTAGCCTAGTGTATTCCGGACAAAAGATGTAACTTGCGCTGCGTTAGTTACCCAGATATACCTAGATAATCTCTTCGCCATATATTTTATACTAGCTGAACGCGCCTGAAAATCTATCGAAAATTGGTCGTACCTATTAAAATTTGAACAAATTCGGTTACTGTAGGTTCTAATGACGCAACCTTTAAAATATGGCATATGCTGTCACGCAACGAAAGCTCTCAAAAAGCAATATATTTTCCCGTTTTTGTTACATTTTTCAGTCATGCTCGGCTCCTGTTGATATTAGCGTAATTTAAATAGCCTATAGCCTTCCTCAATAAATGGACTATCCTACAAAGAAATAATCTTTCAATTCGGACCAGTAGTTCCAGAGATCCTTGCGTTCAAACAAACATACAAACAAACTCTTCAGCTTTATAATATTAGTATAGATAAATTAGGGAAACGATTTCGTATGAAATTTCATATTTTCGTATGAAAACGTTGCCCTTGAAACCGAAACAAATACATAAATCAAAAAAATAGTAAATACTGTTAGTTATTAATCACTACCTAACAGTAGAATAACTGGCAAAGGTGTGGTACTTTCCCAGGCGGACTCTTCAAAGATTGCTCTACCATAACTGTCATTGGTGTGCTGTAGAGATATCACTAGCATAATATACAATGGTTCATTTAAAGTCATATAATTAATGAACGCACATGCCTAACGGGTCATACTATAGTGAATATTTAATTTATTTAAATATGAAATATGAGCCGTATTATTAGCGTATTAAGTGTTATGTGAAAAGTAAATCGTTTTTACGACTGCCACGGTACGCCTCGACTTTCTCTTTTTGTTTTATTTGTGTAATTTATGAGTTAGTTTTTGCGTAACGAAAATAAATGCTGAATTTTTAAGTTTATGGAGTATCTTTGTAATTGATATCGTTTTTTTATATCGTTGTCCAAATCGTGAGAGTTATTTTTTGTTACTAACCAATTAAATTTACAAATACTTAAGTGGTTTTTATAATTCTGAGTGGATGAAGTAGTATAGATTGGTTACGGCGTGAGTAGTAATTAGGATGGTATAAGTTTTAAAATTCTAATTTAAAAATAAGTTACGGCTGGCCTAGTCGAGAGAACGGCGCCTGCCGATCCGGAAGCCCCGAGTTCAAATCCCACCACCAGTCTTTTGAAGTCATGTACGTAAAACTTAAAACGAAGGAAAACATTGTGAGGAAACCGACTTGTATGTCTTTCGCGGGCATGTGTCATCAACAAACCCACACTGGGCGAGGGTAGTGGATTATGACCTTGACTCTCTCCTGAGCCGCACTGTCGATCATCTTAGCCAAGATACTCGACAGTGGTGAACAGTGGCGACAGTTGCGACTCGTGTGAGGCGAAGAAGCGAGAGGATGCAGTTAAGCTTGATTGAGTAATAAGTAATAAACATTGAAATATTCGACCCACGCATTCATAACATTACTAGCGGCCCGTTCTGGGTTCGCTCGGATCATAACCTAGACACTGTCTGCAGCGCCATCTACCGGGCTGATTTGTGAATCTAAACCATCCTCGAATCCACTTGTACACGCACAAAAAATCATTCAAATCGGTCCCGCCGTTTAGGAAGAGTTCACTGTCAAATGATTAAATTACTAAAATGGCTGTTAAAAAATAGGGGTTGGTGATAAAAGGGTAAAAATTTAGGGTTGTATGTATTTTTTAATTTCACATTACAAAAAAATGACAACAGACATTTTTGTCTAAAATTAAAAAAAAAAAATTTAGGCGTGAACAACCCTTATCACTTAGGGGTATTAAAAATAACTAGTAGCCGATTCTCAGACTAACTGAATATGCATATAAAATTTGGTAAAAATCAGTAAAGCCGTTTTGGAGGAGTAAGGTAACTAATACTGTGACACGAGAATTTTATAAATATGATTCAACTTAGCTGTTTTTATAACGACAGGTTCAAAAGGTTAATATTACGCTTGCATAAATTAGAAACTACTTCTTGTACTCCGCACGGTTTGTTGTAGGAAGATGAAACTTGTCTAGGAATATAGTACCTACTGTAATTTCCGGAATCATTTTCTTAGTTGATTTGTAAACACGATCAGCTCTTTGATCGTCGAACTAAAATAGTTAAAATTATATTGCTCTATACTTTATAATATAGATACTAATAATAAGTTATAAAAAATCAAAATTCCGGTTCCCGCGATGTTATTATTTTATTCGAGACTATAATAATCTAACTGTGATTCAAATTTCAACCAGAACAGAAGTTTAAACAACGAATAATGATGATGGGTCGACGATGACAGACGATGAATCCTACTAAACTTACTTCCTACTAATATTATAAAAGCTTAAGTTTAGATTTTTCGATTTTTATAGTTCAATTACTTACGTCCGAACTTCTGAAAGTATCATGACGTCTACTCTCTTTCTACGAAAAAGGTAATTTCGAAATAAGCTCGCGACAATCCTAATCCGGCTCTACCTCGATCCGTTGTTACGTCCGTTTAAATGTTCTGAGCCTATTCTAATTAGAGTAGGTTTAGCTTAGGCTTAGCCTACTCTAATCAGAGCAGGCTTAGAACATTTAAACGTCAAACAATGTTCGATCGCATGAAACGAAGTAGAACCGGAGTAGGAAAGTCGCGAGATTATTTTGAAATTACGTTTTTCGTACAAAGAGAGTAGACGTCATGATACTTTCAGAAGTTCGGACGTTGGTAATCTATACTAATATTATAAAGAGGAAATATTTGTTTGTTTGTTTGTTTGTAATGAATAGGCTCCGAAACTACTGGACCGATTTCAAAAATTCTTTCACCTTTGGAAAGCTACATTATTCCCGAGTAACATAGGCTACAGCAGATGGCGCTGCAGTTGATATCTAGGTTATTATTCGAGCGAAGCCGGAGCGGGCCGCTAGTTGATCTATAAATATAAAAAAATCTAAACTTTAGCATTTATAATATTACTAGAAAGTAGGTTTAGTAAGATTCATTGTCTGTCATCGTCGACCCATCATCGTTATTCATTGTTTAAACTCGTCATGGGCTCGGCGCCGGACTCATCATGTGAAAAAAATTGAATCTACCCTCAAGAATTTTGAGGTTAGTTTTGACAAAACAAATCATAGTGAAGCTTAATCATCTAAAAACTTTTGCGGCATCAGTATAAAAAAAAACTATGAACTAGTGAAATCAATTAATAGAATTTGTTTTAAAATGAGTCTCAACTGAGGGGTTAACATCAAGCCAAACTTAAGTATGGATTATTAAAGAAAAACAGTATTACTATACAACAATCGTGAACGTCTTGTGATGATGGTGTAATTTAATCGAAGTAGACTCGGAGTAATACAAAAACTTAACGATCTCATGCTAAAAAGCAATATCGGCTCTGAAATGGATCCACGTCTTGAGAGTCTTGACCGATTTACGGAAGTTTTGAGCATGCAGCTTGTTATTTGATCGATTTATAATTATTTATTTATTGATCTACCACATCACACCATCTACGAGTTTATTACTTAATATCTTATAATTATATAAAAAAAGGATCTTCGAAATGTATATAAGCTCTTAACTTTTGAATAACTGCACCAAATTGGATGATTCTTTGTTTTTTATGTATTCGTGATTGTCGGGAAAATATAGAAAATGTTGACGAAAACAATAGGGTACCGGACTGGGTCAAAAATACGCCATCCTAATTAGTCCGTCAGCTAGATCATGGAAAAATATTGGACGCGTATTTTTGTTTTTTTCATAATATTAAAAATCGTCAAAGATATATACCATCAAACTTCGAGAGTGGGGGGTCGCGACGTCACTCGTGAGTAAAAATAGAACTCACAAGTGACGTCACACGAAACTTCGAAACGCTGTATCTTCGTAATTTTTTGTTTGTGAAACAAAAGAAAAAATACGTTTACAATATTTTTTGGCAATCTAACTAACGGGCTACTTAGTTTTTTTGAGGATTGTACCCTATTATGGTGGTACAAAGTTCACCGGGCAGCTAGTTAAGTTTAAAGCTGAAAAGCTTTTTAAGCTTTAACTGATTTCAAAATATCTTTCACCATTTAATATATCCATGATTCCTGAGTGCTATAGGCTATTATGTACCAGGGTCGAAGTCGGGACGGACCGCTAGTCAAATTATAAAATACGATAATGGATTAGTAACTGTTAATTTTTAACCAAGCGATAAATGTAAGAAGCGATAATAGCATAGTAAGAATATATAACTATAACTAAGATTTATTAACTATAGAAATAACTAAAACAAAACTTTAATTTTCTGAGTAAAGAAAATTGTGAACAAATTATATGCAAAAAAGGGTGGCCTTATCGCTTAAACGAATTTCTTCCAGACAACGTGGCTGGCAGAGATAAGTAGGAACAAACATATATACTTACACCCTAACAAACAGACAAACTTTCGTCTTTTTTATACTAAAAAGTGACGTGATGAGGAGGACATGTGCCTGATGGTAAGCAACGTGCCTGCCACATAACAGTACGGTGACACTATTCGAAGATGAAGAAGCCAAATGAAAAGCCTTTACAGTATTATTGAGATAAGACTCCTGTATATTTACATAAATTACATAATAAGTAAGATTAACGCAAGGTATCGACAGCCGGTACTAACGCGGAAGGAAAACCAGCAAATCACTTGGTAACTATATTTTAATATTTCTTAACATCCGCACTTTCCTGATGTTATTTATTAAAGCAGGTGTTAAGTAAGATTCGCGACGCCTCCTGGCGGATGTGCGTACCATTCGCAAAAGAAATAATTTATTTTAATGTATACTTCAGTTATTTTATTAATACAGTTCATACATTGCATTTAATGCTTGATCTATTAGTCATAAATATGATATTTATTTACAAATTAATTAATAAATTGATAACATTACAATATTTACAATTTTTTTTTTATCGATATTTCAATATTTAATTTATCAAATAATTAATTAATTAATTTGTAAATAAAAATCATATTTATGACTAATAGATCGAGCATTAATAGCGATGTGCGTACTCGATTTCTGAAATGAAAACTTCTTATGGCATGCCACATACAGATTTTTCGTGGGCTGTGAATTGAATTCTAGCGTCACGCTCGGGAAATCTTCGGGTAAACTCGCGACCATGGCCATCTAGAAATGCGTCAGTATTTCATGGCCACGTCCTCCGGTTTCACCAGCTTATTTTCCAAAGTAGCCCATCAACTTCAGAGTTATATGTTTTCACTTCTATAGGCAGTTCCTATGACTGCCAATTTTTTTTAAACGCATACTCGTAGCATAGCTTAAGCTAACTAAATGTTCGTACTGCTGGGACTTGGGACCTTCTCTCGCAAGGAGAGAGAGCCAAGAGTATAATCCACCACGCTGGTCCAGTGCGGGTTGTAAATGACACATGACCTCGAAAGTTTATACGTACATGTCGGTACCCTCGCGATGTTTTCGTACCTCGTTTTTAAAGTTAGCGGCATTACATGCCATCGAAAAGACAGTGGTGTGCGGTGGGATTTGAACCCGGGGGCTCCGGATCGGCAGTTGGCGTTCTCCCGTGTAGACCAGCCGAAACACAGCAATGTTTATAAGCCATTAGTATTCATAACATGCTCTATAAAATTGGTTAGGTGGCCTAGCTATCGAAATATTCATAAATGTTAAACATAATTACTGTTTTTACATCACAAACAGACGCCCACATTTATTTGTATGTACATAATGCCTTGAACCATGAAACCAGTTCAGTTTAAAATTGCCCATTCTCTGAGTATCTCATGATTATATTATGTATATCTCACGCGCTATAAACTGCGCTAATTATCACATTCAAGACATAAAAACATTATATTCTCATTATTGTCTGTACTCAAGTTTTTGTTAGTCTGTGTGTATGAAACATGGGCACAGATAAGAAAATAGTTACTTCGTACATGGGTTGTTGTAGTCTGTTGTCTTCAAGGTTGTAAGCGATATACATCGGATTTTAATTAGTTTTTGACAATAGGTTCAGGTAAAATGGTTTAATTAAGTTTACTGTATTTATAATTGGTTTAAAAGTCAAGGCCGCGAAAGAATTGTAAGGTTTTCGATTACTATTTGGATGGCTTAAGCGAAAAAATACCATTTGTGACTAAAATGATGCGTGATTTGGACTAGATACTAAATTCTATTCATTGTAATTTACTATTATTACTATTAAATGATCCAGAAATATCACCCATTTACAAAATTTTCAAATACTTTTTGTCAAAAATTTGGTATTAATGCAACTAAGAATATTTTTGTTTTATTATACATCCAAATACTAGTATTTGCTGTTTGAATCTGCGACAGAATATGTCAAAGGTGCAACGGTTTCCCATGGGTGTACCGTCGGCGCCGGCACATTGACCGTGGCACTTTCACTCTCCATGCCTTACATGCCCGCATCCGAACGAGACTGGCATTCAGATTGCTAGGCAGGGTTGCCATATCTACTTTACAGGGCCACCCACAACTTATTATTTATTTATCATAAAAAAAAAAAAATTGTTTGAAATGAAAATTTATTTTTGTGTGCCTCAGACAGATTGTTCTTGGGTTGTGAATAGAATTCTAGCGTCATGCTCGGGAATGATAAGAAATCTTCGTGTAAACTCGGGACCATGGCCATGTTCATGGCCACGCCCTCCGGTTTCACCCGCGTAGTTTCCAAGGTAAGCTATAATATCCTGAGTTATAAGTTTTCACTTCTATCGGCAGTTCGTATGACTGACAAAATTGTTAACTGTTTTACCTATTTATTTGTGTGTTGTACACTTCAGTGATCAGACCCTCTCTGACCTATGGATCGGTTGTGTGGTGGCCCAGAACACTACTGACCACAGTAAAAGCTAAACTCCAAAGTCTGCAACGCCTGGCAAGCATAGCATCCACTGGATGTATGAAAACCACACCATCAGGCGCACTGGAGTATCTCTTAAATTTGAGACCTCTACACTTAGTCATACAAGAGGAGGCCACGGAAATACTACTTCTTGAGGCACCCATAGACAGAACAATATGCCAACATGTCTTTGATCGTAGATACAATATCCAACTTAATGCAGAATTAAAAGATAGCTCTGGCAGCAGAGAAGTAAGGATATACACAGAGCGCCAAAACCTCACAAGGTAAGAAGCCGGTGTCTTCTCAATTGACTTAAACATAAAAATATCAACATCACTAAGTAAGTTAAACACAATCTTTCAATCCGAAAGTATCGGTATCGCCAGGGCGGCACAGGCGGTCGCAGCCAGAGATGTTGGGGAATATCAAAATTGTCTCCGACAGCGCGTCAGTGCTTCAAGCCCTAAAAAACAACACCATAACCTCTGTCCTTATACTGGAATGCCACAATGCACTCCAATCCATAGTAGGGACGAATAGAGGAACCCTGCAATGGAACAAAGGATACAGCGACTCACTAGGTAAAGACACACCAGACGAACTGGCCAAAAGAGGAGCAAAGGCAGTAATATATGGAACGAAACCTATAATGCCTATACCTCAAGCCCAAATAAAAATATGGTTGCAGGAAAATACTGGAAAAGCACATTCATTGGAATGGAGAAACATCGAAGGTTGCAGGCAAACCAAAAATGCTGTTCCGGTAGCAACAAAAAAGCTTGCCCGCAACCTTAACAGATTAAGCAGGGATAAAATCCGTAAAGTCATAGGTACTATGACTGGCCACTGTCCCCTTAACAAACACATTTTCAATTTAGTTGTGACAGATAGCCCTCTATGCGGAGGATGCACGGAGGAGGAAGAAACGCCACAGCATGTGATTGTGGAATGCAGGAGCGTGGCGGATCAACGGGCAGAATTCCTCCACTCCCCAGCAGCAGTCCCGGAGGCCTTCAACAACCTGAATAGGTTGCTTGCCTTCTGGATCTATTCTATGCTTCTGGGATAGCCTGGGATGGTTGGAGTAGAAGAGAAGTATGAGCCACGTACAATGGCTCATTTGAGAGGCTAAGTGCGGAAAAGGCCCCGTCTAACTAACTATGTGTGGCAAATAAAAAAACACTTTATGTCACAATTTTCTATTTAGTACAATTATCAACTGAAAAAATATTTTAATTTTATTGGGAAAATAATAATAATTATATTATGTGGCCAAAGAGAGCATTCACTAGTTCACACGGTCAACACACATGGACTCTTGATCTCTGTAAATCCGGTTGACTTCTAAAGGTACTTTGAGTACCATCCTTCTGATTTAGTAGGTGTTCTGTATAACCCAGTACACTCTTAATAATTTTATAGCAACCCTAGATCTAATTTATACTGGTTTCATACGTCCGTTCGTGTTTAGTATTTATCTGAACCCGTTACTTGTCGACTGAGTAGAAATCTGCATCAGACAGTTCGGCGCGGGTGAATTGTGGATCTGGCCATCCTGTGTCTGCATTTCGAAGTTTACTGAACATCAAACTACAATAGTAATGCAAGTTCTGGCTTTATTTACTATAATTTAACCTGTTAAATTTTTAATATTGTTAAGAAATTGTGAAATTACAGGGCAAAGGGATACAACATCTTACATCTCTGGGTGACGAGCGCAGTGCCGTATTAGGTAATAATTTGGACTTTTCAAATTCAAATAGATGCGTGTCACTGTCCTGTATATGCCAGGCATGTTGCTTACCATCAGGCACATGTCCTGCTCGTCTCGTCACTCTGTACTATACCTAGTAGAAGTTTGAAAATTTTTCTTTCATGGTGGATTATTGGCCTTGATTCTCTCCTTATAAGAGAACGTCCTAAGTCCTAAATGTGGGGATATAAAGTGGGCTGCTAATATTTATGCAATAGAAGGTGCGGTAAGAACCAGGATTTGTTTTATGTAAATATCAATGAACGCAATAGGTATAATTCTTAACACCCTGTTGATTCTGTAACAGCTAATTCTACTACGAGCTCATTTCTCTCAGGTTTATAGAACACATTACATCTTTTAAGGCCGATTTACATCAGACGAACGAATGCTCATTCTATCCCCACTGTATCAAATTCATTTGGTGTAAACAAACGTAGAACATTCTTTCGTTGTTTTGTTTGCGTTCGCAAAGATTCTATGGAATTTATAATATGGAAAACGCTAAGAACGATCTTTCGTTTACACTAAAAGATCGAGAAATAATGCTCTTGTTCCAGCTCTTGCTCTATGTTCGTTCAGTTTAAATCGGCCTTTAGACAATTGCTAGGTCATGAAATAAAAATAAAAATTCAATTAATTCAGGCTATCTTGGCAATAGGTGACACCCACGCTGAAGCCACAGCGAGAGCGCAAATAGCAACTAATACAATACATGACTGGACAAAAATGTGGCGTATATTAACCTAAATGAGTCCAAAACTGTTTATATAGACTTCACAAACAAGAAAACACAATTTCATCCAGTATTCATATAACTACCATACGAAAATAAAGCCAAATATTTGGGCATGACTCTTGAAGCAAAGTTACGCTGGAAAACTCACGTCAAAAAAAAGAGAGAGGAACTAGCTATACGCTACGAAAACATGTATTGGTTACTTGGTAGAAGCTCCTTGCTGTCAATACGTAACAAGATGTTTTTATATAAACAAGTCCTAATGCCAGTGTGGAGTTATGGTATACAGTTGTGGGGCTGTACCAAAAATAGCAACATCGAGATAATACAATATTTACGAAACTAAGTACTCAAGGATATTGTCAATGCGCCCTGGTATGTGAGAAATGCTGACATTCGTCGACATCTTGGATATTGTAGACAAATTGATAAAAAAGTACGCAGAAGCACATGAACGCAGGCTTCATCATCATGTGAATGTCGAGGCTATCCAGCTCCTTGATAACACAGACACAGTGAGGAGACAGAAAAGAACAAAACCTTTTTAATTAACATTGTTCAGCTGCAGTGCAATACAATGTAAAACATTGTACATTGTTGACACTTGATTACATACCCTGTTGATCGGCGATGATACGAATTACGCCTACTACCACAACTCACCAGTGGGGGTGCAGGACGAGGTACAATACCGCACTTGTGATTAGCGAACATCCGTGTGACATGCACTACTTTCCACGAATGATCCGACAAAACGAGATAGAGTGTCACAAACTTCAAAGGACAGAGCAGGATGCAGGATGCAAAGAAAGACCTCAACGGGTTCCCATTGTGCTGAACTGAGCAATCGTGCTACTAAAAGGCGAAGGGGAAGTCGTACGATTATTCTACCGCCTAACATGTACAAACATGACTGTGTTCCGGTTTGAAGGGAAATGTTGCCAGAGAAATTACAGGGCTTACAGAAATATCATCTTAGATCTCTGGGTGACGAGGGCAGTGCTAGGTAATGATTTGGACTTTTCATGTTCCAGTAGCTGCGTGTCACTGTGCTGTTATGTGGCAGGCATGTTGCTTACCATCAGGCACTTGTCCTGCTCGTCTCGTCATTCTTTATTTAAAAAAAAGTCAAGTGAGTTTTGTCTTTGAGTTTTACTTTACAGAATCGGCTCTTGCGACGGTTGTCCTTAAAGAAGTGAAGGTGCGCAGGCGCAGCTACCGCGACCCACCGTGACCTACGCGCAGGTAATTCATATTGGTATTTGATGCGCTCCAACGACTGCGATAATCGGAGCCATTTGTAAATACAGCGCAGAATGGAGCAATTCGATTATGTGTGTAAGGACTCGATTGTTTCAACATCACAACAAAAAACCAGGCGATTTTGTGGTGGAGAGTCCGCTTAAGGAAGTACCAAAGCTTAACCAGTTAGTAGGGTGATAATATCACTGTGTTGTGGTTTGAATGGCAATGTTGTAGAGAAATAATAGGAGATAGAGATAAATCATCTTATATCTCTGGGTGACGATTAGTAGGGTGATAAATTCACTGTGTTCTGGTTTCAAGGGTAATAGCTTTTGGAGGAACAACAGGAGATAGATAAATTATCTTATATCTCGGAGTGACGTTTTCAGTGTCTTGGTAATGATTTGGACGCTTCATGTTCCAATAGCTGCGTGTCACTGAGCTGTTATGAATAGGCGTGTTGTTTACAATCAGGCACATGTCCAGCTTGAACCGTCACTATATTCTACAAAAAAATAAACAATTAGTGGATGTTCTGATTCATAAAAAAAATTCAAACAAGGCAAGAAATGCGTAAGCTTATCTCAATAAACCATCCAACATTGGCCTACTTTATATTCTCATCGTCTCAGGGCCTTCTCTCGTAAGAAGAGAGTGATCCACCACGCTGCCAATAAGCGAGTTGGCAAATGACACACATGTCTTCACAATATGTTTCTTTTTTGGAACATGACGTTTTCTCGCGCTATTTTTCATCCCCGTCAAAGCCAGTAGTGATAATAAGCTTATACACGTGGAAAAAAATCTCAGAGGTTTTTTCTCAAGTGAGTTTTGTTCATGTCATTGTGAAATCGGGCCGCCTAGCCACCACGCTAACTGTCCGTTAGTTTTGGCCAGTAATAATAGAATTTAACTTTGCTCTAAATTTCCGGTCGATAATTTTTAGGGTTCCGTAAAACGTAAAAACGGAACCCTTATAGATTCGTCATGTCTGTCTGTCTGTCTATCTGTCTGTCTGTCTGTCTGTCTGTCTGTCCGTCCGTATGTCACAGCCTCTTTTTGCCGAAACTATGAGAACTACACAATTGAAACTTGGTACCTAAGTAGATGTATTCTGTGAAACGCATTAAGATTACAAAAAAAAATAAAAAAAGGAAAATTAGGTTTGCCCCCCATACTTGGAACTGAAACTAAAAAATATTTTTTTCATCAAACCTACACGTGTGGGATGTCTATCGATAGGTCTTCAAAAATGATGTTGAGGTTTACAATATAGTTTTTGTCTACACTGAATAATTTGCGCGAGAGACACTTCCAAAGTGGCAAAATGTGTCCCCCCCCTCTAACTTCTAAAATAAGAGAATGAAAAAAACTAAAAAAAATATATGATGGACATTACCATGCAAACTACCAACGAAAATTGGTTTGAACTCGATCTGATGAGTAGTTTTTTTTAGTACGTCATAAATACATTATTATTAAAACTTCGATCAAAGTTACAACGACCTAAAAGAACTATGAGTACTATGTATATTATGTTACTTGCTGCAACGGAACCCTTCATAGGCTCGCCTATGAAGGGCACTTCCCAACTCGCACTTGGCCACTTTATTTATGTAAGGTTTAGGATCATTTACTGAGTGTAAAATCTCAAAATGCTAACAGATCCAGATTTTGAAAAAACGTTTTATTTCTTAAAAAGCGTTCTTATCTCGTAAACTATGCACTTTAGGGCAAGAATTATAGACGAATAATATATATAAACATTATTGTAGAACATAAAATTACGCATTCGCAAAACAATGCAAAAATTGGATCGGAAATTTAGTGCAAAGTCGACAAAAAAAAAACGACTATTTTTACTGGCCTGTTTGTTGCCTATGTCATTCGGCATTTTACAGAAAGCTATCAGCAGATCATGACGCGGAAGTAATAAATCACAGCATGACTCATTAAAACACAAGTGGTTGAGGAAAACCCTCCAAGTATTACGGAAAGAAATAAGTAGACCATTTTTAAATAAACGCATAAATAATTTCATTGCATAATATTATGCCACTTATTATGCTAAATGAGTTGGCATTTCTGTGTATTTTAACATGGTAATGAGAATGGTAAGGTAATAAGGCTTACAGGCTAAGAGTCAAGAGTCATAAATTGTGAATATGAAATGAGGAGCTGGCGAACAGAACCGGACATGTCCAGTACTTTTCAAAAAATGTTTTTTTTTCGAATCGTGATGTCTTGACCCAGTTTCGTCGATCCCTGTTAATATTTTCAATCAAAACCGGCTAGAAGTAGGCAAAAAACGGCTTTGAAAAGTACATTTTCATACAAAATCGGACTAGTCCGACATCCAACACAAAGATTTTTTAAATATATATTTTTTTCATTCTAAAGCGGACTTGTCCTATAATGTATTCATTTCTTTAACACATTTTCATTCAAAATCAGAAATGTCCAACAATATTTGTATTTAGTTAGTTAGTTAGTTATAATAAAAAAACGAATAGAAAACCAGGTTGACTCCGAAATTACTCAAACTCGAAGTCGTAGTCGTGGTTCTAGCCGTGGTCGTGGTTCTAGACGAGGTCGTGGCAGAGGCGCTTGTAATACAACGCCTTCACTAATGCACTTTATGTGCGGTGTTAAAAGTTTAAATAACTATAACAATGACGAAGATACTGTGCCTTATACGAATATTCTTAAGCAGGGAAAAAACCATCCATCACTACTTCGAAGAATGCCTTCAATAAACGAGATTAAACCTCAAAAGATTAATGAAGAAGGTGAACGTGATGACGTTGACGATTGCGAATGTCTGGAAGTAGATATTACGGAAGTTGTTATCTGATTTTTTTATAAACAAAAATACAATAAACCTTTTAAATCTATAATATTGTTTTAATTTTAAGTACCTCTTTTATACAAAACCGGATTTGTTCGATACTAACAAAACCGGACTTGTCACACGTTTGGAGTCACAACCGGATAAGTCCACCTTTTTCAAACAAAACCGGTTTAGTCCATTTTTATTTCTAGAATAACTTCCAGAATATAGAAGTAAATTAAAATTAACTACCTCATGCAACAATAGAAGTAATCCACCGACATATCCTAATGCAATGCAATGCTATTTAGTCACCTCCTTATATGATATTAGTTTTTTAGCTACCGTGTAAAATTTATTTTCGTGGACTAATCCGGTTCTGTTCGCCAGCTCCTCAAATGAAATTAATGTTTACGCTGCCTTTTCGATCTTAATAGTATCGCGATATCAATAATATTTAGTAGCTTGGAGAAGTGACATCTTTTCATTGTTGATGTTCTTAAGACTAGAATGAAGAGGTTTGGCTCTACTCTTGTTATTTTACCGCCAAGCAGCAATGTGCAAATATTACTGTTTTCCGGTTTGAAGGGCAATGTTTCCAGTGAAATTGCCGGGCCTAGAGATATAATATCTTAGATCT
The DNA here is from genome assembly GCA_963693475.1 of Ectropis crepuscularia. Taxonomy (NCBI): domain Eukaryota; kingdom Metazoa; phylum Arthropoda; class Insecta; order Lepidoptera; family Geometridae; genus Ectropis; species Ectropis crepuscularia. The sequence continues at coordinate 1,579,770 of OY856365.1, read as the reverse complement.
CTGGGTGGCGAGCGCAGTGCAGTGCTAGGTAATGATTTGGACTTTCGTGTTCTAATAGCTGCGTGTCACTGTGCTGTTATGTGGCAGCCATGTTGTTTACCATCAGGCACATGTCCTGCTTGTATCATCACTCTATGCTATTAAAAAAAAACGTCTGGGTTATGGATTGCCTCAGTGGATTTTTACCGATGGTTCAATTTACAAATTTGGTGTCTTCAAATCGAGAGTCAATCTGATTCTTCTAAGTAAGCACGCTCCATTCTAGACCATATCGTCACTTGACATCAAGCGAAATAGAGTTCAAGTGAAAAGCTGTTTTTAAAACCAAATGGTTAACCAAATTTTAACTGAATTAGTAGATTCAGTCAAAATTTGGTCTGTATTGTTAATTAATAATTCAGTTTTTAACTGTATTGCCAATTAATAAAAGTACTCAAATTAATTTTATCTTAAACAGATCAACTGAAAGTTGCTCAAATTAAGATTTAAAGTTACGAAAACCAGATTAAAATCTCGGAAATGGCCCAGAAAGTTACGTAATAGCATTGTAATTCAATTAACAAGCCAATTTTGAGCATTCCTCACGTTCCTCATACATTTTAGTTTCCATTTTCGCGTGAGACATTTATTTTAGACAAAAGATTTCAAGAATAGATAAAAATTAACTCTCTCGATTACAATTAATAGACTACAGACCCGTGAACAAAATGCATGGATCAAATGAACCACCAGGAGGAGACCTATTTATCTAGGATGATAGTAGGGTATAAAATAAAGATTCAGCACTATGGCATCACTTGTTATCTGTCCTACTGAGTCAGGTGAAGATAGGGAGTTGCAACCCTCGATGATTTCTCCTTGTCGGATGATTTTTGTACGGCGTTGCGGAGTAGTGGATTACAAGTAAGAGGTACCTATTGAAACTATAAAAAATGTAAATTATTATTTTTGTCGGAAAAAATCAAAATTTTCCAACGTTTGTCAGTAAATTTAGTTATTTGATTATGTACGGCATCAGTTAAATATAGTTTAAATTTTATAGCTATGCTATATTCAGTTTGATAACTATGGCTTAAGTTTGGACTTGACCGCCATCTTGTCTGATGTTAAGAAACAATGCGGTAAATGATGGAGCGTGCTTATCTAGGTAGAAGAAACCGATTCATTCTCGAATTGAAGAACAACAAAAGACTTAGAACAATTTTCCACAGATATTATAAAACCGTTAAACTAATAACTTCTTTTATTGATGATATGTAATAAGACGGCAAAAAAATTACAATAAAACTTCGAGGCAAAATTGTTGAGCTTTCTTTATATGCTTTAGAAGTATCAGTCTAATACCCAAAATACAGGTGTGATCCACCTAGTTTGGGAAATTAGTATATAATTAGTGAATAAGTTTTTTTAGTTATTTTTTTTATTATATAATTATTTTGCTTAATGGGATGCTAACTTCAGGTTGTTGAATTTAGTTGTCAGTATGCGTCGTACTCATTAAATCTGGGTAGCGATTCTAAATCCATTCGGTTGCATCCGACACGGAGTCTCATCTCTCGGTCTTTGTCTTATCTGTTTAGCATGACAGAGACAGGGATTGTCATTCCGATTCCGAACCATTCGGAATCGCATTTAGAATCGCTACCCTGATACCTTTTCACCAACGTAACGCGCCAAAAGAACCATAACTCCAATAAATGTTATTGATATACTTGAACCTAAACGCCTACCCATTATTTTTGCTTCCTAGGTATAGATTAACACAGACAGAATCAAATTAAGATTTTTAAGTTACGAAAACCAGATCACAATCTCGGAAATGGCCCAGAAAGCCACGTAATAGTAATATAATTGAATTGAACATGGCAATGATGTGCGTTCCGTTTCACAGTGACATGCAGGTGACGTAACAATGATGCAATGGACGTGAGATACGGAACTTCCTTCCGTCCGCTTTTGTATTCTGCACGCGCGGTAATGAGATTTATCTCACAGGGTTTTACTGAAAGCGTTCACTAAAATGATAGAGGCGTGGTCATCATTTTGAACAATTTAAAATTATATATTTTTAAGTGAAAACTTCTTTTGGACCACACAGTTTTTTCGTGGGTTGTGAATTGAGATTAAGCGTCACGCTCGTAAATTAAAGAATTCATCGGCTGAACTCGCTACCACGGCCATCTAGAAATAATTTTTAAAAAATAGATTTTTTTCTATTTCAATGTCTGCCTCGACCGTGCTAAAATGCTGACGCATTTCTCCATCTGCCATCGGCTACATTATTTCATCGCCGGAAAATAACGGGAACGGGAAATATACCGACGTAATCGAATTTGAGTTTTTGTCAGCAAAAAAAAACAAAAAAATATAAATAGGTACCCACTTATGTACCTACGCACGCAACACGTCTCTTTATTAGACTGGCCTCGTGGCTTAGTTGGTAGTAGCTCTGCCTGCGAAGCCGAGGATCATGGGTTCGATTCCCACCCAGTGCAGATGAATTCAAATGTTTGCACTGTGTCTGGGTGTTTCAATGTAAAATAAGTATGTATTTCAAATTATATAAGTATTGTATCAGCTATCTGGCCGCCATAGTACAAGCTTTGCTTAGTTCGGGGTCAGATAGTGTTGTGTGTGATGTCCACCAATATTTATTTATTTATTTATTTATTCCTCGTGATAAGGAGTCTAACCTCAACTGTAGAATGTATTGTCTTCAACGTAGGTAGCTAGTCAACATTTTAGTAAGCATAAAATGTTTCAGTATCGGTTTTGTGTGTATGTATCGTAAAAATGTAGTACTCTCATAATTTTCACTAAATAACAAAAATAAGTACTTACAACTGCAACACATTCAACTTACTCGGTTAAAGAACTGGTACAAAAGGTGATAGTAATTATGAACAATGATATCAGTTTACAAGTAAGTGTCACCTTGTAACAGAAACACGGGAATTTAGAAGAGGCTTGTCGAATGAAAGTTGCAAGCCTTGGGCGCGAGTAGGCGCGTGACGTCACTAGTCACTACCGGCGACTCCTGACCCCGGGTAATGTCATACGCCGAGAGCAATTAAAAAAAGTTTACGTTATTGGCGGGAATATGCAATGATTTAGTGCGTTTCCAAATTTTGACTTAATTACTTTTGTTTACCGATATAAAAACTTTTCGCAATATAAGTACATTTTTATTATGTGGCCTTCGACAAAAACAATTGTTTGTTTATAGAATGGAATAGGTTACGAATTAATAATAAAGCAAATACTTATTCCACAAACAAAATATGTTGTAAGCTTTTTAGGGTTCCGTAAAACGTAAAAACGGAACCCTTATAGATTCGTCATGTCTGTCTGTCTGTCTGTCCGTCCGTATGTCACAGCCATTTTTTGCCGAAACTATGAGAACTACACTGTTGAAACTTGGTAAGTAGATGTATTCTGTAAACCGCATTAAGATTTCAACAGAAAAATTTAAAAAAAAGAAAAATTAGGGTTGCCCCCCATACTGAGAACTGAAACTCAAAATTTTTTTTTCATCAAACCTACACGTGTGGTGTGTCTATCGATAGGTCTTTAAAAATGATGTTGAGGTTTCTAAAATCATGTTCGTCTACACTGAATAATTTGCGCGAGAGACACTTCCAAAGTGGTAAAATGTGTGTCCCCCCCCCCTCTTCTAAAGTAAGAGAATGAAAAATCTAAAAAATATATATGATGTACATTACTATATAAACTACCAACGAAAATTAGTTTGAACTCGATCTGATGAGTATTTTTTTTTAGTACGTCATAAATACACTATTATTGAAACTTCGATCAAAGGTACAACGAACTACAAGAACTATGTGTACTATGTATATAATGTTACTTGCTGCAACGGAACCCTTCATGGGCGAGTCCAACTCGCACTTGGCCACTTTATTTATTTTTATTTATTGTCGTAGGTATAAATAAACTTTTTTAACAGACTTGAAAAACGAAGGTTTTCAATTAGGTTGTACATTTTTTTGTATGTGTTTCCAAGTTAATTCTTTCAAGCGTCAGCTTGCGTAGAACTTAGAAAAGGGCTAATCCCTAGGGAACTCTACATGTTTTCGCGATAAAAGTACCTTATGTGTTATTCCAGACTAAAATATACTTATTTGTATGTTTAAATGTACTTTTAACATCTAACGTCCAGAGTTTCACATTTATAATACCTATTAACATTAAAACTATCCCATTTAATTATACGTTTAATAGTTTCATATAGATAGAACATACAAAATAAATGAACACACCGTCTTACTATGACATCCCATTATTTTTTTCTAAAGATACCTAAGAAACCTACAGTAAGTAGCTATTTTTTAAATCAAAAGTGAGCTTATCCTCTTATATTCTATTATATTTACTTTCTCGTATGATGTTAACCTACAACGCGATCTACGATGTAAAGTGCTTACCTAGTTGAAACCGATTCACTCTCTCTTAGTATCAGATTTTATTGAACGGGGAATATTCACTCTGGCAGGCTTACAATGTTTTCCGGGAGGTGTATTTGTAGAAATCTATAAAGATGTTTGCTTGCTATTAAGTAACAAATTTATATTTTTTATGTATTTTAACCGACTTCAAAATAGGAGGAGGTACTCAATTCGCTTGTATGTCTTTGTTTTTTTTGTGGGTACTTACATTTATGTGTGTTACGCGATAGTTCCGTCAATTCTGAATCAATTTTGATGGTTTTTTTTGTGTTTGGTAGATTATAGTTCAGAGGTAGTCTCATATAAGTACATTTTATTGAAATTATTGTGGTGGTTTTGGGTATATGAACAAAAACTGAAATGTAATCTTATAAAACTCGATGACTTAGTAATTGTTTCTTATGAAATTTGGTCGAGTTTGAATTGAATTTGAAATAATACCCCGTTTACATGATTCCAGTCCAGCGACTGAATCCAGCGCTGGATTGCTAACTGGAATAATGTAAACCGGCACTGGAATGCATTGGCACTGGATTGATGCTTTCCAGTACCGGTTTCCATTATTCCAGTAAGCAATCCAGCGCTGGATTCGGTCGCTGGACTGGAATCATGTAAACGGGGTATTAAAGTCAGTTTTTGCTTTTTCGGAGAAAAGAAATTATTATTATTATTAGTCAAAAGTGAAAAGTCTTTCTGCACTTTCTCTATATATATAAACTAGCGGCCCGCTCCGGCTTCGCTCGAATAATAACCTAGATATCAACTGCAGCGCCATCTGCCGTAGCCTATGTTACTCGGGAATAATGTAGCTTTCCAAAGGTGAAAGAATTTTTGAAATCGGTCCAGTAGTTTCGGAGCCTATTCATTACAAACAAACAAACAAACAAACAAATCTTTCCTCTTTATAATATTAGTATAGACTACGAGTGTAGATACGAAATTTCATACTCTTTCGCGCAATTTTCGTAAAAAAGAGTTCAAAGTTTTTGCTTCATCCCACTATCCTACTAATATTATGTATGTCAATGTTTGGATGTTTGTTGCTCAATCACGTCCTAACCTATGAACGGACTGGGCTGTAATTTGGCACACAGTTAGATTATAGTCTGGAAGAACACATTTTTTTAGATTATGGCTACTTTTTATCCCGATAAAACAACGGGAACTACGCGGATAAAACCGCGGGGTGCTGCTAGTGTATATGTAGATAAACTGTTTATGCTATGTTAGTGCTAGGACTCTTTTCCATAATGATAAAAAATCAAGGCCACAATTCGTTACGCTGGTCAAGAGCTGGTTTGGCGCGTGTGGAATAAATGTGTCAAGGAAAGGAAATGCACTGCCTTCGTTACTCATTCGTAACGGCATTGAATATCGTATGATTGGAGTGATAATACTGATCAGTTGCGCAGGAGTTTATGTTTGATATTCTTAAATTGTTTATATTCAAATAAAACAAACAAAACAATAGATTCAATTTAACAGTTTTTTTTTGCAACGAAGTTCCTTATGGCAGGCCTGGAGGAGTTAGGGATTTTGATAACGAACTGAAAAAAATATGAGACTAAAACCGTAAGAAAAAATTGGTTGTCTGTGAAGTCAGTTGGTTTACGGACGATAGTTTAACGTGACAACGTCATAACAAATAGATGCGGCGCAAGCGTACAATGAGCGTAACGGGACAACGAGCGTTACGGGACATAACGGGACACTTTTTGTGCATGCAGCCGGCGTTCATCGATTTATTAGACGTTGTCACGTCAATATACAACGTGTTGCAAAAAGGTGCAACAATATTTATGGTAGTTCATCTACATTCAGTTTTGAATCATGTATGTGAAAATTAGGCATGAAAGCTCAAAAATTTTTTCCAAAAAAATAATTTAATTTTTTGTTTGTTATTTCATTTGACATACCCCTAATGGCCAGATCTCCCCGCGGATTTTTGTACGACGTCGCGGCGTCGGTAGCAAGGTCGTTTGTCTGCTGTACAAGATTTAGGGTTGAAGCTGGTGATTTGGTGGGAATTTTACGTCAAACTTTGACTCGAATTATCTCGTGTTCTACCGTGCTGAGGGGAAAGAGACCTTGGGTGATGAAGTCTACATCAGTGTTAGAATGGACTGTTAAAATATTGTTGGGGGTAAATCCACCACGTTGTATAAATAAAAATGAGGTGTAAAAGTAAAAACAGGCCAAATTAAGCTTTATTTTTACTGTGCGACTAGATTCAGTCAGAATAGAATTAAGTAATATAAATGCATTTTTTTTGACATGACAACGTCTAATAAATCAATGACCGCTGGCTGCATGCACGAAAGTGGATGACTCATTGTCCCGTTACGCTCATTGTCCCGTTACGCAATGTTTTGATATGACGTTGTCACATGAAACTATCGTCCGTAAACCGACTTTATAGACAACCAACTTTTTAAACTTTTTGCGAATTGTGTTTTTTTTCTAGTTATCCTAAGTAGCTTCGTTTCTACCTGGTGTCCCATGACACCACACCTTTTTATAATAATCGTAGGTTTACTTTTATAAGTTACGGCTGGTCTAGTCGGGAGAACGGCGCCTGCCGAGCCGGAGCCTCTGGTTAGACTCCCACGCGCACTACTGTCTTTTCGAAGTCATGTGCGTAATGCCGCTAACTTAAAAACGGTGAAAGAAAACATCTCCCACAAGCCGGCGCGGCGGCACGTTACCTACGGTTTTTTTGTGATGAATACAATTACCAATTGAAGTACCAAATAAAATAATGATACAAAATATTATTCTACTGATAAGTGCAGTGCAGTGCTAGGTAATGATTTGGAATCTTCATGTTCCAATAGCTGCGTGTCACTGTGTTGTTATGTGGCAGGCATGTTGCTTACCATCAGGCACATGACCTGCTCGTCTCGTCACTCTATATAAAAAAAAAAGTCGCAACATTTTGTAGGTATACAAAAAATATGTTTAGATATAATCCTTTATGATGATTACAATTAAACCTATTTTAATTAAATGCCTTCCAATGTATAGGTATGTGTATACATTTATTTTCATGTAGGTATGTATATTTCATAGTAGGTTCATTTTCAAAGTAGGTTAATTTCTACCACATATTAATAACTACGAGGATACAAACATTGAGATATTTTACCAAGATATTGTACCCAAAAGGTACGAAAAAGGAAAGCAATAATTCGACTGACGAAAATTTATAACTAGCTTGGAAAAAAATTGGCAGTCATAGGAACTGCCGATAGAAGTGAAAACTTGCTGTTGCCCTGGTACTGGTACCTAGGGGTAAACGCAACTCTTTTATATTTCTGTTGTCCTGGTATCTGGAGATAAACGCTGGGCTGTTGGAGGTAGGTAATCGAAACTCTTTACTGTTTCTGTTGCCCTGGTACCTACCTGGCTGTTTTTACCGAGTTTACCCGAAGATTTCATATCCGATCCGATCCATTATCGTATCCAAGCGTGACGATTGATGAATCCATTTCACAGCCCACGAAAATTCTGTCTATAGCGCGCCTAAAGAAGTTTTCACTTCAAAAATGTTTGGTTCAAATGAGAAAAAAAAGTTTAAAGACACTTCCTCACCTGGCAAAATTATTAATAAATTGAGAGAAGATGAATCTATTTTCTCTGCGCCTATTCTCTATACCTAAATTACTAAAGAACAAATATTACTAAAATGTAAAATTATAGGTATAATAATACAAAACACAAACATTGAAATGTATCAAATCAAGGAATCGCAAAACTCTATTTGAAGAACTAAAATTAACTAATTAAAAAACTAATCTCCGAATAACCCACCTCTAACTGCTCCCGGCGCAAAAGTGCCCATTATGCTCGCCTTATTAAATGCATTATTAAATGTAAAATTTATCTGTTTATTTTTTAGGAGAAATAAATAAATTAAAACTTACAAATCATTCTGAAAAATCCGGCTCACTCAAATAACAAGTTCCCTTTTCACTCACATGAATTACTAATCTAGTATTCTTAACTATCACTTATATGTGAAAAAGGACTATTTCGTAACTTTCATTAAAAAAAATATTAAAAACACAACACCGCCTCCTTGTTTCAAATTACGAACGCACTGGCAGGTTGTAAGGTAAGGTTATCGTTTTAAACGCGCGAATTCGAACGTGTGGTGGGATTTCGGTCTTTGTTCTCAGTTTCCAATGCATTCTAATTTTTAGTTATACACTACCCGATTTAAATAACAATATTTTGAGTTCGATCCAATAAAAACAGCAATGGAAATAGAACTGTAATAAAATAACGCTTTGATTTTTATGCTTTTTCAAGATAATAAAAGGTCAAGCACTAGTTCAAATCCATTGCTGTCTATTAACGAATTTTCTTGCACAAGATGAGAATATATTCAGTGATGTATTATGTGTAATGATAAAAATTTTGTAATTTAAAATTTGAACAATAGTGAATGTGCAAATTTTGTCGTTAAGAGACCAATTAATTGATTATAAAATAAAATAAAATAACAACACTAGCAGTGTCCCGCGCTTTTACCCGCGCGTTCCAGCCTCCGTTAATTTCACGTTATTAAAAATAGCCTATGCGTTATTGCAGACTGTCTTCTAACTGTGATCCAAATTTCAACAAGATCTGTTGTGACGTTCCAACGTGATTGAGCAATCAACATCTCTAAACATTCAAACTTTCGAGCACTTTTAATATTAAGTAGGTGTAGGATTATATTATCTCAGAAACATAAATGTTTTGGATCAAATTTGATTTAACGATAAAGTTATAATTTAATTAAAATTTAAGTTTAATTACTTAAGATAAAATAAAATTAACCTTCCCAGGCTTAAGTACTGACTAAGATAAACCATAATTTAAATGATCGATCACTCTACCACTTGCAAGCGTGCCCATCATGCTGGCGGCATTACCACGCTGAATGACAGTGCTTAAACGTTGAGCCAAATAAGCGCAGCATTTGGATCACGCGATGCATCCATCAACCGCTCGGAAAGGCAAAGGCACTAAAACAACTAAGTATTACGTACCTACTTATATCCACAGAAAATGAGAAAAATTACAAAAGAATCTTAGCAAAATGATATGCTCGATAATTTAATTGGCGCCTGTTATAACGGTGTTAATTTATATTTTTAAACTTTGTTTTAAGGTTTACACTTGACCGCCATCTCGCCTGATGTAAGCGACGATGCGGTCTACGATGGAGTGTGCTTACCTAGAAGAAATCTATCACTCACGATTTGAAGGCACCAAGATTATAACCATTGGGAAAACCCACTCAGGCAACGCATTCCACAGTATAGACGTTCTTATTACTTAAGTAGAGCCAAACCTCTTCGAGTATTTGGAACGTCAACCATGAAACGATGTCGTTTCTTCGAGCAGTCCGATAGAAAAAAGGGAAGGGTTGTATTAGATCATATAGATCAGTCACACACTCTCCGAAGTGTATCCGATAAAAAACCGACAAGTTAGCATTTTTGCGGCGATGTTCGAGACTTTGAAGTCTTTTTCGCACAAGAGTGTCGTTGCCTATGAGCCTTTTGGCACATCTCTCGATCTATTATCATCATAATCAGCTCTGACTCTTAATATTCCTAAATGAGTTTGGCCTCTACAAATCTTCTATATCTCTAAAACTGTGTACGTTTTGTACTACAACCGTCCAGTGGTTTCACTTGCGCAGTGATCAATCCTGTTAGAGTCCAGGATTATAAGTAGCCTATTTCGGACTATTTATCTATCCACTAAATTTCATCAAGATATCACAAGTAGTTTTTGCTTAAAAAGTAACAAATATTTATACTTACAAACAAACTTTCGTATTTATTAAATTCGTAGCTTCCATAGTGCAAGCTTTGGTTAGTTTGGGGTCACAGGGCTTATTAGCCAACAAATGTCGACGAATATTTATGTATTTTTATAAGTCTTATATTTATAGTCCAAAATTTTAGTATGAAAACTAACGTGGTTATTACACATTTTAAAATAAATACACGGGTAACTCACGTATAATATAGTCAGAACAGTCCGACTCCAGTTTCGATCGCGTCCGGCGATCTTCCTCAAGGCGAGTCCAAAATTATTGAAGGTGCAGCAGGATTCACGAAACTGACAGCTGACAAACCCAATAATAGGGAATAAGGGATAGAGACTTATGGTGGCTAAAATGGTGCTCAGTGTCGAACATCGTCGAAAAGTGCACAGTCTATCGGGTTTTTACAGAATAATGACCTAATATTGCCTTCTCCTTTCTACTGCAGGACAAGCCGTAAGTCGGCCCACTACCACCCACACTGGATATTCCTAAAATTCCTACAAAACGGTTTAAATCCATATTCCACATACGTACAGCTTTATAATGAAAGGCTTCTTTGTTCCCTGAGACACACAATGTGGAACTTTTCAAGGTCAGAGCGAATTGATATTTTCTACTCAGCGTGCGTCATTTTCGACCACACCGTCGCTTACCATCAGGCAAGTTGGTGGTCAAACGCGGACCTACGCACGATAAAATAATAATAATCTGTTAACATCAGGCCGAAAAATATAAGACTGAGAAATGAATCTTTTAGCTTAGATAATAGTTTAATCTAACCTCACAAACTTATCAATCGTAATTATCTATTTCCGAAACTAATATTGTCTGTTGACGTTGTTATGAAAATACTATAGTAACGCCATCAACGGGGCCGTTTTCAAAGTTGGTATTTTTTTAAGCGTGTGATGCATTTTCACTTGAACACAATGATTTGAACTTAGATGTGAACCGCTTTGTTGTATGTTATGTACTTGTGACGTCATACCGTTATGTAACAAGAGACTTTAATAGAAGATGTATTGTAATGTGTCTGGGTTGCTTGTAAGTCATTTGTTTGGCCTATTTTGATTAGGTTCCTTCACTGATATTAACTAACACACAAAAAAAAACAAAAATAATGAGAAACACTCTAACTAGATCAGTTTTAAAAACATTGATCGTCATTATATGCATAACTAGCTGTTACCCGCGACTTCGTCCGCGCGAAATAAATACTAAGGTAACTCAGGCAGTACCTATTTTTATACCCAGACACATTGACGGTTACTAAAAACAGCTTATAATAAAACACTTTCATACAATTTCATCCAAATTGGTTCAGTTGTTTAGGTGTGAAAGCGTAAGATACATTCGTCCCCCATGTCAACTCCAATTTCATCCCCGTACAGTTCGAAATTACAAAATTGCTAGAACAAACATTTATTGGCTTCGTGCCAAGTGCCTATATACAGAGTTTCATGGTTTCATCTTCAACAATTGGAAGCTTCCATGTGTACTTTCATCCCCTATTTCAATCCCAATTTCACCCCCGTAACAGTTCGAAATTACAAAATTGCTAGAACAAACATTCGTTTGCTTCGTGTCAAGTGTCTATATACAGAGTTTCATGGTTTTATCTTCAACGGTTAGGGACTTTCATCTTGACATTCACCCCCCATTTCAACCTCAATTTCATCCCCGTACAATTAGAAATGACGAAATTGATAGAACAAACATTCGTTTGCTTTGTGTCAAGTGTCTATATTCAGAGTTTCATGGGTTTATCTTCAACATTTGGGATCTTCCATGTTGACATTTATCCCCCATTTCAACCCCAATTTCACCACCGTAGCGTTCGAAATTACGAAATTGATAGAATAAACATATCATTGCTTCGTGTCAATGGTCTAAATACAAAATTGTATAACTCTGAAAATCACGAATTTTCATACAACCGTTCATCCCTTGTTTTACCCTCTTAAGGGTTGAATTTTGCCAAACCCCGTCTTAGCGAGCGCCTACGTGCTAAGAGGGACCTTCATGAAAAATTTCAGACTCCTAGCATTTGTAGTTCCTGAGATTCCTTGATGAGTGACCTTTCGCTTTTCTTATATATAAAATCCACGTGTCACAATGTTAGTTACCTTACTCCTCCGAAACGGCTTTACTGATTTTTACCAAATTTCATTTGCATATTCAGTAGGTCTGAGAATCGACTAGGTACTATCTATTTTTCACACCCCTAAATGATAAGGGTTGTTCACCACAATTTTTTTTTTAATTTTTGGACAAAAAAAAAATGTTTTTATTTTTTAATAACGTGGCATTAAAAAATACATACAACCCTAAATTTTTACTCTTTTATCACCGACCCCTATTTTTTAATAGCCATTTTAGTAATTTAATAATTTGACAGTGAACTCTTCCTAAACGGCGGGCGGCGGGGCCGATTTCAATGATTTCTTTTGTGGGTGTACAAGTGAATTCGAGGATGGTTTAGATTCACAAATTAGCCCGGCAGATGGCGCTGCGGACAGTGTCTAGGTTATGATCCGAGCGAAGCCGGAACGGGCCGCTAGTATATATATAGATAAGCAGTGCCCCGCGGTGTTACCCGCGTAGTACCCGTTGTTTTTTCGGGATAAAAAACCCTATGTGTTCTTCCAGGCTATAATCTATATGTGTTCCAAATTTCAGCCCAATCCCTCCATACGTTAGGACGTGATTGAGCAACAAACATCCATACATTGACATTTATAATATTAGTAGGATAATGCTACCTAAGTAGGTAATTTGTCAGTCAGCCTTTGTGAACGATATTTGTCTGAATAAACTTTAATTCATTTTCAGTTTTACTTTTATATTGAGCTATACTAAACTATCATAATTATCTTTGAAGTTGGATCATACTTTGATTTGAAAACAGTGCACAAAATTTGATTAAATTTTGTGCAGTAGTGGCAGTAGTAAAAGAGTTCAACGCGGACATACAACGTGATACGAATTTAGTGTAAGTATTTTTTTAGATTGTAAAGGTTTATGTCACCACGGCTGATGTTAAGCGATGATGCGGTCTACGATAGTGCACTTGCCAAGATGAAACAATAACAATTCTCGACACCAAGGTTATTTTCATAGGGTCTGGGACAGGGTCAAAAATAAACCTTTCTAATTAGTCCGTCAGCTTATTTGTATTTTTTATTTTATCAAATTATCAAAAAGTGCGAGTGGGACTCCCACACGAAGGGTTCCGTACCATTAGCAAATAAACGATGTAAACCTTTTTGGCTTTATACCGAATTTCTTACATACTCGTAGACTATCGTAGTTTCCGCAGACAGGCATTCATCCGAAAAGCTTTATTAAAATTTTGATTTTACCGCGTTTTTGTCTTCTAGTGGCGCCATCTAGTTTGCTTGGGACGGACTAATCGAGCAAGAAACGGTAAAAATCAAGTTTGATGTATGGGAGCCCCCGTTAAATATTAATGTTATTTTATTATTAGTATTTGTTGTTATAGCGGCAATTGAAATACATCGTCTGTGAAAATGTCCACTGTCTAGCTATCACCGTTCTTGAGGTACAACCTGGTTACAGACGGACGGACAGACAGCCAAGTCCCAGTAATAGGGTTCCGTTTTTACCCTTTGGGTACGGAACCATATAAACCGACGAAGATATAGATCATCAAACTTCCAGGGTGGGAGGGTCGTGACGTCACTTTTGTAGGTAAAAATCGTACTCATAAATGACGTCACGCGTAACTTCTAAGCTCTGCATATCTTCATTTTTCGTTTATGAAACAAAAGAAAAACTACGTGCACAAGATTTTTTAGCAATGTAGCTGACGGACATTTATTAGTTTTTTTGGATTGTAGCTTGTAGCCTATAAGAAACAAGCTTATATGCGCGATAGAACGCCTAACTTGGATATAAAGCATCGCAGCATTGTACTTTTAATGACAAGAATCTAGGCGCTGCGTTGGCTCATTCCACTTTTCTCTAAAGATACCAATTAGCAGCAGTTGTAGGACTCATGGCAGAGTCCGCCTGGGAAAGTACCACACCTATGCCAGTTATTCTACCGCCAAGCAATGTGCAAACATTACCGTGTTCCAGTTTTACGGGCAATGTTTCCAGAGAAATTACATGGCTTGGAGATAAAATATCTTAGATCTCTGGGTGACGAGCGCAGTCCAGTGCTTGTCACTGTACTGTTATGTGGCGGGCATGTTGCTTACCATCAGGCACATGTCCTGCTCGTCTCGTCACTCTATATTAAAAAAACTTAAGTTACTTAAACTAAATTGAAATCAAGCCACCATTAAATCCTGGGATGGTTATTTGCCCAGCGTGGTGGATAATGGCTGAAACTATGGGCGAATTAAACGTCCATGGGCTGAAACTCTCATTGTGATTGGTCTGTAGTCCCTGTAGAATTACACCATTAAACATACGCAATTCAATACATATAGTTTGTGTGTTGAAGTTTGTTACACTGTCATACAAAAACGAATCTCCACCAAATTTCGACCAGATTGAATGGATTCTGGTCAAATTTGGTACAGATACTATAATTTATGTGTATAGTCCAGAACAACATAATGACTACTTATAATGGCGTGAATATATAATACGAGTAGAAACGGGACCTGACTCGGTCAAACGGTTTGCATAACTAGCTACTTTAAAGAATCATAAGCCTGTGATATTAAAATTTATTTCTGCCATTATTTCAAAGGACCAAGTATTTTTCTGATAATCTTCACTTCTAACTAACTTCTTGAAGACACTAATGCTATCAAAAACTTTGTTTTAACGATTATTTATCTATGGGATGTGTATATGATAATGCAAATTTAACACGTTACTTATGACAATTTAACGCGTACGCCCCACTCCACTGCTCGTCCACCTCTCCAACGCTACGCTGCTATGCTTCCTCAGTTAAGAGCAAGATTTGCTTTACTAAAAAGTGCTCAAGCAGCTCAAAAATATTTCACTTCAAAATATAAGTAAAACAGCACCTATTAATAACATTTTATTTATTTCAAGGACTAGTGGTCGACTCTTCATTCTCGCAGCCCTCCATACTATATTTATAAATCACACCATTCGTCGAAACGTAAAAGTTGTCTTCGTCGAATGCGATGCCAGCTGGAGTGATGTCTAGCTCCATCAACTTGAGTGGTATCATGTTATCTGGTCGAAGATGGTACAATCCATCGTTAGTAGCCAAAATAGCTCTAAAATAATTATCGACTGCAATAGCTCTACCAGCATTCTTCGATAATCCTACAAATTCAATCGGCTCTTGAAAACCTTTCAGCAAAACTTTAGCGTACTTAGAATTACATTCATAAAATATATTCTCCTTATCATCTACAGCCATAAAATAAGCGCAAGGGACGTATTCTATTTTAGTTTTCTCGTTTTCAACTAAATCTATCATGTATAACTCATTTTCTGGGAACAAAGTGGCGTAAATTACATCTTTGTTTGCTGGTTTGAATACTTGAACTATGTCTTCGTCTTTCATGGTTACGAAGCTGACTGTATTGTTATTATTGAGTACTGTGAGTCCATCGTCTGTAGCTATGTATATTTTCTTGTTTTTTGTGTCGACAGCGGCAGCTTGGCCTTTGATATTGTCAATTTTGACTGGAACTCCATTCTTAAGGACGTATTGGTCCATTTTAGTCTGGACATCATCATTGTGGAGAGTTTCTAGATCGATCAGAGTGAACAGAAGTGCTTCAGTGTGGGGATCGTAGACTAGGTTAGTTGGGAGACCTTTGATGGCGAGGACTGAAAATCTGGAGTAGGCTGCTCCATCGAAGATGTAGGAACAGTTCTGGGCGGCGACTGCTGAAATAATCAGCAGAAGTAGCACCTGAAAAGAAGTTCTGGATTAGTTGACGTTAGACGCAGATTGCTTTTTCTGAATTTCATTCACAGTGCAAAATTACAAAACACACATTCTTTAAAAAAATTAAGTAATGTTTTTTAATGTAGCGGTACGACTCATTATAGAGCCCGAATCGGAAAATGTCACATCTTTGCCAGTTATACTAGCACCAAGCAGTAATGTGTGCAAGCATTAAGTAGCTAGGTACTTTGTTCCACTTTGAAGGTATGTGTTTCCAGAGAAATTACAGAACAATGAATAAATTATCTTATTTAATCCCACTAATATTATAAATGTCAAAGTATGGATGTTTGGATATTTGTATGTTTGTTGCTTAATCACGCCGTAACGTATGAACGGATCAGGCTGAAATTTGTAATACAGTTAGATTATAGTCTGGAAGAACACATAGGCTACTTTTTATACCGGGAAAATAACGGGAACGGCGGGAACGGGATCTACGCGGGTAAAACCGCGGGGCACTGCTAGTAATACATATTTGGGAGACGAGTACTGGGCAGTAATTTTGAAACTTCATGTTCAAAAAGCTGCGTGTCACTATGAGCGAGCCATTATGAGCAAGCGAATTACTTACTATCAGGCACAGGCACTGAATAAAAAAGTAGAGTAGTTAAACTCGAACAATTTTTTTTTAAAATTTCAAATTAGTCTTAGGAAATAGCATGAATAGTGAACAAGCCAGAAGACTGATGGTGAGCGCCACGCTAGCCCACGATCATAGTGCTACGCAATATTTTGTATCAGAAATGTTCAAACAAATAGTTTACATTCTCCGAAAAAACAGAAACCGATTTCAATAAACCAAATTTAATAAAAAGCCATCATCACTAAGAGCCAAACCACACTAGCTACTTTTAGCAGCGGCGACAGGCGACAGACGCTGCGTCACGCTTCAAAAAGTAGCGGCGCTTGACGTCTAGTCGCTGCATCCCGCTTCAAAAAGTAGCTAGTGTGGTCAGGGCCTTAGTCATACATTTCATACATCACATAGGCAAATTAAAGTATTTTTTTTTTTAAGTGAAAACTTCTTTAGGCGCGCTATGGACAGAATTTTCGTGGGCTGTGAAATGGATTCATGATCACGTGATCATCACGCTCGGATATGATAAGAAATTTCGGGTAAGCTCGGGATGCTAGAGCGAGAAAGATAATGTGGTCAACAAACGTGCCAGACCGAGAAAGATAATTGTTAGAGGAGGACATGGGACAATAGATACTCTCTCTCTCTCTCGCTGCTCGCTACCGGTTACCAGTGTTGACACTTTAGCGACTTTGTCGCTGAAACTGGCGAATTTTTAAAACCTTTTAGCGGATTTAGACGACGTGTTACCGACAAAGGGGAATATACTAGTGTAGTGTAGAAGGTTGGAGAAGGAACTTTTTCCTTCTCCAACCTTCTACACTTATGTACTTATGTATTCTTCCAGACTGTTATTCCCTTAATAATTCAATCAAAACCGGCGACTTTGTTTCATAACTATTTGGCGACAAGCTCAAAATCATAGTGGCAACACTGACGGCTACCAACTCCAAAATACTTTTCTTTGGGCGGGAAAACACGACGGGTGCTTTATAATTTTCACAATCAAATTAATTAGTTTTGCTGTGTAAATATTTCGTTTCTTTCGTGTAAATATTTAGTTTTGTTTATAGTCAATAGTATAAATAAATATGAGCGTCCCTAGCAACGGGGGTGACCCCGTCGAACAGACAAGAAAAAGAAAACTATTGAAGCCAAATCCAAGTGAAAATGTTTCTTACAAACTATTTAGAAAACCTCTTTATAAGAGAAAGAGACTATTCCCAGAAAATCGTAGTGGAGAATGTGTAGTGTATGTGGAATCGACGGAACAGGAGAAAGTCGGTAACAAAAATCCTATTACACTCACCAACCTTTTTGCGGACAATGTTAGGGGCATCATAGGGGTGCACCGTGTGAATGCATACAAAGTTGGAGTAACTTTTAAAAAGCCGGCCCCAGCCAACAACTTTTTGAACATGGACACTTTTTTTACTAACCATAAATGTGTATACAATCTGGGTATACAAATAAGTACTGCCTGAGTAACCTTAGTATTTATTTCGCGCGGACTAAGTTGCGGGTAACAGCTACTTTGTATATAAATAAAATTTCAATAAATATTTACTCTAATTTCTGGCTTGTTTTACTCATTTATTCAACTAATACGATCCATAATATTTTATTATAATACGACGTAGGTACCTATGTACCTAATACAAAAATCAGCTAATGAAGTTTTCACTTCTGCCGTGTGGTCTTAAGCACACACCTTTTTTTGTTTATTATAGTTATTGTATGTCCAAAACCACCACACTGATTTCAATTAACACGAGACCACCTATAAACTATTTAACTAAGGTACACAAAAAAACAAACAATGAATTGAGAAACTCCTCCTCTTTTGAAGTCGGTAAAAATAGTCTCAAGTAAGAGTAACTAAGTATTTGCGTATGTAGCGTAGTGTAGTTCTCATTGTATTTTAGTTTTGTAAATAAAGGCTCTGCCCGGCACCCTATCAAAACTAAATATATTATTATATTCATATGTAGGTACTTATTTATTACATTTTAAAAAACCTTCTTGATATCAAATTAATTTACTTGATAAAAATTCCGACTCAAAATCATATTATTTGAAACTAATTTGTGCCCAAGGGGCTCCTTTGTTACCCCGAATCTTCTAGATCTCTAAATCGGCTCTGAACGAAGTCGGCATGGGTCACCAGTAAATTAAACACAAGCCTTTCATAGAAAACCCTTTTTTCTATTGAATCAAATAAAACAAAAAGTGTATAGGAAGCCTTTCATAGAAAACCCTCAAAAAAACAAAAAGTGTAAAGGTAACTTTCTGAAATAAAGGAGAACAGACCTACATATAGCTAGAGAAAACATATTTTACTTCATAACAAATAGTGATAGTGGAAAACTGTACTTACAATTTTCTGCATGTTTATAACGCAAGCTGTTTTCATAAAATTCTATTTGACACTGATTGAAAACAAATGAACAACAATATCGCAAACTGTTTCATACTATCTACTCCGGATGCTCATCGCTCCTAAACTTATCTGTGTGACACAAATAAACAAGATTTTTTAAATTATAACAATACGGGTTATTGACGTGTGATGTAGTTGGCTAAGCTCATCTTAAGTTTTATAAGCAGGCCACTAAATGTTCCCACTGCTGCGACTCGGGGTCTTCTCTCGCACAGAGATAGTCACGGCACTAATCCACCACGCTGACGCTGGCCTAATGTGGGTTGGTGGATGCGATGACACATGACTTCGAAAGATTCTACGTTCATAATCGATTTTCTCATGATGTTTCATTTAACGTTTTAAATTAGCAGCATTAAGAACATGACTTCTAAAAGACAGTGGTGCGTGTGGGATTTGAACCGGGGATTTGCTCCGGATCGGCAGACGCCGTTGTCCCGACTAGACTAGGCCTTTTTATAAACGGGGAGTGGGTGAGACCGCCTCTAATAACTAAACTTAAGTCTGGCTTGGTTGACCTGTCACATCACACACGCTATCACACGTTACTTCTGCGTTTATTTGCGAAAATATAGCGTTTACGGTATTATTTCAGGAAATAAATACATAAAGTTTATTGTGTAAACTGAGAGACGGTCAGCAGCAAAAATGACTTTGGCAAAAAAAACTTTGGTTTACAAAAAAAATAGATAGTTTATAGCATGTCAATAATATACTTAAGTTTTGAAAATTAAGGCGGGAAAAAGCGTCAATGCGAGCAAAAATCCGTGTTGGCTTAGTGGCAAGAACGACCGAATTAACGATAGTGAATTCGAATCTCGTAGGTATTTCCGAATATATTTCACTTAGTCTGTGTCATAACCACTGGTTTTAACGGGATAAAAGAAAGTGTAGTAAAGGAAAAAACCTCATTTTTCGAGGGCATGGTCCGCTAACTTGTACTTAACGTGATGACTCACTCGCTGTGAAATGAGGCTGTGAGAAGGGCTGATGCCCTTCTAAGTACCGCATAACTAAATCGGCTATGGTTTTGCTATTGCTGTCTATAATTTCAAGTGAAAAGAAAAGAGAGAGCATTATAAAAGCTAATACAGTTTTAGTTAAACGATATACCCCCCGGAGTCCCAGCAGTGGGAACATGAAGTGGGCTGTGCTATGCACACGTCATCCTTCTAACAAGGGGTGTAGCTATCGTCGAATCAGCTGTATCTATGATACGGGGCTCCTAAGCTACATAAGCCCCTAACGTGTGGAAGCAAAAATCAGATTATGTTATCCACAATCTAGTAGTAAGACTCTTGGCAGAGTCCGCCTGGGGAAGAACCACACCTTTGCCAGTTATTCTACCGCCAAGCAGTAAGCAAACATAACTGTGTTCTGGTTTGCACAGCAATGTTTCCAGCGAAATTACAGAGCATAGAATTAATACAATTTAAACATACGGTGGTATTTAAACATACTTTAGTGGTAGGGCTATTGGCAGAGTCCGCCTGGGGAAGTACCACACCTTTGCCAGTTATTCAACCGCCAAGCAGTAATGTGCAAAAATGACTGTGTTCCAGTTTGAAGGGCAATATTTCCAGAGAAATTACTGGGCTTAGAGATATAATATCTTAGATCTCTGGGGGACGAGCGCAGTGCAGTGGTAGGTTATGATTTGGACTCTTCATGTTCTAATAGCAGCGTGTCACTGTGCTGTTATGCGCAGGTATGTTGCTTACCATCAGGCACATGTCTTGCCCGTCTCGTCACTCTACACTAAGTATATCCAAGGCAAGCTGCGTCACTGCTTCTAACACCACTCTTTGTACAATTAGAAAAGCAAAATAAATCGGATGCGGTCCAACCGATTCACTTCCCATTTGAAGACATCTCGATTTGATTGATTAAATAATCCGGAAAACACATTCCACAGTAATTAACATTTTAAAAATAACATTTTGATTTTTATATAGAATTTGCTAAATTTTTAACAGTAATTTTGATAAAGTCAACACATCACACTGTTTACACGCAAAGCCTTAATTTAAAAAATATGATGAAATTATTTATGTACTTAATAATTTCGATTGAAATATGTTCGATTTGGTGTGAATTTCGTATAAATGAAATGTTATACTCGGATGCATCGTATTTATCTAATATAGGAAGGAAGGAAGAGTGAAATGTCTGTATCCACGGTGTCACGACATTTTAATCTATACTAGTAGTACAAAGCTGAAGAGTTAACTCACATTATGGGACCTGAAGTTTATAACACGATCCCCAAAATAATTATATCTGCCTCAAGTTTCAGCAGCTTTTTTTATAGTTACACCGAATTTTTAGAGAGTGATGATGAACATTTGACATGGGTCAGTACAATTGTTATAAAAACATATTATACTCATATAATGCTTGACAGTTTTCTGTACAATAATTATTATAATACAGTAAAGTAGTCATTTCAAACTTTGAAAACGTATACAATTTGAATGCTCTTTCTTTTGTTTTTATTTTTTATTAATTGACGTGTAAATATTTATTTATAGAATAATACAATTAAAAATTGTAATTTAACCTTATTTTAGTAAAACGTGTAAATTGTACATTTATGAATAAAGTACTTTGACTTTGAGGTTACTTGTTTGAACGCGCTAATCTCAGGAACTACTGGATCGATTTCAAAAATTATTTCACAATTGGATATGTACATGATCCCTGAGTGCTATTACGCTATATATTATGTAATACGGGCGAAACCGAGGTGGATCGCTAGTGTTGTATAAAGTCGGCCTGCCCATATTGTAACTTGTTGAAAATAAGTTACAATATGGGGTATATACAAACTGTGTTCCGGTTTGAAGGGCAATGTTTCCAGAAAAATTACAGGGCTTAGAGATATAACAACTTAGATCTCTGGGTGACGAGCGCAGTGCAGTGCTAGGTAATGATTTGGACTCTTTGTGTTCCAATAGCTGCGTGTCACTGCGCTGTTATGTGGCAGGCATATTGCTTACCATCAAGCACATGTCCTGCTCGTCTCGACACTCTTTATTTAAAAAAAAAGTTATTTGACGATATATTTATTAGATATTAGCAGTACCCCGTGGTTTTACCCGCCGAGTTCCCGTTCAAATCATATTTCTCGTGATAAAAATGTATACCTCGTGATAGTAAGCTAAATGTATTGCAAATTTCAACTCGATCCGTTCTGACGTTCCGATGAAATAGAGCAACAAACATCCAAAAGCCATTCAGATCAGAGCAGATGGTATAAAATCAGTATGTGTTTTATAGATAGGTATATGTATGTACATAATAGATATGAATTAATTTTGGGTAGTCAGTTACGCGACTTCAAGATTTACTTTTGCCAAAAAGTTCACAACACAAATAAATTTACACATTAAAAAATCCTACTAATCCCACTAATATTATAAATGTCAAAGTATGGATATTTGGATGTTCGTTGCTCAATCACGCCGTAACGTATGAACGGATCAGGCTGAAATTTGGAATACAGTTAAATTATAGTCTGGAAAAATATATAGGCTACTTTTTATCCCTGGGAAATAACGGGAACGACGGGAACGGGAACTACGCCGGTAAAACCGCGGGGCACTGCTAGTATTATAAATGTCAGTGTGCGATGTTTGTTCCTCAATCACGTCGTAACATACCTATGAGCTAATCGGGTTGAAACTTTGAAAACAGATAGATTATGGTCTGGAAGCACACATAGGCTACTTTTTATCCCGGGGAAATAACGGGAATTACGCGGGTGAAACCGCGGAGTGCAGCTAGTGTATCATAAATAGGCATAACACTTATGACGATAAAAGATTGGTACAAAAAAGTAAATGTTCGTTTTTAGCTCCGTACAATGCGCACGCGCACAGTATTCACGCACGGCCAGTCAGCTTGCGTGATCGCTCAGTTACGTCACGGCTAGCTCGTAACCACGGTTACTAGTACGAATGCGAGCTTGGACGTTATCGTCACGCAGCTAAAATTGCTAGCTTATCGGTTTTTTATCGGGTACACTTCGGAGAGTGTGCAACTGATCTGCATTATCTAATATAAACTTGCCCCTTCTTCTATCGGACTTCTCGTATTTAAAAAAAGCGACATCGTTTCATGGTTGTTGTTCCAAAAACACGGACGAAGAGATTTCCCTCCACGTTTGTGATAAGAACGTCTAGGTTATGGAATACATTGCCTGAGTGGGTTTTTTCCGATAGTTAGAATCGGAAGACACCGAATGGTGTCTTCAAGTCGAGAGTGAATCGGTTCCTTCTAGGTAAACACGCTCCATCGTAGATCGCATAGTCACTTAACATCAAGCGAGATGATGGTCAAGTGCGAACCTATATTAGTTAAAAATAAAGTTGCCAAGTGCGAGTTGGACTCGCCCATGAAGGGTTCCGTTGCAGCAAGTAACATTATATACATAGTACACATAGTTCTTGTAGTTCGTTGTAACTTAGATCGAAGTTTCAAAAATAGTGTATTTATGACGTACTAAAAAAAAACTACTCATCAGATCGAGTTCAAACTAATTTTCGTTGGTAGTTTACATGGTAATGTACATCATATATTTTTTTTAGATTTTTCATTCTCTTACTTTAGAAGTTAGAGACACACATTTTACCACTTTGGAAGTCTCTCTCGCGCAAATTATTCAGTGTAGACGAAAATTATTTTAGAAACCTCAACATCATTTTTGAAAACCT
This sequence comes from Ectropis crepuscularia, assembly GCA_963693475.1. NCBI lineage: Eukaryota > Metazoa > Arthropoda > Insecta > Lepidoptera > Geometridae > Ectropis > Ectropis crepuscularia. The sequence goes on along the minus strand of OY856365.1, from coordinate 1,555,834 downwards.
ATCGATAGACACCTCACACGTGTAGGTTTGATGAAAAAAAAATTTTTGAATTTTAGTTCTCAGTATGGGGGGCAACCCTAATTTTTCTATTTTTCTTAATTTTTTTGTTCAACTCTTAATGCGGTTCACAGAATACATATACCTACCAAGTTTCAATAGTGTAGTTCTCATAGTTTCGTCAAAAAGTGGCTGTGACATACGGACGGACAGACAGACAGACAGACAGACATGACGAATCTATAAAGGTTCCGTTTTTACGTTTTACGGAACCCTAAAAACGTAGACGATAGTAAATGTATACATTTAATTTCCCATAGGTTGCCTGGAAGAAGTCGCTTTCAGCGATAAGACTTTCAGATTGTTTTACTAGTCTCACTCCGTTCCTATATTGTATGTATCATTGTAATGGTGTGAACCATACAGGACTTTCATTCATTTCATTTCATTTCATTCATTTCATCAAAAAAAAAAAAAAAAAAAATATTTTTTACCCGACGGAAAGAAGGGTTATGTTTTTCGCGCGTTGTTTGTTAATTTATTTATTCCCACGTTTCTTCCAAACGGCTAGATGGATTTTGACAATTAAGATATCATTACATTTGTCTTCATCCCCCAAGTGTTCTTAGTTTTTTTTGACGTGATAATTCGATGAAGCCAGCTGCACGCCCGCAGAACATGACGTCATGTGCCGTTACCTCAGTCAGTACCATTCCATCAGTATTTTTATTACTTTTCGCACCATCTAGTGAGTGAAATGTGTATTTTATTGTGTGTTCAAGGAGTCTGTCCATGTTTTAGAAAAGCGACGATATGAAGTTAAGAACTTGTGCTAGTACAATGATGTACCCAGAGATGGCGCTTTGAACAGCTTTTCAAAAAGCTTCAGAATGTTTTACCTAGATGGCGCTTAACACAAATACTATGACCGCATTAAAAGGAAACGAAATTTCAACCGCGAAAATTTTCTTTTGAAAAATGCTACCATTCCATCAGTATTTTCTTAAGACGTTGTCACGTTCAACTATCGTCAGTAAACCGACTTTACAGACAACCATTTTTTTTAAATAGAAGAAGAATGACGCGACGAGCACGTCATGTGCTTGATGGTAAGCAACATGCCTGCCACATAACAGCACAGTGCCATGCAGCTATTGGAACATAAAGAGTCCAAATCATTACCTAGCACTGCACTGCGCTCGTCACCCAGAGATCTAAGCTGTTATATCTCTAAGCCCTGTAATTTCTCTGGAAATATTGCCCTTCAAACCGGAACACAGTAATGTTTGCACATGACTCCTTGGCGGTAGAATGACTGGCAAAGGTGTGGTACTTCCCCAGGCGGACTCTGCTAAGAGTCCTACCACTACAAAAACAGAGAATATCTTTGATAGAGTATATTGTATTACATAGTGTTTTTTATGCCCGAATTTTTGCAGTCGGGTTTTTTAAATTAAAGTTATTCAATAATGTCATTAACGAATGTAGTGGAGATGCGCAAACAGAGAATTTTTTCAGATAGGTTTAGAGTGGTGATTATTAGGTTTAGATTTTTTCACTAGTTAACTAGCGGTCCGCCCGGCTTTACCCGTTGTAAGTAATAAGCCTATAGCGCTCGGGGATCACTATATATTCATCGGTGAAATAATTTTTGAAATCGGTTCGGTAGTTTCTGATATTTTAGCTTTGTAATGTGAGAATAGATGTGATTTTAGGTTTGTTCAATAAATGAACATATGAGTATTAAAATGTATGTTTGTAGGGTCTTGTGCACAAGTAAGCCCTAAGTACCGCAGGCCATCAGGTCTTTTTAAAAAAGCTGCGCTTCTACCGCCTAACGCTTTGACATTGCTGTCTCTTTTCTTCTCGGTTGAAATGAAAGAGACGGCAATGCCAAAGCGTCAAAGCGTTTTTCGTTAGGCGGTAGACCCCCCGATATATATTTTAATTAACCTGAGTTGTCCCAGTGCTGGGGAAATGTCCCCCACTTTATCCTCCTCCTATACTCCTCCACTTTTATATATTTATGGTCCTAGGCTGCCATCGTCCAATCTTTTTAAACACTGAGCTCGTTTTTCCACCACTTTAGAGGACAACCCTGGGATGGACGCCATCGGTCATGGCGTCCACTCTGTAGAAACCATGCCCCACCGATCCAGGCCCCGATATACTCCTATGGTACAATAAAAAACCGGGTATTGCAAATAATAAGGTAGAAAAGGAAGAAGCAATTTATTATTATTGTTTTTTTTATTAATTACTAGTAGCACCCCACGGTTTTACCCGAGTAATGCCTGTTACTTTTCTGGGATAAATAAATAAGCCTATGTGTTCTTCCAGACTATAATATAGCTATATTCCTAATTTTAGCCTGTTCCGTTCATACGTTACGGCGTGATTGAGCAACAAACATCCAAATATCCATACTTTGACATTTATAATAATAATATTATTAGTGGGATGTAATGTGAAATTGGTAGCCCCTGAATGGGTAGCTTAAAGTGGTGAATTATAAAATGTGTTATCAAATTGTCATACAAACTAATTTTTGCATGCCGTAAGGTTGTTTATGGATCTTATTGCAATTACTTAAGGAAATTTATTTATTTATACATTCTAAAAATATTAATTTATACTTATATTGATAGTACTTGCTGTTTCGACAGACATCCTCTTTTTTACGAGGAAGAAATTCTTTTACGCATGATGGTATCATAATGCATAACATGCAGAAATAGCATGAGTTGAGTAATAAAGTAATAATTGTTCTATTATAATACATAAATACTTACTGTGAATTATACACTAATTAATGACCGAACAATCTTTAATATGGTATTTTGTAATGTTCACGTACTGTGTACGAGTCTAGCGCACTGTATATTTTAACATTAGCAAATGATTCAGCAGTCAACAACATCATCATAATCGTCCACTGTTGGACTTAGGCCTCTCCTATGGTTCGCCACCTGACACGATCTTATGCTGTTCGCATACACTTGCTGCCGGCCGCTTATCGTAAGTCGTCTCTCCACCTGACTCCAGGGTGCCCCACTCTACGCTTGCCAGTACGCGGTCTCCACTCCAGAACACGTCTACCCCAGCGGTTTTAAGTTTTTGTACAGATGTGACCAGCAAATGTTGCCCTACAAACCGGAACACGCATGTTTTCACATTACTGCTAGGTGGTAGAATATCTGGCATTCTGGCAAAGATGTGGTACTGTCTCAGGTGGACTCTGTAAAGAGTTTTAACACTACAATACTCACGGTTTTACCACAGTACAAAGAAATACGACTATGAGTTAATAGGCTGTGGTTTTTCTGTGAGTGTCCAGGTTTTAACTCCGTATTAGCACAGGTATGAAACATAAAAAAAAATCTTTTTAATTTTTTTAATTAAACTTTAAATTGCTTTTCTTTTCACTAAAAAACTTTCATCTTAGATATAATGACGAAGAAATAGTGCTTAGAAGTATTTACCTGAAAAAGTTTTTTATTATGTACCTACAGAATTATTTACAATATTTACAAATATATGAAAATCTAAATAAAATTATTATACCATACTATAAAATAAAAATAAACAAATTTACAAATTGAACACGCCGTCGAGATCACTACAGCGCGGCAGGGTACCGAGAATGCTGGCAGCGTTGCCTCTTTGTATAGCTAAACTGAGCCTTTGGGCAAAGTAGGCACAAGCTCTGGGATCCCCTGAAGCGACCACCAAACGTTTCGAAAGATCTTTAATAAAATTTTATAAAATACTCTTAGATATTGTGGAATAAACGCTGAGAAGATGTCACGAAGTTACCCAATTGCTGTCCAGCCGGATTCTGTCAACTTCTTTCTCTAGAGGTGAGTTTACACCTCCCAATTGGAGGATTTGACCTAATGCATATTGCGTACATCTGTAACGACTTGCAGACTTATGAACGCATACTGTAAGTATTACACAAAGCTCAATAGCGATCTGTGTTAATTAATGATCTCAACCCGTGAGAAATGTCACCATACATCACCACAAATACATATGTATTTACCTATCTCAATGTTTTTTCATGATCGCGGCCGTTGCACTGCAATTGAAATGTTGCGAGGTTATCCAAATGTCTTTAGGCTGTGATAAAGCCGTGTATGTATCATGTTTAAATAATTTAAATAATAGTATAATTACTAGGCAACTCATTGTGAACTCATTTTGACTAAAACACTGCGAAAGGTCAAAATAACGTTTGTTTGTCCCATCTGTCTTATCTGCCCTGTTTGACCTGATAACCATAATGTTTTTTTTTTTAAATAAAGAGTGACGAGACGAGCAGGACATGTGCCTGATGGTAAGCAACATGCCTGCTACATAACAGCACAGTGACACGCAGCTATTGGAACATGAAGATTCCAAATCATTAGCTAGCACTGCACTGCGCTCGTCACCCAGAGATCTAAGTTGTTATATCTCTAAGCCATGTAATTTCTCTGGAAACATTGCCCTTCAAACCGGAACACAGTAATGTTTGCACATTACTGCTTGGCGGTAGAATAATTGGCAAAGGTGTGGTCCTTCCCCAGGCGGACTCTCAATGTCTCAATGTTTTGTGTAGGTGTGCTGTTTACTGATAAATTTAATAAATATTATAGTACTCCTAACCTGAGGCCGTTGGTTTTTTAAAAGGCTTTTGTTAATAAAACTAAGTAAGTACTTAATTAAATTTTGGAACATGAAATGAACGGCTTGTGCTGAGGTTCTGCATAAAAACCAGCGGTTTAGACAAGTTAAGACAGAGGGCTGAAGTCTTAATAATATAATGTGTGTTGTTACCATGGATTGTGATGATAAAATGTTACAATAATTTATTAAATACTATGAACAAATAACAAAATCAAAAATAAATTAGAAAGGTCCAATAGCTCCATTCCTTAGTTCACATTCTTTTTGCCCACCCGATATGCGTACGGCCCTGCACTAATGCATCTTTTGTCTCAGATTAGCGTCGAGCGTTGAATTTTGTGAAATCATCACTTAAGGTGCGTCCCCCAGCAAAACGAGTTTTTCGTCCAGTTTTCAGAGCTATCTACTCATTAGCCAAAACAAATATCAACTGGTAAAAATACATAAATTTTCTACAACTTCTTGGCTTCAAAATGGTAGTTTTATTTTTTTGTTAATCGACTTATTGTTTAAATAATCGCCTCACAACGAAACCATGAAAAAAATAAATAATTGTAGTTATCGTGCATCTCCTCGGAAAACCTCCATTATTTTATACTTACACCAACAGATAGAGAATTCCATTACGAACATATTAGTAGAAATATTTTTTTCAAAAGACCAAAATCTGATTTTATTAAGAGTGTATTCTAAAAATTGAGCGTAAAACAGCGGCAAATCCTACTGTTTCTCTCTTGCTCTTTCTTGCGGTGTGCGATAAGGTAAGAAATACTCAAGGTCATTTGCTCGGGGTACGCCCTTAATTGAATTAATAGTATCTTCGCATATTTATTTCGTCCTAGGTCCAAGTTATAAAGTCGCGTAGACGTTTCTATAACTATATGCAGGGTGTTTGCTAATCAGCCTGCAAAGGTACACCATGTTATGTAAGTACATCAGATTCAATATAATTGTAAAAGTTAATATTATTAACTTTCGTTCTACAGTTTTTAAAAATTCGTTTATTTTTTTCCCATTCAATATAAAAAAGTGTATTTTCTCGGTCTAAAAACATCGAAATCTTCGTAACAAGAGCACATGCACTTTTTAACGCTCGATTAATGAAGTGCCGACACGCATAGAGCTAGAGCTAAACCAAAACTCAATGCATATTTATTAATGATATAATGTATTGAGTTTTAACAAAAGTTGTAGAACAAGAGTTGTTTGTTTAAATATCCAGAACATGCCCTTAAGTGGATGCAGGCTGATTACCAGCAACCCTGTATAATTCACAAATCAGTGCTATTAATCACCCACGTAATTGGTAATTGTTGAACAATTACTAATTGTCATTAACAGAAAATGCGAGTCTCTTGTAATATCGCTGTATTCCGATCGTTACCAAATGTATGATTGTCGTCTTCACCTCAATGCTCCGTCTGATTGTGGTTTCCACACACCATTAAACCTAGGCATTTCTTTCTGCTTCGAATACAATCCGGGCAGCTGCGGTGGAAGGCGACAGCCAAAATGGCACACAAATGTTCCAGGGTACAAAGTCTCGGGACGATACTATCATCATCACAATCGCATCAACACCCGCTTCGTGCCCCCGCTGGTTCTGCCCACGATGAGAACCAGGGAGTACCTTGTTTATGTGGGGGAAATACATTTACGTATGTCCACCATGCAGGGACATGGTAGGGGTATGTTGGGCTCGACACCATGGCTCGATACCGACTAAAACCCCCACAGATTTCTCCTGCATGGCCAAGGGTCAGGGTCGCAGGGTTACTTTTCGCACTCCCGTCAAATTCAGATTCAGATTCAACGACCCTGACCTTTGGCACCGTCCTTGCGGACCCGCCTCGCGGGGGGCGTCAGTGTCCCCGCATTTAGCTCTAGTGATGCGCTGGAAATCAGCGGTGCATCGCCTCCTCGAAGGCCGGACGGCCCCAAAACGTCCAACACCTCAGGCCTTCCTGTGGAGACAGGATGCGAGCCCTGTGTCACGAATCTCCAGGCTCGCCCCCAGGGGAGTACTTGGGCCAACACATCCTAAGGAGAGCGAACATAATTTAATGTGGCCCTGGCACCTTTCAACTCACCAAATGAATTTGTTGAACAGTTCGCCTATTCCTTTCATTTCCTAGCTTAAGGTACCATATCAGGATAGGCGAACCCTACGTTTCAGGATATGGAAAAATAATATAACAAGTCGTTTTTGCGATTTCTTCTGTACCTTATCTTATTGCGTTTTTCTGTCATTTTAATAAAAAAAATTGTTCTAAGCTACGTAGTGACGGTAGTGCCTGTTTTAGTATGTACTGCATCGTTACCAACAGCTTTTATAAGTTACGAATTATGTTTTAAAGATGATAGTTTTCATAGAAGTATTTCTTTAATTTTAATAATTGATTAGTCAAATCATAAATATCATTTTTTTTATTTACACTCTATAGTCATTTATTTTTTAACTATGTTGCTTAAAATACTTCTTGTAATCGTGTCTCATACAAATACAGCATTTAAGTACAAAACATTTATTTTGCCATAAAATTTACACAAGCCTTTGATTTAAACAAAGTTTTTATTGTCATATCCAAAAATCCAATCGGAAAATCGTTTAAGGTACAAGACCTTTCCTTGATCTCGTGGCAAGAGATTGGATTTCGTCAACCTTAGTATCGAAATATGATTTGATTTCCTCCAAAAGACCTCCTAAGATAATCGCCAACAGGTTGTATTCGTAGATTTTTTTGTCATGAGCGTAATATTGGATAAGAGTTGCTTCCATACCGTACGCAGAAGGTTTCACCGTGAACTCAAAATCAGTCCGTTCACTGGTCCCGTTTACATAAACAACATACGCTTTATTATCTACTATGGCAGGAACTCCCTCTTCTATAACAAAAGTGGGTTTTATCAAATTCAGTTCGGTAGCATTAGGTAAACCTTCAATTTTCTTCACACCATTCCCATTGTAGACAAAAATCTGTTTTTCAGAGTTATAGTAATACAGATTGTTTGCGTAATCCAGAACAATTTGTTGTGCTCCTACTACGTCTGCAATTTTATCTTTCTTAGTACCTTGCTCTGTCACTTTGTAAAGTTCATTTTTGTCAGTCAGAATGTAAATAACATCCGATCCGTTGACTTTGGCTATACTTATGATATTGTCAGTTACTGATCCGTACCTCTCAGCTGTATTTTCTTTGTCATTGTATACGTATAATCCATCAGTTGCACCGAAGTAAGCCGTTTTTGTGTGTGCTGTTTTATAATTTTAGGATATGAGTATTAATTTTAGTATTAAAATTAACGTAGTTGTTACACATATTGATTAGGTAAACGGGTAACTCACGTGTAATAAGGTCGGTCAATCCGACTCGAGTTTTGGCCGCGTCCGGCGGCCTTTTTCAAGGAGAGTGTAAGCGCACGATGGCTTCCGTTCCGTTTGGCACTTCAGCCAAACGGGAAGCCATTGTGCGGCCGAAACTCGAGTCGGATTGACCGACCTTATTACACGTGAGTTACCCGTTTACCTAATCAATAATATATGAGAATTAATGTTAATTTAATCTGTGGTATTTGTTGTACATATATTAAGTGCAACGGCACATTTATGAATTTATTATTCTTATGACATTAATATGGGCATATTTTTTGACATGTAAAATTGTATTTTATGAATAAATTATGATTATGATGATTATGATTATGTGAATTTTATACGAATATTCTGTATTATAAAAATATGAATTTCAGTTTTTTTATTAATTTACCAATTCAGTTTTTGATCAACTGGTGAATTAGCAAATGCATTTGAACTTTTTTATCTCCTTCTAATAAGTAGAGCTTGGTGACGATTGCATCCTTGTTTTGCAAAACTAGTATGAAGCACCAGCGAGGCTTCGATAAACACAATATTAAACAAACGATATAGTAGTAGAGTTGGGGGTCGAAAATGTAAGCAGACATTGGAACCAAGCCATCTTGTTACACCTATCCCCAAAACCAACGACATGTCGTGTTCTTATATTTCCTCTTAATAGAGCTTGGTGATGATTACGCCCTTTGTAATGTAAAAGTGTGTGACACAATTTCCGAGGCATCACAAAACATCAAACAAACCTTTCCCTAAAAGACCCTCTACGAGATTGGTCTGAGATGATTCCACATTGATTAAATAAAAGTTATAAGGAAAAAAAGGAACATTTAGGAGAAATGTTTGCTTTATATTTGCTTTAACTTCTTTAGTTTTGAATTTTCAGGAAAATAAAGCAGCCAAGTGCGAGTTGGACTCGCTCATGAAGGGTTCCGAAGAAAATTTAATTAGCTACAAATTATACTTTAATAATTTTTTACCCGCGACGGAACGGAAAACGGTATACATAAATATATGCGTTTGGGGTGAGAGGATGTTTGTGCAAACACTTATTTTTCTCCAAAACTGCATGTCCGATTTTGTTGTAGGGTTGGTAGTTTGAAAGATATATAAAAAATGCGTTTTCCAAGATGGCGACAAGGCTGGCAATCCCACAAACTTGGGGCTAAGCTTCTATTGACCCTCCAGCCCCCCAGACCCCTCACACATATTCCAAAAATAAAATTGCGTACACTAAAAAATTTAACATTTCAATGGGCTATAACTTGTTTATTATTTATTATTCAATGCACCTGACAACACGAGGTGTCAAATGTCACCAGTAAACAATTAATTATGAACTTAAGATAACATTGACCCTTCTAAAGTTACTAGATTTGTTTCGCATTTATTTTTAATGGGTTCGATTCCTACGCAGTGCAAATTTTTTTTAGAAGTAAACAAATAAATTTTGTCGAAATCGGTGCGACGGTTTTTGATATATCAACAAAAAAGTAAAATTAGCTTATCTTTACCAGGACAACGCAGATTTCACAAAAAAAAAATGTAGAGTGTCTAGTAGTCTAGTTAACAAGTTATTTTTAGGTCAACATTTTTTCGAATTCTCCTATCATTATGATTGAAGTGAAAATGCTAAGCACGCATGCAAAAATTACAACATACACAATTCAGTGAAAATAATAACTCGGGTTTTGTTATTTGCCTATATGTCAAAAACAATTTGAGATACTTCCAATTTAAGAAAAGATATAAAAAGAAAAGAGAACTAACTAAGAAAAAGTACCAACTCTTGGAACTGTAGGACCAGTTTTTTTTTTCCAGAGAGTTGAAAATACATCCGAAAACGGTTGCTCCGGCGTTACGCCCCTTCGGACCTTGATTGAATAAAAATTAACGAAAATACATTTTTTTTAAAAATCTGGTGCCTGCAAGATAGATTAATTAACAATAATCCGTGGTTCTTATAATTCTCTAATCTTGGTAATTACAATAATTGGTTTTTTTAACTATTGCAATTTTTGCGAGCGGGCTTAGCATTTTCTAAAAAAAAATTAGCCGTCATAGGAACTGCCGATAGAAGTGAAAACTTATAACTCAGAATTTGTTAGCTTACCTTGGAAACTACACGGGTGTAACCGGAGGGCGAGGCCTCGCCATCTTGGCATGGCCATCTAGAAATGCGTCAGCATTTTCCATTGGCTGATGCGTTTCTAGATGGCCATGCCATGATGGCCTGTCCACGCCCTTTCAGCATTTTCCATTGGCTGACGTATTTCTAGACGGCCAATAGCCATGGTCCCGAGTTTACGCGAAGCTTTCTTATCATACCCGAGCGTGACGATTGAATTCAATTCACAGCCCACGAAAAATCTGTCTAGGCGCGCCTAAAGAAGTTTTCACTTCAAAAATATCTACTCTTATGTTCCATCCCGAATCGAAAGACACCTCAATCATAATGAAAGGAGAATTCGAAAAAACTTTGACCTGAAAAACACTTGTTGCTTATACTATTAGTTTAATTTTATATCGAAGTCGATTTTTATTTTTGGAGAAGGTACAGTTTTGTAACTCTGAAGCACAATGGTCACATTCATATAGAATATCAAACTGTGTATTAACTGCGTATATTTTATTTTATTTTAAAATGCTGTTGGGATATTCGTATTTTGAATTAACTTACAAAGTACATTTAGTATTTTTGTAGTGGTAGGACTCTTGGCAGAGTCCGCCTGGGGAAGGACCACACCATTGCCAGTTATTCTACCGCCAAGCAGTAATGTGCAAACATCACTGTGTTCCGGTTTGAAGGGTAATGTTTCCAGAGAAATTACAGGGCTTAGAGATATAACAACTTAGATCTCTTGGTGACGAGCGCAGTGCAGTGCTAGGTAATGATTTGGACTCTTCATGTTCCAATAGCTGCGTGTCACTGTGCTGTTATGTGGCAGGCATGTTGCTTACCATCAGGCACATGTCCTGGTCGTCTCGTCACTCTTTATTAAAAAAAAAACATTTTTCATATTTTAAACGTGAAAGTAATAAATTAATAAAAGTAATAAAGTAAAGTAACTTTGTATGTCTGTCTGTTTTGCTTTCATGCCAAAACTACTTAATCGATTTAAATGAAATTTAGCACAGTGATCGTTGAGTTTGAGAATAGACATAGGATACTTTTTAGAAGTTTCCGCATTTTTTAAGCTAGACGGTTGAAATTTATTTTTAAAGGACTTTGGTATGCTACTTTCCACAAAAAAAACATTATTTACAACAAAGGGGTACAGTCCGCGAGGTATAAGCTGAGCTTTGCATAAGTGTGAGTGATCACCAAAAGTACAGTCAGACAACAAACTCTTAAAAATTAATATCATTATATTTTAGGTAGGTACTTAAGGCATAACATAAGTCGGAGAAGTATTCTAGTATTAAAATAAAATAAAACTAAATTGATAAAATAAAGTCCAGCTGTGTATTTGACTGATGAGTACATATTATTGTGTGATTATTACTAAAAATTCAATTTGAAAGACAAAATAACTACACATCTTCTACACCAGACATTGCACCATAGTCACTTTCTTTATCACTCTCGTTATCATTTTCACTCTCGTCTGATGTGTCGTTTGTTTTAATAATGAATCTTTCCGTTATATTGTCAATAACGGCGTCGTATCCATGAAACTTTTTTTCTTCTTTTATTGCATGGTCACAAACATTTTTCCATTCCTGTACAGTGATACTTTCAACTTTTTCATTTGCTAACCTCATTATTGTATCCATATTCATTGACACGTTTTTTTTCGCGACGTATCCTTTTATCATTGCCCATATATTTTCAATCGGATTGAAATCTGGGTGATAGGGTGGTAGACGAAGGACGCTGTGACCATGTTCTCTTAATAATGTGTCAATTTTATATTTAATAAATCGTTGTTTATTTGGGTTGAGTTGGGAGCGGGATTTTTTAACGAATTGTGGTAAGATGCGTTGTCAACTACAATAACGCTATTGGGCTTCAAATTGGGAATTAATTGCGTTTGTAACCATTTTGTATAGTTTTCTGTATTCATATTGTTATGATAATCACCACTTTTTTGATTAGCTTTAAACATCAGCAGCGCATTTGGTATGAAACCGTCCTCGCCGCCGGCATGAACGATTATCAATCGATTTCCTTTAGAAATAGGTTTCTTCAAACCAGAAGTGCTGCCATCTGAATATGATTTTGATGAAGTGTGAGTGGTGTCAATATATGTTTCATCGGTATAAACGATAGGCCTGCCCTGAATACGGTATTCGGAAATTTTAAGTAAATAAGTTATACGTAGGTGACGGATCTCATGCTTTTCCATTAAATTTTTTCTGTTATTCTCTGTCCTTGACCATTTGAATCCTAAAAGAGATACTTCTTTTCGCAATGACCATATTGATCCTGGATAGTTAATGTCAGCCTTTAATTTTTCATGAATTCTTTTCATTGTTGGCACCTCTTTGTCAGTAATGTGAAAATTATGAATTGTTCTACGGATTACTGCTTTATCAAAATCATCAATGATTATTATATTTTTCCTGCATCTGGTCTTTTTCGAAGATTTGAATTTGGTTCCATCTTTCAAAACACGTTTACCTTCCAATAAGACTCTTTTAACAGTTGACAGTGGAGTTCCTGTCGATGTCGATACCAATTGGGCTGATGTAGTCACACTTGACATGTCTTTATCGTTCATGTCTTTAAAATAGCTATTTAAATTACACAAAATTTCTTTTACTTGGCTATTTAATGGTTTCCGTATTTTGCGCTTATTTGTGTTGGCATCCATTTTACTAACACTTATATCAAACAAAAACAAAATAATATTAAACACGTCACGCTGCAGTCTGTACAAGAGGTGAAGTGCGGCAGGAGCGCGGCGAGACAGAATGGCGCCGCGCCTCAGGCCGGTTACCCAAAATCAGTTTAAACCGGTTTTTACCGGGCGAAAATGGCGCCGCGCCTAAGGCCGGTTGTCACACCTACACTATCCATGTACACTCACACAAATGCAAAGCTCAGCTTATACCTCGCGGACTGTACAAAAGTTTTTCTTTGACGTTTTAAATACGTACCTATACGTTTTGTAGTGGTAGGACTCTTGGCAGAGTCCGCCTGGGGAAGGACCACACCTTTGCCAGTTATTTTACCGCCAAGCAGTAATGTACAAACATTACTGTGTTCCGGTTTGAAGGGCAATGTTTCCAGAGAAATTACAGGGCTTAGAGATATAACAACTTAGATCTCTGGGTGGCGAGCGCAGTGTAGTGCTAAGAGTTGATTTGGATTCTTCATGTTTCAATAGCTGCGTGTCACTGTGCTATTATGTGGCAGGCATATTGCTTACCATCAGGCACACGTCCTGATTGTCTCGTCGCTCTTTATTTAAAAAAAAATATAGATGAATGAATACAGAATTAAGAAAGAACGTACCTGCTGAAAGCGTGGCCACGATTGATGAAGGACAGAGAGTTATTTAATTTACATTCACACCTTTTTTCGATAAACCTCACGATACCTTTTGATAAACTCTAGGTGTATTTAATAACATCTCTCGATATCTATCTTCATTAACAGCGCACTGCGGTTTTACCCGCGTTCCTGTTATTTTGCCGGGATAATAAGTAGCCTATGTGTTCTTCTTGATTATAATTGAACTGTGTTCCAAATAACATACTGATCCGTTTCTATGATGCGACGTGATTTAGCAAGAAACACCCAATCAGCTAAATTTTAAGACTTTCGATTTTATAATATTAAGGTGCTGACAACACATAAATGAAATTCACAAATTCAAATTTAAGCCACGCCCCTTTAAAACTTCGATAAGACAGCGCCCCCACATGCAAACCGCGTTCAGCCGACGACATTATTAGTTAGTATTGATGGAAACAAAAAGCTACCGCGCGAAGATCATAGATGGCGCTTTTTAAAATATTTTGTAATTTCATTCAATATCTTTTTGCACTTTTTCAGATTGTGAAGAACATTATCGAAATTTTATGAGTAAAGCCTATAAATAATAACTAACTTTCCACCGCTTACAGACATAATGAGATTTCTTTTCGCCAGATTGTCTAATTTTTGTCTAATGATTTTAGTGAATGTACGGTATACAATTACAATAATACACAATTACTAATTAATTTATTTTATACACAAAATTAAACCGACTTCGAAATCACCAATAGGCACTCGAAAAATAAATTAATTTAATTATTATAAGCGCTACTCACTCATCTATTTGAAGTCAAATAGATTTATTCGACACGAACATTAATTGCATAAAAGTAGCTACAGCAAAAAGCCAACATTACATAGTGTTCCCATTCCCAGGCGGTCACCCATCTAAGTACTGACTACGCCGGCCGTTGCTTAACTTCGGTGATCGACGAAAGCTAGTGTTTTCAACGCGCTATGAACGTTGTCAATCATTAAATACGTATATTTAAATACAACCATAATAGTTATCATCATCATCAATAGAGGAGCCCGCGAGTTAATAATCCACAACTATTGCTCATTACAACACGAAAAACAAGATTTTACAACAATACCATTTTGCTGCTTTGTAACGAAAGGTCCACAAACAAAATTTTACAAACTTATTTTTATTTCAAAAGTTATTATTATGTTTTAAAAATGTAAAACATGCGAAACGTTTGTAAAATGAAACATTTATAAACTGTAATGGAAGAGGTTTTGGAATAGGCTTTTGTACTAAATTTAAAAAATTGGTTAATAATATAGCTTAATGTTGATAGTATTCCGAAACATCTTTATTTTTGAAAAAAACTTACATTTACAATAATATGTGTTTTGCATTTCAAAAAAGCAAACAAATTTCTGCACAAAAACGCTCCAGACTGTTATGGCGTCTTGAATGATGTCACGCCGGGGCAAACATATGTGTTTGTGTAAGGACTTAGTCAACGTTTTTAATTTAAAATGAATCCCTCGTATTACAAGAACTGCATAGTGCCCCAGTTTACAAGCACAAGTATAAATACGCCAAACAAATTATTCATCTATGTTCCAAACGATCCACAAATGCGAAAAAAGTGGCAAACGCTTGCGAGGAGGAATGATGGCCACTAAATCAAGAATGTATTTTTGTGAAGATCATTTTGATGAAAGCATTTGACACAGTATATATAATCTTAGTAATGTAAATGTTAAAAAAACTGTCACTTTTCCTCAAGAATAGTGGTAAAACAATAACAAACTAGTTCAGTTAAGCGGCTGAAGAACTAGTATCCATGGTGAAGAATAAATAAAAATAAAAAATAATAATATTAGTACTATAAAAATGTCAACAACATTAGTAATGTCTAGTGATGTTTAGTACGGTGTGACGTCACATTTTCTGATTGGTGTTAACTGTCACGTGACTCAATGCCTATTTTTTCAGATTTTCTTTACTAAAAATATTAATAATCTTTACTTATTTTGATAAACTGTTTTATTTTTTTAAATCTATATCTTAATCAATAGTAAGAACCTCTAATCCATCCAATTAATTCTTAGTGGAAACAAGCCTATTTATATCATGCAAATGTCTTTGTTTTAAATGGTTTTAAAATGTCAAATAACAATGTAGATATTAAAATTTCAGCTGTAAAGGAGTCTCGTCAATTACAACAACATTTGTAAAAAGGCTTTGTGAAAGTCAAAGTAACAAAAAATAATAATTACATTCAGTATACATACATATCCTACATGAGTATAAATTCGTTTTATATAAAGGGGTTTGGGTAAAGTTGGCGTCGTTTTTTTTGCAATCAGATTTGCTGTAAGTCATATCGGAACTGAGTTTTGGCTTTTGTTTTTCTGTGTATTTTTATACGGATTAGTGGTGCCATTTCCTTCAGCGGCCAAAGATCTGTTGTCACTTTTTTAAAACATTACCATACCTCAGGGGTATTGGTTCAATCAGATTTAATGTACGTCAAATTGGAGCTGAGTAATGGTCTTTCAAAGTTTTTTTACATGGACTGGTATCGCCATATTCTAAAGCGCCAAAGATCCGTTGTCACTATAATGTTTTTTTTTAATTACCCAAAAAAAACTTTGAAAGGCAATAATTCCGCTCCGACATAACTTACAGCAAATCTAATTGCACGAATACCCTTGATGTAAAGTAATATTTCAAAAAAGCTCTAACACATCTTTAGCCGCTAAAAAAAACGAAGCCTCTAAGCCCATACAAAAATACAAAAAATAAATAACTTTGATAGCCCATAATTCAGCTCCGATATTACCTAGAGCAAATCTGATTGCACATTATATATAGCGTTAAGGTTATTCACTGATATAATAAAGTGATAACAGATCTTTGGCCGTTAAAAAAAAAAACAACGCCACTAGTCCATACAAACGTACCGAAAACCGAAACGCCTTTGTTGTTGTCCAATTTCACTGATTATGTTTATATTTGAAGAAAAAAAATGTACAATAAATTGTACAAATGTATCTAGAATAAATTATGGCTGGTCTCACACGCCACACGCACCACTGTAGTTTTGAACTTTAAAAAAGTGATGAAGGAAAACATCGTGAGGAAAGATTAAGTGTGGTATTAAAGCCTGCATTATCCTTGCGAGATAAGGCCCCGAGTCCCAACTGTGGGAAAATTTAGTGTGTTACATGGGAGTGTTACGGCTAGTTGGGATAACGGCAACTACTGATTCGGAGCCTCTCGTTTGAATCCAACGCGTGCGCACCACTGTCTTTACGGAGTCATGTGCGTAATGCCGTTAATTTAAAAACAAAAAAAAATAATAATAGAATAGTAGAGAAAATAGGTAGGTAAATAATGATTAACTTATGTTGAAAGTTTGATTGACACTTCTTATATATGCACTTGATTACCACGGATTATTACCTAGTTTAAAACACCAAAACTTTTGCCTGTCGACTATTGGTAAATTTTATTAGACTGTCCGCGCACTAATGGGGATTAGGTCATAGTCTAAACTTTACGTCAATTTTATTAATATAAACTTCAGATTCAGATTCTTTATTTCAGACCTTAGGTATAACAGATATACACTTGGTAGCGTAATTTACAAAATACAAAGAATAGTTTAAAAAATTCAACAAATTTAAATTATACTATACAAATTTAAATTATATTCAAGTTATAAAGAAGTATATAAAAGAAAATAATTTAAAAATAAATAGCGGCTATTCAGTTGGGCCTAGTCAGTTCAATGCAGCGATAGAGAGGCGTTGTCAGAATGTATGAAAACGACAGAATTATATTAAAACTTGAATTTAAAAAAAATATATACATATAAAAGAGATATTACAAAATGTATGTCAATGTACGTGTAGAAAATGATTTTGTCCAATTATTTTTGTCCTTTAAAAATTGTTTGTCTTCATAGTAAGCCCTGCATACCAGATATTTTTTGACTTCATTTTTAAACTTTGTCTCATTTAGGCTTGTTACCTTTTCTGGAACAATGTTATAATAACGAACACTGTTTCTTATGAAAGAAATGTCTGTCTCGTGTAATCTACAACGCGGATACACATGTCTATTTTTACAATGCGATGCATCGGACTTATTAGCATAGTGACATCTATTTTTTCTAGCATACATGATGCACTCATATATGTAAAGCGATGGCACTGTGAGGATTCCAATTGTATTAAATAAATCTCTCAAAGATTGTCTCGGGCCTAACTTATAGATAGCGCGTATTGCTCTCTTTTGTAGCACAAATATTGTATTTCTGCCGCCGAACCCCACAATAATATACCGTAAGACATTATGCTGTGGAAGTATCCATGGTAAACAAGCCTGGCAGTTGCCACATCTGATATTCCTCTTATTTGGCGAACAGCATGTGCAGCTGAACTAAGTTTGTCCGCCAATTTATTTATATGAGGACTCCATTGGAGTTTGGAGTCAATGATTATTCCTAAAAATAACGTGGATTGGATTTGTTCAATTATTTGACCTTTTATAGCTATTTTCACGTTAAAGTTTTGTAAATTTAACAGTGAAAAACGTATGCATTTTGTTTTTCCCGGATTTAAAGCTAAGTTGTTGGCGTCGAACCAGTCGCTCAAAATATTTAAATTTTTATTGATACAACAGTAATCCATTTGCCCCCCTCTGTTAACTTTAAATAACACAGAGGTATCGTCTGCGAATAAAACAATTTAAACTATGATAATAGTGTCAATGCTATACGTCACCACATTCGAGATAGTATTAGCACGAAATTTTGGTTTCTCTGCCGCGAAATCAGATTCTATTGCGTCCTTTCTAACCTACAGCGCGACCGCGTCGTAGCTCGTGACGTCACACGGTGAACGCGCCGCGCGGCTTTTTGATTTTTAATTAGTAATTTTAAAATGTTCACAGATTCGTCATTTATTGAGATATCCAAGTATTTTTTGCAGTTTGTATAATTTATTTCTATTATCTTTAAATCTATGTAATAATTTTTTGATTTTATCCAATTGGAAACTTCCTTATTGTAAAAAAGTGTCATTAATACAAAACTTCGTCGATTCGACGAGTCATGGTTGCTGGTCTGGCTCTCACAGGCCTCCCATATAAGAAATATTACCGTGTGTTATGAGGGCAACGGCCCAACTAAGACTATACGGAAGCAGCAATGGGTGCGACAGCGCACTTAAAATTTAGATATTTTTTTTTCACATTCGCATCGTCGATCCGACGAAGCTGGGTAAGGTTAATGGGTTTTAGAGGGCTAAGAGACTAATTACACGGTATTTCTACATGATACATAAGATATATCAAATGTATATAAAATAAGCCAAGTGCAAGTCGAATGAACGAATGAAGTATCCCGTACCAATATCTATGAAAACGGTAAAAATCATGTCTATTTTATACAAACCCCGCTTCCACACATTTATATTAATTTTATTCTTATGATTATTAATTTTAACACAATGTAGAAATAATCAAGTAATAGCTAATTAAAATACATAGAGAATGGTAGAAAATCGTCAGAAGTAGGAAAGTTGAAAAATAAAATAACTGAATTTTGAGTTGTGGCTCTTTTGTCTCAAAGCAGCGATTTATTTTCAATACATCGCCAAATCTAAAAATGTAGTATTAAAGAAATGACGTCTCTTGCAAAATTAAACTACGTAGGGCCATCTTTCCGCTTAATCATCAGACCTGGTTACAATCTGCGTAAGCAACCCACTATTTATTCTCACTGCTGGGACTCTGGGCCTTCACTCGCAAGGAGAGATCTAGGCTGGGGCTAGGTTATAAATCCATCACGCTAACCAAGTATGGGTTGGTAAATGTCACATGAGGTGTACCTACACTCTAGGTACTTACATGTCGGTTTCCTCACGATGTTTTCCTTCATCGTTTATAAGTTAGCGGCATTACACGCTGACATCGAGTGGTGCGCGTGGGGGTCCGAATCGGCAGTCACCGTTCTCCCGAATAGATGAGCCATAACGTAGACTTTAACAGCGTCTTAGAATTTAACACCAATGTACTCGTTTAATTACTGTCATCCCTTAACCACCTTCCAGCACCTTCATCAGACCCTGGTTACCATCTAGCACCAAAGTACTCGTCAAGACAAATCAAATGATCCCAAGCTCGATGGGGTTATTGGGGTTACGTCGTTTAATTGCTGGGTTCCTATGACCACCTTCCAGTTCCATCATCAGACCCTGGTTGCCGTCTAGCACCAAAGTACTCGTCAAGATAAAGAAAACGAATCCAAACTCGGTGGAGCTATGTCGTTTAATTGTTGAGTTCCTATGACCACCTCCCAGCTCCATCATCAGACCTTGGTTACCATCTAGCACTAAAGTACTCGTCAAGATAAAGAAAACGAATCCAAACTCGGTGGAGCTATGTCGTTTAATTGTTGAGTTCCTATGACCACCTCCCAGCTCCATCATCAGACCTTGGTTACCATCTAGCACTAAAGTACTCGTCAAGACAAAAAACGAGTCCAAACTCGGTGGAGCTATGTCGTTTAATTACTGAGTTCCTATGACCACCTTTCTGCTCCATCATCAGACCCTGGTTACCATCTATCACCAAAGTACTCGTCAAGACAAAGAAAATAAGTCCAAACTCGGTGGGGCTATGTCTTTTAATTCCTGAGTTCCTATGGCAACTTTCCGACTCCATCATCAGATCAGCATCATAAAATTTTCATACCATTGTTTGCAATAAAATTTACACACGTACCTATAATGCGAGATTTCAACTTTTTGCAAGATTTGATAATAAGCATCCGGTTTCGTAGTAACTATTTTCTAATCTGTGGCTTCGGGACAGGTGAAACTAAATTTTAATATAGTATAAAAGCTTGAAAACATCGGAGAAAGAATCTAACAACAATGTTATGAAAAAAAACATGCAAAAAGATTTCACAGTGGTGAGGTTCGATCTCAGTGTTACATCCGTCCACCGCTGACGTACGTTGCTCACTAACCGTTGAGCCAAACTTCCTGATTACTAAGGTGTCAAATTTTTAGACCATATGAACTCAATTAACGTTTGTAAGAATTGATCATTTTTATTTATTGAATATTGAACGGCGAACGGAGCAAAGAGCGACGTGCGTCCGTGTAGCAAGACGTCTCTTCCGACACTATCAGATCTTATAAGAGTGAAAGAGAAGGAAGATGCGATACGTTTCGACTTTTTAAAAACAATTAAATAAGTGTGAGTTTTTTAATTAAACCAAAATATAAACCAGCAATGTCCTTTGTCAAAATATAATACGTCATAATTTAAAAAATTACTAGTGTCCGTCTCCTAATTACACTGATATCTAAGTCTAAAACTAATTTTTAGAGGTTTGTTTACGAATTTTTTCTATCGTGATTTTTTTACCAAATCTTGTATTTATGACCTCGGGTCACTCATAAATATGTTCAAGAATAACATATATTTTACTCATTATCTCAAACCATACACATTTTGCTAAATTGGTATTGAAAAAAGTGCCATTTGGCTGTTGTCAGCGTCAGCTACAAATGATAATTTGTAGGATAGGATGACAAGGTTTGGATATTTGGATGTCTATTGCTCATTCTCATCGGAACTTCTGCACGGATCGACTTGAAATTTTGAATAGAGTGAGAGTTTAGAACAACACATAGGTTACTTTTAACCCTTAAGAAAAACAGCGGAGCTCTGCTTGTTTATAATATCTGTAGGATATTGAAACTCGGTCATAAATAAATCTGTAAGAACTTAGGCTCAGAAAATTCGACTTTCTCCGCTAAGTCTATAAGATTGCATATAAACAAAATAAAATAAAAAATGCAAATAGCCATCGTTCATTTATCTGTACGTCTATACATATAAATACAATTTAAGTGTCAGAATCAGATTTTTTTATTGCGTAAACTGTGTACAAAGATGAATGAACTTGGCTGGTGCCTTTGCGGGCATGCAAAAATGAGCCTCTTTGGTATGAGTCTGTTGGTAATTCCAAATTAACAATTATTGTAAAACACTTACGGTTTTTTTAGCTAAGGCACACCCCGGACACTCGGCCTAAACTCCAAACAAACGGTGCAGTGGACTTACCTACTCTCCACACAACAACGCAGATGTTGTTCGCACATATTTACGCATGTGTGCGTGTCGGCTAGGGTTACTGAATTATTTTATGGAATAGTTAGATGTGACCCGTGAGCATAGAATAGATCCGTGAGTTAACCTGCCAGTGTTAAGTGGCCTACAATCTTACCGAGTGTTGGAACTTTTTTTTGAGAAAATTCAAACCAAAAAAGTAAAAAGTATTACCTACCTATTGGTTTTTAGTAGGGACACATTTGAGACTTACCCAAGGAAAAAACTTTGTCAAATATTAATCACTCCACACACACACACATACCTATTTCGTTGTAAATCTCAAAACATTGAATTAGATAAAATTACGTGCATACGTTGGTTGCATTTTGTAATCTACGTATAACGCGCATTGTAATACAGTTCACTCAAATCATACACTAAGTTACAAGTTACAATGCACACACGAATTAGGTATTCACATCTAATACGGCAGCGAACAGTACAAGTATTTAATATGGTTTTGCAACTCATATTAAAGTTTGTAAACATGAAACTATATAATATTATACTTATACGCGCGAAATGCAACAAATCGGCAGAATTAGCTGTTGGCCGATTTGTGTTGCCAGTTCCGGATTTAATTTTTTTCCGAATTGGTTCAAGAATCACTTATTTCATGTCAAATGGCGAATTACATAATATTCACATTAGTTGGAAGGAACGCATAAAATTTTAAATGTTGCGAATAGTGTAGTGATAGTGTATCTATATTCAAAGCACACTATAAAATTAAAGTATATCGCCTGACATGAAAAACTAGAAGTAGAACAAGTGAAGCTGTATAAGTCAAACATAAGAGCCAATGTCAAAGTCAAAGCTTAAAATAACTTAAGAAGTTTTATTTTTAACCGACTTTGAAAAAGGAGGAAGTTCTCAAATACATTTTTATTTTTTTGTATGAATGTAACGGTATAGCTTCGCCAATTGTGAATGGACTTTGCTAGATCTTTTTTATTGTTTGATAAGATTATTGTTCCAAGGTTTCCATTCCAGTTCCATGCGATTTTGGATTGAAATCGGTGTGGCAGTTTTCGCAATTACAACAAAAATAACTTGAATTTAATTTAACTGGACGACGCTATTGTAGATATCACAGAAATTATAAAATGTAGTCTAGTGTCTGTTTAATTTTAAATTGATGTCAGTTTTTGTATTTTCGGTAAAAACTTAATTATTAGCAAACAAATAATTGTAGTTATTATTACATAGTACTCAATTTTTCCAGTCACTTACCCTTACTCTACACTAACCTGAACTGTACTGAAACCGTATATTCAGTGTTCACTATTGACGGACATATCCATGGACGCACATAAAACTACATATAGTCTAATATAGAACCTTTTTCTTTTTTTGCGTCGTTTGAACGCTAAAAAATAATCACGCACCAAGAAATCTGAATTGCAGCAATCGTAGTAAATAAATCCACTAAATTGGTAACACTAGTGATTTTGTAAATTGTAAACTTATCAAAACACAGTAGAAAAACGATTCAATCCTAGTATATTATAGAAATTCTTATGAAATTAAAAATCTGTTATTCTTGTTTCATTTAACAGATGAAAAATTTGGTACCTAAATAACACAGCAACACAGTATCATGGTCGTATTCTCATAGAAAATTGTCGTCCGATATAACCACAGAAATCTAAATAATAAGGTAATAGAAATGGCATAACTCTCAAATTACTTGCAAAACGCTTGTCGCCACATTTCCCCTACCCCCGCGATCACTACTACATGCGCGTAGTATTCAAATAGAGCTCCACTCACACACCAATAGCTGCACATTATCAACCTGGGTCTGTGATTGCACCACACACATCCATAAACGCTTATCAGTGAACCTACTAATACATTGAAAAATTAACAATTTTTTACATATACGCTAGTGCTTGACAAAAATTAAAACATATCGATATTTCAAAGTACGGTCCAATTTTAACATTCGATAAAGGTTATTATTGATTTCATTAATTAGGTGTATTACACTACAACAAAGGAAATATGCCTACCTATAAAATAAGTAAGTCACATGGGTTATACGATTGTTTCGAAAACTGAACTATGTAATTCTGACACCACATGGGCTTAGGTATAGTTGAAGAACAAAGGTTGTTGTATATTTTGTACATCGAGCAACTCGATCTTCCGCGCAAGCACGGAAGGGAAGTAGCCTTTGCTAAAAAATATTGTTCAAATCTTTTTGTCAATTCTTGCGGGAGGGGAAAGTTGCACACTAGCGTAAAGCCGCACTATTACATACAAAACATACCTGTACCGATCCATTGCCGACCATACTCACACAGCCAAATCACTAACACATAAAAAATAAAGCACCATTCACAAATCTAGCCCCGCCCTCAGTGTATTCCACGCCACAGTATATTATCAAACTTCATGGTCCACGCGGACTTGTACTTTGACAGAGGGGAAACGCTGTGTATGCCTACTCCCTTCCGTGTTGCTCGCTGATTTTGTATGAAAACTAATAAAGTCTTAAAAATAAAAGCTTACAATAGATAAATACTGCCTCAGTTATCCTAATATTTATTTTGCACGGACGAACAATCGCGCGTTATAGCCAGTATGTATATACTTTTGTTAATAATTAATTAATTGTGAAGTAATGCTTACCGCGAATTAAAAGATTGCACGTACGGGTGTAATGTTAATTGCGTACAATTTTTTTTATCGATTTATTATGTTACTTTAGCGATAAAACTATGTAAAATTTAAAATAAAAATTTCATCTTTTATTTTTGGGAAAGTAAAATTGGACCGTCACAGCACTAACTCACAATCGCTACCTGCGGTTGTACCATGGAAGATTAGAGGTTATGACGATATCTTCAATTTTACATTACATTGCTGTTTAAGCTTGTACCACTTTAGATGTTAATTAATGTATGCAGCAATGGTATGCAAAATGACAATCACACCAAAAATTTATAACTATCATAGTGAATCATTGGGCTCCGTTTATTTTATTAAAAAATACAATTAAAATAAAATAAAATACCTATCGGTGAAATGTAATCTCATTATTGGTATAATTGCAAGTTGTGGAAGAAATTCCACAGTTGTTTATGCTGCATAACACAAGTTTTTAAAGATGATTCACGCCTGCCGGTTCGAACAAGACTAAACTACAATTCGAGCACTGGTGGCCTACAAGTCACCTGTGCGGCGACAATGTCACGCGGTCATGCGACTTCTAGTACCTTATTATTTAGATTTCTGTGGATATAACCCTTCGTTGAGTGCTTCTCGCGTTCTTGCGGGGTAGGAAGCTTGAAACTGGCGGGGGGTGGGGAGTGTCCGTTCTATCTGTATTATCTATTCTATGGCTAAGGTCAAAAACGGATGGACCGATAGTAGGACTTTCTAACATATTATAACATTAAGTAGTGGTAGGACTCTTCTTTGCCAGTTATTCTGTGCAATCATTACTATGTTTCGGTATGAAGGATAATGTTTCCAGTGAAATTACAGGGCATAGAGTCATAGAGATATAATATCTTATGTTTCTAAGTAACGAGCGAGCGCAGGCAGTGCTAGAGCACTAGGTAAGGTATGGATAAATAAATAAATAAATATTGGTGGACAATTCACACACAACACCATCTGAGACTAAGCAAAGCTTGTATGATGGCGGTCAGATAGCTGATATAATACATAATATATATAGTTTTAAATACTTATACTTATTGTACATAGAGACACCCATGCTTCATGTTCCAATAGCTACGTGTCACCGTGCTATTTTGGGTCCTAGTGCTAGTGCTGCCTGTCTCGTCAGTCTAAACTATAAAACAAAAAAAAAATTGCAGTCACAGGAACTGCCAATAGAAGTGAAATCCAACCCTCGGTGTACTAGGTGGGGTTTGACATACCCCGGTCCTGAAAAATTCGAAATTATTTGAAATTTATGAGACCGCGGGAGTACGTTTTCCGAGTAGTTTGAGATACGGCATTGCCACGTCGATTGTCACCATTACTTTGGTCGGGTGACTGTTGTGTGCTAGTAACTTGTGTGTTAAGTGCGCATAGGCGTCATCCACTCCACCAAGTTTGGCGCATTTTTATAAAAATAGGTAGCATAGTTGACGATTTTTTTGTATTTTATTATTTGTTTAGTGTTCTATAATAACATTCATTGATACAAATATCAATTTATAGAGAGAATGTCTCAACTGACAAAGTCAGATATATTTTATTCTTAAAACTCGAAATACTTAGTTACGTTTCTATTCTTTTATTGATAAAATTTATAAAAATAAATAATTACTTCGATTTGTTACTTAAACCTGTTGATTACAATGTATAAATATTATTTCCCCTCCCTAAGCTTAATCAAAGCAGTTGCGTTTTTGTTAATGTCTTGAGTTTTTAATTCTAAAACTGTGATAATTAGTGTTGAAACATCATAAAACTTGCACGAGTGGACTCACAAAATTACCATTCACCATAAACATTCTTTATTGTCGCAATTGACCTGCCATTGGTGCCACAATAAGTATAAACAAAACCGTGAGTACGACCGATGCACTAAAATCGAAGACAAATATATACATATGTTTTGAGTGAGAAATAGTGAGTTATATAGTGAGAAAAAGTGTTGAAACATAACAAAACTTACATGGTTTAACTCACAAAGTCACCACAAAAGGACTTACGTATGCAATTAAACTGCCATTTGCAATTGACTGTAGCCACAATAAGTAAACAAAACTTGAGCACGAACATTGCTTTGGAAATTGAAAACAAAACTTATATTATCATAATTGGGCGGATTTACAAAAATAATCGATACATTGAAGTTAGAAGTTCACAACAATAGCCATATTTTAAATGTAATAAACAAAACCGTGAGTATAATAACAGAAACACTGACAACAACTGGAGTTAACGTGTCATCAGTCATATGGGCGAAAACCGGTTCTTTACTCAATATTGTTCATAGACAGGAGGCTGGCAACTAAACATTATTTTCAACGAAGTCGCCATATCCTATTTAGGTCAGTGGCTTCGGTGTGGGATTGAATTATCGAGCGAGCGCGTCTTCGAAACTCGTCAACAGTCGTTTAATTTTGCACATTATATTTATTTCTGAGGTGGTTTGATTTAAGCCATAGCACTTACACCTGCATACACACCCTAACAATGACCTGTTCCGCTTGCAATGACAAAATAAGAACCAGGAATTACATGAAGTGTTGTAATTGCCAGCTGAGGTTCCATATAGAATGTTTGAATATTAAGACAGAACAATTCTTGGCTTTAACACCTGAATATCGATCGACGTGGTCTTGTCCTAATTGCTATGCTACTCCAGAAAGGCGCCCTAAGTTGGGTGTAGACACGCCGATACGTCTAAACCAATTGCCGTCAATAAACAAACTCGCGGATTCCATGGATGTGTCTTACGATAGTAGTTGTGACAAGGAAATAGATGAAATCCGCACTGTACCGTGTGTGCCCAGTATATCTCAAATGACGGGAAGTAATAATGTAACAATGGAAAAGATAAGTGCCCTCTTGGATAAGAAATTGGATACTTCTATGAATTTGATGTTGGGCAAGTTTAAGTCTGTTTTAAAGGAGGATGTCAAGAAACTTGTACAAGCTGAAATGCAATCCACAGTTGAGGACCTTAAAAACGATTTTACCCACACTACTGATTTTTTATGTGAAGAACAAGAGTCTATGAAAATTCTAATCAAACAACAATGCGATGTCATCAAGTCTATGGAGGCAGATAGACTAAAACTACGACAAGATATGAATGTTCTTACTGCTCGTTTATCGTCAATGGATAGGATGTCTAGAAGCCAGAACCTAGAGATTCAGGCCGTTCCTGAAAGTCGCAATGAGAATCCCTTGGAATTATTTCATAATCTATGTCGTACTCTTAATGTGGAGGTGAAACCAGATAGTGTTCATTCCTGCCGCAGAGTAGCCAAGGTTGATACTTCTTCCAGTAGACCTCGTAACATTCTGGTTACCCTTATAAATCCGCGAGCGCGTGATAATATACTTTCGGCATGTCAGCGTTATAATCGAACTAACAAGGATAATACTCTGAATACTAATGACCTTGGATTGAAGACTGAGAAACACAAAATTTACGTCACGGAACATCTCTCATCAGAATGTAAAATGCTTTATGCATCTGCCAGGAAAACTGCTAAAGATAAAGGTTATAAATTCGTCTGGGCGAAATATGGTCGCATTTATGTCCGTAAAGACGAGACTTCATGTTGCATACTGATAAAAAATGCTGACTTTTTAGGAAATTTGGCATAAGAATTTGTTGTTAAATTTAACTTTTTAATTATAACTGTAGAAATCTAGTGTGATTTCGGTAGTTTTTATTTGGTTTTTAGTTTAGTTTTATAATGATAATATATTATCAAAATGTAAATCGGTTTAGATCCAAAACCACAGATTTTTTGTTAAATCTATTAAATTACGATTATGATATAATATGTCTAACGGAAACTAATCTTAATAATAGTGTTTTTGATTCAGAAATGTTTGATTCGCGCTATAATGTTGTGCGACGCGATAGGTGTCAGACAAATGCGCAGAAACAAGAAGGTGGTGGAATTCTTATTGCAATTAAAAAGCATATAGACTTTATTCGTCAGGCACAATGGGATACAGATATTGAGGATTTGTGGATGACTGTTATTGTTCGTGATGGTCTGAGGATGAATATGTGTTTATGTTATTTACCGTCATATTTACCAGTTAAACGACTCGAGAACTTTTACACCAACTGTCAGAATATTATTATAAATTCTGGTGACTCGGATGAGTTTCTTTGTCTTGGCGACTTCAATACGCGTGACATTACTTGGGTGAAGTCAAACGAAAACGGCTCAATGATTCCTTCGTACCCTATAGGAGAGAGAGCGGTGTTGTTGCTGGATTTTATTCATGTATGTAGTTTGAATCAATTTAATAATATTCCTAACCAAAACGATGTGTTTTTAGACCTTATTTTTTGCACTCTTAAATTAGTTCAGGTGAATGAAGTAGAACCTATTAGTAAACCGGATAGACACCATCCAGCTATTGCTGCTGATATAGCGACGTGTGGCGTTACTGGTAGGCCATTTAAACCTAGAAAGCAGCAACGGTTGAATTACAACAAATGTAATTATGAATTGATTAAAAATGATCTCAGGTTGATTGACTGGCCTAACATACTACGTGGAACCGATGTGGATGTATTGACTGACATATTCTATACAGAGCTGCAACGTATAATATCAAAACACACTCCAATAAAAAAAGATAACAACTACGAGTATCCAACTTGGTTCACACCTGCCTTGAAACGCTGTCTTAAGGAGAAGCAGAAATATCACCACCGTTACAAAAAATTCAAAAATCCACGAGATTATGACTGCTTTTCTTTATTGAGACGCAGATGTAAAGTCTTGATTGATCGGGACTATTCCAGTTACGTTGCATTTGTGGAGTCTGGTCTGAGTGGTGATCTTAAACATTTTTGGAGATTCGTGAATGCTCGAAAGACATCACAATCCTTGCCTCAAACTATGAAGTTTGGTGACGTAATTTCCTCGGATGGTAATGAAATCTGCGAACTTTTCTCCTCCTACTTTAAATCAGTTTTTGAAAAAGATAACGGTCTCCCTTTTAAAAATACAAATTCGAATTATCAAAGTAATAATACTATCAGTACGATTAATATTAATCAGTCAGATATTGTCAAAAAAATTCATAGCCTAGATCCTAATAAGGGAGCTGGTCCAGATGGGATACCACCACTGTTCATAAAACGTTGCGCCGAGGAACTGAGTTTACCGCTAAGTTTAGTCTTCAGTGTGTCTCTTCAGGTTGGATATTTTCCGTCCCACTGGAAAACTGCACACATAGTTCCGATCTACAAGTCAGGAGATAGATCAAATTCTGAGAATTATCGACCTGTGAGTATGTTGTCGTGCTTGGGGAAGTTGTTCGAGTCCCTAGTTTACGATACGCTTTATCACCACATCGAACCACTGCTGTCTCCAAAGCAGCATGGGTTTATTAAAAATAAATCTACTGTTTCTAATCTGCTGGAGTACAAGTACTATTTGTGCGGAGCCTTTGCTGGGACAGCTCAAGTTGATAGTGTGTACACCGATTTTACAAAAGCCTTTGATAAAGTAAACCACAGATTACTTTGTGCTAAGTTGTCTTCGTATGGGGTACATGGCAGTCTCTTACGGTGGGTCAAATCTTACCTATCTAATAGGAGTCAACTGGTTGCTCTCAAGGGTTTTGTGTCGTCCCCGGCTGACGTAACGTCGGGTGTGCCGCAGGGTTCGCATTTAGGTCCCCTCTTTTTCGTGGCGTTTATAAATGACCTGATTAATAAGCTTTCCTGCCCTTGCTTGCTTTATGCAGATGATTTGAAAATGTTTGTTACAGTCAAGACTTCTTCTGATTGCGAGATACTCCAAACAGATCTGAATACTTTAAACGATTGGTCTGATGACAACATTATGTTTTTAAATGTCAATAAATGTTTTGTGATATCATTTACTAGCAAATTGAACAAGATTCGATATGACTATAATTTAAAAGGTCACGGTTTAGTTCGACGGAATGTAGTAAAAGATCTTGGTATTTTGTTCGATGATAAACTAACTTTTAGAGACCACTATGATTACATAACCAAGAGATGTAACCAATTGTTGGGATTTTTGCTGAGAACGACAAGGAATTTCAAAAATCCACAAAGTTTTTTGTATCTCTATTATACACTTGTTCGAAGTATACTAGAATATAATTCATGTGTTTGGTCTCCATTTTACAAAGTTCACACAGACCGCATCGAGAAGGTTCAAAGAAAGTGTCTTAAAATGTTGTGCTGCAGACATGGGCTGAAGCGTAAACTTGCATCTTATGGCGATAGGTTATCTAAATTTAACTTGTTATCTTTAGAAAATAGACGTAAATATTATGACTTCATAACTTTGTTTAAGATAATTCATGGTCACATAAATTCTCCATCTCTTCTCTCATTCCTTAACTTAAATGCGAAACCAAGGTCACGCAATCCTCACTCCATAATATTCACTCTGCAGGTCTACAGGAATAACACATCATTCTATAATCCTATTGTCCGTATGTGTCGTCAATACAATGAGGCTTCGTCCAGTCACCATAGTAATATTGATATTTTCAATAGTAACCTATTTAAGTTTCGAAGAAATATTTTGGCTATCCTATGATAATTTAACTGCGGTAATTGATGTTTTCTGTTTATCAATCAGGTTTTTTTTTTTTTGTTTGCAATAATAACTGTAGCTTTACATCTGGTATATACCTATTTGTGTAATTCATTCATTCAAAATTTTCTTCATTTATGTTATTTCCTCCAACTTACACACTTCGTTTGAAGAACGAAACATAATATTTCACTCGTGTATTTTGTATTTTGTATATTAGATAGCTTATAAAAATGCTTAACTTCATTTGTATTTGTATTTCGATTATTAATTTTCTTTTTAATTATTTATAATCAACTGTAAAATCTTTCTGTGTTCACATACTTAGGGATATTTACCTGCTCAGAACAATTATGTTTTCTTTCTTTGTATTATTTTGTAAATGTCCTGTTTTGTGTACCATAAATAAATAAATAAATAAATAAGTAAATAAATTTCATAAATGAAACGCTCAAATAATTAATTGAAACATTCTTGTTTTATGACATCTTTCGTAAGTGGGGTATGTCATACCCCACTTCGTATGCGAAGGGCGTTTTGGTCACCTCGTACACCAAGGGTAACTCAGAATTTGATAGCTCACTCATAAATGGGCCCGAGTTCACCCGAAGATGATAATAATTATAATGTTTATTTGGGATGTTGTAATTTGCGTCAACACGTCTATGTATACAGTATAGAGGTAGGTACATATCATGAGTGCCTTGTATTTTGACATTAGCAACAGTTGTAGTTACGAAGTAACTATTTTCTGATCTGTGGTTATAGCGTGTTTTCTAAACTATAGGTATTACCTATAATAACGGATTATTCAACGTACATTTTATAATATTTTATTATTATATTGTCATTTGATTCGGAATGGAATCTAGATATTTTTTGAGAAATTTCGAAGCCCGCTCGCGTAAATTGCAATAGTTATAAACAATTTAGTGAAAATAAAAATAGTGTTTTGTTATTTGCCAATATGTCAAAAACTATTTAAGATAAGTACTTCAAATTTATTAAAAAATTAAAAACGAATAGGATATTTACTAAAAAAGTTTTCAATCCTGGAACTGTAGAATTAATATTTATAACTTTTCCAGAGGGTTGAAAATACGTCCGAAAACGGTTGGCCTGGCTTACGCCTCTTCGGACCTTGATTGAATAAACATGATTTAAACTTATTAAATATGAAAAAAAAACTGATAAAATTCAAGCGCCTACAAGATAGATCAATGAACAATAATCCATAGTTCAATACTTTTATTCGGATAAAATTCAAGCGCCTACAAGATAGTTCAATGAATGAATCCATAGTTCAAGACTTTTATTCGCGTATTTTCAATAAGTTTATGCATTAGTTAATTAACATTTTTTTAGCAGCACGTAAGGGCGTACCCCGAGCAAATGACCTTGAGTATTTCTTACCTTATCGCACTCTTCAAGAAAGAGCAAGAGAGAAACAGTAGGATTTGCCGCTGTTTTACGCTCAATTTTTAGAATACACTCTTTATAAAATCAGATTTTGGTCTTTTGAAAAAAATAAAACTACCAAAATGTTCGTAATGGAATTGTCTATCCGTTGGTGTAAGTACAAAATCAAAATAATGGAGGTTTTCCGAGGAGATGCATAATAACTACAATTATTTAATTTTTTCATGGTTTCGTTGTGAGCCGATTACTTAAACAATAAGTCCATTAAAAAAAAAAAACATTTTGAACCCAAGAAGTTGTAGAAATTTAATGTATTTTTTACTAGTTGATATATGTTTTGGCTAATGAGTAGATAGCTCTGAAAACTGGACAAAAAACTCGTTTTGCTGGGGGACGCACCTTATCATTATAAGTGCGATTAATGTTAAACTATTAATCTGAGTTTTTTTCCTTTTGCTATTCTTCAAAGGTTTTAGTGTAGAATCCCGTTGGAAAAATAAAAAATAAATTATTTTTCATTTCGACATTAACGATTTTACTGAGGTTTACCTAAAAAAATACATCTGAAAATGAGATAATTCACTGGTGTAATGTTTTATGGATTACTAGCTGTGCCTTGCAGGAGTTGTTACGCCACCTGTCGAAAATTGGTCGTACCAACTCAGAAACCTTCTTAACGATTTCTTCTGTTTACGATTCTATAAAGGACATACAAACAAACATTCATTTTGAAATATACAGGGTTATTGGTAATCAGCCGGCATCCTTTTAAGGGGATGTAGTACTTACTTCAAATACGTCAACGTCTGTCATAGAATAGATACTAGATACATGTTGCCTTAGCGCAAAATTTTGGCGCGTTTGATTGTGAATGACTATTACCGGAATAACCCGATTTTCGGGAATACTCGAATACACCTTACTTTAAATACGTCAACTTCTGTCATAGAATAGATTATATATGCTGCTATTCTACAGTTCATAAAGAATCGTATATTAAAAAAAAAAAGAGTATTTCCCCAGTCTAAAAGCACCGACCTTTTCGTAACAATTCTTAAAAAAAGCGCGCGCGCTCTTTAACGCTCGATAAATGATGTGCCGAAGTAAATAAAATGTATAACAGTTTTAATATTTTGTAGATTTTGATAATTATATTTGTTGGTGGAATATATTTATTATGTGGCGAGAATTAGTTGTCTCGATAAATCGACTAGATTTTAAGGCCACTTTTGTTTTTTAGAGATATCTGTTCCTTTAATAAATAAATAAGTAATATAAATGGAAAAAATAAACACTAAACAGCCGCTAAACAGTGCAAGAAATGATAACAAACACTGTTTTTTTTCTGGGATATGTTTTGAGTTTTAACAAAAGTTGTAGAACAAAAAATGTTTGTTTAAATATACAGAACATGCCCTGAAACGGATGCAGGTTGATTACCAGACATACCTGTATATATGTATGTAGCTGCCGGATTGTATAATTCGCCGGCTACGGCTAGCCGTTTTGTCTACTACGAAAACAAACTCCGAATGATCGGATCCGACCGACAGCTGAATCGGATCTGTAGCCTACCACGAAAAACATTCGGATCGATACATCTCGGTTGGAAGTTATAGACTTAGGTCGGAAGAGGGTCGGATCGAACGCAACGGCCGATTCGACCAACCGACCGATTGTCTATCGAGGTAGGTAACGTCCATAAGTTCGGCCGATATATCCTTTATCGGACTTCGTAGTAGACCTGCTGTTACGATCAAAGAAACAGTTAAGAATTACATTAAATTTTCTTGATGTGTGTGAATTTGAAGTAAGTAAGTAATAATAATCACATTTTATTATGAAATCGAGTTATGTATTTTATATACTATTTATTTATAACACTTAGCTGTAATCGTACTATAAACATGAATCAAGAAAAGAATCAAAAGTCTTTGATTAACCATATTGGCATGCAATCATACATAATTAATTATAAACGATTAAGATTTGGATAACTAGCATATGAAACAGTAAAACTTTACTGGTACCAGAATCTGGCGGGTTGTCGTTTTTGTACATTTCTATTTTAAATACAATTACTTTATTTTATTAAATTTGCAATTTTTGAGCTATGGAGACGATTGTCATAAACAATGTTTTTTTTTAATTTCAAAGGAATACTCCTTAATTAATTATAACATTTACAATCAAAACTATCGTTTATGGTACAAAGCCTGTCCTTGATCTCGTAGCAATAGATTGGATTGTGTCAACTTTATCAGTCAAATATGATTTGACTTGGTCCAAAATACCTCCCAAGATAATCGCCAACATGTTGTATTCATAGATTTTTTTGTCATGAGCAAAATATTGTATGAGGGTTGCTTCCATAGCATAAGCAGAAGGCTTCGTCGTGAATTCAAAAGCAGTCCGTTCACTGCTTCCGTTTACATATACAATATATGCTTTATTGTCTACTGTGACAAGAACTCCATTTTCTAAAATAAAAGGAGGTTTTAGTAAATTTAGTTCAGTAGCATTAGGTAAACCTTCGATCTTCTTCACACCATTCTCATTGTAGACAAAAACTTGTTTTTCAGCATTATAGTAATACACATTGTTTGCGTAGTCTAAAACAATTTGTTGTGCTCCTACTACGTCTGCAATTTTATCCTTCTTAGTACCTTGCTCTGTCACTTTGTAAAGTTCATTTTTGTCAGTCAGAATGTAAATAGCATCTGATCCGTTGACTTTGGCTATGTTTATGATGTTGTCAGTTACCGATCCGTACCTCTCAGCTGTATTTTCTTTGTTATTGTAAATGTACAATCCATCAGTTGCACCGAAGTAAGCAGTTTTTGTATCATCATTAGCGGCAGCGGCATCAGTTCCAGTTTCTAGAAGTTTCTTAACTTGTTTGTTCTTTATGACCGATAGACCTTTATATTCTTTTTTTCCGTCAGTGATATCAGCTTCTACGAAGAACAATGTGGCCCCAGATTCATCATTATTGTGATCATCATCGCTATCATCGTCAAAATTTAGAGCATTGAGAGGCACCAATATGTTAATGATTTCGTGTTCAGCAGTGTGTATTTTGAATTCTTCTGGGAAGAAATCATTGCCAATAACTACCTTTTCATCATTACTTATTTCCTTAGAGTCTGAAGTAGTCGGCGCACTAACCGTCAGACCAACTAACGCAGCGAACAGTATAAATCGTCTCATTCTCCAACCTGTAATGATAGATAGATAGATTGACTCTTTATTGCACTAAATTTAAAATAAAAGACATACAAACTTAAAGACTAAAATTAAAGTAGCATTGGGCGACCTTATCGCTAAAAGCGATCTCTTCCAGGCAACCGTAGGATGGAAAAACAGATACGAAAATAGGAAAAGGGGAAGTACAAATAAAAAGAGGTGGATACTTCTTTAACATTACTAAAAAAAATAACCAAAAAAAAAAAAACAGTAACATGAATAATAATAACATTTACATAAAAATAATTGTACATCCTAATACATATAATAATATGTATAAAAAAAAAATATATACTAATAAAATGAGAGCAGTTTTTGTTACAGTATTTAAAAATATGCAATATACATGACTTGTATTATGTCCTACATTCCATGGCACACTCATTTTATGAATACTAGTACTAGCGCAAAGTATGAAAATTATGATATGTGTATGAATTCCATACAAAAAATAATTATTTTGAATATTTTCCTCTTTTAGCCAGTTGGTTACTTAAACATATGTTTGATAAATATTTAACATTTAAATACCCAAACATTTTGTATTGTTCAATCTCTTGAATCAAGTTTAGTGAACATTGTGTCTCTCCCTTTCATTATTGTGGCTTTGAGTCCTATACAATTCAATGATTTTTCTTTTTCAATATGTTGATGTCAACAATGTTGGTGAACTAAAAAAATAAAATACTTAATTCTTGATTAACAATGAGGCTTACATTACAAAACTATATGAAATCATATTTTCTCCTTATCATAATTTCTTATTTAGAACGCTATTAACGCTTACTAAACCTCACCTCGCTACTATGTCAAAAGTCACAGAGATGAGTAAACAATTGATAAAGAAGACCTTAAGATAACGTTGGTCATCCTATAATTACTAGAAAACTGTATGCCTTTACTTTAAAGCATAAGGGTTACCATGATAAAGAAAATGTAACTCTGAAGAACAACAACAAATACAAATGTTTGTGATAATTTTTCAAACATTAGCCTCTCAGCCCCAAACTAAGCTTATTATTTTCGGAAGTTATATTTTTTTTCTATTTTTAATCGACTGCAAAAAGAAGGAAGTTCTCAACTCGGCTGTATGTTTATTTTGTAGGTATGTTACGCGTTAGTTTCACCAAACTCGATTATTGTTTTTTGTTTGGTACATCATACTTCAGTGGTCTCGTATAAATTTTATCAAAATCTATCTAGAGTTTAGCTCGTCTCTCGTAAGTCGATGTGACTGCGCAACTAACCACGTAAACATCCTAAAGACCTGTTTGCATTTTGATTAGTGGGAGTGATTAGTAGCAAACACGTGTGGGCAGTGGGTACCGATTGATTAGTGCGAGTGTATAGTAACGTGCGCAGTGAAGTGATTAGAAGCGTGTTATATATCTCACTCGCAC
Organism: Ectropis crepuscularia; assembly: GCA_963693475.1. NCBI lineage: Eukaryota > Metazoa > Arthropoda > Insecta > Lepidoptera > Geometridae > Ectropis > Ectropis crepuscularia. The sequence continues at coordinate 1,518,840 of OY856365.1, read as the reverse complement.
TCACACTTATACACTACGATACTCACACTGCAATAATCAAAAAAAATGTAAACGGGCCTTAAGAATGTGAGAGATATCCTACTAATATTATAAATGCGAATATTTGTCTGCATGGATGTTTATATTACTCTTTAAAGCAAAAACTACTGAATGGATCTGGATGACTTTTGGTAAATAGACAAATAATAGTCTGAAAAACAGATAGGCATTTTTATAGAATTCAATTCAATGTCTACTGAAATGTTATAGTTTAAGGACCTAATCATACAATTTAAATGGGATCATTCGGAAAGCATACCCATCTGAACAAAGAAGAAATATTATAAATTGGTTCGGGCGTTCTCGATAAATCAGGTAACAAACATAAAAAAAATAACATGGTGCTCGAATTAATAACCTCCTCCTTTTTGGAAGTCGGTTAAAAATATACCACTAGTTATTATTGTTTTGTTTTTAAACATTTGCAATTTTGAACACATGAGTTAGGCCAATTGTCCACGTAGCTGCACGACATCCGCACGATTTCGACAATTGTCGGATGCAAGACGAATGCTTGCATCTTGCGTACAAATAATGAAGTCTGTGTCCACGAAACGACAACGACACGACAGCCGCACGTCTTGCGTTTGTTCGTAGGATGCATGCATTCGACAAAAGACGCGTGCGTGGACAGTTGGCCTTAATAAACACTACTTACACTATTCTGGACCAGTTCGTCGAGGTACTTAGATAATAATTTGGATCGTGATTAAGCCCTGGTTAGTGCCTACATTACTTATTATAATGCGTATAATATATACATAAATAAAATATAGTGCCTTCATTACCAAAAACTAAAATACAATGAGAACTACACTACGCTACATACCTAACTACTTACATTAGCACACCTGAATTATCCATAGACCAATGAAGGTCTACAGATAATCAAGATGTTCAAGTCCACTACCAATCGGAAGCGTACCCAGCATGCTGGCGGCATTACCACGCTAAATGGCAATGCTTATGCGTTGGGCCAAATAAACGTAAGCTTTTGGTCACGCGTCGCGTCTACCAAGCGCTCGGATTGGCTTTTGAAGATGAGGTGAACTTCCGGCCCCCACGGGCCCAATGTCTTGAGACACTGGGCCCCCAAAGGGCTCAAATATGTAACCTCTTCCGAGGGTAGCTGAGCGACTCAAACGGCGCAAATATAGTTAAATCATTACATATTATAAACGAACGTACCTTCTCAAAGCGTCGCCCCGAGTGATAAGCAGCAGACATTTCTTAAAATTAAATGCACAGTGAGACCTTTTGATAAACTCTACGATCATTTGAAAACATCTCGTTATACCTACTCTCATCGATATAAATCAATGGATGTGCCCTCCCAAACTTCAGGCGCACGGAATTATATTATCGTTGCGAAGAGTGAGCTCCCTTCTTTCCATTTTAGTCGATTGTAGGAACCCGTAGACGCCGGACGTTTATACCTATCGGTATTCGTTGTCAACCACCAAAATAAGTAGAACCGCAACATACCTCGCCGCTAGCGATTCTAGGGGTCAAGTAGATTGGCAGTTATAAACCACTCACGCTACACACAGAGACGCAATTTGTTAACAATTTCAAGGTGCTCAGGGTACATCCATTGATTTATATCGATGCCTACTCTTACATACTGAGACTCGGTGTCATGGACGTATAAACAAAGTTTCCATGCTCGGTGTTAAATAAAACACAACAGTAGTATTATTCATTTCATAGATTACTTCTTTATTGTTAACTCGGATTCGGACTGCCCAATGATGCAGTACTGGTCTAGATTGCATGTTGGCCAATCCATTTTCAAACCAAAAATGTCTTATGAATTAGTAATTATATTTCATATTTTTTGACGTGATAACGTCTTATAATTCGATGAAGCCGGCTGCACGCCCACAAAACATGACGTCATGTACCGTTACCGCGTTACCGTCGGTCGTTACCTCGCCGCATGTTTGTTACAGTTGTATTAATTATTTCGACCAGTAGTTCAAGCGGGGATGTAGCTCAGTGGTAGAGCGTTCGCTTTGCATGTGAAATGCCCCGGGTTCGATCCCCGGCATCTAAAAGCTTTTTTGCATTGTTTTGATTGAAAATGACTAAATTCTACTGATTACTTTTTACATACAAATCTATTAAACAAATGAAATTAAAATTTTCTTTTGAAAAATGCTACCATTCCATCAGTATTTTCTTAAGACGTTGTCACGTTCAATTATCGTCAGTAAACAGACTTTACAGACAACATTTTTTTTTAATCTCTTTCAATACCACGGTTGCCTGGAAGAGATCGCTCTTAGCGATAAGGCCGCCAATTGTTTACACAATTTTAGGTTATGTTTTCTTTTTCATTGAAGTTTTGTTTTCATTTTGTGCAATAAAGAGTTTATCTATCTATCTATTTTGCGATTTCTCTTTATTTAAATTTTGATGACATTTTGTTTTGTATAATATTAAGTAACAGAGTAAGTCGTTTCGCTACGGAGGTCGCCGGCTCGCTTCGCTCGCCACCTCCCCCCTTCGCTCAACTCGACTTCATGCGGCGAAGCAACATTAAGGACCTCCCTTGAGCTTCTGGCTCCCGCATTTTTTATAAACACTCTAGGGGTAGTAGCCACAAGACTAGGTGGAGTCGGGGTGCTCTGTGTCGGTTTTGTGACTAATTTCAACCTAACCGGTTTGAGTTGGTCTCTGGGTGGGTGGGTAATTTGTTAAGTATTGAAGGGAGGAAAACGATTTTCACAAAACTCTGTACTTACGAGTATTTATTTTAATTTATAAACACTGTTTTTTTTTTTTTTACTTTAGTGTACCTCAAAAATTGCGATCAAAACGTTTCGTTTCACGAACTTAGACATAGCATACGTTCACATTAATGCACCGGCTAGACCGTATTATTACTTTAGCTAACTTTGACACGCTATTATGAATAATGTCCAGATAAAGTGATTAATTAATTACATTGTCTAGTGAATTTGGCTTTTATATATAATGACCAGTCATTATGTATAATAACTATTTAATCACTATGACTGTAACATATACATTCTGTGTACTAAATATCGGGAATTTGTCAATAAAACAAAAAATACAAATTATTCATCTAAATTTATTTTATCGCCTTCAAAGTAGGCCCCATCGCTTGCAATACAACATCTCCAACGCTTCACCCAGTCTTCCATACATTTTTCATAGGCTATTTGCGGTATGGCCTTTAGCGCATTCAGCGACTTTTCTTTTATGGCTTCTATCGACTCAAAACGTTTTCCTCGTAATTTTAACTTGGGAAATAAAAAAAAGTCAGACGGAGCCATATCAGGTGAATACGGTGCTTGGTCGAGAACTTTTGTTGATTTTTTCGCTAAAAACTCTTTCACTATAATGGCTGTGTATCACACACAGTGCATTATCATGGTGCAGCATCCATGAGTTGTGTTGCCACAAATCTGGACGTTTTCGGCGGATACTCTCATGCAAACGCTTCATGACGTCTAAATAATATTCTTTATCCACTGTTTCTCCCTCTGGAAGGAATTTGGAGTGAACCACACCACGGTAGTCAAAAAAAACTGTCAGCATCATCTTGATTTTGGAGCGACTTTGCCGCCGTTTTTTGGGTTTCGGCTCGTGTTCGAGACACCATTCTCAAGACTTTGGCTTGTTTGCATGTCGTACTCATAAACCCATGTCTCGTCGCCAGTTATTATACGTTTCATAAAGGTTGGATCCGTAGAAGCTCGGGAAACCATGTCTTCAGCGACATGCTTTCGCTGCGCTTTTTGAACAAAATTGAGCTCTTTTGGAACTATAGTGCTCGCAGTATAAGTCTGCGCGCGACTGGCGGCGTACTTAATGTTGCCAGGTCAAGCTAATAGGTTCCCTTCCCGTTCATTGGGAAATTACAACTTCATAAAACAGGTACGGGAAGGGAATTTTCAGGGAAGCAATTTAAGTAACTACACGACAACTGAGACTCAAGTACGAATGGCTTGAAGTAATTAACGCCGTTGCAGTGCTGGTTTGGTTCAGTATGGCCAAGTATCATTGGTAATTGGTACAGACTGTCTGAGTCTCTTACCACCAGGAAAACTTTATTATAGTTTATTACATTACAAAAAATCTACCATTTTCAACCTACACCAACATCGAAATAACAAGAATTTAATTTAAACTTGTAAATATTTTATTGAGACCATAAATAACACTATTTGAAAATTTGGCGCATGAACGTTCTTTTATGAGTCATTGGTTTCCATAGAATCATCTTCTTTTTTCAATAGGGTTAAAATCACGATGAATCACGGCGGTAACCGCAATAGTTCCCGTCCATGTTCCTTTAACAGTTATTTTACTTGGTATTGTGGGTCTTCTTTGTGCCTCTTTATTCGAGTAACTGCGGATTTGTCCTGCAATCGTCAAAATATATTTCATTTTTCTTAAGGCACTTTTGGCTTTCTTCTTTTACATTTCCCATTGTAGCCGCTTTATTTATCTGAGTGCAGTGGTATAATGCGTTGTCCATTACCACGTGACAGTACGTTCTGAAGCGCCTATAATAAAGATACAGTAGGTAATTAATACAGAGTTAAGGATCAAACAGCATCCAAGCTAACGTTGAAAAAATAATTAAATAAAATTTCTTTTGGCGCACCGCCCACAGATTTTCCCTTAAGTGGTAAATGAAGCTTACGCTGTTAGGTGAAAGACTCGATCGGGTGAACATGGAACCGCCGAGTGTACCCGAGCGAGAGAGATACAATCAGCTGATCTTCATTGCTGTGTCACTGTGTTTTCTATTTTGATTTGTATATTATGAAAAAAAAAACTTATAACTAGTTTCTAACATTCGGTCCTAAGCACTCACATTTTTTCCCACGGGTAAATTGGCGATAAAACAATCAAACCCAAAGCCGCACCTCAACCTAAAGCCTCAGCTTTAAAATATGCCGATAATAGGTGGAGATTTGATTGCTATGGTATCCCTACATATTAGTTGTCAAATAGCTCTGCGTTTGGAAAACTGCACTTTTGGTCCGTTATTGTATCGTTCTTCTTCACAACCACGATTGATTTTCAAGAACCAGCCACGGCCAGCACTTTTAATCACTTTCGGCATAATAAAAGCTATTAATTACTTTGGAAATTAATAAATACACTAAACGTAAACAAACTTTTGTCAACTGACGTATATAAGAAGTTGACGGCCTGTCAATTAGTTCCATATTTTGCTACGCGCAGAGTTATATTGCGAGCACTCTAGTCGAGCGGCGACGCGTTTCATGTCTAAAATGTCAATGAGAATGTTGTGGCCGGACTTACAAGATATGTTCACCTCACTAGCCAACTCTCTCAGACTCATACGTCGATTTTCGAGCACTAGCTTCTTGATTCTGTCGATGTTTCCTTTGGTCGTAGCGGTTGAAGGTCTACCAGAACGAGGCAAGTCTACTACTATTTCTCGGCCTTCTTTAAAAACCTTATACCATTCATAAGCCCTTGTTTTCGATATACACGATTCGCCGTAGGTATTCCGCAACATTTTTTTTGTGATTCACCACACGAAATATCATTCGAAACACAAAATTTAAGGCATACTCTTTGTTCAACAATATTTTCCATTGTAAAAATCGCCGAGAACTCAAAACTATGACCAACAAAAAGTGTAGTTTAAAACAAATTAAATGACAGATCCCGCTAAAACTTTGCGCGCTAAATCAGTACAGTGCTACCAACATGCAGTAAAAAAATTAGAACGACCTCTTTTACACGGGTCTTTTTATTGACATATTCCCGATACTTTTTACACAGAGTTACATATATTGTTCTACAACTTTCGTTAAAACTTCATAGATAACCCAAAAAAAAATTGTATTTGTTGCCCTTTTTTGCACTGTTTAGCGACTTTTTAGTGTTTATTCACTTCGGTACATCATTTTTTGCGCGTTAAAGAGCGTACGCGCTCTCGTTACGAATTGTTACGAAGAGTTCTATACTTTTAGACCGTGCAAATGCACTTTTTATTTATTTTGTAAAAGAAAAAAAAACTTTTTTTTTTAAACTGTGGAACAAAAGTTGACGTATTGAAAGTACCTAACATCCCCTTAAAAGGATGCAGGCTGATTACCAATAACCCTGTATATAAAATTCTCATGTTTGTTTCCTTACTCCTCCGAAACGGCTTAACTGATTTTAACCAAATTTTATAAGTATATTCAGTAGGTCTGAGAATCGGCTACTAGTTATTTTTCATACCCCTAAGCGACAAGGGTTGTTCACCCCAAAAATATTTTTTTAAATTTTTGAACAAAATTTTTATTTTTTATTTTTTTATAACGTGGCGTTAAAAAATACATACAACCCTAAATTTTTACCCTTTTACCACCAACTCCTATTTTGTAATAGCCATTTTAGTAATTTAATCATTTGACAGTGAATTCCTCCTAAACGGCGGGACCGATTTGAATGATTTTTATTGTGTGTGTACAAGTGGGTTCGAGGATGGTTTAGATTTACAAATAAGCCCGGCAGATGGCGCTGCAGACAGTGTCTAGGTTATAATCCGACCGAAGCCGGAACGGGCCGCTAGTGTTCCATTAAAAGGAGGATATTCTCAATTGGACATTATTTTATTTTAGGTTAGTTACCTCACCTAACTTTCGATTGGGCGAATCGATTTTAAAATTTCTTTTTTGTTTCACAGGTAAACTTTCGAACGAACGAAGAAAAACTTTTTAAACGAATGGTCCCGTAATTTATTTATTGAAATCAGTGGTGGTATTTGTAATATCAACAAAAGTTGGTAGGTAGTGGGACTTCCCAAGGCGGACAAGCGAAGAGACCTATCACTAATAAAAACTAGTTTTGATAAAAAAAAATGTGTTTATTTACTGTTTGCGCTAACGGAGACGATATTCTTATTTTTAGAGATGGGCCGAGTACTCCGTTGATACTCGGTACTCGGCATACTCGGCGGGTTTTTTGATACTCATACTCGGCCGAGTACTCGGTTGAAAAAAAATGGAACCGAGTAAAACTCGGTACTCGTTACTCGGGAAAATTGTTACTCGGCGCATCTCTATTATTTTTCCTGATGTTCCTCCTCCGTAGTAGTATGTAGGTAGTAGTAGTGTTCACAAGTTAGCACGCACGGTAGACCAGCCGGGGATGTGGACTCCGCTGATTGCTTCTACTTTCGACCTGCAAGAAAAAGGAACTAAAATTGTCTCTGTTTGTGTGTATGTTTCACGAAAATCAGTCCAAGATGGCCGCCGCCACAAAATGGCGGTCGATACAGGGTTACTGGTCAGCTTGCATTCGTTTAAGGGCATTTAAACTAACAACTTTTGTTCTACAACTTTCGTTAAAACTCAATAGATAACCCAAAAAAAAATGTGTTTGTTGCCCTCTCCAGTACTTTTTAGTGTTTATTCACTTCGGCACATCATTTATCGAGCGGTAAAGAGCGTACGCGCTCTTGTTACGAACAGTTCGATGCTTTTAGACCGTGCAAATATACTTTTATTTATTTTGTAAAAAAAACGGTAGAACAAAAGTTAACATCCCCTTAAAAGGATGCAGGCTGTTTACCAGTAACCATGTATAGTATTGAAAACACCACAATATGTGTATCAAATGATACTTGACTAGTAGAAAACTATGCGATAAATTTCAATTCAAGATGGCCGTCCACAAAATGACCGGAGTTTTTCGAATTTGATTAAGTAGTTAGTGTTCGGAAGGTATTCGCTTAAATTCCCCTCTTTTTATTCCCACAGCTGGTATTGGGGGTCTTTCAAATTTATACATGACTTAAACGTTAAATCTAGATGGTTATTTACTAAAAACTTGTGGGGGTTTTAGTCGGTAGGGGCACCATGTCGACTCCCATGGTGTCGAGCTCGACATACCCACCCTACATGGTGAGCATACATAAATGCATTTCCTCCTTCCTTCTCCTACTTCCTTTATTTCCTTTTTCCTTCCTTTCCTTCCTTTTTCCTTTAGATCCTTTTTTTATATAGGATAAAAAAGGACCTAACGCTGCCGCAACGTGCCGTGGTCAAGAAAAGACTGAAGAAAAATATCTATCGGACTGCTCGTAGCTCGAAAAACCGACATCATTTCATGGTTGGTGTCCCAAAGACTCGACCGAAGAGGTTTACCTCTACGTTTGTATTAGGAACGTCTAGGCTGTAGAATGCGCTACCGAAGTGAGTTTTCTCGATAGTGGCGGCCTCGAGAGTGAGTTGGATTTTTCTTGGTAAGCACGCTTCACATTAGACCGCATCGTCACTTAACATCAGATGAGATGGCGGTCAAGTGTAAACCTATACAAGTTAAAAAAAAATGGTTGTCTGTAAAGTCGGTTTACTGACGATAGCTGAACGTGACAACGTCTTAAGAAAATACTGATTGTGTTAAGCACCATTTAGGTAAAACATTCTGAAGCCTTTTGAAAAGCTGTTCAAAGCGCCATCTCTGGGTACATCATTGTACTAGCACAAGTTCTTAACTTCATATCGTCGCTTTTCTAAAACATGGACAGACTCCTTGAACGTCATACATATTTCACTCACTAGATGGTGCGAAAAGTAATAAGGCGAGGTAACGGCGGTAAGTTATTATCTAATCTATGGCGGTAACGTTACACATGACGTCATGTTTTGCGGGCGTGCAGCCGGCTCCATCGAATTATAAGACGTTATCACGTCAAAAAAGTCCTGTAAGTACCTATCTTTGCAAAATTGCAAAAGATTATTTTTGTCTTTGGAAAAAAGGTTCTAAGGTAATTTTAGCAAACTAGATTCGCACTAAAATTTGTAGTTGTACTTGCTTTACAATTGCTCTTTGTTTGATTTCAGGCGTTATACTGAGTTTGCGAATGTTACAATTACAGAAACATTTACAATTATTGGTAGGACTCTTAGCAGAGTCCGCCTGGGGAAGTACCACACCGTTGCCAGTTATTCTACCGCCAAGCAGTAATGTGCAAACATTACTGTGTTCCGGTTTGAAGGGCAATGTTTCCAGAGAAATTACAGGGCTTAGAGATATAACATCTTAGATCTCTGGGTGACGAGCGCAGTGCAGTGCTTGGTGATGATTTGGACTCTTCATGATCCAATAGCTGCGTCAGCTGCGTGTCACTGTGCTGCCATGTGGCAGGTATGTTGCTTACCATCAGGCACATGTCCAGCTCGTCTTGTCACTCTTTATTTAATAAAAAAAGATCATGACTTGGACTCTTCATGTTCCAATAGCTGCGTGTCACTGTGCTGTTATGGACAGGCATGTTGCTTACGTAGTTACGTAGTTTTCACTTCTAGCGGCAATCCCTACCTATGACTGCCTTCTATGAGCGCTTTTTCGTAGTAAGTAATGTTTCTGTGACAATTAGCGTGGTATAATTACTAATTTTCACGAGACTAAGTTACGGCTGGTCTAGTCGTTAGAACTGCGACTGCCGATCCGAAGCCCCCGGGTTCCATTCCCACGCACACCACTGTATTTTATGTGCTTAATATGTCACTAACTAATAAAACGGTGAAGGAAAACATCACGAGAAAACCGACATGGACCTAAAATCTTTCGAGGTCATGTGTCATCCGCCAACTCTGACTTGGCCAGCGTCGTGGATTATGGCCTACGAGTTCTCCTCGCGAGAGAAGGCTCCGAGTACCAGCAGTGGGAACATTTAGTGGGCAACACTAGTGGGAACATTTAGTATGCTATGCTGAAACCAGTTACTCACATGTGAGAAAGATACAGGCGATTGTGTCTTAAGGCCTGTTTTCATTTTGATTAGTGCTATTGCGAGTGAGTAGTGCAGATGTTGAGTGATTAGTAGCAAACACGTTTGGACACCACTTGATTTTTGTGAGTGCATAGTAATCAGACGCGATTACTCACTCGCACTCGCAATCGCGCTCGCTCTCGCAATCGCGCTCGCTCTCGCAATCGCGCTCGCTCTCGCACTCGCATTAATCAAAATGCAAACCGGCCTTTAAACTTTAGGCGCCATGCGAGCTAAATCATACCTATACATATGTGAGTACAAAATTTGTTTAATAGTTGCAAAAAAAAAATGGCAGTCATAGGACTGCCGACAGAAGTGAAAACTTAGAATTTGATAGCTTACTTTGGAAACTACGCGTATGAAACCGGAAGGCACATCGTAGGGTATCGGGTAAACTCGGGACCGTGGCCATGAGCATGGCCCGAGCGTGCCGCTAGAATTCAATTCACAGCCCACGAAAAATCTGTTTGTGGCGCGCGAAAATAAGTTTTCACTTCAAAAAGATCCTCATAATTATGATCTCGGCTATTAAACTAAGGCTAGACCTAAAAGCGTAGGACTCTACTGACTAGTAGACTAGGGGCTTGTTGGCCGAAAGAACAGTATTTTCACTAATCCTACTAAAATAGGGTACAATCCTCAAAAAAAACTAAGTAGCCCGTTAGTTAATTTGCCAAAAAATATTGTATACGTATTTTTTCTTTTGTTTCACAAACAAAAAATGACGAAGATACAGCGCTTCGAAGTTTCGTGTGACGTCACTTGTGAGTACGATTTTTACTCACGAGTGACGTCGCGACCCCCCACGCTCGAAGTTTGATGGTCTATATCTTTGACGATTTTTAATATTATGAAAAAACAAAAAATACGTGTCCAATATTTTTCCATGACCTAGCTGACGGACTAATTAGGATAGTTTATTTTTGACCCAGTCCGGTACCCTATTATCAATGTCTATGTTTGGATATTTGTTGCTCAATCACGTCCTAACGTCTGAACAGATCTGCTTGAAATTTGGAACGCAGATAGATTCTATTCTGGAAGAACACATAGGTTATTCTTTGTCTCGGGGAAATAACGGGAACTACAGCACTACTAAAAGCGTACACAAATCATAATCAAATCATGGCCGTGGCATACTCGCATTTTGACGTCGCAAAAATTGATATTTAGTAAAAAATTTGCCATTTTTGTGACCGAATGGACATTTCTCAAAACAATGTTAGTGTTTTAGTTATCGTAAGGCTTGAGATGTTTGGAATAGTGTTTGGTGAGTTAAGCTTTGTAATACGGATAATTTAAAGTCTGGACGCGACTTCAGAACTACCCCTAGTATACTTGATTTGTTTAAAAAATGTTCTATTCCGAAGGCTAGCTGAAAGGGAAGCTGAAAACTTGTCACATAGCTCTCATTTTATATCTCCTATAAATATGTACGGAGGTACAGACCTGGCTGGTGAATAGTGAGGCAAAATGAATCCCTCACCCCACAATTTAAAACACTTGGCAGGTAGAAAGTCTCATCAAAATGATCTGTCTTTTTAGAATCCCTATCTTTAGTCATATCATAATAATATAGTTCATCATCAACAGCCCACTAAACGTTCCCACTGCTGGGACTCGGGGCCTTCTCTCGCAAGGAGAGAGTTAAGGCCATAATCCAACACGCTGGCCCAGTGCGTGTCGGTTTACTCACGATGTTTTCCTTCACCGTTTTAAGTTAGCGGCATTACGCACATGACTTCGAAAAGACAGTGGTGCGTGTGGGGTTTGAACCCGGGGTCTCCAGATCGGCAGCCGCCGTTCTCCCGACTAGACCAGCCGTAACTTAATAATATAGTTGGTACAATTAAAATTCAAACTGACTCAAATACAGTTTTGCAAAACATTTTGCCACTTGTCTGACGAAATAAAATCCCGACTAAATCGTCTGGCTTATTACTTATTTTTAAACTTAAACTACGGCTTATGAAAATTGCCTCAACATAAATATTTATTAAACTTAAAAATTAAAATTAAAAAATATGTATGGATTCATTTTGCCCCACTATTCACCAGCCAGGTTTGCACCTCCGTGTTGGGGGGTATTATAATAGAGCTATGTGATAAGTTTTCAGCTTGCCTCCAATATCTACCTAAAATTTGCAGCCAGCTTTTGGAATATTCCATGAGGTGTTTGATCATGCAACTGATCTGTCAAAGATTACTCTCAATTACACCATGGATGGCGCCAATGTTTTAATTGGCTACATAAATTGTAATAATATATTGGTGGAGAATTTGGCGAAATTTAGAACTATATTTGAAAGGTCTATTCGCATTTAAAAACGACTCACAACGTGACATTCTTATTGTATTTACTCCAGTCCGTGAAATACGTGATATTCTCTGTTCAAGTAGTAATGTGCAAAAATAAAGCAGGCATGTTTAAGGTGAGATGAGTAAAAAAAATGTTCTAACTTAAAAAATAAAAATCTTTATTGATAAAATCATTGTACAACATATCAAAATTCGTAATATTTAAGGCAACACCGCTGCGTTTAACATTTTATACCGCACGAAGGATAAATACGATTTCTCATAAAAATATATTATTTTGACAAAAATGTCACACATCAGCCATTTTATGTTAGACATTTTTGTGTCAACTCAACAAAGGTCCTTGGTCCTCTTAATTACTCAATACAAAATGTTAACATTCAACTAATTAAAATCTAATATATAAGAATAAAGTATATACATTTTGGAAAACATGATAACTTGGGCAATATACATTATCACATTCCCCAAAATATATTGTCATTTGTATTGGTAAAATATATAGAGAGATATTGAAGGTGCTATAAATATGAAAAATATATGAACACCTGTGTACAATGTCACAAAAAAAGTCAGATTTTGAGTTAAATTGGCAAATTTTGTTGAGACCTCAATATTGGTCTTATACCTCAATTGTTTGATAAACTTTTTTGTGACATTTTGTATAAAATTGAGTGCAACAAAGCTGTACTTCGCGAAAATTATATCTATCACTTAATTAAAGTAATATTTGTCTTTTTCCATTCACATAATAGTATTGTCATAAGATTTTAGGCAAATTTACTTTTACACAATAAATATTTTGTAACTTTGGCCGTAGATTTACCAACAAAAATTTATTCGAGACTTTGTACTGTCTTTGGACATATAAGTTTTTATTTGTAAAATATTATTGACACTGAATCTGTAGTAATATGAAAATAAATGTGTATTATTCGTAAACAAATCTGGAAAACGGGTTCCTCAAGTTTGACATAATTATAGATTATAGATGCCACCTCAATAAAAATTCAGCCGCTTTCGGCGGTCTTCTTCGTGGAAGAAGCGAGTGTGTGGAATCATATCACATGTTAATAACCCGATTATATACTAAAACATTTTAATTGTGTTTAAAAATTAACAATGGGAAAACTTAAAATTTTAAGTCATGTCAAAACCAAAATATGTCAATTTATTTGATGTTTTCAATTAATCGCGTATTTGTTCTCAACAAAGTCGTACAAACTTATTTGGTCCAATGAAAGATGTCGCAACTATTGCGTTTCACATACACAACGATTGGTATTCATATTGCTTTAATTAGTGTCATACATAAATGTTGATCAATCTACGTACTTGAGCATTATTTGATCATCACAACATCAATTGGATGCACAAAAACTTTATTTAAAACAAAGATTCGAATCACATCTAACAATAACAAAAGGCAGTAAAAAGCTTAAGTGTATTAAATAAACTAAATTAACAATAAAATAGGATGTACGCTGCTATGCTATGTGGTTAGCAGAATTATTACATAATTTTATTTATTTATATTTCTGATCGAGAATGTCAATTTTTTTGCTATTTCGACGGTCATAAGTACAGATGTGTCTTAACAAAGTTATACAAACTTATCAGACTCACTGAAAGGTGGCGCTACAATCGCATTCATCGATGTTAACAACCGTCTTGTCTTATAGTATACTCAGTGCCATTTTGGGCCGCCGGCTTAAATAAGTTTGGAGTAACTGTTTCAGAGTCAGAAATAAAAAATATAATGTAATCCTGCCATTTTAACATTGACCAACTGAAAGAAGCCTGCGAGGTGTAAATGAATTTAAATAATGACTCTCTTTAATCTGAAAACTACTATATCTTTATTTGACTTCAAATGTCAAGAAAAGGTTTGGTCTCAAGAAATATTTTGGTTACTAAAATTCTGATTAAGAGACTCATCATAAAATTTGAAAATAGCATAGCAACGAACTAGGACCTCACTGTACAAGCATTATCTTGCTGTCTCACTTCACACCAACACACTGGGAACGCGTGCGAGCAAGAGAGCAGGAAAAGACTTGTTATGAGGCCGGCCGGTGGCGCCCTCACTTGGAATGGACGAGGTTTAGGAACTCCTCCCTCGTCTTCGGATCATCGCGGAATACTCCGAGCATGGTGCTGGTCACTGTCTTGCTGTTGATCTTCTGCACTCCACGCATCACCATGCACATGTGCCTAGAAACAATGAAAAACTAATTTAAAAAAAACAATAAGTGTGAAAAAAAAATTGGCAGTCATAGGAACTGCCGATAGAAGTGAAAACTTATAACTCAGAATTTGATTTGATTTCTGTTGCCCTGGTATTTGGAGATAAACGCTGGGCTGTTGGAGGTAGGTAATCGAAACTCTTTACTGTTTCTGTTGCCCTGGTACCTACTTGGCCGTTTTTACCGAGTTTATCCGAAGATTTCTTATCATATCCGAGCGTGACGATTGATGAATCCATTTCACAGCCCACGAAAATTCTGTCTATAGCGCGCCTAAAGAAGTTTTCACTTCAAAAAACAGGCTACCAGTCTGTAGTGCAAAATGACAGAAGATAATATGAACTTGAAGATGGCACCAAACATTGAAGATCCAAATTTTTAAGAAATCGTAATAACAAGATATAAGATTATGTAACACAAGTTAAATGGGAGTTCATGTCTACAAATGCAGAAGGTCATTATGGGTTAGCTACCATTCCAAGTCAACCCCTACTGTTGAAGCAACGGTGAATTGTGGATTTATGTGAACGGCGTGGTGCTGCAGTTTGTGGCGACCGTTGATAGTAGTTATGTATGGCTCTTATGCCAGCTTAATAAACATATTCGTGGGAAACCAATCCAAGATCTGTTGTCCGATAAGCTATCCTATAAATATTATCTCCCAAGGTACTATCAGTTTCCAAATCCGTAGTTTTTAAGTATCTGCTAGACACGCGTGCTTTATTTTCAGTCATAACATCTCATTCCACCAGGGTAGTTGGTAGCCAAATGAAGCATAAACAGCCCATGAAATGTTTCCACTCCTGTTACCTTGGAAATTTCTCTCACATAGATAGCCAAGACCATAACAATGGCCCATTGCGGTTTGATGTATGACGCAAGACCAAGAAGGATGCTAGGAACATGTGGGTTCCCTCATGTCGATTCGAACTAGAGGTTCTGGATCAGCAGTTGCTGTACTCCCGACTAGACCAGTCGTAACTTATAGCCAAATGTAGATTATCAAAAGTGGTGTATAGAATACTCACACTCCCTCGATGACGACGGCGACGCCGGCGGGGCGCACGGCCTGGGTCACGGCCACTGCAATCTGCTTCGTGAGACGTTCCTGCACCTGCAATCGCCGGGAGAAGATCTCCACAATCCTGGAACAAGCATCACAATGTTCTAGACACGTTTGTAATGTAGTAGCACTCTTTGCAGAGTCTGGTTGGGGAAGTACCAAACTTTTTCCAGTTATTCTACCGCGAAGCAAACATGTGCAAACATGACAGAGTTCAAGTCTGATGGGTAATCTTTCCAGATAAATTACAGGGCATAGAGATATATCATCTTATATCTCTAGGTAATGAGCGTACTAACAAGAACGCAGATTAGTTAGAGTATGATTTAAATTTTTCATTTTGCAATAGCTGCGTGACACTGCGTCGTTATAGGCTGGCGGGTTGTTTGTAATCAAGCACATATCTTGATAGTCTCTCCACTCTACTCTATAAAAAAAGATGTTTTTCTTGGAATAATCGATTTCCATAGCTCTATTTCGCGGCATAGATAGGTTAGACGGGTATATTGTTAGTTTAAGATCCTAGTTAAAGTCGTTGAAAACGCTTGTTTTTTTTCATAAATCGCCGATATATTCATAAGAAGACACCCGTTTATAGAGGTCAATCCACGTGCTGCGGCTTCTTGCAGGTTGCCCCCTGTAGCTATAGTGTTGAACAGTTCCATTAAGGCCCATGATAGTCAAGTTTTCATAAAAAAAATCATAAAAATATTTTTTAACACACTTTTATTCATAAAATGAGTGTAGGGTCAAGCATGGCAGGCACAAGACATGCGCCTGATTGTAAGAATTACGTTTGTTGATACGTACTGGACCACGCAACCAGACTAAACCAGCCGTAACTTTGTGTTACCCATAATAATTGTTACCCATATTAATAGTTGTTTGTGTAATGTTTATTGTGCTACCCATCAATACTGAGACATAAAATCCTTAATAATGATAAGTAGGGTGTTAACACATTTTACCCGATTTCCCAGGCAGACAGGCTGGCATCTCCGGCAGTTAGGTTTGGCGACTTAGCAGCCCAAGATGTGAGTATGTTACCTGGCGAGTTTGCTGAGCCCCAGGATCTTCCCCTGCGGCAGGTAGCCGATGGACACCTTCCCGTAGAACGGCACGAGGTGGTGCTCGCACATGGAGAACATCTCGATATCCTTCACTACCACCATCTCGTCAGTGTCCTCGTCGAAGATCGCGTTGTTCAGGACCTCTGGAATTGCAAAACAATTTCTTCAGTAACCTACTTTTTGGTTTCTTTCTTGCCTCAGTTTGAGCAATAACCATGAGTAAAACGATTAGATAAGTAAATAGTTGTGGACAATTCACACACAACACCATTTGACCCCAAACTAAGCAAAGCTTGTACGATGGCGGCCAGATAGCTGATGTAATACTTATATAGTTTTAAATACATACTTATTATACATAGGTAAGTGACATAGTTATTAAAGTTTTGAAGTGAAAACTTCTTTTGGCGCGCCATAGACAGATTTTTCGTGGTCTGTGAATTGAATTCTAACGTCACGCTCGGGAATGATAAACAACTTCGGGTAAGCTCGGGACAATGGCCATTGCCCATCTAGAAATACGTCAGCATTTCTAGATATCATGCTCATGGCCACGCCCTCCGGTTTCACCCGCGTAGTTTCCAAAGTAAGCTATCAAATTCTAAGTTATAAGTTTTCACTTCTATCGACAGTTCCTATGACTGCGATTATGTTCTTATGTCAATGAATGAATCTTTCGTACGTCAACCTATGATAGTTAGTTTTAGATATTTAGGCACCTTTTGTAGCCTGCGTAATGTAGTTGATAACTCAAATTAGTACGCACCTTCCAAACTCTGGTCGTATCCCTTGGTGAAGAACAGCATAGCCTTGGCCGCGCGTTCAGGGGTCTTCAGGAGTCCGTCTCTGGTAGGGTCCTCGCCCAAACCTGGAAATATACCATTTTTGATTTAAAGATACGTCAATAAACACGAAGTTACGACTGGTTTAGTAGGGGGAACGACGGCTGGCGATCCAGAACCCCTGGCAGTGCAGTCACTCGCTCAAAACGCGCGGTTTTAGCCTACCGCTAGACCGTTCCTTCCAGGAAACAAGTGACAGTCGGTTGTCGGACTCACGGCTGAGCGCTTGAAAATCGCGACAGATATTGAGCGCTAATGCGAGCTAATGGTGTGTCCCAGCAAGAGTCGCTATTTATATAATTGTTTTCGGTAAGTGAGGTACTAATATTTGTTCTGTGCCTCTGGTTCAAATTCTACGCGCATCACTGTTTTTTCGAAGTCATGTGCGTAATGCCGCTAACTAAAAAACGATGAAAACATCATGACGACACCGGTATGTTCCAAGAATTTTACGAGGGCATGTGTCATCCACCAATCAGCACTGGAGCAGTGTGATAGATTATGGCCTTGAAACTCTCCTTACGAGAGAAAGCCTCAAGTCTCAGCAGTGGGAACATTTAGTGGACTGCTTATACAATAAACATATTGGATCGTGTTTTGTCGTGCGCTATTTATTCTCGTTATTCTTTAATACTACAAAAGTTCTTAAAACTGAAACCGACATGGATCTGGGGACAGTTGATCATTAACATACCTGTGAGTAGGAGTCTGTAAGAGTTGGCCATGTCAGGGAGCAGAGCCTCGCGTGTGGGCGGCCTGTGATCCAGCTCCAGGTCATGGTGGAAGGTGCAGTTCTCGTGGCCTGAGGACAAACAAAACGTACTGTTAAGAAGCTGCGAGAAAGTGAGACGTACTTTCGAATGGACCTGGAATGACACTTGACTTTTAGTTACAAAACTTTGCTTCAACAATGTTTTTAATATGATGTTTAAAATTTTGGAAGAAAGTTTAGGAACTCGTTCACAAGTAGGATGTTTTTTACATCGATATAAATCAAAATATGTGCCCTGAGGACCTTAAAATTGTTAACAAACTGCGTCTCTTTGTGTAGCGTTGTCTGTTAGCGGGAGTGGTTTACAAGTACCAATCTACTTGACCCCTAGAATCGCTAGCGGCAATGTATGTTGCGGTTCTACTTATTCTGGATGTAGACAACGAATAGCGATAGGTATAAACGTCCGGCGCGCACCGCTTCCTGCAACCGACTAGAACGGAAAGAGTGAGCTCACTCTTTCCAACGATGACATGATTCCGTGCGCCCTGATGTTTGGGCACATTTTTGTATTGATCATTGGTTAGGAAACTTCATGAAAGTGGAACGTGCTTTTGAATGGACCTGGAATGACACTGGACTTTTACTGTTCCAAAACTTTGCTTCAATAATGTTTTAATATGATGTTTAACATTTTGGAAGAAAGTTTAGGAACTCTAACAAGTAGGATGTTTTTTAACTGTACTAATCGATACTGGTAGTCCACAACGTGTTACACCATCATGTCCTTTCTAATTGTATTTTTGGGACATAGGTACTCATATAGCGTTTAACCTGTGGCATGGAGTGCCTTAGAGGAGCCGTGTATCAAAATTAGTTTAAGGGCCTCAAACATAGTTAATAGAGTCGATAACATTTACTAATTTTCGTTTACACATGTGAGGCGACTCTGTAGCCCTGGTAGCCCCGTATCATTGATACGGCTGATACGGCAGTACCTATGCCCCTACGCCTAGCAATACGATATTCTAACTCATTGGTTTTCTTTCACTCTTTCAGTATCTTAGAAAAGTAAGACAAAAAGAGACACAGCACAGAAGTAAGAAATTAATACCATTAGACGGTAGATGCGCTACATGTCTCTCATACGCGGATGTTCCTAAAATACAAAAAAAGTTCTTCTATTTGATCGTACACAAAAACAAGTAATGCAAAAAAGAAACAATATCCTGTAGAATAATTGATGATTGTTTTTAATAACCCATTATGTCTGGGTTCCGGGAACATGCAATACGAATCAAAGTTGCGTAAGCCAGAGGAATTTAAAAAAAGTCAAAATTACTCGTTAGTTATACGCCACTACAGCGGTTAGAACGACATTCTTATATCTACCTATAGTTTGGAATAATTAAACATAAATACACGTAAAATGGGAATAAATAAATGGGTACAATAATTAAATAGACTGGGTAGAATAATTAATTTGACTCTTTGACTGAATTCTCTGGAATTTAGTGTATGTTCGTGTGTTTGTTTTTTAATTTTATTATTTGTTTTTGTATGAGTTGGTGAATATACTTTTATTAATTGAAATTAAAAAAATAAAAAAAAAATACGTCGTACTTATTAATGTACGTCGCTTGATCAGG
This sequence comes from Ectropis crepuscularia, assembly GCA_963693475.1. NCBI lineage: Eukaryota > Metazoa > Arthropoda > Insecta > Lepidoptera > Geometridae > Ectropis > Ectropis crepuscularia. The sequence goes on along the minus strand of OY856365.1, from coordinate 1,499,116 downwards.
TTTTTAGATAATTCAATTTACAAAAAAATTAAATAGTTTATAAAATTAAAATAAACCCGTCTTACTTATATACAGAATTTTTATTTTTATTTCCTTTTTGACTTTTTTTAACAATAATAGGTTCTCAGTAGACTGCCATCTCCCCTGATGTTAAGCAACGGTGCGGTCTAACAATTGAGTGTGCGTACCTAATAGAAGAAATCAATACGCTTTCGAGTTGAAGACACCAAGATTGAATCCATCGGGGGAAAACCCACTCAGGCAACGCAAATATTTCAAACTACGAGCATGCTGACAGCAAAAAGAAAAGGTGGTATTATATCACATAGATCAGCTGGCAGAACCTTTAAATTGTATCCGAGAACTTAAACATTGTAGCTTTTCTTGTTCTTTTCAACGCAATCTGGTCTGCCCTCAGACAAAGTCTGCCTTCGATGTTCGTTTGTTACGCAAAACAGATGACTTTTATAGGTTTTAAATAAGTTTTAAAGATCGGCGACGATATAAACTCATTAAAAACTAATAATTGACATAAAGTTGGCTTCAAGTAACCGGTAATGGCTTGACAACTTTAGATTATAGAGCAGAAGAAGCGACAGTACCTAATACTTCTTAAAAATTATACAAGTATAAATTCTTGCGTGCGTTCATAGATATGCTATATACAAATACTTTTTGTAAAGTCTGTGTACTAATCATTAAATTCCTTCGTAATAAGGAGTAAATTTCACTTCGTCATAGTGTATTTTTCCTGTGTAACCTTCTATATAGTTACACCGAAGAAAAATGAGAATTAGGAAAGGTCAGTGACTTAGACCACATAAAACTTCCACGCTTTTATACTAAAAATAAATTAAAACAAAGACAGAAAAGATGCTAATTTATGTGTCAGGTTTACGACTATTTTTATATAATATTTGCTTTTTTTTTACAAGAACCCGGGAAAATATACATAACACAGAAAAACGTACCAAGCCGAAAGCGCTGTGTTACGCTTTACATTTAAAGTTATTAATACTCTTCTTATTCGTATAATTACGTGACATTGTGCGCTTTGCGCAGATGTTGCTTACCATCAGTGCCTGTCTGGCTCTAATTAAAAAAAAAAAAGGGAAAATATCTAAATAAAATTCACTCAATTTGGCGAGACAGTAGTTCTTTTTCGAGATGTTATTGTTGGACCCGTAATAAAATTTGTCTACTTACCATTTTTATTCATCATAGCGGGTAGCTGATAAAAAATGCACTGTGATATTAAGCTTTCCAGATTCACAATCAGAATGATTTATTGCAAAAACTTTGTACAAAGAAGATGTTTTAAATAAGTACCTACATGTGTTTAGTGTTCAATTAATTAATTAGTAATTATTAGCAAAAGCAGCTTATTGTAGAATAATAGACGTAATGTACAAATGGAAAGCTTAATAATGCAATTAGTTAAAAAGCTTACTAATTAATCCGAATATTTAATGAATTAGATAATTAGTAAATGTTCATTATACAATAATAGATGTAATGTACAAATGGAGAGCTTAATGCTATGCTTAACTCGATATGTTAAAAGGAAATAATATAATAAATAAAAAAATAGAATAAATGGGCAAATTTAACTATGGGTTCAACCATAAAATCCCGAAAAACTCCAAAAGTGCGTTTCTGGTAAGCAACACCTGCCATAACTGCACAGAGTACGTAGTTATTTGAACAAGAAGAGTCCGAGCCACTGCACTGAGGTTGTCACTCGCAGTGTAAGATGTTTTTTCTCGTTGTCGTATAATTTAACTGGAACCAATGCCTTTCAAACTGGACACAGTAATGTTTGTACGTTGCTCTTGGCCGTACAAAGCAAAGATACTGTCTCAGGCAGAATTTTGGAATTTTGATAATAGCAAGAGCAAGAAGTCCTACCACCATAAATTAAACCTCAGATTGACCTTAAAATAAAATTAACTCATAAATAACTGAGTTTGCCTGCGGCTTAGCAGCGCGGTATTTTTTTACTGTCATTAATTTTCGCCAAATGCGATTCAAGGGTACCTAATCTTTTTAGAAACTTCGATTGTGATATTATATGTACGATATATCTAAGTCGAGTTTATAGCTACAAAATTGATGAATCTTTCCATTTTAACTTTTACCCCTTATTTTAATACATTGAAACCGTTTTTGCATCAAAAAGTTGATGTTCTTTCTCAGCCTCTCTATACTATCTCAATTTCAATTCACATCGGTTCAGTGCGAATATATTTAAATTAAATTTGACAAAAAAATAAGCGCAAGCTTTCACACCTATTTTTTTTAACAGAACAGACTGATGTATAGACAAAGTTACTTTCGAATTTATATTTAAGGATTAAAATGAAAACGCCTCCTTTTGGTATAGCTCAGGCATTCAGCATAACCCTGAAAAACTTGTTAAAAAATGTGAAGGTTTTTGAAACTAATGCCATATTAGAATTCACGTGAGGCCAAGCTCGATATAGCTGAGACGTTTTGCATAAAACACAGACGCAATCAAAGGCCAGTATAGTAAAAAAAAATAAAAAACATTAACATTTTTCAATTCCTAAAATCACGTTCACCATAATCGTAGAAGCCATCAAAGGTTAGGAGAGCTAAATAATGTCATCTCTGGATGTAACGGTGAAGGAGACTAACATACAAGTACACAGAGGATCACGTATTTAACAAAAGATCTAAATACTTTGAAACCAATTTTGTTGATGGATAGCAAAAACTACTCCCGACTTATTCACCATTCAAAACAAACAAAATCGAAATTGATTCATCCTTTCGTGAGGTACGATACCACAAATACTCCATACTCCACAGATAAAATACCCGTTGTCTTAGAGTCGAGAGTTCAACATAAATTGTCCACATTTTTGTCCCCATAACACCATCTAGCATGAAATTAAGCAAAACTTTAGATATGCAAGCCGGATAATTAATTTAAAACATACTACTATTTAATTTTAAATGCATACTTATATCACACAAATACTCTTATGAACAAACATCCTTATTCATCACACAAATGTTCCTCCTAGATTGAACCTACGACTCATGGTTCTGGCAGCAGATTTGCTACCGATTAAGCTACCAGGATAGTGTAAACTTAATAGGTAGATATACGAACCTTTTATTGCAATTAACGATATAGAACAAACACATCTAAATAAAAAAATAAAAAAACTAGAAACATAAGGTGGCCTCATCGCCAAAAGCAATCTCTTCCAGCTTTGGAATGAAAAAGAGTAACAAAATCAAGGAATATTAGTAACAAATACACTCTAAATTCTATACACCTACCAGGGGTTGTGGATGTTCGAGGAGTCATCGGAGTCCCAGGTACTTCCAGTTCACTCTCAGCGTCATTTATATGGAAGTTCTTCAACGCTTCAGGCGTTTTCTTGTATTTACCGACGAAGGATCCTTTCTGGCCAGTCTCACCGTTCTCCTTTTCCTCCGAAATCGAATTTCGAACGGACCTCGAACTTACCCGCCTAATTAACGAAGAAGGCGGGACGATTGGTTCCGAATTTGAATCTTTTCCGTTTACTGCGGCCATGTTTTTATTTTTCTACAATTTTAAAATGAATTTGTGAATAATATTTGTTGTTGAAATTATTTACGTATGTCCGGTACGCGCACTGAAGGCAATGTATTTAATTCTCATAGTAATTATTGAGACATCGAGAAGTAGTTTGTTGCAGTGATAACCTTTCACTCTTTGAGTGCTGCGTGATAATTATAATTTACAAGTTTTTGGTATAAATATACAAGTTGGTTCCTCATGGGGATAGTGCATTATCGAAATATTGTTTTTAAATCTTTACTGGGTCAAGGTTGTAGCTATTATGCAGATTTAATCTATCTAAATTAATCAATACTAAATTATACCAATTTTTTTTTTTTTATATTTTGTCGTATCAATTTTATTGTATTTTGTCAGCATTTCATTACACTTACGTTCTAAGTTTTGATAATAATATTAAATTTGACATAGTACATTTCCAACTGGTAGTAGTCTTTTTAATCGTGATCATCTCTACATCTTCATCGGTCTATGTATAATTCAAATGTGCTTAGTGTTAATAACTAGTTAGATATTAGATGTTTTTTTATTGTTATTTAGTTTTGTTAATAAAGGCTATTTTCGTAAACAAATAAATATCCTAATCATTAAATAAAGTAAGTTTACGTAAGTATATTTAAATTAGTTTTTTCATTAGTGTCATACACGTACATTGGCCGTTATATTTTGGCTCAAAGACTCAAGTTTTACTGGTGTGTATTTGCGTTTCAGTAATTGTTCATGACATGGATAATTCTCTAAAAACTAAATTAACTTAACCAAATAACCTACATGGCTACATTGTAGAGTAAACTTTGTATTCGCACGGCCGAGGGCGCCGTTGTAAATTTTGCTATTCCAATTTAAAATTGAAGGTTAATACCTAATTAAAACATAATGAAGACATTTTAGAATCAAAAATAAATGGGACACCATTGTATATCCTCTCAATTGGGATGAAATAACCAAGTGATTCTTCTACTTAGAATATTTACGATTTTTGTAATCTAGCATGAAATTTCATTCTCCATATTTCCGCACATATGACGACATTTAATGATGAAATAGTGACTGATAAAATAAACGGCAGATACTTTGTAACGTTATGTCATGGAAGTCAGCACTTTTTGACGTTGATGTCAAAATTGTGTAACTTAAGATTGTAAGTTAGATTATTTGGGCGAATGACTCTGTTATAGTTTTTAAGGGGTACGAGTATTTATCATAGAAATAATCTAAGTCGGTTGCAAATGTGTATTTTATTGGCCACGTAAGAGGGTACACGAAACTATATCAGAAACTACATAAAAATTGGGAACTCACTTCACCAAATCTCGAATCAATAATATTCCATATCGAAATTAGGCTAAGTTACGGCTGGTCTTCCGAACGGCAACTGCGGATCCAGAGACCCGGGTTCAATTCCCACGCGCACCACTAGTCTTACTTAAAACGGTCAAGGAAAACATCGTGAGGTAAGGCTCATAGGTAACGACACTCTTGTGCGAAAAAGACTTCAAAGTCTTGAACATCGCCGAAAAATTGCTAGCCTATAGGTTTTTTATCGGATACACTTCGGAGAGTGTGCGACTGATTTGCATGATCTGATACCACCTTGTCCTTTTTTCTATCGGAATGCTCGTAGCTCGAAAAAGCGACATCGTTTCATGGTTGATGTTCCAAAGACACGAACGAAGAGATTCCCCTCTACTTTTGTGATAAGAACGTCTAAGCTGTGGAATACGTTGCCTGAGTGGGTTTTCCCCGATGGTTACAATCTTTGTGTCTTCAAACCGAGAGTGAATCGGTTTTATCTAGGTAAACACGCTCCATCGTAGACCGCATCGTCGCTTAACATCAGGCGAGATGGCGGTTTAGTGTAAACCTATATAAGTAAAAAAAAAAAAAAAAAGGTTAACGACATATTCCTAAAATCTTTCGAGGTCAAATGTCACACCAACCTACACTGGACCTACGTCATGGTGTCGACTCTCCCCTTGCGAGAGAAGGCCCCGAGTCCCAGCAGTGGGAACATTGAATGCTCTATTTATGCTAATCGAGTATGAGCAATGTCCACAAACAATGTTATTGATCAAGCCTTGAACCTCAGTTACGCCTCGTGGGTCAAAAAATCGGCATCTACCGCACGGAACCGGTTGGTTAGCTCGTATTTTTTCTAGAAAACCTTGCGCATTATAATATGAAAGTCAGCATAAATCGAGCAAGGTCAAAGTACTTCCTAGTTAAGAGCGGGTTGGCACATTGCGCGCTTTTTATCCCGTGATATGAGGTGACTAATTTAAAAAATATTTATTATTGACTTTAAAAATGACAATGACTATTGAAATGAAAATTGACAATGATGAATTACAGCTCTACTCGGAATACACTTAATGTATGGAGTTCACAAAGGCTGGATTTTCAAATTATTTTTGTTCTAAATAACGAATAGGTGAATTGAAAATAAGACATTACAGATACATATACTTTCGAACGCAAAAAAGGAATTGCGAATATTTGATTAAAACTGAAAATACACCCATTTGAAAAATATACATGAAATGGACAATCGCCAACGATTATTGTAAAATTTATTGATATATGAAATTTTAACCCTTAAAGTCATTCTGTTAAGTATACTATACACATAGTTTAAAAAAATATAGTTTCAAAATTACAGTCTTTTTACAAGATATTTTCTTTGAAACTGTTTACATGTGTCCAGATGTATATAAATTAAAAATAAAAGTGACATGAACTTTGTCAGTGAGATTATATTGTTTATGTTTTGACACTAACGGTGAAGTTGCGAGATGATCAAGATAAAATTTTCATATATTATTAATTTTACTCAAAATCAATAGCATTTTTATGCGTGTATTTTACTCTCAAATATGTAATAATTATATATTTGCACGAAATAAGCTGTGAGGATCGAGTTCTTGTCAGATTTATTTCGTTTTATGTGTATGTATTGTATATTATACCATACATTGCCACATTTTGGGTGGTAAACGTCTTAAGTTTTTTTCTACTTGTGTGAGAATTTGGTGCATGCAAAAAATAACATCAAATTATGTCAAAAATGTACTGTTTGCCTAATTTAAAATTATGCTTACGCTTGTGCTCTAATATTTGCTTTTTGGTATCATTTTGCTTGCATTCTATGTATGTTTCCGAAATATACTGGTTTCAGCGCTAGGTGAATTCTACTAATCCAAAAAGTCAGATCTTTTGAAAGACTTTGAGTGTGACATATAATTTAATGGATTGTTGAAAAAAAAATGAAATTGTACCTATGCAAAACAAGGTATCTGCAGCAGCACTGATGATGATCAGATTAGAAGCAATTTGGTCATTGGCCTCAACTACACGTAGCACGCTACCAGCGGCACACTCTGCAAGTGCATAAAAGCAAGTTTGTCTGTTTGCATTAAGTACAAAATACATTTATAGTATTTCAAGGGTAGAAATTATTCTTTGTCAGTTCCCCAAAAGTTTCGGCATAAGTAGCAATGTATAATTTACTATACGTGAATATTGTGTTGTGTAAGTAGCACTGTATAGTATAATACCTATACATGTGTTTTTTTTAAAACGGTTATTTTGAAATTTTTATTATTATTTTTCCTATATGTCTTGGAGTCCCAATAAACGAATCCCGATACTTTTTTTGATTGATTCAACTAAAAATTGGTTTGCGACTTTAAGGGTTAATATACTGTTATGATTTTGATATGGAGACCATGGAGTTCAACTTCTTAAACTGTTTTGTAATTTAAACTAATATTTACGAATCTCGCTCAAACAAAAAATAGCCTCGATAAAATCACAAGTAAACATACGTCGTGTCAACATGTCATTTACAGCTGTCAAGCTGTGACGTAATATTGTCAGAGGCTGAGAGTGTTTACTAATAATAAACTTGGTCATATATTAAAACGGATCGTAAAAATAGATAAATAAGCCAAGTGGTTAATTACATTTATATATATATACTAAAATGTTTTGGATAAACAGTTATCAATAAAAAAATGCAGAAATGTATTTTGGTAAATGTCTAAAACCGAGTGTTATTTTAAGACATTTAAAGAAACCACAATTCCACTCGAAGTAAAAAATCTGAAACTTATTTTTCAGGGTCAATACTATGTAGGTATTCATTACATTTATGATTTTTAGGGTTCCGTAAAACGTAAAAACGGAACCCTTATAGATTCGTCATGTCTGTCTGTCTGTCTGTCTGTCTGTCTGTCTGTCTGTCCGTCCGTATGTCACAGCCACTTTTTGCCGAAACTATGAGAACTACACTGTTGAAACTTGGTAAGTAGATGTATTCTGTAAACCGCATTAAGATTTTTACAAAAGTTTTAAAAAAAAACAAAAATTAGGGTTGTCCCCCATACTGAGAACTGAAACTCAAAAATATTTTTTTCATCAAACCTACACGTGTGGGGTGTCTATTGATAGGTCTTCAAAAATGATGTTGAGGTTTCTAATGTAGTTTTTGTCTACTCTGAATAATTTGCGCGAGAGACGCTTCCAAACTGGTAAAATGTGTGTCCCCCCCCTCTAACTTCTAAAGTAAGAGAATGAAAAAACTAAAAAAAATATATGATGTACATTACCATGAAAACTACCAACGAAAATTAGTTTGAACTCGATCTGATGAGTAGTTTTTTTTAGTACGTCATAAATACATTATTATTAAAACTTCGATCAAAGTTACAACGAACTACAAGAACTATGTGTACTATGTATATTATGTTATTTGCTGCAACGGAACCCTTCATGGGCGAGTCCAACTCGCACTTGGCTACTTTATTTTGTTTGCCATTGCGCGAGAAACAGTTAATTGTTCTTAAAATTCTCGCGGGTCCGTGGTGATATAAGTAGTTCCGGTTGTAGAGTGTGATTTTGGTGGCTATTACGATAATTGTACCGACATTGAACGTATTACACTTCTAACTCCGGGATGGGAACAAGTAGAACCAAAGGTCAAACAAAGCTACAGCCTTCTACAGCCATTGCATAACCAACCTTTTTGTAGTTGTAAGACACTAGGGTCTTACTGGGGAAGTACCACAACTTTACCAGTTATTCTACCGCCTAACAGTACCGTGCAAACATTGTTGTGGTCCGGTTTGAAGGGCATTGTTTCCAAAGTAATTACAGAGCAAAAAATAAATCATTGTAATTGCTTGGTGATGGGGCAGGTTTTGAACCTAGGACATGACGCTTTTGCAAACGAACGACCTAACCACTAGGCCACCACGTCTTTTATACACATGCTTGCATTTTTGCGCTTGATAATTTGTCAAAATAGTACGAATTTGTTTTCTATTTATTGTGGAATTGACGTCTGCTTTTCGATTAAAAGCCGGGTCACACAGAGGCGATCCGATAGCGAGACGATATTTTTTGTAATGTTCGAATTTGTATGCAACTTGACACACAGCAAGCGGGCGCGATCCCATACTCGGTATCGGATCGCTATCGCTAGCGGATCGCCTCTGTGTGACCCGGCCTTAAAAGTGGCTTTATTTTTGAAAATATCGCGCCTCATTATTTAAAACTTCATATCGTCACACGGAACAAGTATCGGTCAGTCTCTGTCGTTCCAATGAAAATCACTCAACGTGGGACAAGGTTAGATCACAGCTCATTTTGAGTGATTTGTATGAATTCGAATATGTGTGAGTGAGTCTTGGCCTTCTTTGTTAGACCAACTACTAGTTATTTGAGCTAGCAATGAAGGCTACATGAGGCCTACCGTCATAGACCTCCTAAATAAAGGCTGTTTTTAAAAACTGAGCATTTTTTCATACCTGCTTCAACTACAATACCGATTAGGATAAAAACAACCAGTTTAATGCATTTTACATTCTCAAAATTCTTCCACAGTCCTACAGGTCGATGACCCTATAAAAATCTACTAAACTTATAAATGTCAAACTTCTATGTTTATGGCTTAATCACGTCAAATGAAATGAATGAATTAGCCCGATATTCGATCAGATTTATTATGGTTAGGAATACCAAACTGGCCACTTTTTAATTAGAAATGGAAATAGAGTTCCTAAGATCTCCTTTGCTAAATTCTACGCGAATGAAGCGGCGGAGGTATCGCATCACATACATACAATAAAAACATTTTTTTTTTGTAATAATGAGTAACGAGACAAGCATTACATGTGCCTGATGGTAAGCAACATGCCTGCCACATAACAGCACAGTGACACGCAGCTATGGGAATATGATGAGTCCAAATCATTACCTAGCACTGCACTGCGCTCACCACCCATAGATCTAAGATGTTATAACTAAGCCCTGTAATTTCTCTGGAAACATTGTCCTTCAAACAGGAACACAGTAATGTTCGCACATTACTGCTTGGCGGTAGAATAACTGGCAAAGGTGTGGTACTTCTCCAGGCGGACTCTGCTAAGAGTCCTACCATTACAACCAAATACAACATACCTACAACCAAATTGAGAACCTCCTTCGTAGAAGTCGGTTAAAAAGTAATGCAGTTTAATATCTTTCAGTCCAATATCTCTTTATGTACCCAAATAAATAATTTCATTTTATTTCAATAATTTAACCTGACGTTTCTAACGAAGTACAGGTTTCAATAATGGTAGATACTTTTTACCTTAACAACATAAATAGATAAATGCGTCAGTTTCCTTACGTACGGAAAATTTTATCAGTACCTGCATCAAATGCTCGAAACAGGAAAATTCCGAACAATGAACCTACAGATACAAAACCATTTATTTGGAATCGGTTATTAGAATTCGCATAAAAAATGATCGACTGACCTCAAGTCATTTAAGAACTGTTTTGGAAGCCAGCCAAATAATTAAATTTGTTACATACTTCGTATCATATCTATACTAATATTATAAAGCTGAAGAGTTTGTTTGTTTGTTTGTATGTTTGTTTGTTTGTCCGTTGGTCCGAATTGAACGATTCTTTCTTTGTAGGATAGTCCATTTATCGAGGAAGGCTATAAGCTATTTAACATTACGCTACTATCAACAAGAGCCGAGCAGGAATGAAAAATGTAACAAAAACGGGAAAAAATATTGCTTTTTGAGAGCTTTCGTTGCGTGACAGCATATGTCATATTTTAAAGGTTGCGTCATTAGAACCTAAAGTAACCGAATTTGTTCAAAATTTGAATTGGTACGATCGATTTTCGATAGATGGCGTAGCAACGCGCGCGCGTTCAGCTAGTGTATAATATTTAAACATCCGACACAAAAACGATGAGATGATTATAAGTTAGTTTTTTTTTTAAAGACGAATTAGTTGGGATTGTTTTGTCTCAAAATCATTCATCAAAATCGGTTCAGCTGTTTTCAAGGTCTAATTTTTTTGCACACATAAGTGTGATTTAAAATTTGAAACAATTCCATTGGGATTTTTGTATTAGGAAACAAAAAAAAAAAGAAAAAGAAAACACATTATTTAAAAACTGATATCTTTCGCTATGAAAATTTCAAGTGCGATGGGTTGATCTCGAAATAAACTTGCTTAATTGTTATTAGTATTTAACAAAACATGAAACACAAGTGTAATATAAATTATGTCAATGTCAAAATATGTCAATTTTAACCTTAAAACTACTCTCCGATCACCCATCCGGGGGGTCTACCGCCTAACGAAAAACGCTTTGACGCTTTGATATTGCTGTCTCTTTTCTTCTCGCTTGAAATGAAAGAGACGGCAATGTCAAAGCGTCAAAGCGTTTTTCGTTAGGCGGTAGACCCCCGAACCGTTCCCGGCGCAAATAAAAAAAATGTTGCCATTACAATGAGTATATTATCTACTTATTTAAATTAGAGGCGTTTTGCATGAATGTGTAGTTAAATTTCTCAGGTATTTCGTTCCCCGTCACTTGAAACAGTATAACCTAAGAGTAATAGTAATCAATCCTGATATAGGTCTTAAGTTGTATTGTAAGTCAACGCATTTGCGTCCTTGCTTAGCAAAAGTGAACGCATGCCCTTACAAGACTATGGTAGGTATAATAAACAATACTAGCTGATATTTTAGCTGTTCACGTAAACTATTGGTAGCCATGTTGAAATTCGACTATAGAGCAATATTAATCTATTCTCAATTTGTCTATGGACTTTAACTATAAACAAAAGAGTATTTATGAGCGTGTCAAATATATGATCGTATGTGCATTATTGTAAATTGATTAAATGTATTTTTAATTCATATTGTTTAAACAATATTAGCACTCTGCTCTAAACTACTAGCTGCGCTCCGCGGTTTTGCGCGCGTAGTTACCGTTCCCGTTATTTTATCGGGATAAAAAGTAGCCTATGTATTCTTCCAGACTATGATCTAACTGTATTCCAAATTTCAGTCCGATCCGTTCATACGTTACGACGTTATTGAGCATCAAACATCCATACATCTAAATATCGAAATATTGACATTTATAATATTTGTAGGATAAGTGTGCGAAATTTCAGACTTCTCCGTTCGCGTAAATTTAGGGAAAAGGGGTACTAAGTTATTGTTTCAAGTGTTAATTTATGGATTCTAAAATGTATTATTTAGTTTGAAAACGTGCGTGGTTAACTGTTTTAAACTATTTCTTCTAGGTATCGCTCTATCGTAGATCGTGTCGTCACTTATACTCACATATCAGGCCAGCGGTTAAGTGGAATACTATTATATATATATATATATATATATATATATATATATATATATATATATCGTTAAAAAATAATAATGTCAGTTTTCATTGTTCAATATATAACTATAAGTTCCACTACGCGATATTACCCGCGGTTTAGTTAAACAATTTTACCCCTTAAAGGTACATTTTTTTAAAACTTTTAATGTAAATATTTATATATTATTTATTAATATAAAGCCTAAGAAATAAGTTTCAAGTTTCCAGTTTCAAAAATGACGAAATTTCCATGTACTTATATGAGTACTATTCTTTACATTCATCCCTATTTTCAAATCTCTACAACCCTTTTTGTATTAAAAAGTGACTTATATCCTTTCTCATGCTATCTCTCTACCAAATTTCATTTGAAACACATATTTATTATAGTCTGGAAGAATACATAGGCTACTTTTTATCCCGGAAAAATAAAGGGAACGGAGCTACGCGCTTAAAATCGCAGGGCCACTATCATATACATATATTAATTATATATATTATTCATAATTATTATATATTCATCATTCATAATTATATTCTAATATTGTATACCTTTTCTGAGGTCTTTTTACACGACTTATTCAAGGCAAGAGTATCCTGTTTTAGCTTGGTCGTAGGTATGTGTGTTTATAATGACTTTAGGTAGCACATTAATACATCCATTGTGGTTTGCGGTTTTAAATTATGCTTTGTCAAATCAAAATGTAATTTTGTATTTAATATCTCCATTACTGAATATTATGCAAGATTACTTAAAAAAAACGTATTTTTTTTCTTTTATCTCACAAACGAGAAATGACGAAGATACTGTTTAGAAATTTTGAGTGACGTCACTTCATGGTACGGACCTAATTTGAGCCTAAAAGAAAATATTGTTGTTAATAATTTAAGTGTGATTTTTGTGATCGCTCAGCAACAAAGCCTATATAAAATAAATTTAAAGGCAAAAAATTACGTAGACTGAAATCAAGACGTGTTTTCGGATTGAAATGAAATTTGGCCACGGTTAGAGTGCAGTGTGGAAAAGAACATACTACGCAGAACTACGGGAACTGCGCAGGTAAAACCGCGGTTCACGTGTATTATTATAAATGAGAAAGTTTGGATGTTCGGATGTTTGGATGTTTGTTGCAAAACCACGCCTGAACGGATCGGGTTGAAATTTCGAAAGCAGATACATTATAGTCTCTACTTTTTATCCCGGGAAAATGGCAGGAAAGGAGGAGACTGCGCGGGATAAACTGCGGGTCCTACTAGTAACTATAAACATAGTATCAGTCACACTTTTAGCCTTGGTCCACTTTACGGCGCAGAAAACCTTCGAACGGTAACGGCAGGATACACAGAAACTACTTTATATCTAGATCAAAAAAAAAAAAATACGATTGGTCGTCTGTAAAAGTCTGCGGGGTATTTTCTTTACACCATTTTCAATGCATTTCATCTTTGTGTGTTTTCTGTCACTAATGGTTGGTTAAAGTAAGAGTTATTAGTGATAACACCGCCATTTATGACACTAGTTATAAGTATTTTATGTTTTGTAAATTTTACATAAGTTTTCTGGTGTAAGGCGTTTTTATCTGGTACAAAAAAGTTGATTCAAAATAATTATTATGATGGCACCTATTTGACACGCATATCATCTAACATGATTAAACTTTTTTTCGTCCGAATCCAAGGATCAAGCGAAGTTTGATTGTTTTGGTGTGGCTAGATTTGTTTTTACTTTTGTGCTTCATAACACCTAAGCGTTAAATACAATGAAGTGACATAATAATTTTGTATGCGATTGAAAAAAATATGAGAGTCATTTTATAGCGAAGCTTGCGAACACCGAGAGCCAAAAAAGGGGTATGGTCAAGTTAGCTGACAACTGTTTCTTTGTAGTGTTGTTTAAAATAAAATATATGACACGCACATCGACAACTTCGATACACTGAAGTTTTTTAAAGCACTTATGGATTTTAGTGGTCTCTACTGCCCTCTAAGCGTTAGCGTAAATACATAAAAAAAAATGAAAACGTATAACTTTTTGCGTGCGTAGGTACATAAGTAACAACACACAGCTTTTCGCTTCTGTAAACTTATCATTTAAAAAGCGTGTAGTCATGCACAGATTAATAATATGCATAAAATATTTAATAGTTTAAAGTTCTTTCCAAAGTGTCATTTTTAATTTCAGAACTATTTATAAATCAAAATTAAAAAAAAAACTATATAAAGTTTCAGTATAATTCTGTTTCCTAATATTTAAAACGTATTTTTAGGGTTCCGTAAAACGTAAAAACGGAACCCTTATAGATTCGTCATGTCTGTCTGTCTGTCTGTCTGTCTGTCTGTCTGTCCGTCCGTATGTCACAGCCACTTTTTGCCGAAACTATGAGAACTACACTGTTGAAAATTGGTAAGTAGATGTATTCTGTGAACCGCATCAAGATTTTTACAAAAGTTTAAAAAAAAAACAAAAATTAGGGGTGCCCCCCATACTGAGAACTGAAGCTCAAAAATTTTTTTTTCGTCAAACCTACACGTGTGGGGTGTCTATCGATAGGTCTTAAAAAATGATGTTGAGGTTTCCAATATAATTTTTGTCTACACTGAATAACTTGCGCGAGAGACGCTTCCAAAGTGGTAAAATGTGTGTCCCCCCCCCCTCTAACTTCTAAAGTAAGAGAATGAAAAAACTAAAAAAAATATATGATGTACATTATCATGAAAACTACCAACGAAAATTAGTTTGAACTCGATCTGATGAGTAGTTTTTTTTAGTACGTCATAAATACACTATTATTAAAACTTCGATCAAAGTTACAACGAACTACAAGAACTATGTGTACTATGTATATTATGTTACTTGCTGGAACGGAACCCTTCATGGGCGAGTCCAACTCGCACTTGGCTACTTTATTTTAATATAGAAATCTGTTTTTATAAATCACTTGGCGGGTTTTATTTTCATTTTAAATGACTAACTTTAGGTAAATAATCAAAGCATTAGTCCAAAGACAGTCTGCATCCTTGATTTCTCGAATAAACTACTAAATGTTGTCGAAAGACATTAAATTCAATGGTAACACAATGTTGTAATTAAACGTGAAATGAAGCTAAAACTTGTCTCCAGTACACGAATGATGTGTTAGGACACTGTACATAAGTGGTTTAGTTTTACTAACTTGTTTTATAGGTTTTGATGATACCACATTGTTTCTCAATTTTTTAGGTTATGTTTTCTTTTTCGTTAGAAGTTTTGTTTCATTTCGTTTCTTTATTCATTTCTTGTTGAAACTGGCAAATTCCAAACATTATTTTGTATCGGTCTTTTTGTTTTTGTTCACTCTTTGTCAAGTCTACCTGGGGTACTACCATAACTTTATTATTTTAAATGTTTTAAAAATAAATACTATTTAAAGATGTATTTTTGTTAAATTGTGTTACTTACTACGATAATTTTTTTGTAATAATATTAAATTTTACTGGGATTTGTGTATTTCATCTTGACAGCGTGTTTTTTTGTATATGTATATTATTTTTTTGAATTTTTGAATGATTATATTTGAATATAAGTATGTATATTATACTTTACTGTTTACTATGTGTGTATATTAAAAAAAATGAGTATGCTGTTAATTTTAGAAATGTTAAAGTTTAAATCTTTGGATATTTGTCGTTCAATCACATTAGCACGGCTGGACGAATTGGGAATTGAAATTTGGAATATAGTAAGATTATAGTCATAGCATATAGGCATCATAGGCTACTGTTTATCACGGAAAATATAAGGTTCGAGAACTACGCGGGAAAAGTCGTGGGGTGCTGCTAATATAATTTTTTTTTAAATGGCATTCATACGAACTGCCGATAAAGTCAAAACTTGTAACTCAGAATTTGATAGCTTATTTTGGAAAATACGGGGGCGATCCGGAGGGCGTAGCTATGAGCATGGCCATATAGAAATGCGTAAGAATTTCAAGGTGGCCAATGAGAAATGTTAACGCATTTCTAGATGCCCAATGGCCAAAGATTTCTTATCATTCCCGAGCGTGACGCTAGAATTCAATTCACAGCCCACGAAAAATCTATCTAAGGCGCGCCAAAAGAAGTTTTCACTTTAATAAATGTAGATGAAGTATAATAAATATGGTTATAGTTTATAATACTATACCACATTATTAGTACTTAGTATCACAGTCGATTGTAAGTATGTAAGTACTCTTGACCTTCATAATTCATGTGTGATGTAATGTATGTTTGTATGTATTTAAACTTATCTAACGCCAACTTCAAAAAGCTAATCTTCGTGGCCTTAAACTTAAATAAAAAATATTTACAAAATCTTATCTGTCCGTCATACAAAATAATGATGTTCCGCGGCCATTATACCCGGAATTCTTTTTATATCATAAAAAATGTAAACAATTAAAATTATAACATAAGATTTGAAATTGTCAATGAGAATTATACATATTAAATGATATACACGTGTAATAAGTTATAGATTACAAAGATTACGTTTCTGTTTAACGATAACCTTTCGTAGAGTCATTGCGAATTTTTTTGAGGTTATAATGAATGTAAATAAATAGTTGTATATTTATTGACTAGGATTTAAAAGATTATGATGTGGAATCCTACTAATATTATTATAAATGTCAATGTTTGTATGTTTGGATATTTGTTGCTCGATCACGTTGCAACGTATGAACAGATCAGGTTGGGTTTTGAAACATACTCGTAGTAGTAGTAAATACGTAGTAAGCACATTAGCAGAGTCCGCCTGGGGAAGTACCACACCTTTGCCAGCTATTCTACCGCCAAAGCAGTAATGTGCAAGCATTACTGTGTTCCGGTTTGAAGGGCAATGTTTCCAGTGAAATTACAGGGCTTAGAGATATAACAACTTAGATCTCTGGGTGACGAGCGCAGTGCAGTGCTAAGTGATGATTTGGACTCTTCATGTTCCAATAGCTGCGTGTCACTGTGCTGTTATGTGGCAGGCATGTTGCTTACCATCAGGCAAATGTCCGGCTCGTCTCGTCACTCTTTATTTAAAAAAAAAATACCGTAACTTGTTATTAAACAATGAAGAGTCTTAAATCACGAATGGCTTTCAGGCGGCGAGAGTCCACCGGCGGGCTCGCATCTTCCGGTTGATTTTAAACCGAAACTCTAACACATAGAGTCTATATTTGTTTAAAATTTTGCAAGTTAGTGTAAGTTTAACTTAATAAACGTATTTAAGAGTAGTCTCGTGATGTAACCACGTGATAACATTCGTAGCAAGAGTGTCTCATCAATACGCCTGTCTCAGGGCCGTATCTTGACAGAGATAATTTCTTGTATAAACGGTAATGAGCCTAAAACAATGTAATCATTTGTAGGTAAATAATTATTAGAAACTAGCAACGGCTCACGGTTTTACCCGCGTAGTTCCCGTTCCCGTTTTTTTTTTGCTTTTATAGGGTTACACTTGACCCCCATCTCACCTGATGTTAAACGACGATGCGGTCAACGATGGAGCGTGTTTACAAAGAAGAAACCACACACTATATTCACACTAGATTTGAAGATACAAAGATTTTAACTATCGGGGAAACCCGCTCAGGCAACGTATTCCACAGCCTAGACGTTCTTTTCACAAAAATAGTGTATTAGGTTATCTGTCTCTGTGTCTTATTTCGTTATTTTACCGGGATAAAAAGTAGCCTATGTGTTATTCCAGACTGTTATCTATCTATGTGCCAAATTTCATCGAAATCCCTTCAGTAGTTTTTGCGTCAAAGAGTAACAAACATCCATCCATCGATACAAACTTTCGCGTTCGTAAAATTAGTAGGATTTAAAACGTTTCCTATAAACGGCTAGACAAAACACTTGTATATTTTAAAGTACCTATAAAGTAATGGCACCAGCAGGACATTTGCTTGATGGTAAGCAACCTACAATCTGGGCAACCTGCCTATAAAATCAGTTTCACACAGATATTGGTACACATAAACTCTAGTACACGAAAACTCTAAATTACTACATACTGAACGATGATTTATGTCTAAACCCTGTAATTTCTCTAGAAACATTGCTTTTCAAACCGGAACACAGTGAGGTGTTCACACTACTACTTGGCGGTAAAACTGCTGAAGGTGTGGTACTTCCCCAGGTGGACTATGCAAAGAGTCCTATCACTATAGATTAATTAATTACTAGATACGCCTAGCGACTTCAAACCACAAACATTAATGAGATAAAAAGTAGCCGAAATATTAATCCATGGGGTCTACCGCCTAACGAAAAACGCTTTGACGCTTTGATGCATTGCCGTCTCTTTCATTTCAAGCGAGAAGAAAAGATACAGCAACGTCAAAGCGTCAAAGCGTTTTTCGTTAGGCTGTAGAGGCCCAGGTACTAACTACGTATTTATTTCATTTAATCCTTTCTGTGCAGAGACTAGTGGGAAAACATACACAGTAACAAAAAGTTTCACCTTTATAATGACTGGTTGTGATTTTAATAAGAAAAGAAGATACAGTAAGACATCTTCGGGTAAACTCGGGACCATGGCCACTAGATGGCCATGCTCATGGCCACGCCCTCCGGTTTCACCCGTGTTGTTTCCAAAGTAAGCCTCAGAATGAGCCTTATAAGTCAGAATGAGTTATAAGTTTTGACTTCTATCGGCAGTTTCCATGACTGCCATTTTTTTTTTAATTTTAAATCTTAATGGTTAACTATTCTAGGAACGTGAGGAGACGATGAAAAATGATGATGATGAAGAAATGATAAGATGACATAGGTTTAGTAGAATTAATAATAAATAAATATTAGTGGAGATTTCACACGCAGCACTATTAACCCCAAACTAAGCAAAGCTTGTACTATGGATGCCAGATAGCTGAAATAATACTTTTTTTTTTAAACAAAGAGTGACTAGACGAGTAGGATATATTTATGCCTGATGGTAAGCAACATGCCTGCGACATAACAGCACAGTGACACGCAGCTATTGGACCATGAAGAGTCCAAATCATTACCTAACACTGCACTGCACTCATCACCCATAGATCTAAGATGTTATATCTCTAAGCCCTGTAAATTCTCTGGAAACATTGCCCTTCAAACCGGAACACAGTAATGTTTGCACGTTACTTCTTGTCGGTAGAATAACTGGCAAAGTTGTGGTACTTCCCCAGGCGGACTCTGCTAAGAGTCCTACCACTACTAAGATAGGTGATATAATACTTATATGTTTTTAAATACATAATACACAGAAAATACTCAGGAACAGTACCGTTAATTAAACCCGTTGTTACCTTAGCAAAATTTTCCGTCAATAAAATATATAAATTAAGCTTGTTTTTACAAGTTTTAAGTACAGCAATTACTTGTAAAGTGTTTATTTTTAATGCTATATATTTCCGGTTGCTAGCCCTCAAGCCCTAACACTATGATATGTTCTGTGGCTTGGCCTACAAACTGTTTTAGGAAATAGAACTCGATCACATTGAATGAGTGAATGATTGGCATTGCGTGCAATGTAATTACAATACCTAGTACTCAGATATATTGTGATAATGCCGTATCCTACTAATATTATCAATGTCGATGTTTGAATGGTTCGATATTTAGATGTTTGTTGCTCAATCACGTCGTAACGTATGAACTGATCGAGCTAAAATTTGGAACATAGATTATTTATAGCCTGAAAGAGAACATAGGCTACGAACATAACATTATATTTTCGTGGCTCTATAATTTCGCTGGCGTTTTTTTAAGTATTATTTAACGATAGCACAAGCAAGTCATGCACCTGATGGTAAGTAACACGTCTTCCCATTGTAATACAACGCTACGTAGCTATTTGAATGAGATATTGATACATGTAGAGTCTAAATCACTACCTATCACTGCACTGCATTCGTCACACAGAACGTATGCTCTGAAATTACTTTGGAAACATTGCCCTTCAAACTAGATCACATGAATGCTAGCACATTACTGCTTGGCGGCAGAATAACTGGCAAAGGTGTAGTGCTTGTCCAGACAGACAAAATACGCCACGGTTCTATTTTTAAAGCACTATCGCAATAACAATAGCTAATGAAAATCATTTAGAATATTACATAGTTTTAAGAACATGTTCTTAAATTAAAAAGTACTTAATAATATCGATTTGAGTGGCGTATGTAACTACAACACTCAGTGATGAGGTGTTACCAGGATTTCATTTTATAAAATCGGAATGTCACAGTTTGAAACGAATGGAAAAGTTTATAAACTACATCGAAACTTTTTGGTTGATAATACATTCCCCCTGTAGTATTTAGCACAACCAACATATTAGAATCATTTCATTCAAAAATAAATAAATTACTGAACAAGAAAACTGCTGAATGTATTACATAAGATTCATGAAACAAAGATACCTAAAAAACGGCGAATAAACCAAATTATTAAAGACGATTTTATAATGGGCGTACAAATGCAGTTAGTCAACAAACAAATTACCATTGGTCATGAATTAGACGAATTGCGTAGGTACATTTTTACAGTTTGTTCTTTTAGTTTATTTGCTGTAAATAATAATAAGTCTAAACAAAACTTTTGTTTTAAAAATGTGTCACAACACTATTACTTGATGGCATGATGGTGGTATGGTTTCGGACCCACCCTACCACCAGGGGTAGGGCTAGTGGTATGGTGGGTCCGTCACGAGCTTTTCGGAGATAGTCGAAATAGAAGATAGATAGATAGAGAACTCTTCATTGTGACACAAAAAAAACAGAAAAATTACAGTAAAACACATCATTATAAACTTGCGCTACAAATGGCAGAGTTGATAGGTATGGACTAGTAATGATGATGATAATTATTAGGGTTTGGTACATTTTTGCTACTAAAAGGGCTAACTTTCATTCTTGAACTTGCAACATCTTGCTAATATTATAAATGTCATATAATAAATTAAAAAAAAAAAAATTATAAATGTCAAAATTTGTATGTTTGGATATTTGGATATTTGTTGCTCTATTAGGAAGTAACGTATGAATGGATTGGATTGAAATTTGAAACACAGTTAGATTATAGTCCTAAAGAACACATAGGCTACTTTTTATCCCGAAAAAATAATAGGAATGGGAGCTACGTGGGTAAAACTGTGGGGGTGCTTATAGAAATGAAAAACATATGGGAACTAGAATGTTGTGCAATCAGGTAAACAGGTTTTTAGTAGCCTTTGATCGTCCAAAATAAAAGTGTATTGTTTTTGCTGTGAGAACTATTTATATGCTTCCTTTTTTGTTTCTAAAAATGTTCTCTTTTATGTAAAGAGAGTGATGTATTTAATTTTGAATCCAATCTTTAAAGGGAACTAATTTAATAGCCAATTATTGCTGGCCTCTCCTACTCTCTATTGCCTGACGAACTTTGAGCTAAGACAAAAGGATTTACTAACCTAATTTTACCGTAATTAGTGAGTACCTACCACACTAAGTGCGATGAATAATTTTAAATAATATTAAGCACTAGTGGCTCGTTACGGATTTGCTCGGATATTTTCATAATTTTCACCTTTTAAACCTTTGGCTCATGTACAAAAACAACTAAATGTCACATGATCAAATGCATATAGTTTACGATTCTATAATGGACATACAGACACATATACATTTTTATATAGGTATATAGATATCTGGATTCCTAAATGAGCATTCTTGTCTCAGTATGAGATGTAAAAGTGAGCAAAATACATTAATAGAATCAATTTCCAAACATTGTGTAATAGAGCTTGATTTGAAGATTTTGTCTAGTTTTAAAGAGTGTCTATTTTCATATCTTAAATTAGTTTTCAAAGTGCAAAAATTAGCCGATCTACGGGGCAATGTATAAATTTTTAACGATCAGAGCCTTTATTAACATAACTATGTAAATCACAAACAATGAGAACTAGACGGTACCAAATTAACTACTTATAGTACTAAGGATAAGCACATATGGATATTTCACATAAAATGATAACCGATTGTTGAATTCATTGGTTTTAACAAATTAATTACTTGAAATTATTGAGATTTTAGTTCTTAAACATTCTGCATAAATGTCAAATAAATAATATTATTGACCAAAAACAAAAATGTCTCAGTAACGGCTAATTCACTCGAAGTTACTTTATGTCTTGGTTAACGATACATTTTATTTATTAATAAATAATAAATAAATATTGGTGGACAATTCACACACAACACCATCTGACCCCAAACTAAGCAAAGCTTGTACGATGGCAGCCAGATAGCTGATATAATACTTAAATAGTTTTAAATACATACTTATTATACATAGAAACACCCAGACACAGTGCAAACATTTGAATTCATCACATACATATTTGCACTGGGTGGGAATCGAACCCACGACCCTAAGCTTCGCAGGCAGAGCTACTATCCACTAAGCCTCGTGGCCAGTCAAATCAATATAAAGTTATCTATTAATTTTTCTATGAAAATAAAATGTTATTTTAATTTAAATGTAAGCTTCAGTTATTATTTTATGATACTTATTTTCATTTGCATTTAAGGTCGCGAACTAAAGATCAAACATCCACGCCCATTTGAAATTTCCCTAATAATCCGTTAAAAATGCTGATAAAACACAACGATTACAATTGTACGTTTCTAGATCTGGTATTTAAATTTGTTTTTTTAATCAAACAATATTTACGCTATTTGCAAACAATACAATGGAACAAAAACAGCGACACGATAGAACGTTTTGATCGATAACGTCACAAATAATTGTCACAATTATCGATAATCGATGTTTTAAAGTTTTTTTTTTCATTCATAAAATTGAATACGTTTAAAAATTGGTAATACAAGTTTGGTCTCACCCGAGTCGCGTATACAAAGCCTTCAGTGCGATCCTCACATAAACAAACGCTACTTACGATGCACCCTCAAATAAACACAATAAAACAAATAAAAAAGATTGCGGAGACGTGTTGCCGTCTCCTTGTGTTATGGCTGACTGAATGGAGGCTCGGAGCCTGCAACAGATGATTTTTGTACGATAGGTGCTGCCAGTTCCACTTGCGGAAATCGTAGAGGAAAAATTTATTTCCCCAGACTTACAAGGAAAATCAGACACAAGTATGTCTAAAGTAAGTAATCACATTATTGTAATTAACGTCAAATTATGTGGAGTTTTTAATGATTTAAATATAAATACCAGTGATTTAATAATTACTCTGTGAAGATCGTTTAAATATCTCAATTTATTAATTGCAATTGTAAATTTTTAAATTCAATAAATTATTTTTTTTAATACCTACTAATGAATTGACAACGACGATTTGCAGAAAATTAAGATATCTTTTAATTTCAAAATTTCTTATTAGTATGAAAATGTAACGTACAATTGTCAAATAAATGTTCCGAATGAAAAGTGTGTAAAATAACTGTGTAAAAAAGTATAAATACGCTTTTAGCTCTCTTGTACGGTTGTCGCGACTGCGCTTGTGTGAAACGAAACCAAAATCGATCGACGTCACAGAGAAGCACGTCACTAGTTGAGATTGCAAATGAACCGATTCCGATTCGATCATTTGAATGTATTTGACACGGATTGTAAACATTCGAGTGTCTCGATTCTTTGGAATCACTAATTGGCTTCTAAGATTGTGTTTGTATATCGATATATGACGTTGGTAGGGAATTTTTGAGCTCTTGTGGGTTTTATGCTTATGATTTGTTTCAAAGTATGAACTAAAAAGCCATAGGAGTTTGACACATCATATAAACGCGTATTGACGTTATTAACGTTTATATTATTTATATATATGCACGCAATGAATTTAGAAATGCAATGTGAGTGGTTAAGAGTGCGCCTAATGCCAGGGAAAAATCAGTTTTCACCCGCGCGACGCGTTTCTTAATGCGATATACATAAAGTCGAGAATAGCATGACACAGTTTGGAGGAAAAATCAATATTAAATCAGGAGTCCATTTTTGACCAAGTTTTATTAAATTACTCAATAATTAAACATACATTTAAAAAGGGTTCGGTTACTTTACTAAAACGTACAATTAGGAATTTTATTACTAAAAAATAATGTGGCGTCATCGCTCATAATTTCGAGTACTCGAATTAAAACGGGTTTTTTCGGTGTCATTTTTATTTTTTTATTGTAAAAAACTCTGATCAATTTTAAAAATTCTATTCGGTTATTGTGCTTTCTCTTGATTGTACCCACACGTCAATATTTTTTTGTCATAGTTTTTAGTTTCTTTACTTCAGTGAGCGGCGTCGAAAATGTCCTTTTTTCGTTTTCTGGCACTAGGCGCCCTCTTAACCATAGGTGAGTTTTGTATCCCATTAGCTCTGAAGTGGCGCACCTTACTATACGACTGGTCTCCTGCCTTGTTAAAATTTTATCTAAACGCTTTCCAAATGACTCTCCCTGACCAGAGTAACTTGGTAAGGTGGGGAAAAGCCTCTGAAAAATGTTGCTATACTTGTGGTGAGGCGATATGTACAGCAAGGCACATATTGGTGGGATGCAAGGTGCTCCTTAATAGGGGTCATTACTCACAGCACCATGACAGAGTACTTGAAATCATACGTGAAGCCGTAAGCCTTTCGGTAGCTAGAGCCCAAAAGGGATTGACGATAAACAAAAGACAAATTAACTTTGTAAAAGAGGGCTCAACTTCAAACTCCAAGAATAAGCCTTACTCAATCCTGGGTTCAGTACCTGATTGGACTACTTTAATGGACACGTATGAAAAGCACTACAAAATCCCAGAGGATGTGGGTGTTTCGTCATACAGACCAGACATTTTCCTTTTTTCTAGGGCTACGAAACGCATAGTCCTGGTAGAACTTACCGTACCGTGGGAAACTAATACACCTAAAGACCACGCGATGAAACAAAGTAAGTATTACGACCTTCAAAACGAATTAACAAAAAATGGCTATGTAGTTAATTTATACGCATACGCATACGCAATTTATAGCAAAATCTCTCTATAACCTGCTTAAAGACCTTGGCTTGTCCAGAAGTGCAGTAAGATTTTTAGATACTAGAACGAGTATCTAAAGCTGCACTAGTAGGATCAAATCGGATTTGGCTGGGCAGGGAGAGAAATACGAGTAGTGAAGGTGAGTGTTGACGTACGTCATCAAAAGGGGCCCCTTTTAAACCTACGCCCGAGTCACAAGACTTGGGGTCTATTCGAGATTTCTCT
The DNA here is from genome assembly GCA_963693475.1 of Ectropis crepuscularia. Classification (NCBI taxonomy): domain Eukaryota; kingdom Metazoa; phylum Arthropoda; class Insecta; order Lepidoptera; family Geometridae; genus Ectropis; species Ectropis crepuscularia. The sequence goes on along the minus strand of OY856365.1, from coordinate 1,473,602 downwards.
CTCTGCCACACGATGGACCCGGCACCCACACGGTGAATCCATGCAATGCTAAGAAGTTCGTCTCTCTTAAATAAAGTGTGACGGGACGAGCAGAACATGCGCCTGATGGTAACCAACATGCCTGCCACACAACAGCACATTGACACGCAGCTATTGAAACATGAAGGGTCCAAATCATTACCTAGCACTGCACTGCGCTCGTCACCCAGAGATTCAAGTTGTTTTATCTCTAAACCCTGTAATTTGTCTGGAAACATTACCCTTCAAACCGGAACACAGTAATGTTTGCACATCACTGCTTGGGGGTAGAATAACAAGCAAAGGTGTGGTACTTCCCCAGGCGGACTCTGCCAAGAGTCCTACTATTACAAAACGTACGGGATACAACGTTAACCCGGGGGTCTACCGCCGAACGAAAAATGTCATCGCTTTGATGTTTCTCTCTCTTTTCTTTTCGCTTGAAATGATAGAGACAGCATTAGTAAAGCTATAGCCGATTTAGTTAGGCGGTAGAGGCGCCGGGCTAACTACGCGGCTAAAACCATGGGGCGCCGTTAGTGAATTTTTAAATATATGTTATTTAATATATAAAAATTTAAATACAAAACGTGTTTCAATTAAATGTATTTTTGAATAATTATGATTATGACTATATATATACTACTATGTAGGACATCGAATGAGGGAAAATGGAGGTGACTCTCGCTCTGGCTTGTACCTGGCACAAAGATTGTCAATCGCTATTCAGCGTGGTAATGCTGCCAGCGTAATGGGCACTTTTGTGCCGGGTACTGTTAGGAGTGGGTTTTTAATTGATTAATTTGTTGTAGACTTTATTTTATTTTATTCAAAATATATCGTAAAATTAGATACTATGTATAACTAAAATATATACTAGGAAACAATGTGGGAAAATTTGCAAAAACCTGCATTGTGAAATATTCTACACATTAAGAGCAAGCTTATTACTAAATAGGTATATCATTTACAATTCACTCTTTTAATTTCATTAGCATCTGCTAAATTCGCCTGGGGAAGTACCACACCTTTGCCAGTTATTCTACCGCCAAACAGTTATGTCTAAACATCACTGTGTTCCGGTTTGAAAAGAACGGTTTCCAGAGAAATTACAGGGCTTAGAGATAAAATATGTTAAATCTTTGGGTGACGAACGCAGTGCAGTGCTAGGTTATGATTAGGCTTCTTCAAGTTCCAATAGCTGGGTGTCACTGTGCTGTTACGGGCAGGCGTGTTGCTTACCATCAGGCACATCTCCTGCTCGTCACTTCACACTTTACTCATACCATAACATGTCCATCAAAATGTATTATTATTTCAGTTAAAATTTTCAAGACTAAGATGACACAGTTTTCTTTTCTTTTGACAGTCATCGCATTAAGCTGCAATGAGTCAATTCAAAACTGAGTAATTATTTAGGTACTTCCTTATATTGAATTGTTAAAATCACGCTGTAAACTGTTTTTTACCTACAGAAATCCCCTTGATTTGAAATTGAAACTTTTCCTTAACTTTTCCGTACATTTTGTTTTTTTCCTTTAAGTTTTATGACACCTCAGACCACAAAGTTCAACAGTATGATTTTGTTATGACATAAACGGTTACAAGCAAGACAGGCGCGTGGTAGAACATATCTTTTTTTCTGTATTGAGCGACGAGACGAGCAGGACGTCTACTCTGTTTCTACGAAAACGAAATTTCGAAAAAAAACTCGCGACTTTAGTGCTCTCGTTCTACTTCGTTTCGTCCGATACAACATTGTTCGACATTTAAATGTTCTAAGCATACTCTAATTAGAGTAGGCTTAGAACATTTAAACGGACAAAACGACGGATCGAAGTAGAATCGGAGTTGGAAAATCGCGAGTTTATTGCGAAATTACGTTTTCATTGAATTAGAGTAGACGTCCAGGACATGTGCCTGATGATAAGCAACATGCCTGCCACATAACAGCACAGCGACACGCAGCTATTGGTACATGAAAGTCCAAACCATTACCTAATACTGCACTGCGCTCGGCACCCAGAGATCTAAGATGTTATATTTCTAAGACCTGTAATTTGTCTGGAAACATTGCCTTTATAATCGGAACACAGTAATGTGTGCACGTTACTGCTTGGCTTGGGTAGAATAACTGGCAAAGGTGTGGTACTTCCCCAGGCGGACTCTACTAAGAGTCCTACCACTACAAACTATAAATGTATTAAGATAAGATTTCCAACGCAGATCAAACAAATACTCGCTAAAGGATGTACTAAGCTGTAAAAACGAATGATAGTAAGCAACCTGCACATAACAATATTACGTCATATATTAAGAATTAAATTGGAACCTTCCTTCCCTATTAGTTCATCCAGAGTAGAATATAGAGTAAATGTAGGTTTAGGTACTCATATATTATACTTCCTAATAGTACAAATGCGAAAATTTGTAAGAATGTATGGATGTGTGGTAGTATGTTTTTTAATCTTTTACACAAATTACCGAAGAGATTTGGATAACATTTCGTATATAATGATCTGGAATAACACATGGGCCATTTTTTATTCTATACATACAAAAAGACTTAATAGGTGTCAAGGGACACCCAGATGGAACGAAGTTGTACAAAATATAGCAACTCTTTACGTTCTTGTTGCCCTGGCAACTCATATTTCTGCTGTCCTGGTACTTGGAGATAAACGCGGGGATTGTGGAGATATTAACGAAACTATTTACTGTATCTGTTGTCCTTGTACCTGGAGAGGCAAATGCTATTTACTGTTTCTGTTGCCCTGGTACTGATACCTGGATGCAAACGCAACTCTTTCATATTTCTGTTGTCCTGGTATCTGGAGATAAACGCTGGGCTGCTGGAGGTAGGTAATTAAAACTCCTTACTGTTTCTGTTGCCCTGGTACCTGAAGGTGTGGAGGTAATCGAAATTCTGTTACAACTTTACGTGTAAATTTTTTCCGTCTAGCTCCCTTTCGCAACGCGCGAAAAGGAACTTCATTCCAATAAAACGTATTCACTTGTTCCGTTTGCATGTAATATGTAATGAAGCCAGTTTTCCAAAAATACAAATTGTCAAGTAATTACGGTAACCCAACGAGGTAAAAGGAGGGTAATACCCAGAGCGGTGAAAGATCGCTAATTTTGTAAGGTAAACCCACGTACGCATTCTGACGACAAAACCGGTTTACTCGCGTCACTGTGTTGCATTCAATCTGTCCACATAAGTCATGAATCATGGTAGTCACGTAGTCAGTAGTGTTAAAATAAACAAACGGACAAAAAAAGTTTACCTTGATATTATTTTAACATCCTTTTTTAACTTTAATAAGTTTACACTTGACCGCCATCTTTTCTGATGTTAAGCAATGATGCAGTGTACGATAGAGCGTGCTTACCAAGAAAAAACCGATTCACTCTCGATTTGAAGACACCAAGATTGTAACTATCGGAAAAAAAACACTCAGGCAACACACTCCACACTCTAGACGTTCTTATCACAAAAGTAGAGTCAAACTTTTTTGTTCGAGTCTTTGGAACATCAAACATGAAACGATGTCGCTTTTTCGAGTGAGTAGTCCGATAGAAAAAAGGGTAAGGTGGTATTAGATCAAGTAGATCAGTCACACACTCACCAAAGTGTATCCTACAAAAATCCGATAAGCTAGCAAATTTGTTATGAATGATTCATTTTCAGAACTCTACTTTTATGGCACTAAATAGGTTGTCGTTTGACCGTATATTGCTTAACGTTGAACAATGATTTGGCTTAAAACGCCTACAAAACAAAATACAAGATCATTAACTATTCCAGTGCGTTCTGATATATACTAAAATAATATACCACAAATAATTTACCAGTACATAAGTAACACAAAGAATACCTACACTTTCTGCTGAAACTTTCCTTCATTTAATAGGTCAACTATAAGTAGTAAATAGTTCATCAGGGATATACAGAAACGTTGAGGGAGGATAAAATTAAATATCGAGCTACTAAGGCTAAGGAAAAATTATCCACCTCCAGAAATTGTTTTTTTTTAACTGTCACACGTTGACACTGGGTCATCTCGCCTGATGTTAAGCAATGGCGCGGTCTACGATGGAGTGTGCTTAACAGCGATGTCCTACTAACTATCCTATCCTACTAATATTATAAATGTCAATGTATGGATGTTTGGATATTTGGATGTTTGTTGCTCAATCACGTCCTAACGTATAAACGGATCGGGCTGAAATTTGGAACACAGATAGATTATTGTCTGGAAGAACACATAAATTATAATTTGTTGATATTTCTAAATCAACTGCACCGATTTTAACAAAATTTATGTGGGACCACATCTAAAGTATAATCTACCGAGCACTACTCCTTATGAAGTATTTATTATCTACCAAACATCAAAATAATCATCATAATCGAATCACAATTGGCGGAGCTATCGCGTCATATACATTATAAAAGTAAGCACAGGTACAATTAAATTGAGAACCTCCTTTTTGTAACTCGTTTAAAAAGGATATAACCGATTCCTGCTTTATAAACGTGGCCCTTTTGGCTCCGTCCCTTCCTGCGTAACCCCACCTAGCTGCACTCGTAATGGATTTCCCTCCTTAGCCCACAAGGGCTTCCTCTTGTTGGATAAAGTGTCGCATTGAAACTAGAGCCTTTCAGAGCCTGGAGGGGGCTGCTGCGGATTATGTCATCTCTACTTCACTCGAGAGCAGCAAATAGACTTCACGTAATTGATACTTACCATCATAAACTATTGATACCTAATAAACACCATATTTTGTGTTATATAGCATCTCAACTGTAACACTGTTAACAATATTAGTGGACATATATTTAGTGGATAATTAACACACAACACCATCTGACCCCAAACTAAGCAAAGCTTGTATGATGGCGGCCAGATAGGTGATATAATACTTATATAGTTTTAAATACATACTTATTATACATAGAAACACCCAGACACAGTGCAAACATTTGAATTCATCACACAAATTTTTGCACTGGGTGGGAATCGAACCGATAAATATCTTAGGTGATATTGTATATTTAACTAGATTTTTCTTAATCTGATTTCAACGCTACGTTACGCTACGCTACGTAACGAACTAAAAAAGAAATACGAGTAAATCACATTCTCGAATTTATTTGAATATCCGCTTGCTACACCGCCTGATCTTCGCGTTTACAATTTTGGCGGGAAAACGGGTGTCAGGTTACATAAGCGCGGTGTTTGTGCTTCGACATATGAAGTGCCGCCCTACTTGTATCCGTTTGAGCCCATTTATTCTCAAGAGCGTTTCAAGACGCTTCTAGCGGTATCGTTTGTTTATAATTAATGTACTTAAAATGTAAACTAACATTTTTGACACTTGAGATTTTTTTTTGCGATTTCTCAAGTAGTCGATTAGCTATTACATTAATAATTTATGAAGGAGACAGTGGTTTTATGGCTTAAATGTGTTGTATACGAAATAACAAACTCGAAAAACCAAAAATAACTGCATTCGATAGCACAAATATATTTAAAAAAAATATTTCAATACTTCGGGACTATTTTCCCGCCAAAAATTGTAAATTTTGTTTTTTTTAATTTTACGATTTTTTTATGTAAATGGACTCTAATTTTAATGTGGATTATATCAAAATAAAGACCAGTTCAAGTAGACGCCATTAAACAAACATTTATCGGTATACCTTCCCAAATAAAATCACTAAAAAAAAATGTTTCCCGCCAAAAACCCGTCCGCAAAGTTAAGTTTGTATATTTCGTCATCAACCAAGTTTTTGGGTACTATATTACACACCGGTGTATCAAGCGGATATCCGAAAAAATCGTCAACATCGTTTAATAATTATAAACACACGAACAGAAAGAATAAGTATTACTAAGGCCAACGCGCAACTAACGCTTCTTCTGGGCTGTCCCAAAGCTGCCTAGACCTAGAGGCCAGTTGAAGGTAACTGCCAACTGTCACTATAAACGTACCTACGTTTTTTTTTAAAGTGACGGTTTGCAGTTAGCTTCAACTGGCCTCTAGGCTTAGGCAGGTTTGGGACAGCCCAGAAGTAAACGACTTCAGAAGTGACGACGTACTTCAGAGGGTCGAATGTAGGTATCGATGTGCGCGCGCGCCATAAAAATGTACTCTTAAAGGTACAAGTTCGCGCTGAGACCGCGACGCGAGACCGCGACAGGAGACCGCGACCGGAGACCGCGACAGGCATTTGACACTATAGAATTGTATGGACGCCAGTTTGCGCCGAGACCGCGACAGGAGACCGAGACAGGTCGCGGTCGCGGTCGCGGCGCGAACTGGCGCCCATACAATTCCATAGTGTCAACTGCCTGTCTTGGTCTCGGGTCGCGGTCTCCGGTCGCGGTCTCGCGTCGCGGTCGCGGCGCGAACCGCTACCTTAAGAGACGGTTGTCAGCTAACTTCATCAACGTTTATTGGTGTCTGTGTGCAGATTATATTGCTAAACATTCACTCTCATCATTTTAGCCGAAAAGAAATAAATATGTGGGTCATGGAAGGTCGGTCGTGGAAGTCAACACTGGTGATAATTAGTGGTTCTGGACTACCTGTCATAAGGTCACAAATCTGCTGCGGTTCCTTCAATTAGAAACGTCACTAACTTTAAAAACCTGTGTAGCACACATATATTATACGAGTCAGTTTTTTAGATAGTCCTTCATTTTTTTTTTAATTCGAATATTTACAACTTAGTACAACAGTCCCTTTCGACGTAGTAGGGACCTTCTGCTAAACCCTAAACATACAATTCAGCTTGCGGCTGCGGCTAACCAAAGTTTCACACAGGCATCTTAAATTTCATTTGAGAATATGGAGAATATAGGCCGGTACCTACCTCATGTGTATCTGTGGTTTCCGTGCCAAATATAACATTACTAGCCCGCGGTTTTAACCGCGTAGTTCAAGTAATTTGCCTGCTATAAAAAAATTGGCAGTCATAGGAACTGCCGAAAGAAGTGAAAACTTATAACTCAGAATTTGATAGCTTACTTTAGAAACTACACGGGTGTAACCGGAAGGTATGGCCTGAGCATCATGGCATGACCATCTAGAAATGGGTCAGCATTATCCCATTGGCTGACGCATTTCTAGATGGCCATGCCACGCCCTTTTGGCATTTCCCATTGGCTGACGCATTTCTAGATGCCCAATGGTTATGGTCCCGAGTTTACCCGAAGATTATACCCGAGCGTGACGCTAGAATTCAATTCACAGCCCACGAAAAATCTGTGAAGTTTTCACTTCAAAAATAGCTCCTATGCTATTCGAGACTTTAGTTAATTTACCTGTGTTTCAAATTTCAACTCAATCCCTTCAGCCATACTAACGTGGTTGAATAGGGTACAATCCTCAAAAAAACTAAGTAGCCCGTTAGTTAGATTGCCAAAAAATATTGTACACGTTTTTTTTCTTTTGTTTCACAAACAAAAAATGACGAAGATACAGCGCTTCGAAGTTTCGTGTGACGTCACTTGTGAGTACGATTTTTACTCACGAGTGACGTCGCGACCCCCCACTCTCGAAGTTTGATGGTCTATATCTTTGACGATTTTTAATATTATGAAAAAACAAAAAATACGTGTCCAATATTTTTCCATGATCTAGCTGACGGACTAATTAGGATGGTGTATTTTTGACCCAGTCCGGTACCCTGTTACAAACAAACTTTCGCATTTGTAATATTAGTATAATATTACGTCAGCACTATTTCTTCACATACGTAATAAAAACATTCAAACATTTCCTGCTGGGGAAGTACCATAACTTTGCCAGTTATTCTATTTCCAAGCAATAATGTTAAAACATCACTATGTTCAGATTTGAAGGGCAATGTTTCGCAAGAAATTACAAGACTAAGAGATAAAGAGATGAATCATCTTTTATGTTTTTTTTTAAATAAAGAGTGACGAGACGAACAAGACATGTGTCTGATGGTAAGCAACATACCTGCCACATAACAGCACAGTGACACGCAGCTATTAGAACATGAAGAGTCCAAATCATTACCTAGCACTGCACTGCGCTCGTCACCCAGATGTCTAAGATGTTATATATCTAAGCCCTGTAATTTCTCTGTGAACATTGCCCTTCAAACCGGACGTGTCTAGGTGACGAGCGCAGTACAGTGATATGTAGTGATTTGTCCTTCAAGTTCAAATAACTGCGTGGCATTATGGTGTTATAGGCAGGCATTTTGCTTACCATTCAGCGTGGTAATGCCTGGTTAGCAAGCTGGAAACGATTTCGAATGGTAGTGGAATGGATGATTTTGATTGTAAGTATTTAGACCTTATATAATTAGATGATGATTAGATACGTTAGATGTGCTTAGTGTATGAAGTTAAGTATGTAGAGTACTTTTATTACAAAAAGATGTTTTTAAAAAGTTTTTAATTGTGGCGTTTTCCTATCTCTAAACAATGCAAACAAAAACTATGTTTTGTTGATATTCGAGAATAATGTTGTATTATATAAAAAAAAATGGCTATGTAGTTAATTTATACGCTGTAGAAGTAGGAGCGAGAGGTATACAGCAAAATCTCTCTATAACCTGCTTAAAGACCTTGGCTTGTCCAGAAGTGCAGTAAGTTCTATACTAGTAGGATCATATCGGATTTGGCTGGGCAGGGAGAGAAATACGAGTAGTGAAGGTGAGTGTTGACGCACGTCACCAAAAGAGGCCCCTTTTAAACCTACGCCCGAGTCACAAGTCTTGGGGTCTATTCGAGATTTCTCTCTCTGCCACACGATGGACCCGGCACCCGCACGGTGAATCCATGGAATGCTAAGAAGTTCGTCTCTAAAATATTAATTATTTGTTTACTAGACAAACATAGCAAGTTTTTTGGTCGTAATAAGTAATCTTTAATTCATCCATAGCGTAGTGTAAATCGAACCAGAATTAACGAACGAGAACGAACTTAGAATTGCGAGTCCAAGGGCGAACTAAACAAGTACGTGGCCTCTATTGTCAGTAGTTTGAAGTACATTAAAGGTCATATACACTATATGATAGAGATAAATCAATTTATAAATATCGATAGGCAGCGCAGCATCGTTGCTACGTGATTTGGACTCTTCATGTTCCAAAATGTGCGTGACACTGTGCTGTTACGACAGCCATGTTTCTTACTATTAGGCACATGTCCTCATGTCATGGTCGTCCTATCTATACATATAAAAGCGAAAGGTCACTCATCACAAAATCTCAGAAACTACAAATACATACAGTTTAAAATTTTGCATGGGCCTTTAAGCATGTACATTTGTAGGCGCTCGCTAATACATGGTTTTACGAAATTCAGCCCCTACGAGGGTGAAACAAGGATTGTATGAAAATTCGTCGTTTTCAAAGGTGTACAATCATATTAATACCATATGTTAAATTATACGTGGTCAAAGTCGCGGGTATTACATAAAAGTAAAATTTATAAAAGTAAAATAATTTAGTATTTTTAGAAAACTGTCAATCAAGCTCCTGGTGAGCTGAAATATGTTTGGTAACATTGCCCTTTAAACCGGAACACGGTGATGTTTTCACATCACTATTTAGCAGTAGAATAGCTGGCAAATGTGCTGTAATCTAGTACTTCCCCAGGAGGACTCTGCAAAGAGTTTCATCACTACAAAAACCAGTTGCCCCTATCACCTCCTCCGAAGTCTGGCCCTGAGCTAAACTTCACGGGTAATTATTGTACACGAGTAATTACTGGTTTGTCTAATTAATCTGCGAATGTTCCATCTCGTTAACCACGTTATCACTGGTTTGTGGCATGTTGGTGACTAGCGAGCTACCGCGGCTGCGTTCACGACAGACAGACAAAACTATACTAATATTATAAAGCTGAAGAGTTTGTTTGTTTGTTTGAACGCAAGTAACTCGGGAACTACTAGTCCGAATTTAAAGATTCTTTCTCTGTTGGATAGTCCATTTATCGAGGAAGGCTATTTAACATTACGCTACTATTAACAAGAGCGGAGCATGAATGAGAAATGTAACAACACGGGAAAAAATATTGCTTTTTGAAAGCTTTCGTTGCGTGACAGCATGTGTCTATCTTTTAAAAGGTTGCGTCATTAGAATCTAAGGTAACCAAATTTAATTCTAGGTTTGAATTGGTACGACCAATTTTCGATAGATGGCGTTGCAACGCGCGCACGATCCAGCTAGTAATAAATAAATAAACATTAGAGGACAATTCACACACCATCCGACCGCAAACTAAGCAAAGCTCGTTATACGGCGGCCAGATAGCTGATATAATACCACTGAGCTAATAGCTCCGTGTATAATACTTATGTAGTTCTGAATACATACTTATTGTACTTAGAAACACCAAGGCACACAAATCTAATCTGACAACAGGTACTAGAAATTTATGAAACAAAACCTCTACAGAGTAGCCAAATGCATAAACAGCCGTCTAAGTGTTCCCACATGACCTTGAAAGATTCTAGGTAAATGTCGTTTTCCTCACGATGTTTTTCATCACGTTTTGCGGCATTACGTGCATGACTTCGAAAAGACGGTGGTGCGCGTGGGATTTGTATTCGGGGCCTCCGGATCGGCAGTCGCCGTTCTCCCGACTAGACCAGCCATAACTTATTTAATTAACTCCGAAATACATGTGGGAAATCTGTTCGTAAATAAAAATTACATCTACTGGGCATGTTTTTTAACAGTCTAGAGTAATGGGAAAAATAACGAAATCCTACTAATATTAAATACGTAAAGTTTGGATGCCTGTTGCTTAATCACGTCGTAATGTATGAACGGGTTAAAATTTGGGACACAGATAAACAAGAGTCTCGCATAACACAAAGGCTTTTATCGCGTGAAAATGACTAGAACGGGAAATACGCGGGTAAAACCGTGAGGTACTGATAGTATTTTACCTTTAACCTTAATATTGGACGACTAAAATGGGTCATCATCATCAGCCTGCGTTCGTCCACTGCTGGACATAGGCCATGCTGGACATAGGACATAGACATGCCTATGCCCAGTACGGTGTAAAGTAAATGGGTTAATTGTTGTTACTTCAGCAAGCTTCAACTTTTGTACACAGTTAAACAATTAAGTAACAAGCGGCTGGTCTAGTCGGAAGAAGGACGACTGCAGATCCGGAGGCCCCGGGTTCAAATCCCACGCGCACCATTGTATTTTCGAAGTCAAATGCGAAACGCCGCTAACTTAAAAACGGCGAAGCAAAGCATCGTGTGGCATGTTCTAAAGATGTTTCGAAGGCATTCGTCATCCACCCACCAGCACTGGACCAGCGTGTTTGATTACGGTCTGGGCTCGGTCCTTGCGAGAGAAGGCCCTGAGTCGCAGCTGTCGCATTTAGTGGGCTGATTTGGCAAAGCAATAAACGATTATTATTCTTCGGCTCTTTTACCGCGTAACTAAACCGGCTATGGCTTTGCTATTGCTGTCTCTATCATTTCAAGTGAGCAGAAAAGAGATAGCAATATAAAGCTAAGACAGTTTTAGTTATATAGACCCTCGGATGATGTGTTGCGAATCACATCTCAACACTAACCTCGAATACCCGTGTAAACTTGTACTTTGCCCGTAACATCAGGAGTTAAGGGCCTAGACATTGTATTTAGGCTTCACATTGTTATCGCCTGAGGCCCTGCCCTTAAGGTCGAGATTGCCATTCATATCGGCCATGTGTGGCATGATAACCCCCCTGTCGTCTGTCATGTAATTTGTTATGTCATTGACGTGATCAGGACCGGATTAAGGGGCGCAGGAAAAATACTCGAAATTCGACCGATCATCACAACCAAGAATACTGCGTCTGCACCGAACATAGGTATGCCAGATGCTTGATAAAATTCGAGACCACCTGAAGTCGACCGATCATCGAACCAAGACTCCTAGCTCTTCACTGAATAAACGTCAGCGGACTATCTTAATGATGACATTAACTGGCGAAATTACGGTAACAATACCGAATGGAAGCCATTTGAAATAGTTGAAGTTGAAGAAAAAACAACACAGCATTCGAGTCCCGTGGTAAATAATGGGGTAAAAGTAGATATGTTCATTTTTTCATTTATTAGTTTGTTTTGTTGTTTATGTACTTGAATTTAATACTATTGGAACGTATGTTTATCACGTAATCTTATTGTGACAATAGCCTTTGTTGTTCGACACATTGAGTTTTTGTAAGATTTTTGACCATTCCAAGGTTGTCTGGAAGAGATTGTTTTCAGTGATAAGGTCGCCAGTTGTTTCACTAGTTTTCCCATAAGGTTTTTTTTTGTATAACGTCTATCTATGTAAATTTAATTTACGTGTGTGAAAATAAAGTTATTTCTAACTATTTCTAATAATAATAATCAAAGTCAATACAACACAATACAATAATAAAATAACACTTTAACCTACCTTTCTTTACCGACAACATTAAAACTAGCTGGAGATTTATAGTTTTCGTGTGTTGCAAATAAGATACACGAAAGTGACGCCCTCTATCAGATACGAAATGAGATACTAAGGGCATTTACGCCATTTATAGTATAATAGTAATAGTGCGTGAGGGGCCTTTTTCCATTATTCAAGAAGGCCGAGGTCCTTTGCATTTTGTTAAACCAAAGAACTCTGTGTTTAGCAACAAAGATGTTTAGAAAAAAGTTACATTGACTATCTACTTTTGTAGAGGTGTTCTCTCTGAAGAGCCCGCCTGGAGAAGTACCACATGCGGTGCGATGTCTTTTTGAAGCGAAAACTTATTTTGGCGCATCACATACAGATTTTCCAGAACTCAAACGTTACGTTCGTAAATTAAAAAAAAATCTTCGGGTAAACTCGGATAATCTAGATGGCCATGAAAATGGCCACGCCCTCCGGATTAACCCGCGTACTTTCCAAAGTGAGCTGTCAAATTCTGAGTTATTAGTTTTCACTTCTGTCGGCAGTCCCAATGACTGCCAATTTTTTGGATATAAGACAATGACACTTAGCTGTCAAATAGGTATAAAGCTAAATGTGAAATTGGCGTTGACAGACAGACATATCAAATTGCACGCATTGTAATCATAAAACAGGACATAACCACGATCTAAACCATCTATTATTTAATAACTTCGACGTTTTGGCACAATTACACCAACTGTTGTCACGAGAAGACTGTTTGAAATATTTGTTCAATTCGCAAAAACTGAAAAAAACTATAGATCAGTTGCTCTCCGAAATGCATCGGACAAAAACCGTGAAGCAAGCAATTTTACGGCGATGTCCCAGACTTATAAATAAATAAATAAATATTGGTGCACTCACACACAACTTCACTAGCCCTTGTTATTTAATCCTAAATCCGGCCCGTTGCATCCTTCCTTCACACGGGGTCGGGCGAGCGATACGAAGCTACTTTGTAAGCGATTTGCAAAAATGTTGATCTACAGTTATTGCAATAATGACAATGTTATCACTAGTTAATTAATTGTTGTAATTAATGAATTAATTGGTAAACGTTGTGGCGTATCATTAAATAATAGATTTATCGGGGGTAAATGCATATATGACTTAAATTATGTTTCTATATCCTTACTCGTATATTTTTTGAGGTTTTCTTTGGTGCGTTATATTATATTTCTAAGCCCTGTAATTTCTCTGGAAACATTGCCCTTCAAACCGGAACACAGTAATGTTGTTAAGTTTGCACATTACTGTTTGGCGGTAGAATAACTGGCAAAGGTGTGGTCCTTCCCCAAGCGGACTCTGCCAAGAGTTCTACCACTACTACAACTACTACTTTCTTGAATTGTAGTTGTAGAACAGCAAGAGTGCATTCCACGTAAAAAAAATTTATCAAACCTTTGTCGGTTATTCTACCGCCCAGCAGGAATATACTAACATTGCTTTGACTGGCCTCGTGGCTTAGTTGGTAGTAGCTCTGCCTGCGAAGCCGAGGGTCGTGGGTTCGATTCCCACCCAGTGCAAATATTTGTGTGATGAATTCAAATGTTTGCACTGTGTCTGGGTGTTTCTATGTATAATAAGTATGTATTTAAAAACTATATAAGTATTATATCAGCTATTTGGCCGCCATCATACAAGCTTTGCTTAGTTTGGGGTCAGATGGTGTTGTGTGTGAATTATCCACCAATAAATTTATTTATTTATTTATTATTATTATTTGTTTCAGTTTGAAAATAAGTCCTGAAAAATTACGTAGTAAAAAGATGGATCATCTTATTTCTCTGCGTAACGAGCGCAACGTAGTGCCAGGTAGGGATTCGGACTCTTCATGTTTCAATATCGGCATGTCATTGTGTTATTATGGGCATGGCGCATAATTTCAGACGCATGAATCGTCCTATTATTTAACATTGAAAAAAATTTAAATTTCCATGAATTCAGAACAGTACTAAAATTACTTCAAATAAAGTCGAGGAGAGCTGCTACTATGGTTGGCTCATTTGTCATACTCGTGAGCGCGTGTTGCTTGCAGCACACATGCTACATAGAAGTTAGAGCTTAAGGTCTTTCTATTTGGCTAAATTTAGTCGACTAAATTTAATGGCTACTTTATTCAGTAAAGTGTAATAACATTCAGTAAACTAACATACTAAATTCAGAAGCGAGGATTGCTTGGTTCTGAATGCAGTCTACTAAGCTTGCTTCTATATTTACTCGATTTGTATTTGTGAAATTTCGCCAATCGTTACTTTTTTTTTTTTAATTTTTATATATATTTCTAACTTTGTTTTCTTGTTTAGTGCAATAAAGAGTTAATTTATCTAATAAGTCACTAATTTACGCCAAGTGTAATAAGAGTTTTAGGTCTTAGGCTTCCTTCACGATACTTAACGTCACTAATTTAAAAATGTAAATTGTGACGTAGAGCTTGTATCCTAGTTTCCTAGAGTATCCACTACGCCAAAGACTAAATTAAAAAAAAAATTCATGGCAGTCATAGAAACTGCCGATAGAAGTGAAAACTTATTACTCCGAGTTTGATAGCTCTATTTGGAAACTACACTGGTGAAAACAGAGGGCGTGCCCATGACCATGGCCATCTAGAAATGCGGCAGCGTTTCTAGATAGCCATTAGGGAAATGCTGGCCAATTTGGGTGGCCAATAAGAAATGCTGATGCATTTCTAAATGGCCAATGGCCATGGTCCCGAGTTTACCCGAAGATTGTATATCATTCCGAGCGTAACGCTAGAATTCAATTCACATCCCACAAAAAAAAACTGTGGCTCGTCAACAGAAGTTTTCACAAAAAAAAAACAAAATAATAAAAAAAAAACATAAATTCAATAAAAATAATCAAAGATAACGGTACCATCGTGGACCAGGATAATTCAATGTGAATCGAAACGGGCGGTTAGTGAATAAATAAACTCCGTACCGTATTGTTCACAAAATACTCACAGCAATAATTCCATTGTCATCGCCAAGCAGTAATTAAATCTAGAGTCAAGGAGAAAACTCTCAATAACCTCAGTCTCCACTATTAACATACATTTTAACTCTAAATAATTAGAACAGACAGTCACGCTACCCATCGGAATATATTTAACTATATTCTAGGAACTACAGCTAGAACTATATGATAATAGATGGAGTGACGATATACGAAAGACGGCTGGTGGCGGTTGGAGACGTAAGACCGAGAATCGATTGGAGACGCAGTGGACGAACACGGGATGATGATGATGATATTCTAAAAAATATCTACATTCAACCTTCAAGTTAAATTAGGCCTATCAAAGAATTAATTTAAAAAAAAACAAAGTTATTCAAATATATATGTTTGTTTTGAAAATGAGCCATAATCTCAATGTACAGGGTTATATGGAGCACAAGTTACGCCGAAAAGGTCATGGTATATGAAGGCGAAAGATAGAAGCAAGTAATTGTTATATAATAATAGAGTAAAAAATATATAATTTTACTTATTTAGTAAGATTTGATGCACTCCATCATGCAAAAAAATGTTATGTACATATAATATTCTTTTGTAATATTTTTTTTTTGTCACTCGAATGTTTTTTACATCTGAGTTTACAAAAAAAAAGTTATTTTTTAATATTTCATTTATGAAATATTTTTATTATTCTCGTAGTCCCATTAAAATTACGTCAAAATTGATCTAGTGGTTCTGAAAAACTCAACAAAAATCGAAATGCTATGTGTACTGCGAATATTTTAGTTTACTTCGAAACTTCCCATCACATTGTTTGAAAGAATATGGTTTCTGATTAGTCTTAGAAATTTCACTAAAATCGAGTAGGTAGTTTGATATTTTTTATTGAATCCTGTATTTGACTTTTCAGATATATATAATTATATAGAAAGGCAAAGTGTTATCACGTTAAATAGTTATAGAGCTTTGCCTAAGCTACACCGACTGAGCTACAGTTATTTAACTATACCGTCACTCTTGAGATTAAATACATGTGTATATAAAGAAGTAGTAAATAATATAATAGTAAAAAAAGTAGAAAATAGCAAGAAAATATTTTGTATTCAAATCTCAATCTCTAAAAACTGGTATTTGGAGATTGATTTATTTCAAATATCAAAATTTGCAATTGATTCGGGTAGGAAAAAAATCAAACGAAATTAGAAACATACGCACTAGACAAAACCGCCTTTACTGGAAGTATATTTTGGCATAGAACACGACACAGAACAAAATCAAAAATTCTCAAAAAATATAAAGTTTCAAAAATATATATATACGGCCCGTTTCGGCTTCGCTCGGCTATTGTCATATAAAACTATTAACCGAAATAAAAACTATCCTATCTTTCAAGTTGGATCAAACTGAACACGGAGTGCAAATTTGATCAAAATCGGTTAAGTAGTTTAGGAGTCCATCGCGGACAAACATCAATCAATCAATCAATGAACTCTTCTTCCTCCCCCTAGGGGGGAAGTCAGGCGCCAGTCTCGAGGTTATACCTCTTTACTGGAGATGGGCTCGGGCACACTCTGGTGCCCGGGAGTTTGCGGGGCCCGCCCCCTCGCTGGGCAGGCCTCTTCGTCCCTTCCGCGGCGTAGCACGCGTAAAGGGACAGTAGGATGGTGTTCGGCAAGTCCGCTATCCGTACAGTCGCTGTAGGACAGCGGACATTGCCCTCGCCGCCGCGATCTCCGGGTTCATCCCGGACGCGACGGCCGCACAGGCGCCGCTCAGGGCCTCCCAGAATACGAAACTGGGAGACCCGAGCAGGGCGGCCGTTGGAGAATCCGCCGGCAGGCGTAGGGGGCGCGGGGCAAAGCCCGGCGGCGTTGTAAGTGGCGCCGGACCGGCCGGCCGCGGTACCGGGAACGTAGGGCGTTCCGCGGTCCGCGGCGGCGTCTCGGCGCTCGGTGGTGGCGGGGGTCCCTCCCGCTGCCCGACTCCCAGCTCGAGTCGGAGCCTGGGTGTCGGGCGCGGTCGAGGGGCCCAAACTTGCGATGTGCTGGGCGTGCAAGCGAGCGCGCATTCTCGCTCAGCTTGCTTCTTGCGCGCTGCGGTGCGTGGGTCGCGCGGATGGGCGCCGGCAGCACCCTGCGGTCCCGGCGTTACCGGGGCAGGAGTCGACCCCGGGTTCGGGGGGGGGAGTGGGCCCTCTTCAGACCGCGGCGGAGACCTGAATGCCGCCGCGGTAGAGAGCCCTTTTCTTACCGAAGCTAGCGGTGTTTTCCGCTTGCGCCTACGACCTCTCTGGCCTGAGATAGCCAGGGGCGCAAGCGGAGGCGGAGCGGTCCGGGTTGGAGGGCCGATCTCGCGCACGGCCCCAGCGGGCGGCGCAGAGATGGCCCGTGTGCGAGGCGATCTGTCGTCCCGCTTAGGAGATGGGCCTCGGGGCGATACGCCCGGCTGATAGGCCCAAAGTTGAGGCAGGCATGGCGTGCAAGCGAGCGCGCATTCGCGCTCAGCTTGCCCTTTGCGCGATAGGCGCTCCACGGGACTCGGGACATACGGGTGGGCGCTAGCCACACTCCGCGGGCCCGACGTTGCCGGGGTAGAACTGTTCCCCGGTTTCGGGGGGCGTAGTGGGCCCCCTTCGCACCGCGGCGGGGACCTGTCCGCCGCAGGAGGGAGCCCTCTTCTTGACGCAACGAGCCGTCTTTTCCTCTTGCGCCTACGACCTCCCTGGCCTGAGTTAGCCTGGGGCGTAGGCGAAGTCGATGTTTCCTGATCGGTCCGGGCTGATGGGCCGACCGCGTGCCAGGCGCTGTCGCGCGGCGCGGTGACGGCCCGTGTGCGAGGCGTGTCGACGCCTTGCTTTGGAGAGTGGCTCGGGCTCTTCTTGTTCAGTGCCGTCCGTGTCTGTGTTTCAGTGGGGGGACGGGGGCGCTCGCCTGGAATCCGTATGTTCCGGCGGCGCGCCTCATCCCTGAATACACGGCACAGACGGCTGTTGGCAGCGTGGTGCCCCCGGCAGTTGGCGCAGCTCAGGGGGGCATCCTTCGGGCGGGGGCAGTCCGCCCCGGCGTGAGGTCCGCCGCACTTAACGCACCGCGGCGTACGGTGGCATTGGGCGGACGCGTGACCGAACAGCTGGCACCTGTGGCACTGCGGCACGATGGTCTTGCCCCTCCATGCCTCGATTGTAATCTGAGGCATGCCGAGGAGCTCCGTGCAGCAGTACAGGGCGTCCAGCTGTTCGGGAGGCATTCTGTCGAGTAGGATGTGAAAGACCTTCCGGCGGGCGTTAGGCCTCCGCGGGAGAGGTCGGCAGTAGGTTGCCGGGTATTCTAGGTCCCTTAAGGCCTTGAGGACCTGGTCCGGCTCGGCTGCATCAGGTAGCCCCCACAGGGCCACCTTGACGGGCTTCTCCTGGTCGAGAGCGTAGCAGTGGAACTCAACGGTTGGGTTCTTTGCTCGCTCATCGACCAGATAACGTTGGATCGCCCGAAACTCCTCGTCACTCTTCGGGCGGAATCGTAGGCCTTTTACATAAGGCTTAACATTGGGTGAGTGGCCTAAAATCTTCTTGAGCGCCGATAGGTGGACGTCCCAGTTGTCTAGTCTGTCCACAACTATCGGCGGATATTTACCGCCAGCCTTCGTCCCGGCGGGCTGCGCGGGGGGCTGCGGCGGGGCGTGCGGGGGGGATGGCGTGTCCCTACGCGGGGTGGGGGAGGCTGCCATCTGGCTGTAGGATGGCGCCGATGACGGAGCGGGCGACATGTCGTCGTCGCTGTCTAGTTCCGCTTCGGTAATCGCGCCATCCTCTTCCATGGTGGGCCGTGTTGGTCCAGTGGTGGTTGGCGTCGGCACGGCGGGATTCGCCGGTATCGGGCCGGACGCCGACGTAGAAGTGGGCGTCGGCATGGCGGCGGTCGCCGGCTCGGGTGTGGGCCATGCTGGCCCAGTTGGTTGAGTTGTTGGTCTGGCGGCGGGCGGGGCCTCGGCCTCGGGCGCTGGCTCGGCGGCATACGCCAGCCCAGCTACGCTCGCCGACTCGGGTGTGGGCCATGCTGGCCCAGTTGTTAGTGTTGTCGGCAGGACGGCGGCAGCCGGCACTGTAGCGGGCGCCGGCCCGGAGGTGCTTGCCGGCACGGCAGGGGTCGTCGGCCTGACCTTGTGTGTCGGCTCTGTGGGAGACATCGGTCCGGCGGTACCCGCCGGCTCGGTGGGGGTCACCGGCCTGGCGATATTCGCCGGCACAGTGGGGGACATCGGTCCGTAGACAGGCGCCGGTCCGGTAGAGGTCGCCGGCTTGACAGTGTATGTCGGCTCAGCGGAAGTCTTCGGTCCGGCGGCACACGCCTGCTCGATGGGGGTCACGTTCCTGGCAATTTTGCACACCGGCTCAGTGGGGGTCACTGGCCTGGCAATGCGTGCCGGCTCGGTGGGGGTCGTGTCCCCCGCGCGGGGCAGAGCGCGCGCGGGGGTCGCCGATCCGAAGGTGACAATCGGTGCGGCGGTCGTTAGTTCGGCGGGAAATTTGTATTGCTGTTGGGTTGAAGGCGGCGTTGGCGCGCGGTATTCCGCGCACTCGCTGCTTGTTTCGGAGTCGGAGACGTACTCGGACTCGCTTTGTGTTTCCAACGCCGGTCGGTGTGGAAAAAGGTAGTTGTGGATTTGCGCCCACCATTTTTGCAGAGCATTGTGGTACTCCGTTGGGTTTAGCTGTTTCCAGTTCGCGTTCAACCATTCTACCCACTCGAGGTTGGTTGTGATACTGGGGTCTTTTAAATGTAGGTCGGGTTCAGATCCAGGTGGGAACGGCCATGGATATTGTTTCTTCCATTCGCCCCATCTTGGGTACGTTTGGCCGGTAGGCATTGTTTCCGAGCGTTTCTTCTTTTTTCCCATGTTCGGTTATTTTTTTTTTTTTTTTATTTTGTCTACGGCAATCAGTTGCTCATAGACGCAGGGCGTAGGTTGTTATGTGGCTGTATGATCCAATCACAGCACAGTGCTCTTTCTCGCTCACACCTCGTTCTGATTGGTCGGCGGCTCGGGCGTCCGAGTGTGTATGTTCCGCGGCGATACAGACCCAGCCAGGTGGAACCCGTGCGGGAAGCCCAGCTAAGCCGATCGGCACAACGGAACACACTCAGGACGCGGGAACGGAACCGCGGACCAGACGACGAGGGGGGGTGCGGGGTGCTGGAGGGGGTACTTCGGGCGGGCCGCAGGCTGTCCGCCGCTTCTACACGAAGCGGGTACAGCAGAGCGGAGGCGCCAGATGTGCGGAGCACGATGCGATAGTCCGCCCGGAGCTTCTACGCGCGCGGCGGAGCTCGACGGAACGGACTGATGCGCGGGAATGTGTCGTAAGCGGCACGCGCGCTCTGCGGCGGGGAGTCAACTTCCACGGGGGGGGGACTACGACCACGGCCGGCGGCAGAGGTACGGGGGGCAGACGACTGTACGCTCCCACGCGCGAAACGCAACTCGCGGACAAACATCGTGATAGGAGATTTATATATATTAAGAAGATATATAAGTTTGATAATTCAAGTACCATTTCTAATCTTGGTATTTTATGAAGTCTGACAAATAAAATTATTTATTTATTTACCGTTCTGATAAATAATGTGATTTTGAAAATCTAGATGTGTATTAGTGGCAACTTAATTGGTAACTGTAATTAATTATTAGAACACAGGCCTAATTTGAATTTTCAAAATGTCAATCTGTTAAAAGTAGCCCATACTTACTTATTGAAAGAAGAAAAATAGTGCTTTAAAAAACATTTGATGGGTAGTTTCATGATGAAAACTAGGTAATTCATTTTAAAAGGAAGCAATGGCCGACTTACTTCTATATGTTTTAATACAATTATATCCTTAAGACTCACCATTATCTTTTTCCGGCTTCTTTTTTACGATGACTGAGCCATTCTTCTCCACCACCTGGCTGGTAGCGACTCCGTTCAGTTCCTTCATTTTTTTTTTACTAAATTCCAAATTCAAACTAGCAACTCGCGAATTCGCGCGCTTTTCTACGTCACTTTGACAGGACGGCACAAGAACGGCAATGACAAGTGGAGCGAGCAACCCGTTTCCAAGGTGATCGCGAGTAAAAAAAAGCGAGGTTTTATACTGAGACTGTATTGTTCTAAGTAAAAAACCAAGAGAACCGACCACACGCTCGGCTTGCGATCAAATGCGAGCTGTTCTACCGAATCTCATATTTATATAAAAAAAAATGTTATACACTTTGTTGAAGAAAATGTGTAACAGATATATTATTTTTTTTACTGTCTAACTCTTATCAGCGATTGAAAGTTTAAAAAAACAATGTTTGTTGTGTAACGATTTTTTTTATTACGCCAGATTTTTTTCTAATTGTCGGTTCCTTTTCCGTGTTACATAATAAAAAAACATAGCTGATAATGTATTTTGCCGATTTTTTGACCTACTGAACCGACATGTTGTTAGGCCGATAACATTTTAATGAAGGCCAAGAGACGAATTTGATTACTACTAGCGGGTTTTGTCAGAAATCTGAACTTCTAAATTTAATACATATTTATTACATGTCGACCAAAATATAGCAAATTTGAATAAAAAAATCAAATATTTGTTTAGGATTATTATTATATGTACTTTATTGAAGCCTCTTTCGTCTTAATTTTGAGTATACGTACCTAAACTTCCCTATTACAATCATCTAGTTTACTCTATTGGCTATTTCAGTACAATCCTTTTATTTTGAGAATTTACTTTGCCAGAAAGAGGTGTACCTCTTTCTGGCCTGGGTAGCGATTCTGAATCCATTCGGTTGCATCCGACACGGAATCTCATCTCTCGGTCTTTGTCATAACTGTTTAGCATGACAAAGACCAAACCGAATGGATTCAGAATCACTACCCTGGTCAGGCTGTTTATCCTACGGGACCCAATAAAAAATAGTTCTTTGTACCTGGTACTTCTGGCATTCAACAAACGTATCTGTCTCAATAGCATAGTGTTTTAGCGTTTTATAAAGATCTATGGTTTTGCAAAAAAAAAAACACTCCTTTATCATTTCAGAAATGCCCTAGAAGTTAATTTGGGACAAACCTGAAAAAAAACTATGAAATAAGTAATAATACAATTATTTAAATAAATTGGGGCGCAGGCTCTGGGGGAATACGAGTGACTCCCGCTCTGGCGCGTTCCTGGAGCAAAGGTTGGCCATTGCCATTCAGCGTGGGAACGCGGCGAGTATCATGGGCACTTTTGCGCCGGGAGCAGTTAGGGTTATTCGGAGATTGGTATTTTATTTATGATAAATTCAAGGTTATTACAAATAAATATATTTAAATAAACTGTTTTTAGAACATACATAGTTTCATGAAAATATTGCGAATATTTAAAAATGACAAATTTTTACTTATGAGTATTTTTTTAGAGTTCTGTGTACATATTTGCAAATACTTACTCCTTATTTAATGATAACTATCACTCACATCTTCCAGAGACACATAGTAGAGCCGGTGTAGCGGCGAATTCAGCTGAGCGACTGAAATGGCGGAAATATACAACCCTCGGAAGCGGTTACATATTTGAGCCTTTTGGAGTTGAGACATTGGGCCCGTGGAGGCCGGGAGCTCACCTCATCTTCAAAAGCCTTTCCTAGCGATCAACGCGACGCGTGGCCAAAATGCTGGCGTTTATTTGGCCCAAAGCATAAGCATTGCCATTCAGCGTGGTAATGCCGCCAGCATGCTGGGTACGCTTCCGATTGGTAGTGGGCTTGAACGTCTTCATTATCTGTAGACCTTCATTGATCTATGGATAATTCAGGTGTGCTTAGTGTAAGTAGTTAGCTAGGTATGTAGTATGTAGCGTAGTGTAGTTCTCACTGTATTTTAGTTTTGTTGATAAAGGCTATGCCCGTTTCAAAAAATGATAACAAACGAAACTAAAAATATTTTCATGAAATAAGGCACTTGATTTTTTTTTTGTTTTTTCTCCGAAATGAAAAACAGAAACCGCCTTCAATTTAAAATTAAATTCTGACACTCAACCAAATTTCATAAGAAGCAATCACTAAAAGCCGGGTATCGCTATAGCTAAAGGACTAAAGCTATCGGATCGCCTCTGTGTGACCCGGCCTTAAGTCATATTTTATGAAGTATAAATGAGCCATTATGAAAGTAAATTTTAGTTTTTGTTCTTATTTCAAAAACCAAAACACCGATATCAATAAAAGTTATGTTGAACCATTTCTGAATTATCTCTAACAAACAAAAAAATAATAATCATCAAAATTGATTCACAATTGGCGGAGCTATTATTAACATACATACAAAAAAAAGTACTATACAGTATTAGGAACTGCCGATAGAAGTGAAAACTTATAACTCAGAATTTGATAGCTTACTTTGGAAACTACACGGGTGTAACCGGAGGGTGTGGCCTGGGCACCATGGCATGACCATCTAGAAATGCACAAGCATTTCCCATTGACTGACGCATTTCTAGATGGCCATGCCATGATGGGCAGGCCACACCCTTTTAGCATTTCCCATTGGATGACCCATCTAGATAGCCAATGGCCAATGGCTATGGTCCCGAGTTTACCCGAAGATTTCTTATCATATCCGAGCGTGACGGTAGAATTCATTTCACAACCCACGAAAAATCTGTCTAGGCGCGCCAAAAGAAGTTTTCACTTTCAAAAACATACAACCGAACTGAGAACCTCCTTATTTTTAGAAGTCGGTAAAAATTTGCTGTATTATGATTTGTTTAGTAACGACAGACATTGAAGTTAAAAAATAATGTTATTCTGTCTTGACACGCGACATTCCCATAGGCAAAAAGTAGCAACGTTTCTCAATTTTCATAATATGCGTATTAATATATTCCTGTTAAACGTACAGGAATAAGTTTGAACGTATAATATAATAAAATAGTAACAGCGTAAACATTTACATAATAAATATTGAAATGTTCCATACGGCAGGCTTTCAAATTATATTTTTCAGATACCATTCTACTAATATTATAAATTTCAATGTTTGAATACTTGGCTGTTTGTTGATGTTTTTTTTTTTAAATAAAGAATGACGAGACGAGCATGACATGTGCCTGATGGTAAGCAACATATCTGCCACATAACAGCACAGTGACACGCAGCTATTGGAACATGAAGAGTCCAAATCATTACCTAGCACTGCACTGCGCTCGTCACCCAGAGATCTAAGTTGTTATATCTCTAAGCCCTGTAATTTCACTGGAAACATTGCCCTTCAAACCGGAACACAGTAATGTTTGCACATTACTACTTGGCGGTAGAATAACTGACAAAGGTGTGGTACTTCCCCAGGCGGACTCTGCCAAGAGTCCTACCACTACTGGATTACTGGAAGAACGCATCTTATGCTACTTTTTATCTACAAAATAACGGGAACTATGCGAGTAAACCCGCAGGGCATTGATACTACATAATAAAATTTTGTAATTTTTTTTAAAGTGAAACGTATTTTGGCGCGCCTTGACAGATTTTTGTGGGCTGTGAATTGAATTCTAGCGTCACGCTCGGGTATGATAAGAAATCTTCGGATAAACTCGGGACCATGGCCATTGGCCATTATACTAGCGACATTCCCATGCTGTAAGGCCAGGGACATATTTTAGACCAGAAACAGACCTGTATCTATATATAAGTTTTCTTTCATTGTTTTGGGTTTTTCGAACGAAGAGTATCGATACAAACCAAGTGGCGCCTGATGGTAAAGAACACGCAGTGCTCATAACAGCACTGAATCACGTAATATTTCCAACATGACAATTTTAATAAGTTCCGAGCAATTCACTCTATTCATCATCGACATTTTTTTGACTTCATCTACTTTTTGTTGTTCAGTAATTTCATAGAACAGGGAAAGTTGACGCACCATAATATCGGCACTCCTGTTCCCCTGCAGCCCCAAGCTTGGCACCGCCAAGAACAGAACGGGGAGAGAGAGCGACACACCTTAATACCACAGTATATCGTTCGACGAAGCCGTCTAGACGGGGCAATATGCGGGGCGTGCGGGGTGAGACGCGGGAAGCGCTCTCCTGCATTGTCTACATTACAATTTTAGTATTGCTGGAGCGCGGCTCAGGGCTGACGTCTTCCGCATGTTTGGGGACCGAGTCACCTTCGTCCGTGGGGAAGCACCTATATATTGAAACCCCACACGTGGTCCCTGGGTGGTGCTAATCAGGTGACAAACTACCGGTGGTAGGCCTTGGCCGTGGTTAGTTACCACCCACTAGATTAAGTCACGTCGCCAAGCGGCCTAGCCGTGTTCCGGCGTGTTGTCTAGTGACACCATTAGGGGAGAACGGGTCAGAACAGTTGCTGCATAACTACAAGACCGGTCTGTCACACACCAATACTGTACATCGGGAAGCTGGTCATGGAGGGTAGCGGGATCCGAGGCACGGTTGCCGCGACCGACCACATATAGTGGGGGCCCAAGTAGTGAGCTAGCCACTCATGAAAGGCTGCCCCGCCATCTAGCGAAAAATCCCGGGATGCGCTATCCTGCCGCTTGGCGACCGGATGACAAGGCCAGATGGACATCCCCGGGGGGGCTCGGGCGTCCCAGCAGTCTCCAGGCTAGCTCCTCAATGATATATTTATGTTGTGTGTTCTGACCAATGATCAGTAGTGTGCGGCCTCGTTCTACTGCCGTTTTTTCCACCGATCCTCACTCAACAAAAATTATGAAAAAAGTGAACAAAAGGAACAAAGTTAAAGAGCGGCTGCACGCCTTGTCGATTAAAGTGCACCTCACGAATATCCAAGGTCTGCTTTCAAATCTCTCAGCAGTCCACCATCACCTCGAGACTGAGCAGCCGTCGCTCTAGTTTCTTACGGAGACGCAGATAGGTTGTCCGTCGGACGTGGGGAACTTAACGTATCCAGTTTACACTCTGGAGCACAAATTTGTGCTGTAAAATTCCGTGCTGGTGTGTGCCTGTACGCCCGTGACGACATCTGCTGTCGGCGTCTCCGTAACCTAGAGGACACAAGATTCTCCGTTCTTTGGGTATTGATAGACGCAGGCATAGACAAAATTCTCTACGCCTTGGTCACCGCTGTGCGATCGATATACACATATCGATCGCACAGCGGTGACCAAGAGACAACTAGGCTTACGAAATATTTAAGTGAGGTGGCGGACGCGGCGCAACAAGAGTACCCTTCAGCCCTTCAGTTACTGGGGGATTTTAACGGCCATCATAAGGATTCACTTCTGGTGATCCTTCAACCTGCGCGGGTGCTGTGACTAATGTAATTCGAACGGGTATGGAATATTTAATTCTATACTCCGACGACCCATTATCCAGCAAAGCTCGCCCTTGGTTTGGTCCTCAATGTAAAAGTGCTGAAACATTTAAACATGAGGCCTACCTAGCCTGGGTTGATGCTCGACAGCGTAAGGCCAGGGACATACACCAGAAAAAGAAAGCGCTAACAACAAGCCTGCTAAGGCATGCAAAAAGGTTCTTCAGAGGGCTCGTTTTGACCACATTAGTTGAATAGGGAACCAAACTAGCTTCGTACCCTGGGGCAGCAAAGCGTTTTGGTCCCTAGCTAAATCGGTCGAATCGAACCTCTGCCGCCCCTCACTACCTCCAATGCTGAAACCTGATGGGACACTGGCTCACACCGCAATGGAGAAGGCAAACTTGTTTGCATCTCAGTTTGCGGAATCTTCGCGTCTAGATGCTGGTAGCGCGACACCTCCTACTTCACCTGGCTGTCCGACTTCTATGTCAGACATACATATTCGCCAAATGGAGGTTCGCAAAGTGCTACGAAATCTGGACGTGAATAAGGCTAGTGGGCCAGATGGTATTCCTGCCGTAGTGTTGAAAGCTTTACTTTTATGCAAGCTTTCAGCTTATGGTTTGTCTTCAGGCTTTATAGCGTGGATATCGGACTTTTTGTGGGATCGATCCGTACGAGTGGTCATTGATGGCTGCTCGTCGGATCAAATGGCTATCAATGCCGTAGTCCCTCAAGGGTCGGTGCTCTCTGCGACACTCTTCCTGCTACATATCAACGATATGTTGAAGCCCGGTATCTTTGGTTACGCAGATGATAGCACCGTTGTAGAGAGCTACATATCTAGCGCGAGAGCCAATAGGGAGCAAACTCAGGCACTGAGAGAGAGTTTGATCGAGCGTTTAAACTTGGCCGTTGAGGCAGTCTCTAATTGGGGCGATGCCAATCTGGTCAGGTTTAATGAAGGAAAGACGCAGGCGTGTCTGTTTTCCGGAAAAAGGAGTCCATTCCAACAGACTCCTACTTTTCGCGGTGTATTCGTGCCGGTATCCGACCATCTCGAGCTTTTGGGCGTTACTTTGTCGTCTACGCTCAACTTTGGCTCGTATATCGAGCCCAAGGCCAAATTAGTTGCCAAAAAACTAGGTGTCCTCTCTAAGGTGCGAAAATATTTCAAGTCTGAGTAGTTGCTCACGTTATACCAAGCACAGATTCGCTCCTGTATGGAGTACTGTTCGCACCTTTGGGATGGGTCGGCTAAGTATCAGCTGGAGGCTCTGGAACCGATCGAGAAGCGTGCTAAAAGGCTCATAGGTAATAACACTCTAGTGCGAAAAAGACTGCAAAGTCTTGAACATCGCCGAAAAATTGCTAGCTTATCGGTTTTTTATCGGATACTTACCCTTCGGAGAGTGTGCGACTGATTTGCACGATCTGATACCACCTTGCCCTTTTTTCTATCGGAATGCTGGCAGCTGGAAAAAGCGACATCGTTTCATGGTTAATGTTAAAAAGACACGAACGCAGAGATTTGACTCTGTTTTTGAGATAAGAATGTCAAGACTGTGGAATACGTTGCCTGAGTGGGTATTTCCCGTTAGTTACAATCTTTGTGTCTTCAAATTGAGAGTGAATCGATTTTTTCTAGGTAAACACGCGCCATCCTAGACCGTATCGTCGCTTAATATCAGCCGAGATGGCGGTCAAGTGTAAACCTACAAAATTAAAAAAAAAAAAATGTTTTAATTTTATTCTACCCGTGTCTAGACATTATCGGCGTTTCTCCCAAGATCAAAGGCGATGAACTACTGGTAGTATTTCTTTATACTGTGGTAATACCGGCGATCCTCTTTCTTCAGCCTCCACCCCACAGCCACGATGATCCAACATCGCGGCCCACCTCAGTTACGCCGGTGTCCAAAAAACACTGCATGCAACCTGTAACATGACCGCATCGTCCTCGGCTTGGAGACAAGGGCTAGATGAGCGACTCCATTGCGGGTTCTTCTTAGCTGGACCATGGACTAGGACACGACTACTGAGCTACTGAGCGTCGTCAATATGGGAACCGTTGGTGGGGCTCGCTGCTCTTGCTTAAAATTAGAAAAGCAGTGAAGCCTAACTGCCATAGCATAAGTCCTGGGGTTTTTCGGAAAGGGGACGGCACGCGGAGGCACGCAGTGCCTTCAAAAGCGCACCGGTGCCACACCGAGTTTCCCAATAAATTAAAGACTTATCATCAATCATCAACAGCCTACTAAATGTTCCCACTGCTGGGATTCGGGGCCTTCTCTCGCAAGGAGAGAGTTAAGACCATAATCCACCACGCTGGCCCAGTGCGGGTTGGTGGATAACACATGACTTCGAAAGATTCGTTAGATTCGAAAGATACATGTCGGTTTCCTCACGATGTTTTCCTTCACCGTTTTAAGTTAGCGGCATTACGCACATGACTTCGAAAAGACAGTAGTGCGTGTGGGGTTTGAACCCGGGGTCTCCGGCTAGGCAGGCGCCGTTCTCCCGACTAGACCAGCCGTAAAAGACTTACAAATTTCGAGAATTAGCGTGCCCCCAAAACAAAATTACAAAAAGGCTTCCATAGGTATATTTAAAAAGCACTGCATCGACTAAATCTTATACTAATTCAAAAGTTTTCACGACTTTAACATAATACAGAAATTACATAATACAGACCTTTCAGAATCGGGACTAAATTTAGAACATTTTCATATAATATTGCATCAGATTTTGTTGTTTTAGCGAGAGATACCGCAACTTCAGTAATTTATCGATTTATTGGGCAACGGTAGTGGTCAACTTTTTCTCATAACGGCCACACTGATGATTTTAAATATTTGTCACATGATTTAAACTGTCTCAGACCTCAAGAAATTCTTCATTTATAACCTAATTCAAAATAGGTCCCTTGTCTCGAATTGTTTGTAGGTTTTCCTTTTTTCGTTTACGCGCCAAAACTTCTTTTGGCGCGTCTAGACAGATTTTCGTTCGGATATGATAAGAAACCTTCGGGTAAACTCGGGACCATAGCCATTGGCCATCTAGAAATACGTCAGCCAATGGGAAATGCTAAAAGGGCGTGGCCTGCCCATCATGGCATGGCCATCTAGAAATGCGTCAGCTAATGGGAAATGCAATAATGACCAGGCCACACCCTCCGGTTACACCCGTGTAGTTTCCAAAGTAAGCTTTCAAATTCTGAGTTATAACTCACTTCTATCGGCAGTATAAGTTTTCACTTCTATCGGCAGTTCCTGTGACTGCCAATTTTTTATTGTTTGTGTATATTTTTGGAAAGAAGTTTCTCACAGCAGGCTTGGAGGAGATAGGGATTTTGCTGCGAGACCGAACTGAAAAAAAAAAGAGACTTACCGTATGACAAACAAATATAACGACTAGAAAAAAAATCCCATGACCAGTGTTGCCAACTTTATTTTTCAGATGATCGTACCACAAATCATGTAATTAAATAATGCCTAAATATTTTTTTCAATGTTGCTTCAATATAACCCAAAGAAACTTCTTTCCCATGTCATGATGTGGTGTCATGGGACACTACATTTTTTTACATATTTTACGAGTATGTTTGTTTCGCATTAATATGCTTAGAGTTGTGAATAACCATGACACTGGAAATAATGTTTTACGTTCACTGTTAACTTTTTTTTACTGTGGGCAGAGCCTTTATTAACAAAACTAAAATACAATGAGAACTACACTACGCTACATACCTAACAACTACTTACACTATGCACACCTGAATTGTCCATAGACCAATGAAGGTCTACAGATAATCAAGATGTTCAAGCCCACTACCAATCGGAAGTGTACCCAGCATGCTGGCGGCATTACCACGCTGAATGGCAATGCTTATGCGTTGGGCCAAATAAACGCCAGCATTTTGGTCACGCGTCGCGTCGACCAAGCGCTCGGAAAGGATGTTTGTTGACTCTCAGAAGTCTATCATATCATACATACATCTGATGGAGTCATACATCTGGCAGGAGAAATGTTTATCACACGATTCTACTCACAAGGTCACTCCTTGATCTTCCCTATCGTCGGCAGCCCAAGCCTTGTCGGAACGTCTGAGGTGCACTTACGCTAGTTGTCGCATGCGACATGGTTCTCGTTGAGTATGCTAAGATTATGCGCTTTCTGTGTTAGAGTCTGTGTGAGGTTTGGTCTCTGTGAAACCAACCATCAAATAAAGAAAAATATTGACAGTCATAGGAACTGCCGATAGAAATGAAAACGTATAACTTAGAATTTGATAGCTCAGTTTGGAAACTACGCGGGTGAAACTGGAGGGTAAGCATGGCCATCTAGACTAGATAAATACACTTGATACTACCATGGTTCTAACATCCTCATAATTTTTTTTTTTAATAAAGTGTGATGAGACGAGCATTTCATGCGTCTGATGGTAAGCAACATGCCTGCCACATAACAGCACAGTGACATGCAGCTATTGGAACATGAAGAGTCCAAATCATTACCTAGCACTGCACTGCGCTCGTCACCCAGAGGTCTAAGATGTTGTATCTCTAAGTCCTGTAATTTCTCTGGAAACATTGCCCTTCAAACCGGAACGCAGTAATGTTTGCACTTTACTGCTTGGCGGTAGAATAACTGGCAAAGGTGTAGTACTTCCCCAGGCGGACTCTGCAAAGAGTCCTACCACTGCACCTTCATGCGTTAGCATTTCTAGATGGCAATGTTCCCGAGTTCACCCGAAGTTTTTTTTCATTTGCGATCGCGACGCTTGACTCAATTCACAGCCCACGGAAAATCTGTATCTGGTGCAACAAAAGAAGTTTTCACTTCAAAATAAAATTGTTACTCATGTTATCAACTGAGTAAAAGTAAAGCAATCAAATAACTGTACGGATTTATATTGACAACTGTTCGATCTTTCTCATATAAAATTTCAAAAAGGAATGCTCTGCAACGGCTTAGCTCCATCTACTTATAGCACCAACCCCTCTAAAACTCTTTTGAGATGGCGGGTAGAAGTGAATGGTATCCCACCAGCGCCCTCTACTCTAAATTTTATCAGTCAAACCCATTTCTTTAAATACTCAGATACTCGTTCTTTTATATGACACATATTTAGACTCAAATCCCAGTATTAATATATTACTATAGTGAAATATACTACAAACAAATACAGGTGACAACACTCATGTGGGCTGTTCACAATTCTTTTGCGATGCAAGGGCGATTTATTGGCCGCGGGCCTGTGGTTGACCAGTTTTGACTTGTAATGTTTTTCTAGGTTTATTTGCTTTCTTTGGGAATACATCACAATTACATCATTTTTCAACATATTTTATCGTCTAGAGTACATAGAAGGGTAGACAGGTTTAAACGTACAGTTGTGACATGAGACGTAATCGTTATTGTGCCACCTTGGCGGCTCCCACTAACGAATATTAGTAGTGGTAGGACAAAGTTAAAGTACTTTATTCATAAATGTACAATTTACACGTCAATTAATAAAATAATAAAAACAAAAGAAAGAGCATAAAAAATGTATACATTTTTAAAGTTTGAAATGACTACTTTACTGTATTATAATAATTATTGTAAAGAATATTGTCAAGCATTATACGAGTATAATATGTTCCATGTTAAATGTTTGTATACATTTTTATAGGACTTTGCCATCACTCTCTAAAAATTCGGTGTAACTATAAAACGTTTGATTGATAAGCCACCACTTTAATCTGTTTTTGAAGCTGCCGAAACTTGGGCAGAAATTATTATTTTGGGAAGCGTGTTATAAACATCAGGTTCCATAATGTGAGTTAACTTCCGTGACCTCGTGAGAGAGTATGGTATAACCTCCAGCTTGTCCGCGTTACGTATGTTGCGAGAATGTCTCTCTCCTCGCGTATTGTAACATCCTGGAAAAACAACGGGAACGGGAACTACGCGGGTGAAACCGCGAGGTGCTGCTAGTGTATTATAAATGACAGAGTTTGGATGTTTGTTGCTCAGTCACGTCGAAACGTCTAAGCGAATCGGGTTAAAATTTGGAACATTGTTAGATTACAATCTCGAATAACATAATAGGCTACTTTTTATCATGGTAAGGGGAATTATTTTGGGGTAGTGGTAGGGCCCTTGGCAGAGTCCAGCTGGGGAAGGACCACGCCTTTGCCAGTTATTCTACCGCCAAGCAGTAATGTGCAAACATTACTGTGTTCCGGTTTGAAGGGCAATGCTTCCAGAGAAATTACAGGTCTTAGAGATATAACAATTTAGATGGGTGACGAGCGCAGTGCAGCGCTAGGTAATGATTTGGACTCTTCATTTTTCAATAGCTGCGTGTCACTGTGCTGTTATGTGGCAGGCATGTTGTTTACCATCAGGTACATGTCCTGCTCGTCTCGTCACTCTTTATTAAAAAAAAAAGAAAAAAAAAATACGTAGGCAAAATCGCGGGCTGCTGCTAGTTTTTTATATATACACGAATTATTTGTTAATGGCCGTCTTCCAGCTTTATAATAATTCTTCGGATCCTGGTTAGTGGTTACCATCTAGCACCAAAGTACTCGTCAAGATTAATCAAATGGGCCCAAACTCGATGGGGTTATGTTTTTACTGGGAAGCTCCATCATCAGATCACCGTGTCATAATAATATTGAATTGTCACGCAATTCACAAATGAATTCACAATTTCAGCTCAAACTGTAATCGAAAAGTTGTTCAACTTTAATAATTTGCACAATGGCATAGAATAGATAAACATTGGGACAGCTGAAACGAAACAAAAGATTGTAAGAAAAAAAATATACCTATACGGTGGTCGAATTGACGACCTACCTTTTTGATTTTTGGAAGTCGGTTACAATGTGTATGCTTAAGACTCGACGGCAGATGTGAAAACTGAATTATAATTTTATCAATAGATACTAACATCAGTGAAGAATATTATAGCTGACTGTATCTTTTTCACCCGGGTAAATATCGGGCGGTCGCGAGTCCACCCGATCGAGCCTTTCACCTCAGAGCGTGACGGATCAGCTTCACTTATAGCCAACGAAAAAATCTGTGCCAAAAGAAATTTTGCAGTTCGAAAAGTGGTGAAGCCCTTATTACACTTGGCTAAATTTAGCCGCTACTGAATTCAGTGAATTGCAATCTCTCTCTCTCAAAAGTCTCCATCTCAGACCGCATGCGTTAAGCATGCGGTCTGACAGGATCAGGCGAGGATCAGGCAGGATCAGGCGAGATGGCGATCAACCAAACCAAGTGCAAATCTATTTATGTTTAAAAAAAAAACTAAATTCAAAGGCGAGGATGCTTGCTTTTGACTTGCTTCTAAATACAGTCGCCTGATCTTACTTCTACAATTAATAGTTACAAAATTTAGTAATATGGGCTTTAGTTGTGGCTTTGCCCTAGTAGACTACAGTTACAGACTATCTCTTCTCATCTATTATTCCGCAACGCCGTACAAAAATCATGCGACAAAGAGAAATTATCGAGGGTTGCAACGACCCTCTTCAGTTGAAGAGTGCAGTTGCACTCAGTTGGGCAGCTTACAAGTGGCGGCATAGTGCTGAATCTTATTACATTACTAGCTGTTTACCCGCGACTTCGTCCGCGCGAAATTAATAAATACTAAGGTAACAGAGTTTCATGGTTTTATCTCCAACGATTGGAAGCTTCCATGTATATTTTCATCCCCCATTTCAATCCAAATTTCATCCCTATACAGTTCGAAATTACAAAACTGCTAGAACAAATATTCGTTTGCTTCGTGTCAAGTAACTATATTCAGAATATCATGGTCTTATCTTCAATGGTTGGGAACTTCCATGTTGACATTCATCCCCCATTTCAACCACAATTTCACCCCTGTACAGTTCGAAATTACAAAATTGCTAGAACAAACATTCGTTTGCTTCGTGTCAAGTGTCTATGTACACAGTTTCATTGTTATATCTTCAACAGTTCGGAACTTTCATATTGACACGCATCCCCATTTCAACCCCAATTTCACCCCCGTACAGTTTGAAATTACAAAATTGATAGAACAAACATTTAATTGCTTCTCTATTTGTCTAGATACAAAATTTGATAACTTTGAAAATCACGAATTTTCATATTCCGTTCATCCCTTGTTTCACCCTCTTAGGGGTTGAATTTCGCAAAACCCGTCTTAGCCAGCGCCTACGTGATAAAAGGGACCTCCATGCAAAATTTCAGATCCTATCATTTGTAGTTTCTGAGATTCCTTGATGAGTGACCTTTCGCTTTTATATATATAGATAGAAGATACCCTGATCCTAATGGTTAATTTGACCCATACATTTTGTTCACGGGCCTGTAGTCTATAACACTTCAACAACCCACGTGATTTTCCGCTTCTCAAATTGTTTATATTTTTTCTACGAATCTCTAATCACTGTATATTCAAGTGTAACGCCACAAAAAACGGCACAGGTCAAACGTGATGATAATTTTATCAACCTTTTAATATATTTTATGATAGAGTCTACCGTCCTAATCCGCTGTGGGGCAACAGTTATCTGCGGCGGCTCTTAACATCTTTTTAGTTGAGTATTTTTAAATATTACTTGTCATACTGACTAAGATATTAAGTAATATGATACACATAACACGATAGTGATACAATAAAGACATTTTTTTTGACGTGACAACGTCTTATAATTCGATGAAGCCGGCTGCACTCACGAAAAAACATGACGTCATGCGCCGTTACCGCCGTTACCTCGCCGCATGACGTCATGCGGTGTTACCGCGCTCTAAGGCGTAGTTGAAGTTGTCACGTTCAACTATCGTCAGTAACTTTACAGACAACCGATTTTTTTTTTAAATAAAGAGTGACAAGACGACCAGGACATGTGCCTGATGGTAAGCAACATGCCTGCCACATGACAGCACAGTGGCACGCAGCTATTGGAACATGAAGAGTCCAAATCATTACCTAGCACTGCACTGCGCTCGTCACCCAAAGATCTAAGATGTTATATCTCTAAGCCCTGTAATTTCTCTGGAAACATTACCCTTCGAACCGGAACACAGTAATGTTTGCACATTACTGCTTGGCGGTAGAATAACTGGCAAAGGTGTGGTACTTCCCCATGCGGACTCTGCTAAGAGTCCTACCACTACTGGGTACTATACTATAGGTACTGTAGGTACTACTTGACACTAGCTATTGTGGGAAGCTTTTTTCTGCCAAATAAATGAACCGTCGTTGCTAAAACGTAGATATTTTGAAGTGAAAATTTCTTTCGGCGCACCACAGTCACATTTTTCGAGGGCTGTGAATTGAATTCTAGCATCACACCCGGGAATGATAACAAATTTTCGGGTGAAATTAGGACCATGGCCATTGGCCATCTAGAAATGCGTCAGCATTTCCCATTGGCTATCTAGATTTCACTGTTGAAATTATTTTTTTATTGTTATTTTATTAGCAAGTGTGTTGAAAAACGTCGTTTGATACACGTGTGTATTGGTGATTACCCTCTTGTTGGCACACACCCAACACAGCCACAGTCCACGAAAAATCTGTTTGTGGCGCGCCAAGGAAATTTTCACTTCAAAAATTGCCACATCAGAGATGCTGATGATGTTTTGCTAGCCCAGAGAGGTATTTAAGGACAAGCTTTCTACGTTTTTCCTCGTTTAAGTACTATCGTTGGATAAACCGTCGCAGGAAAGGAATTCCATAGCCTGCCCTCACAGTAGAAATTATCTAGAGAACCGGAAGGTCTGACATTTCCAATTTATCAGGATATGGGCATAAGCTATATATTTATAAATTTAATTACTTAATTCTACTAATTATTATAATAATTATAAATACTAATCTATACTAATATTATAAAGCTGAAGAGTTTGTTTGTTTGTTTGTTTGAACGCTAGGATCTCGGAAACTACTGGACCGATAGGAAAGATTCTTTTTTTGTTGGATACTCCATTTATCGAGGAAGACTATAGGGTATATAACATTACGCTACTATCAATAGGTACGGAGTATGAGTGAAGAATGTAAAGAAAACGGGGGAAAATATTTCTCTTCGAGAGCTTTAGTTCCGTGAGTTTAAATTCTCTTTGGTCGTTGATGTCTGTAACGGCGCGTGTCTACATTTGAAGTTTGTGTCAATTGAAGTAATCAAATTTGTTCTACAAAAAACGCTAAAAATACGTAAATAAGCAACAATGCATTGCTTATTTACGTATTTTTAGGGTTCCGTAAAACGTAATAAAGTGGCCAGCAATGGATATTTTAGTATGGATTTTCCTCAAATAGACGCGGGTGAAACCGCGGGGCACAGCTAGTTAATTATAAATAGTTTATGAACATGAATATTCACTCTTTCAAGCATAAACTACTGAAGTAATCTGAACATAATCTTTTTTGCTAAACATACCAAACTATACGCTGGCTGCACAGTTTTGCCGGCACAAAAGAGCGGGAGGGTCATGTATATTGGTGTATAACCAGCATACATACAGGATTCTGTCTGAAATTAATTCTCTAGGTGTGATCAATATACTTGAATGTTGTGCGATTGAGCTGGTCGAGCATAAAATTATTGTAGTTTGCGTATACAGGTCCCCAATAACAAAGAAGGTCATACTGGATAAGTTTTTTAAAAGCTTGTCAGTTCTTTTAGACCGTATTTCTTTCCGTAATAAGAAAGTTGTTATTTGTGGAGACTTTAATTTAAATTTGTTACATAAAGGACCGGCTGTTAGGCAATTTGAAGAACTGATGTCGTGCTTTAACCTTAAATTCAGTATAAATGAGGCCACTAGACTGGCTAGCAAAACTTGCCTCGATAATATAGCGCACAATATTAAAGGTGGTTCTGCAAAAGTCTCCGAATTAGCTCTGTCTGATCATACAGCCCAAATTTTGAGTTGCCCGGTCAAAAAAAGTTACTTTAAAACCCATTTTTATAGACGGATTCGGGATTTCAGTAATTATAATGTAAATAAATTTGTTGAATGCCTAAGCAATATCTCTTTCTCTAATGTATATACCGCCGTGAATGCAGATCTGGCGTACAATGAATTTATTGATGTCTATCAGTTGTTTTATGACCTATGTTTCCCTATTGTAAAAGTTAGGGTATCTGTAAACAAACGTCCGAAATGGTTAAGTAAAGGTATAAAAGTCTGTACTAAACGTAAACGTCTCCTACTCTGGAAATATAGACGTACTTTAGCTAATCAAGACAGAGAAATCTTTAAAGAATATGCAGCTAGACTTAAACGTGTCATAAAACAAACACAAAAGGCTCAAAATAATCATTATGTGCAAGAGGCAGATAATAAATGCAAAGCTATTTGGGACATAATAAACAGACACAAAAAATGTAATGTAAAAGAAAATATTGACCATATTAAAGTAAATGGGACAAAAGTTTGTGATCCGGGAAAGATTGCTGAAAGTTTTAATGACTTTTTCGTAGCGGACGTATCAAAAAAATCGGCGACTAATCCTGGTGTTTCTCAAACTTTGAAACATTCTCAGTTGAGTTCTTGTTTCATGAAACCTACAAATGAATTGGAAATCGAGATCATATTAAGCTCTCTGAAAAACACAGGGAGTTCCGGGTATGATGGTATTGTTACTAAGATTGTAAAACGAACGGCTAAGATTATATCACCAATTTTAAGTCATTTAATTAACAGAAGCATTGAGGAAGGATTATTTCCAAGTAAGTTAAAGACATCTGTGGTCAAGCCCCTATTTAAGAGGTCTAACAGAGAAGAGATGTGCAATAATAGACCTATTGCTTTAATTCCTGTGTTTTCAAAAGTTTTTGAAAAGGCGATCCATATCCGCCTCAGTAATTATTTTGAAGATAATAACATCTTACGACCCGAACAGGTAGGCTTTAGAAAGAATAAATCTATAAATATGGCTCTGTTAAATTTTCTTGAAAAAGTTTATGTTGGTCTGGAAGACAAAAGAAGAATCACTGCCCTCTACATGGACATGACTAAGGCATTTGATTACGTGGATCACAAAATACTTATTAAAAAACTAGAACTTTATGGTATAAGAGGTAATGTTTTGAGTCTACTGACTTCGTATCTTGCAGAAAGACAACAATTCACTGAAATAACCAAATTAGATATGAACACTATGATTGAGACTAAATATAGATCGAAGTGCAGAACTGTTACATGTGGAGTACCCTAAGGCAGCATATTGGGGCCCTTGCTTTTCATTATCTACATAAACGATCTTCCTCAGGCTATAAATCACCCAATGGTTTTATATGCCGATGATAGTACAGCAATTTTCACAGATAATAAAAACGGTCAACATGAAAATGATATTAATTTGTCATTGACATCTACAATTAAATGGTTGCATAGCAACAACTTCGTAATAAATTTGGATAAGACCCAAATTATGACATTCAAAAATTATAATTCTAGATTTGACATTTTAAATATCAATTATAACGATAAAACAATTAAAGAAACTTGCAAGACAAAGTTTCTTGGCATATACATTGATTCTAACTTATCCTGGAAATCGCATGTTGAGCATATATGTACAAAGTTAAATCAATTTTCATATGCATTATACATGTTACGAAGAGTTACAAATGACGCAGCACTTTTAAATGCATATCATGCTTTTGTCGGTTCCACACTCAGATATGGTGTTCTTGTTTAGGGTAATTCAACCGATAGAGAATCGGCATTTAGAGCCCAAAAGAAATGCATCAGATCAATATGTTGATTGAAGTCTAGGGTTTCTTGTAGAGTGTATTTTCAAACCTTAAGACTGTTGAGTTAACAGTCTTAAGGTTTGAAATTTTCCATCGATTTACATTTTTGAGGCTGCTTTGTATGTTAGAAATAATTTGGGCAATTACAATACACTGAAAGGTGAACGGAATAAACATATTTTATGTGTACCTAAACGCACTAAAGCGTCGTTTTGTAAAAGCGTATTTGTGATCGGTGTTGACATTTATAACAAAATACCTAAATCTATTAAGGAGGCTGACAATAATAATATGTTTAAATTGAAACTAAAGAATTTTTTATTTGACAAAGCATATTATACTATCATTGAATATTTGAATGATAAAATTGACGTTTAAATTGACTTTATGAATATTGACATTTTTACAAATTAATTAAGTTATTATTGTAAACTTGAGCATAATTGGAATTTTATAATTGAGACAATTTGTATTTGTGTGTAGTGTTGCACGCCCTATGGGTTCGGATATAGTGATACTTTATTTTAATTTATTATTTTAGATCTGTAACTAATACCTATATTCCAGCAATAAAGATAGTTTGATAACATACCGAACATACCGAAGCAAATTATCTATTCCACACGTTGTCTACCTAATTATCTAAAATGCAATTTCGGGACGACCCAGTCGGGTCAGAAATATAGCAATCTAACAATCGTTAGGTAGATTTTGGAAAAAATATGGGACAAGTATTTTTTGTTTCTTCAAATTACTAAAACTCGGTGAAGATGTAGATCATCAAAGTTACGGGGGGCTGTGACGTCACATCTGCAAAAAAATCCTACAATGAGGTTACGTCACTCGAAACTTCTAACCACTGTATCTTTGTCATTTTTGTTTGTTGAACGCAATAAAATCTAATGAACAGATTATTTAGTTGATTAATTATGTTTAAAAAATCGTCATGCATATTTATGTGCACTTTGCACCCTAGAGCGTCTCAAACCCTACCTGCATCTCTGAGAATTTTCCCAAGTTAGGGTTCTAGAAGTTGCCCTCAACAGTGAAGAAAACATCGTAAAGAATCCCTCTTCACGAACATCTCATGGCACATCCCTAGGTGTCTTTCAATCGTCCTCGCTTTTGACAAGCCATAATCCACGGCTATGACACATTGTAAGAAAACTTCGAGTATAAAAATTTAAATGGCTCCTAGAAAAGGCATTTTATGATTTAGAAGAGTTTTTTAACGACGGGAAAGATGACTGTTAAAAATTATTTTAGTATGTAAATAATTAAAATAATGTTTGTTAACTAAACCATCATCAATGTGATGTGTACATTGTATAACATCTAATATTGCACGCCCGTTAAGGGTACGCTGTTGTTACATTTTTACCCGACTGCGCGACGCAAAGGAGTGGTAATGTGTTTAACAGTCTATGTATGTATGTATGTATGTATGTATGTATGTATGTATGTTTGTATGTTCCTTTGAGGCACTATACAGACCAAACGCCTGGGCCGATTTTTATGATTCACATGTCAATCGATTCCTCTTAATCTGGCGAGTGACACTAAAGACATGACATTAGTGTAAATCCAATATGGCGGATTCAGGGCGCCATATTGTCCAAATTAAAAAAATGAAAATCACCAAAATATGTCAAGAGTAGAGATGGTCGTTTTTGTAATAACGTTTCTAGGCATCGATGCCAGGTTACGATGCCGGCATCCGATGCCGAAT
This sequence comes from Ectropis crepuscularia, assembly GCA_963693475.1. Lineage (NCBI taxonomy): Eukaryota > Metazoa > Arthropoda > Insecta > Lepidoptera > Geometridae > Ectropis > Ectropis crepuscularia. The sequence continues at coordinate 1,432,354 of OY856365.1, read as the reverse complement.
GTATTGAAAAACGGATGCCAACGACACCCGATGCGATGCGAGCGAGTAACACCAGTTGACCGGCAACGGAAAAACGCGCGGTGCCGGCAGCGCACGGCGCGGCGGCATCGGCACCACAAACCGAACGAAGACTGGCTCGACGTGTAGCTTGCTCTCTCACTCTCGCTGCACTCGGAGAATGTGCGAGGAAGACAACCAAAGACAGCATAACAATGGAGCGCGGCGCGGCAAACGCTTGTGGAGTTATCATTACTAGAAGCGACATCGAGGTAGGCGTAAGAGTAACACTACAAGACTACAACAGTATCTACCTACTACGAATTTCAATTAATTTGTTTTTTTGCCTTTTATGTACTTAAAAGTTTTATATCATGTAATGTAGACCATTTTTCAGTGTATCTGTATAATATGTAGATATGAGTACTTCCTTTTGTTCTGTAGCATAATTTAATATTTGAATATTTCTCACAGAGATCGACGGGATAGGAACTACATAAAATATGACACGTTTTTTTCTATATTCTCAAGCCCCAATCTGCTTTACAAGGTAGATGAATATATTATTAAATAAAATACATACCTAGGTACTTATTTTTTAAAGTGCGCTCATGTCTCTTCTTGTGAGCGTGACATCTATGGTGGTCCAGATGTCGATGTCGCCCCTATTGGTGAGAATAGCGCCACTACTTGACAAGGTTAGGTTTGTTTATGTTTTGATTTTTTCATTAGGTTTGAAATTTTAAGTACCTATGCTTGGTTGTGCAAGTTGACAGTTCTGTGTTTCTCTGTGTTACGTACACACCTACGTCTGTGATCATGCCAGGTCGGGAAAAACCAGCAAATCCGTATTGGGACCACTTCGATAAAAAGATGACACTATCGGGATTTGTAAATACTGTAGCCAGTGTATCAGCTACAAATCGACGGCAGGAAACTTAAGGTCTCTTTTAAAAAAAAGCACCCAGATATTCTGTTAAACTTAAATGATACTACGATAATGCCACCACCACCGCTATCACAACAACCGCTACCACAACCTTCACAACCACAAGAAAGTACAAAGTGATGGTTGTACCTATTTGACAAATAAAAACGTTTTTAAGCAATGATACGTCGTCGGAACGTTAAACGTATCTAATTACGAATAGCCAAACAAAGTTATCATAATGGCACCGTTACAGGCATCGATAGCTAACCGGCATCGATGCCGAAAAAAACGATGCCGGCAACGGATGCGGCTTAATTATTAACGATGCGCATCGATGACAAAATTTAACGAAAACGCCCATCTCTAGTCAAGAGTGGTATCGTTGAATAGGTATTTGAAAATAATGTTTAGCTTTCTCTCAATGTTTTTCGATTTGACTGACCGTTTAGGATGTGTATCGATTTAAAGTTGAGTAACAACCATTCTCACATTTATAGGTTTTTAGGTAGCAGAAAACTTCGTATAACTAACTGTACGTGTGAATGTGGATGGACATTATATAGGTACTAATGTATCTAGTAGGCATCGATATAAATCAATAGATGTGCCCTGAGAATCTTGAAATTGGTAATAAACTGCGTCTCTGTAAGTATCGTAAGTGGTTTACAAACAACCAATCTACTTGACCCCTATAATCGCTAGCGGCGAGATTTGCTGTGGTTCTACTTATTTTGGTTGTTGACACCGAATAATGATAGGTAAAAACGTCCGGCGTCCATCGCGTCCTGCAACCGACTAGAACGGAAAGAGTGAGCTCACTCTTCCCAACGTTGACATGATTGCGTGCGCCGTGAAGTTTGGGATGGGGCCCATCTTGGGTTCTACGATCTATGCTAGTAGGTAGGTATATTGGACTACCTTTTTTTCGTACGTGCAGGTACGTGATAGTGGGAACACGGAACCGCTCTCGGATTGCTTCGCCTCGGTCGCCCATCTCCAACTTCAAACGATTTAGTAGGTACTCAACGTCAATCGAAAACCTATACTAACACAAAACTATAAATATGAATTACATGCAGTAGAAAATCCTACATGTTATATCAGTAGAAACGAAGACATTTGGTCAACTACCAAAAGATGCATATTATTATGTTGAGCATATTAACATTCACAACATTGTTCATAACTAAAAAGTATAAAATATAAAAATATAATTTAAAAACTCAAAAACCCGACTGCGTAAAAAGTGAACCAAACTACGTACTCGCATACTAAAAAAAACTGAAAAGAATAAAACAAGCATTTAGATTTCTGGTGGTCTAGAATTCTATAATATGTTATTGTATTAATACTATTGAAATATATACAATATTTTCTAATAAAAGAACATTACAACTGAATAGTCGGGATCCATTGAACAATTACATTGTATGTCGAATAATAATGGATCCCGACTATTCAGTTGTAATGTTCTTTTATTAGAAAATATTGTATATATTTCAATAGTATTAATACAATAACATATTATAGAATTCTAGACCACCAGAAATCTAAATGTTTGTTTTATTCTTTTCAGTTTTTTTTAGTATGCGAGTACGTAGTTTGGTTCACTTTTTACGCAGTCGGGTTTTTGAGTTTTTAAATTATATTTTTTTATTATATATTAAGACCTATTTTTACACAGTGCAGCAATAAATAAATTATTATTCTTATTATTCTAAAAGATAAAGTGAGTTGCTTATTATGTCATTTTATGTGCAATAAAATGACATGAAATATATACAATATTTTCTAATAAAAGAACATTACAACTGAAGAGTCGGGATCCATTATTATTCGACATACAATGTAATTGTTCAATGGATCCCGACTGTTCAGTTGTAATGTTCTTTTATTAGAAAATATTGTATATATTTCAATAGTATTAATACAATAACATATTATAGAATTCTAGACCACCAGAAATCTAAATGCTTGTTTTATTCTTTTCAGTTTTTTTTTAGTATGCGAGAACGTAGTTTGGTTCACTTTTTACGCAGTCGGGTTTTTGAGTTTTTAAATTATATTTTTTTTTAATACTTTTTAGTTATGAACAATGTTGTGAATGTTAATATGCTCAACATAATAATATGCATCTTTTGGTTGTTGACCAAATGTCTTCGTTTCTACTGATATAATATGTAGGATTTTCTACTGCATGTAATTCATATTTATAGTTTTGTGTTAGTATAGGTTTTCGATTGACGTTGAGTACCTACTAAATCGTTTGAAGTTGGAGATGGGCGACCGAGGCGGAGCAATCCGAGAGCGGTTCCGTGGTCCCACTATCAGCGGCAGAGTTGAAACCCCATAGAGGTTTATTAGTAGATAGGGGCACCATATCCATACATGATATAGAGTGCAACATAACCTGGCTGTGTCTCCCGGGCGGGGCAGTAGCGTATGCGTAAATAGATTTCCTGCACGTACGAAAAAAAGGTAGTCCAATATACCTACTAGCATAGATCGTAGAACGCAAGATGGGCCCCATCCCAAACTTCACGGCGCACGCAATCATGTCAACGTTGGGAAGAGTGAGCTCACTCTTTCCGTTCTAGTCGGTTGCAGGACGCGGTGGACGCCGGACGTTTTTACCTATCATTATTCGGTGTCAACAACCAAAATAAGTAGAACCACAGCAAATCTCGCCGCTAGCGATTATAGGGGTCAAGTAGATTGGTTGTTTGTAAACCACTTACGATACATACAGAGACGCAGTTTATTACCAATTTCAAGGTGCTCAGGGCACTTCTATTGATTTATATCGATGCCTACTAGATACATTAGTATATAATGTCCATCCACATTCACACGTACAGTTAGTTATACGAAGTTTTCTGCTACCTAAAAACCTATAAATGTGAGAATGGTTGTTACTCAACTTTAAATCGATATACATCCTAAACGGTCAGTCGAATCGAAAAACATTGAGAGAAAGCTAAACATTATTTTGAAATACCTATTCAACGATACCACTCTTGACATATTTTGGTGATTTTAAATTTTTTTATTTAGACAATATGGCGTCCTGAAGCCGCCATATTGGACTTACACTAATGTAATGTCTTTAGTGTCACTCGCCAGATTAAGAGGAATCGATTGACGTGTGAATCATAAAAATCGGCCCAGGCGTTTGGTCTGTATAGTGCCTCAAAGGAACATACAAACATACATACATACATACATACATAGACTGTTAAACACATTATACCACTCCTTTGCGTCGCGCAGTCGGGTAAAAAAGGTGGATCTCAATTCGTTTGTACTTCTTTTTTGTGTATGTACGTTGCCTATGTTACGCGATATCAGCGTCAATTGTGGTAGTTATATTTAAGCAGTGGTGGGACTCTCGGCAGAGTCCGCCTGGGGAAGTATCACACCTTTGCCAGTTATTCTGCCGCCAAGAAGTAATGTGCAAACATTACTTTGTTCCAGTTTGAAGAGCAATGTTTCCAGAGAAATTACAGGGCTTAGAGATGTAACATCTTAGATCTCTGGATGACGAGCGCAGTGCAGTGCTAGGTAATGATTTGGACTCTTCATGTTCCATTAGCTGCGTGTCACTGTGCTGTTATGTGGCAGGCATGTTGCTTACCATCAGGCACATGTCCTGCTCGTCTCGTCAAAATTTATAAAAAAAAAATTGAGGCTCGATTTTTATGATTGTTTTTTGTTTGGATTTTTTGAAATATCAACAGAAATTTTATTTTTTTTAATCCGGACGATGTACTCGTATTACCTCGCTGTTTCAATGGAACTGTGTGTTTAGTTGACTTCACAAAAATTATGAAATTTAGTCGAGCGTTTAAATTAAATTTTCGTTTTTTTTGCTGAGAAAATTTAATTATTACGGATACTACACGACTCTTTCGCCTTAGTACATGCAATTTGGAAAGTTGCGAAATTTAACTTGTCAAAAGGCGGAAAACGAAGCCTTTTTCAACTATATTCTTTTGAATAAAGCGATTAGGTACCTACTCAAAACAAACAATAAACGATTAAAGTTTGCGTAGTAAGGTCTGTTTTCGTCTGAAACCTCTGAAAGCCACAAAACAAGATTTAAACTGCGCCAGATTAAAGTAGACCTTATTTTCATGGCAGAAAATTTATATTCGCACTAGACAATTTGCAAATTCTGTAGGAATTCTAGGAATACAATTTGATTGATTTGTAAACTTACAAGCTTACCTAATAATTGTTTTTGCGTGGTTTATTTATTAGGGTTTCAATGGCCTTCACTTAATAGTATTGTTATATGAAGTTCATTTCCCGTACTTTACGTAGATTACGAATTTATTTTTATACAAAAAAAAAAAAAAAACGTGTTATCCCGACTCAACATACTTAAATATCGTTCTCGAAAAGAGATCGTCAGTCATCTCAAATTTTTATTTTAAATAAAGAGTTATTTTACCGCCAAGCAGTAATGTGCAAACATTACTGTGTTCCGGTTTGAAGGGCAATGTTTCCAGAGAAATTACTGGGCTTAGAAATATAACAACTTAGATCTCTGGGTGACGAACGCAGTGCAGTGGTAGGTAATGATTTGGACTCTTCATGTTTCAATAGCTGCGTTTTAATATGTAGTGACTAGCAACACCCCGTGGTTTTGTCCGCATAGTTCCCGTTCTCTTTATTTTCTCGATATAAAGAGTAGCATATGTGTTCTTCTATATTACCTATTATCGAATTCCAAATTTCAGCCCGATACGTTAATACGTTTTTTTTTTTAATAAAGTGTGACGAGACGAGCAGGACATATGCCTGATGGTAAGCAACACGCCTGTCACATAACAACACAGTGACACGCAGCTATTGGAACATGAAGAGCCCAAATCATTACCTAGCACTGCACTGCGCTCGTGACCCAGAGATCTAAGTTGTTATATCTCTAAGCCCTGTAATTTCTCTGGAAACATAGCCCTTCAAACCGGAATACAGTAAAGTTTGCACATTACTGCTTGGCGGTAGAATAACTGGCAAAGGTGTGGTCCTTCCCCAGGCGGACTCTGCCAGGAGTCCTACCACTACAATACTACAAGCCGTTCTGACGTGATTGAGCAACAAACATCCAAACATTGACATTTATAATATTATTAGGATAGAATACCAAGCGTCTGCAGACAATCTAACTAATTATAATGTTATCTGTGTTAGGTATCTACACTATGTACAGTTTGTTGCACACAAAGTTATTAGTGCATTCACCTCACAAGGCCTGCCTCAGAACCTATCTACACTTAGGTACCTATTGTTTTTAAACTTTCCCAACTTGAACACATAATGTAGTAAAACATTACAAACAATACAGGACGTCTACTCTCTTTCTACGAAAAAACGTAATTTCGAAATAATCTCGCGACTTTCCTACTCAGGTTCTACTTCGATTCGTCGCTTTAAATGTTCTAAGCCTACTCTAATGCGAAGGGATCGAAGTAGAACCGGAGTAGGAAAGTCGCAAATTTATTTCGAAATAACGTTTTTCGAAGAATGAGAGTAGACATCCTGGACGTGTAGACGTCTCTAGTAGAAGAGAGTAGTCTCTTTCTACGAGATCGAACAATGTTTGACGTTTAAATTTAATAAGACTACTCTAATTAGAATAGGCTTAGAACATTTAAACGGACGAAACGACGGATCGAAGTAGAACCGGAGTAGGAAAGTCGCGAGCTTACTTCGAAATTACGTTTTTTGTCCGAGGTTGAACTTTATTTGACGTTTAAATGTTCTAAGCCTACTCAAATTAGAATAGGCTTAGAACATTTGAAGAAATGCGTGCGTATCCTCGCCAACGTTAAGCTCCCCGATATCAGCAAACCACATTTCCACAAACCATATTTCATTAAATACAGAATTCTAACATTGACATCACTATATATATTGGAAAACTGCAAATTTGTAAAAAAAACATCCAAATTTATTTGAAAAAGTAGTAGAAAACCGGCACTACCCTATCAAGACGGTATATAAATATAATTTGAACGTGCCTATGTCAAAATTAAAAATACATAGTTCCGGTCCGCATGCATCGGCAATAAAAATGTCTAATAAACTGCCTCTTAAAATTAAGTCAATCGAAGATGAGCGTAAGTTTGTTAAGACCCTGAGAGATCTGCTGCTCTCGAAAGCCTATTATAGTATTAGCGAGTTTTTAACCGACGACTTTAGAATTTTCGAGGATGGAAAACTTGTCTCTTGACTGTGGAATAAAACACTTCGCTCAAAAATTATTATCTTAAATTGCAATGCCCATTGGGGTACGTTGTGTTGCGACTTAAACTGTTAACTGTAATATGTTCTTGTAATCCTGACTATCTGTAACATGATGAAGCAATAAATGATTGAGTATTGAGTATTTAAACGGACGAAACGACGGATCGAAGTAGAACTATAGTAGGAAAGTCGCGCGTTTATTACGAAATTACGTGTTTTGTAGAAAGAGAGTAGACGTCCAGAACTTATTACCACGGCGGTTGAGACGCTGCTGAAACATCGAGGTAATCCTACTATAATTACAAACGTGAAAGTTTGTAAGTATGGATGGATGGATGTTTGTTACTCTTTCACGTAAAAACTACTGAAAGGATATGGATGAAATATGGCACATAGCGCACATATAATAGACTAGCTGAATCGTGCGCGCGTTGCTACGCCGTCTATCGAAAATTGGTCGTACCAATTCAAATCTAGAACAAATTTGGTTACCTTAGATTCTAATGACACAACCTTTTAAAAGATAGACACATGCTGTCACTCAACGAACGCTCTCAAAAAGCAATATTTTTCCCCGTTTTTGTTACATTTTTCATTCATACTCCGCTCCTGTTGATAGTAGCGTAATGTTAAATGGCCTATAGCCTTCCTCGATAAATGGACTATCCAACAGAGAAATATTTTTTTAATTCGACCCAGTAGTTCCCGAGATCCTACCGTTCAAACAACCAAACAAACTCTTCAGCTTTATAATATTAGTAGGTATAGATAATGGTCTGAAATAACACATAGGCTACTTTTTATATCAGTAAGACTACAAAATCGAGAACTATTGTGTATCATACATACAAAAAAATTCGACCGATTTTTAATATTTTTTTTAAATAAAGAGTGACGAGACGTGCACGACATGTATGGTAAGTAACATGTCTGCCACATGATATGTGCACAGTGACAAGCAGCTATTGGAACATGAAGAGTCCAAATCATTACCTAGACTGCACTGCGCTCGTCACCCAGGGATCTAAGATGTTAGGTATATCTCTAAGCCCTGTAATTTCTCTTGAAACATGGGATTGAGAACCACCTCTTTTTTTGAAGTCGGCTAAAAGCAGGAAATCATTAGGTACATGTACGTTTTAATAAACGTACATGTATTAATATACATGTGATGTCCTGTGAATATTTATTCTTCATACTAAGTAGAAATTAATTCAGTAGAAACTGTTGAAACTTAGTGTATCTTATCTTATTATATATATAAAAGCGAAAGGTCACTCATCAAGGAATCTCAGAAACTACGAATGCTAGGAATCTGAAATTTTGCATGGAGGTCCCTTTTAGCACGTAGGCGCTCGCTAAGACGGGGGTTTGCGAAATTCAACCCCTAAGAGGGTGAAACAAGGGATGAACGGTTGTATGAAAATTCGAGATTTTCAAAGTTATCAAATTACTTACATGTATCTAGACGCTTGACTCGAAGCAATTAAATGTTTGTTCTATCAATTTTGTAATTTCGAGCTGTACGAAGGTGAAATTGGGGTTGAAATGGGGGATGAATGTTAATATGGAAGTTCCCAACCGTTGAAGATAAAACCATGAAACTGTGTATATAGACACTTGACACGAAGCAAACGAACGTTTGTTCTAGCAATTTTGTAATTTCTAACTGTACGGGGATGAAATGAGGGTTGAAATGGGGGATGAATATGTCAATATAGAAGTTCCCAATCATTGAAGATAAAACTATGAAACTCTTTATATAGGCACTTTGCACGAAGCCAATAAATGTTTGTTCGAGCAATTTTTGTAATTTCGAACTGTATGGGAATGAAATTAGATTTGACATGGGGGACGAATGTCTCTTACGCTTTCACACCTAAACAACTGAACCGATCTTGATGAAATTGTTTTATTACAAGCTGTTTTTAGGAACCGTAAATGTGTCTGGGTATAAAAATAGGTACTGCCCGAGTTACCTTAGTATTTATTTCGCTCGGACGAAGTCGCGGGTAACAGCTAGTATCTTCAAAATAAAAAATAACAAGCAGTGACCTGTTGTTCCTGTTTGTTTTTCGGGATAAAAAGTAGCCTATGCGGTATGTGGTCATCCGAACTATACTATATCTATGTTCCAAATTTCAGCCCGATCTTTTTACTAGTTTTTACGTGAAATAATACCAAAGAACCATCCATCCATACGTTGGTACAAACTTTCGCGTTTATCCTACTTCCTACTAATACTATAAATGTCAATGTTTGGATGTTTGTTGCTCAATAACGTATGAACGGATCGGGCTGAAATTTGGAACACATAGATTATAATCTGGAAGAACACATAGGCTTAGCTTTTTTCCCGGAAAAAATACGGGAACAACAGGAACGGGAATAATAGTTAGATAATAACTAGTGTAGGTATAATTTTAATTCGTTATCTGTTGAGCAACTATGTGAAATAGTATATAGTATATAATATATAGTATATAATAGTATATAATAGTATATAATAGTGACTGTTATAGTACTGGACAGAAACATTGTGGCAGTATGTATATGTGGCAGCCAACTAGTTTGAACAGCCGTAGGATTAACTGCCTAGTCTGTTGACTAAACAGTGCTTAGCTAGCTTAGTTTAATGATATTCAGCCATTTGATCGAAAAGCTAGCCAACAACTTATTGTTATTCTTATTAAATTAAGAACTTCTTATGTCAGATGTTTAATATTTTTTTCATTTCTGTCACATGTTCACCGTTTACTATAAATGGCCTGAGCATTAGCCAGCCAGATTATTAAATGTACTTGGTAACAAACGATACTACTGATTAATTATCATTCAGGCCACTAGTTAAACGGCACTGTTTAGTAAACAGGCTAGACTTTTAATTGAACATCTGATTAAGAGAGTTGGCTGCAACATAAAACATAAATGTTTGTAGGTCAACCCTTACCTATCAGCGTTCTTTCCAGTATTCAAACAATGGATTATTTAACTTACATTGTCGAACAAAGAATTCGTTGTGGTAGGAGATATAGAGCAACTCGTATAACTATCTACCTAAATATAGACATTATCGGACGTAAAAATGGAGTCTCACAAACATTGAATAATTTATAAGCAGAACACAATGTATACAATGTTGTAGAATATCCCAAAAGAGTCATTTATTAGTCAAGCACGTGAGTCCAAATCATTACCTACCACTGCACTACACTCATCACCCTGAGATAAAATACAATTTATCTCTATGCCCCATAATGTTTCTGGAAGCATTGCCCTTCAAATCGGAACACTGTAATCATTATTTAACTTTGTTTTTTTTGTACATACATAAAATGTGGGATTACGATAATAGGATGAAAATAATCTAAGTCCTCAACGTATCTATCAACGGCTGTTCTAGCGAACATTCGTAGGTGCGTAGTGGTAGGACTCTCTGCATAGTTAGCCTGGGAAATACTACACCTTTGCCAGACTGCCCTCGTGGCTTAGTTGGTAGTAGCTCTGCCTGCGAAGCCGAGGGTCGTGGGTTCGATGTTCGATATTTGTGTGATGAATTCAAATGTTTGCGCTGTGTCTGGGTGTTTATATGTATAATAAGTATGTATTTAAAATTATATAAGTATTATATCAGCTATCTGGCTGGTTATCCTACCCCAGTTAGCCAAGCTATAATTTTAAAATATGGTCCAGTTTCAAGAGCAATGCTTCCAGAGAAATTTCAGAGCCATGTTATAGTGATAAATCACCTTCTATGATGGACGAGCGTAGTGCAGTGATCGGTAATTTGGACTCTTCATGTTCCGACTGCAAGGAACCATGCTAATATAGACACATGTGCTAAAAAATCTGACTCACGAGCCAAATTTCTGTCTATTGCAATGCAATATGGAATTTTAGTAGGTACATCCCGTTTTTTTTTTGTGTTACTAGTGTTCCACCCCAACTTCACCCATGGGACATATCATGTAGCTTATAGCACTCAGGGATCACGTAGGTACATATCCAATGGCGAAAGTTTTTTGAAATTGGCCAGAAGTTCCTGAAACACATTCGGTGTTCAAAGTTCAGCTTCAGCAGGATGTGTTCAAAAGTTAAAGTTCGTTCAACTTATTATTAGTATGTACGAGTTTGTAAGAAAGCTTTTGAGCTGGAATAAATAAACGTTTTTTTTTTTAGGCAACTTTGCACTACATTTCCAATTTAATTGTTTGTTTATACATTTAGGATCACTTATTGTGTATAAAATCACAAAATGCTGTCAGATCCAGGTGGAGCTACGACCGCCATCTTGAAATAACGTTATTGACCGATATCTCCGAAACTATGCACTTTAGGGCAAAAGTCATGCAGAGCATTATTGTTGAAATTAAAATTTAAGTACATCTTTTGTTGCCAGTTTACTTATTTGTAAAAATTACCGTTTACGATTTATGAACTATGCAGTTTCGTTTCATTCGCGTTGCGCCGTCTGTTTTGGGCCGAAGTGATCCTAAATCTTTGAAAAAATGGATCGGAAATTTAGTGCAAAGTTAAATTCTACATATTTTTACTGTCCTATTTGAACAGGCGCAAACGTCATACGTCATACGCAGTCATACGTCAGACGCAAACGTCATACCTCCCAAACTAAACCAACAAAGACCACGTTTCTAGACGCATGATATTACATTTTATAATCACGTTTCTAAGCCAAACTATAAGTTATACTATTGTATAAGACGGGGTTATCTATTATTTTGGTTGAAACACAGATAGTAATTAACCTTCTTTTGTAAAGGGACATAGTTACGGTAATCTTGCTAATATGTTATCTGCTCATTAATAGGGGCTCTCGAAGGTTATTCTGCTACTATAAGCCTAGGGCAATTAAATAAGTATTGGGTTATTTATTTGGTAAGCAAATAAAAACAGCTAAACGCTCGTATTTAGGTACTCCATTGGTACTTTATCATCAACATAATTATCGACATCCTTCTATGTCTCACTGCTGGGTATAGATGAAAATCAATGACAAAAGGTTAAACAATATTGTAAATACCTATTTTTAGTGAATAAAACTTATTATCATGCTGGTGATTTCATGAAGGTCTAATATTTTTGCCAAAAGAGTGTCACAATTGTTACAATTAATTAAGAGCATTTTAACATAATAATTTAAAATGTTGTATTACAAATATTTTTATTGCTCTTTGACAAAGCCTTTTTATAGCTGAATCCGTTGGACATGGCCTATTTACAACCGCTTAGGTACTGCTAAAATAAATATTGTCATTGTTGTATATGTATTTTAGGTTCTTAATTGATTCAAATTATAGTCGACAGGACGTCTGGTGGAAAGACCAAACCACGGAAAGGACTGATAAGTTTTGGATTCTTAGGTTAGATGGTAAGTACCGCACACCAAAACTTTGGGCGAGTGCAGAAGATTCAGAAACTTACTAACGTATAGTTCCCATTAAACTTATACGCATACACGTAGAGCGCCAATGAAACATACCTCAAAGTATTCCAAATGCAGTGGACCTCCGGTAATCCGACAAACGTTTTGCAGGGCTGTGTCGCACTATCGCATTTGTCGGATTTTAGAGACCTGCCTAAGACATTCTTATAGTTGGGATTTTTAAAAAAAGAGTAATATTTAATCCGACAATTACAGCTCAAACTAAATTAATTATATCTCAATTATGAATTGTACCACATATGTTTGTAGGATTTAGTAAATTGAAAAACACAATATTTAGGAGCTTACCTATATTTTATCATGTAATAAATATCAAATACCTACTTTACAAATAATAACTTAACTTTATAAAAAAAATACATTTGTGTGTATACAATACTAGCTGTTACCCGCGCCTTCGTCCGCGCGAAATAAATGCTAAGGCAATTTAGGCAGTACCTATTTTTATACCCAGACACATTTACGATTACTAAAAACATCTTATAATAAAAATCAATTTCATAAAAATCGGTTTAGTTGTTTAGGTGTGAAAGCGTAGGAGACATTCGTCCCCCATTTCAACTTCAATTTCATCCCCATACAGTTCGAAATTACAAAATTGCTAGAACAAACATTTATTGGCTTCGTACCAAGTGCCAACCAAGTACCAAGTATATAAAGAGTTTCATAGTTTTATCTTCAACGATTGGGAACTTCCATATTGACATTCATCTCCCATTTCAACCCCAATTTCAGCCCCGTACAGTTCGAAATTGATAGAACAAACATTCGTTTTCTTCTTTTCAAGTACCTATATTCAGAGTGTCAACCCCAATTTCACCCTCGTACAGTTCGAAATTACGAAATTGATAGAACAAACATTCGTTTGTTTCGTGTAAAGTGTCTATATACAGAGTTTCATGGGCTTATCTTCAACGGTTGGGAACTTTCATATTGACATTCATCCCCCATTTCAACCCCAATTTCACCCCCGTACTGTTCGAAATTACGAAATTGATAGAACAAACATTTGTTTGCTTCGTGTCAAGTGTCTATATTCAGAGTTTCATAGTTTTATCTTCAACGGTTGGGAACTTTTATATTGACATTCATCCCCCATTTCAACCCCAATTTCACCCCCGTACAGTTCGAAATTACAAAATTGCTAGAACAAACATTCGTTTGCTTCGTGTCAAGTGTCTATATACAGAGTTTCATGGTTTAATCTTTAACGGTTGGGAACTTCCATATTGACATTCATCCCTCATTTCAACCCCAATTTCACCCCCGTACAGTTCGAAATTACAAAATTGCTAGAGCAAACATTCGTTTGCTGCGAGTCAAGTGTCTATATACAGAGTTTCATGGTTTTATCTTCAACGGTTGGGAACTTTTATATTGACATTCATCCCCCATTTCAACCCCAATTTCATCCCCGTACAGTTCGAAATTACAAAATCGCTAGAATAAACATTTGTTTGCTTCGTATCAAGTGTCTGTATACAGAGTTTCATGGTTTTATCTTCAATGGTTGGAAACTTTCTTATTGATATTCATCCCCCATTTCAACCCCAATTTCACCCCCGTACAGTTCATATTTACAAAATTGATGGAACAAACACTTAATTGCTTCGTGTCAAGTGTCTAGATACAAAATTTGATAACTTTGAAAATGACGAATTTTCATACAACCGTTCATCACTTGTTTCACCCTCTTAGGGGTTGAATTTTGCAAAACTCCGTCTTAGCGAGCGCTTACGTGCTAAAAGGGACCTCCATGCTAAATTTCAGTATCCTCGCATTTTTAGTTTCTGAGATTCCTTGATGAGTGACCTTTCGCTTTTATATATATAATATACTAGCTGTTACCCGCGACTTCGTCCGCGCAAAATAAATACTAAGGTAACTCAGGCAGTACCTATTTGTATACCCAGACACATTTACGGTTACTAAAAGCAGCTTATAATAAAACAATTGTTTACAATTTCAACAAAATTGGTTCAGTTGTTTAGATCTGAAAGCGTAAGAGACATTCGGCCCCAATTTCAACTCCAATTTCATCCCCGTACAGTTCGAAATCACAAATTTGAAAGAACAAACATTCGTTTGCTTCGTGTCAAGTGTCTATATACAGAGTTTTATGGTTTTAACTTCAACGGTTTGGAACTTCCATATTGACACTCATCCCCCATTCCAACCCCAATTTCACCCCCGTATTGTTTGAAATTACAAAATTGCTAGAACAAACACTCGTTTTCTTCGTGTCAATTGCCTATATACAGAGTTTCATGGTTTTATCTTCAACGGTTGGGAACTTTTATATTGACATTCATCCCCCATTTCAACCCCAATTTCCCCCCGTACAGTTCGAAATTACGAAATTGATAGAACAAACATTCGTTTGCTTCGTGTCAAGTGTCTATATACAGAGTTTTATGGTTTTAACTTCAACGGTTTGGAACTTCCATATTGACATTCATCCCCCATTTCAACCCCTATTTCACCCCCGTACAGTTCGAAATTACAAAATTGCTAGAGCAAACATTCGTTTGCTGCGAGTCAAGTGTCTATATACAGAGTTTCATGGTTTTATCTTCAACGGTTGGGAACTTCCATATTGACATTCATCCCCTATTTCAACCCCAATTTCCCCCCGTACAGTTCGAAATTACGAAATTGATAGAACAAACATTCGTTTGCTTTGTGTCAAATGTCTATATACAGAGTTTTATGGTTTTATCTTCAACGGTTTCGAACTTCCATATTGACATTCATCCCCCATTCCAACCCCGATTTCACCCCCGTATTGTTTGAAATTACAAAATTGCTAGAACAAACACTCGTTTTCTTCGTGTCAATTGCCTATATTCAGAGTTTCATGGTTTTATCTTCAACGGTTGGGAACTTCCATATTGACATTCATCCCCAATTTCAACCCCAATTTTACCCCCGTACAGTTTTAAATTACAAAATTCATAGAACTAACATTTAATTGCATCATGTCAAGTGTCTAGATACAAAATTTGATAACTTTGAAAATCACGAATTTTCATACAACCGGTCATCCCTTGTTTCACCCTCTTAGGGGTTGAATTTCGCAAAACCCCGTCTTAGCGAGCGCCTACGTGCTAAAAGGGACCTCAATGCAAAATTTCAAATTCCTAGCATTTGTAGTTTCTGAGATTCCTTGATGAGTGATGAGATTTTATATATATAGATAGATGTAGATGTAGTAAAAAAAAGATGAAAAAAAAACATAACAAGAACCAATCAATTTATAAAGACTTGTTTTCCTATTTTTTACAGCACATCGGACTTCAAGGGGCGCCGGATTAGTCAGGGGCCGGATAACGAGGGGAAGTCCACTATATCATCATCAGCCGCAAGACGTCTACTGGTGAACAAAGGCCTCCCCCCTAGATTTCCACAACGACCGGTCCCGCGCAACCTGCAACCAGCGGTTTCCACTATATACGCTTACTAAACTCAAATACTCGTACGACGACTAGTGGCAAAGACCGTACGACCTCGGCTTGGGTACGACTAGTGGCAAAGACGGTACGACCTCGGCTTGGGTACGACTAGTGCCAAAGACCGTACGACCTCGGCTTGGGTACGACTAGTGGCAAAGACCGTACGACCTCGGCTTGGGTACGACTAGTGGCAAAGACGGTACGACCTCGGCATGGGTACGATTAGTGCCAAAGACGCTACGACCTCGGCTTGGGTACGACTAGTGCCAAAGACGCTACGACCTCGGCTTGGGTACGACTAGTGCCAAGGACGCTACGACCTCGGCTTGGGTACGACTAGTGCCAAAGACGGTACGACCTCGGCTTGGGTACGACTAGTGCCAAAGACGGTATGACCTCGGCATGGGTACGACTAGTGCCAAAGACGCTACGACCTCGGCTTGGGTACGACTAGTGCCAAAGACGCTACGACCTCGGCTTGGGTACGACTAGTGCCAAAGACGCTACGACCTCGGCTTGGGTACGAACAGTGCCAAAGACGCTACGACCTCGGCTTGGGTACGACCAGTGCCAAAGACGCTACGACCTCGGCTTGGGTACGACCAGTGCCAAAGACGGTACGACCTCGGCTTGGTTTGTTTCCGACAAGGAAGATCAGAGATTGGCCTAGCATCCTCGAAGGGGGAACTAGATTTTCGATAGCTTTAAGTATCTTTCCAACGACAAGTTACAGCTCTAAATAGAGAAGAGTAAATAAATACATAAAGGTGGACATTTCACACACCACACCACCCCAAACTAAGCAAAGCTTTAACTATTGGAGTCAGATAGCTTACAAAATATCTATTTATTTATTCTACTACAAAAATAACTAAATAAATGAGTTAAACCTATATTTAACATAATTCGTTTCTAATTAAATATTGGTGGACAATTCACACACAACACCATCTGACCCCAAACTAAGCAAAGCTTGTACGATGGTGGCCAGATAGCTGATATAATACTAATATAGTTTTAAATACATACTTATTATACATAGAAACACCCTTTTTTTAACACACATTTGTGTTCTTCACACAAATATTTGCACTCGGTGGAGATCGAACCCACAATCTTCGGCTTCGACTTACAGACACAGACTTAAGTACTACTATCTTATTGTATTAGCAACCAAGGGCTCTACGCCTAAGGAATACGGTTTTAGCTTTTGATACTGCTTTATTATCTTATAGCTCTTTTCTTTTCGCCTGAAATTGTAGAGACAGCAATAGCGAAGCCAAAGCGAGGAGGGCAGCAGGACCCACTTCAAGACCCCACTTACAGTCGAGTCATCTAGTTGCCGTTTAGTTTATACACTGACGATCTATTTTAAAGATATACTTGTTTTTCATAGATAACCTCTGAAACGAATCTACCAACTTTTACAATTCTTTCATCATACTTTGACTATCGAGAAAAAAACATGATCCGAGTTCGAGATCATGTTCTATTTTTCATTATATTGGGGTTAAGAAGGAGTCGTCAATGCCCTGGTGGTCTAGTGGTTAGATAGTGTGGTTACACAATTGTGCGTCGATTCAAATCTCATCTACACTTTTGAATATTTTTCTAAGTGCAAACATAAAAGTTTTCTTTTAGTATAAAGTGACGAGACGAGCAGAACATGTGGCCGATGGTAAGCAACATGCCTGTCCATAATAGCACAGTGACACGCAGCTATTGGAATACGAAGAATCCCAATCTATACCTAGCGCCACTCGTCACATCGACATAACAAATGCTTTATCTCAATACCCTGTAATTTCACTGGAAACATTGGCCTTCAAACTGGAACACTGTAATGTTTTCACATTACTGCTTGGTTGTAGAGTAACTGTTAAAGATATAGTACTTCCGCAGGGGGATCTGCAAAGAGTCCTACCACTACTGAATTTGGCGTCACCGCTGGTTTTATTGTTGAAGGAAAACATCACGAGGAAACCGGTATATTTCAAGAAAGATTTGCTATGGTTTTGATTCCCTGGGAATTCCAGCAATGGGAACATGAAATGCAGCTTATGCTAATATATACATGAATAATATAAGAACACTTAGCTGAGCCATTGCGTTCTGGTCATTATAATCTACAACAGGGGTCGACAACGCGCGGCTCACGACGGTTTTAAATAATATTAAAAAAAAAACCCGGCTCAAAAATCCTACTAATATTATAAATGTCAATGTATGGATGTTTGGATGTTTGTTGCTCAATCACGTCCTAACGTATGAACGGATCGGGCTGAAATTTGGAACACAGATAGGTTATAGTCTGGAAGAACTCGTAGGCTACTTTTTATCCCGAAAAAACAACGGGAACAACGGGAACGGGAACTTCGCGGGTAACACCGCGGGGCGCTGCTCGTCCTATATATTTCACAAATTGCAAGTATTTATATATACAGCTATCTCTACAAGTAAATAAATGCTAATTTTATTTGCAAATGAATTACAAAATTCAGAAGTGTGGCCCTCTTTTATCTACTTACTTTTTTCACCATATAGCCCACGGCTCCCGAAAGGTTGCCGACCCCTTATCTACAGGATCAGTAACTATTTAGTAATAGTTACTGATCCTAATATCCTAATTATAGTTATTTACCTACAGTGACTCTATACGAGTGACCCCACTCGTAAGTAGTAAAAAAATCTTGTATCCCATGTATTTTATGAAGTCGAAAGTCCAATATTTTTTCGTCAAACTCAAACGACAAAAATCAAACACCTGGATTTATTTAAACGAGATTTACTGTTGATACAATGTAAAAGTTGTTCAAAATGTAACCTTGAAACCTTGTATTGATGACCTAGAAAATAGCAATTAGCTGAACACAAATCCGGTCGAAAAAACATTGATAGCTGATATAGTAAGTATAGGTAGACGTAGTACTAAGGTAGCCTGACGAACTACAGGAGTCTCTGTACTTATACCTAACAATATAGACAATTCCCCACAGTTTTTTAGCGCAGTACGCCGCGCAGTTCTTTTTCCCGTTTTTTTTTCGTGATTAAAAGTAGCAAAGTCAAAGTTCTTTATTCATAAATGTGCAATTTACACGTCAACTAATGAACAGAAAAATAAATTAGCATAAGTAGATCCAAATAGTTTACATTTTCAAAGTTTTAAATGAACATTTCACTATACGATTACAATTTATATGTTCAAATCGAGAGTGAATCGGTTTTTTCTACGTAAAAACACTCCATCGTAGACCGCATCGTCGCTTAACATCAGGCGAGATGGCGGTCAAGTGTAAACCTAAGAAAGTAAAAAAAAAGTCGTACTGCATTAAGTGGCAAACATTAAATATAGTGCTACAAGGATCTCTTGGTACTTGGATGACATTGTCAGGAGTGCGTGGAAGAGCAATGAGGGTTACCCGACTAAAGTCTCCTTCGTTTTGGGAGAGTTTAAATATCCTCTACCACCACAAAAAAAAATTGAATTCACATTAATTGCAGGATAATTACAGGACATTTTTTTCTAACTGACCTATAGTAGCTAGAGGTGGGTGACCCCTACTATCTAACGGACTTTTGGGTTAAGGCGGAGGCACAGAACCCGAAACTTGAACCTAATATACTTACGCTAATTAGTATACAACTGATACCTGAAAAAAAATTTGACCTAACCCCTAGCTAAGATCAAACTATCTGACTCATACGAGTACAGTACACACCGAGTGCAAGCGTACTCGCATTGCAAGCAGTGACGCATTACGGCGGCACGGCCTCGGCTCGGGCTGACACTGGGAGATCAAGTTCGCCACTTAGTGCCTAAGCGGAGAGAGTACGCGAGACACCTGCCGAGACGAGTAGGTATCGGTACAAAATACGCGATATGCCTATCTCGGCTGACTTATTTTGAGGGATAAAGTTTACATTAATTTGATAATATTGGCTACACTTACGAGGTATGGTATCACATATCAGGTGCAGTTACGACACGCTGCAGCTGGGATTAATTTATCTTCAAATTTAGGGATTATTCCTTCAAATGTGAATATGGAACTAAGCCATCGACAACCCTGAACGGATTGACGGCAGCGTTAGTGCCCATTTTCGGCACGTGTCATTATATCCTTGTAGCATTATATATTTATTTCAATTGTATTGAATTATGTGTTTTTTTACAAATTTATCGAAACTTTACCAACACTCTCTAAAAACTCGAAGTAACTATAAAAAGTTTGATCGATAAACCAGCATTTTAATCAGCATATGTACTTATTGTGTTCATACAGACAATAATCTAGGTAATTGTTTTCCAAATTCCAACCTGATCCGTTCTGAAGTGTCGACATGATTGAGCAACCAACATTAAACTACCGCATTTATAGGTAACATCAGAAGGATAATCGCTGTAAGCTGTTAGGCTACCATTTATGAAATTGTAATAAAAATTATACAATGTAAGTCATTCACAGACAATCCTTGAAACTAAATGTGTCAGTAGGTAATTACGTAATTCATAGACACAAAAGTATTAAAATTAATAACCGAAACTACACTGTTGAAACTTGGTAAATAGATGTATTCTGTGAACCGCATTAAGATTTCAACAGAAAAAAAGAAAAAAAAGAAAAATTGGGGTTGCCCCCCATACTGAGAACTGAAACTCAAAATGTTTTTTTCATCAAACCTACACGTGTGGGGTGTCTATCGATAGGTCTTCAAAAATGATGTTGAGGTATCTAAAATCATTTTCGTCTACACTGAATAATTTGCGCGAGAGATACTTCCAAAGTGGTAAAATGTGTCCGCCCCCCCCCCCCCTCTAACTTCTAAAGTAAGAAAATGAAAAATCTAAAAAAAAAAATGATATACATTACCATGGAAACTACCAACGAAAATTGGTTTGAACTCGATCTGATGAGTAGTTTTTTTAGTACGTCATAAATACACTATTATTGAAACTTCGATCAAAGTTACAACGAACTACAAGAACTATGTGTACTATGTATATAATGTTACTTGCTGCAACGGAACCCTTCATGGGCGAGTCCAACTCGCACTTGGCCACTTTATTATACATATTAATAGTTTTTTAATATCATGCATGAAATTAGAAAACCCCAAACCAAATGTTTCGACTGGACTCGTGGCTTAGTGGGTAGTGCCTAACTCTGCCTGCGAAGCCGAGGGTCGTGGGTTCGATTTCCACCCAGTGCAAATATTTGTGTGATGAATTCAAACGTTTGCACTGTGTCTGGGTATTTCTATTGTATAATAAGTATGTATTTAGAACTATACAAGTATTATATCAGCTATCTGGCTGCCTTTTTACAAGCTTTGCTTAGTGTGGGGTTAGATAGTGGGGTGTGTGAATAGATAATATAGACATAGATTTCGATTTTTTATGCTACGTGTGTGAATAAATTGAATAGTTGTCCACCAATATTTATTTATTTAAATACATAATAGATTTTTTGATTATATACATTTATTGCACTTTATACATTCTTTGACACTCCTCACATGGATGAACTGCAAGATCTACTAATGCAAGACCTTAGACCCTGGATGGACATATTGATCAAACTCAAAAAACACAAGACAATATCCTGATGAAACACAAGACGATGGCGAAATTGTGCTCACCAAACATTTATCTCACACAAATATATATCACAACCAAATAGAAGCCAGAAATTAATCGAAGATGAAGAATCAGATGACATAAATAAAAACCAGAAATTAATAGAAGATGAGGAAGAAGAAGACTTTAATCAGCTGACTATTATTAAAAATTTTTTTTTGTTTTTATTTAAAAATTAAGTAACAAATTGTCTTGCCAGACATATTGCATGCCTCTCGCAGAGGCCAGTTTGTATGGAACAATTTTTAAAATGTTTTGTATTATCTTATCTTACCTACAAACAGCAATAAAGATTTTTGTATTTGTATTTGTAATACTAAGTCACATACTCTTACTTACCACTACGAGCACTACTACTTACCTCGTACTATTTGCGCCTCAGATGCCTACCGCAGCCAATAAAAGAGCTGATAACTTTGAAACGGCTGAACCGATTTTGATAAACCGTAGTTAAGAATATTTCCGACTACTTCGCCTTTCAAACAAAACAAAATTGATCAACATCGGTTTATCCGTTTGGGAGCTACAAATCAAAATCCAAATTATTTATTTCAAGTTACATATTGACTCATAGCATGTAACTACAAAGTCATTATATTATAACAGTGATATTTTTACAAAGCCACAGACATACACACAAATAAAACTAGCTATGTCTCAAACAAACAATTTTTTTTAGAGATAAAGTAAAAAAGAAGTATGTCACTAGGTATAGGTTATTGTGTATTTTTTATGTAATTTTTCTGGTGTACATAGTTAAGTGTTTCTGTCTGTGTGTATGTCTCGGTTTATTGTGTAAACACTAACATAATGTATGAAGCTTATGGAAGTAGAAACAAAAAGACTGCGAGTAGGTAGTAAGTAGTAGTTTTAGAAATTAGAAAATCAATTTTTCCTCAAGTAATTTTAGAAATTAAAGCTTCTTCTAAAAGGTTGGGTCAACAAAATTCATGGAACTCGCGTTATCTTAATGCTTATTCCATATTTTTTATTTAATTTAATTTAGCCATTCCACAGACTCTGGGGTCCTTTGACCTTTGTCATTTGGGTTCTTTTTTAACATAGTTCTTGGCTTAGGAAAAGAAGAGGAAAATAGGGGGGAGTTGGGAACATTTCAAACGTAATTCTAGTGCTAGTCCGATTTTGTCTATTGAGCTGATCACTACCGGTTGGCATTCCGCTAGTTATCGACTCGACATCGCCACTTGCTGTTTTTACGCCTCCTCCTTCCTTCCTCCTTCCAGAACCTTGCTTTTAGGCCATTCGTAACATAGGGTAAACATACAACAGATATAATAAAGACACACATAAGAAATTTTTAATTGAATGCTTTGAAATGTAGCTACGTTTGGTAAAATTAATTTATAAATACAAAAACCAACAAATTACTTAGTCGTTTGCTGACGCCATTTCGATAGTTTACAGAGTTTAACCACTAGGTGGTACAAAATGGAACTAATTTAAATGAAAAGGCTAGGCAACTAATCAAATGTCAATGATTCAATGTATCTGTACTGTATGTATACTTTTCGGGTTAACAAAACTCAGAACTTGCGTCATTTTAACAGCACGATTTCCATGAGTTATGTTATGTGTATTGTGTATATAGGAATTGTGTATATAGTAAGTTACGGTGGTCTAGTCGGGACAACGGCGGCTGCCGATCCGGAGACCCCGGGTTCAAACCCCACACACGCACCACTGTCTTTTCGAAGTCATGTGCGTAATGCCGCTAACTTAAAAACGGCGAAGGAAAACATCGTGAGGAAACCGACATGTACCTAGAATCTTTCGAAGTCATGTGTCATCCGCCAACCCGCACTGGGCCAGCGTGGTGGATTATAGCCTTAACTCTCTCCTTGCGAGAGAAGGCCCCGAGTCCCAGCAGTGGGAACGTTTAGTGGGCTGTTGATGATGATGTTGATGATGTTGTATATAGAAATACCTCTGTACATAATATTTATATCTCTACTACTAGATAATGCCCCTGATATTTTTGAAGTGAAAACTTCTTTTGGCGTGCTACAGACAGTTTTTTCGTGAGCTTTGAACTGAATTCTAATGTCACGCTCGGGAATGCTAAGAAATCTTCGGGTAAGCTCGGGACTATGGCCATGCTCATGGCCACGCCCTCCAGTTTCGCCCACGTAATTTCCAAAGTAAGCTATCAAATTCGGAGTTATAAGTTTTCAGTTCTATCGGCAGTTCTAATGACCTCCATTTTTTTTGTTGTTAAAGCGAACAAAGCAAGATGATGGTACTAGCAATAGATAGATGCCATTTGGCTTAGAAACGTGACTAGATTGAAGTTGAGACCTCTGAACTCTCGATAAACTATGCGTGAAAGATTGTGGACTGGTAACACTAATTATTCCTGTCTTTGTTTAAATTAAGTCACAATGATAACTTTATAAACAAGCATACTTAACGTTTTTCTTGATGAGACTCGAAGCTTCTAATTCTAATCTATAATTCTCATAAAAATACGTTTAATAAACTTTGTACCGTTTTATGCGAAAATCGCGCGGACTCAGGAATGAGTATGAATAGTGCTGTCTAACTGTATACTGTGCATTATTATCTATTCTATGACTATGTCACCGAGTCCCAGCAATGGGAACATTTAGTGGGCCTTTATGTAGGTATAGTCATAATGAATTCATCGCCTTCAATAGGTTTTCCAATTTGTGGACTCTTAGCACAGGCAATGGTTTTAGTAGTGGTAGGACTCTTGGCAGAGTCCGCCTGGGGAAGCACCACACCTTTGCCAGTTATTCTACCGCCAAGCAGTAATGTGTAAGCGTTAATATGTTCCGGTTTGAAGGGCAATGTTTGCAGAGAAATTACGGGGCTTAGAGATATAATATCTTAGATCTCTGGGTGACGAGTGCAGTGCAGTGCTAAGTAATGATTTGGACTCTTCATGTTCCAATAGCTGCGTGTCACTGTGCTGTTATGTGGCATGCATGTTGCTTACCCTCAGGCACATGTCCTGGTCGTCTCGTCACTTTATAATATAAAACAAGCAAAAATGGTATTGATTGTCTACGTCTGGGCACCAGGGCAACATGACACTTCGTTTGAAGCAACCCCTCTTGATCGTCCCATCGTTATATGTAAAAAAAATTGGCAGTCATAGGAACTGCCGATAGAAGTGAAAACTTGCTGTTGCCCTGGTACTGGTACCTAGGGGCAAACGCGACTCTTTTATATTTCTGTTGTCCTGGTATCTGGAGATAAACGCTGGGCTGTTGGAGGTAGGTAATCGAAACTCTTTACTGTTTCTGTTGCCCTGGTACCTACCTGGCCGTTTTTACCGAGTTTACCCGAAGATTTCATATCCGATCCGATCCATTATCATATCCAAGCGTGACGATTGATGAATCCATTTTACAGCCCACGAAAATTCTGTCTATAGCGCGCCTAAAGAAGTTTTCACTTCAAAAATAGCAGTCATAGGGGCTGCCGATAGAAGTGAAAACTTAAAAAATGTTCTTCAATTGACAAACCAAAAAAAAATTGGCAGTCATAGGAACTACCGATAGAAGTGAAAACTTATAACTCAGAATTTGATTGCTCACTGTGGAAACTACGAAACCGGAGGGCGTGGCCATGAGCATGGTCATCTAGATGACCAATAGGAAATTCTAACGCATTTCTAGATGGCCAATGGAAATGGTCCCAAGTCTACCCGAAGATTTGTTATCATTCCCGAGCGTGACGCTAGAATTTAATTCACAGCCCACGAAAAATCTGTCTCTGGCTTGCCAAAATTAGTTTTCACTTCAAAAATTAAATAAATTTACAATCACGTGCCCAGGAACGATATGCTCATATATCACTTTATTTGAGTTGTAGCAGAAAATATCTACGTCTTTTGGTGAGCAGAGAGAGCATTGAACAAGATGAGTACGTGATTCGTGAATTTCATCCGAGTGAGTTCTATTTTTGAAGTGAAAACTTCTTTAGGCGCGCTATAGACAGAATTTTCGTGGGCTGTGAAATGGATTCATCAATCGTCACGCTTGGATATGATAATGGATCGGATCGGATATGAAATCTTCGGGTAAACTCGGTAAAAACGGCCAGGTAGGTACCAGGGCAACAGAAACAGTAAAGAGTTTCGATTACCTACCTCCAACAGCCCAGCGTTTATCTCCAGATACCAGGACAACAGAAATATGAAAGAGTTGCGTTTGCCCCTAGGTACCAGTACCAGGGCAACAGCAAGTTTTCACTTCTATCGGCAGTTCCTATGACTGCCAATTTTTTTTAAGTTACAGCTGTTATAGAAAATAACAGCGTCTCTTAAGGGGAGGTGGGCCGTAATTTTGAATTTTAAAACAATTTTAAGACCTATAAAATAGTGTATTAAACTCTGAAAATAATATATTTGTATTAGTTAAGGATCTAATCTAGGTTAATTCGCAGTTAGTAACACGATTTAAAGAATTTCACTCGATAGAAAAAAATCCCAAAGTTACCTCTTTTCATAAAGATTTTTCAATTTTCTCTATAAAGGCATCGGATCGCTATCGCTATCGGATCGCCTCTGTGTGACCCGGCTTTAAAGATCTCAACAAGAATCAGGACCTGCGGCTTACCAACCTTTTACAGTAATTTATTTTCGCTAAATACCTTTTTTTCAAATGTTGAATGTTGAATCGATATTGGCGATGTACAATATGTCTCTTACTGTCCAATAACTGATAGTATTTTCAAATTATATCAGCAAAGAGTATACAAGCCGACGCTAATAAAAAAAACAAATTAACTTTTAAGTTAAGTTAATTTAAAATTAATTTAAGACACTCGTCCAAATTTAATAGGAAGTCTTTTAGGCAGTAAAAATAGATTTTAACTCTGCACTAAATTTCCGATACGTAAATTTTAGAATTTTGGTAAAGTTTAGAAACATAATACTGAGCATAAAATCACAAAATAATGACAGATCCAGGTGGAGCTTCAAGCGCCATCTCGAAAAAACGTTTTCGGTCGTTATCTCATAAAACTATGCACTTCAGAGGAAAAATCATGAAGCCAATTAATTATTGTAGAAAATAAAATTTCACATCTTTAGTTTCAAGCAAACATTTTTTTCGAGCTTACCGATCACGATTTATATACCATTTAATGGTAGCAATGTTTTTCAAAAAAACAACATCGTTCATCATCATGATTGAAGAGTCGAACGAAGAGTTTTGTCTCCCCTTTTGTAATAAGAACAACTAAGCTGTGAAACGTATTGTCAGAGTGGGTTTTTCTCGATGGTTCGAACCTTGGATTTTTCAAGTCGAGAGTGAATTTGTTTCTATTAGAGAAGCGAGTTCCGTCATAGACCGCATTATCTTCATCCACCATCATCGGCATTATCGCAACCGTATCATTAAATGGGCGACTAATCGTAAACGGTAAGTTTTACAAAAAAGGTTTGCTGGCAACAAAAGATGCAAAATTTTATTTTGTACAATATCGTTCATCGTAATTGTTGCCATAAAGTGCATGGTTTCCGAAATATCGGCTAAAATAGGTTGTTGAATTGAGGTTTGAAGCTCCACCTGGATCTGTGAGCATTTTGTGATCTTAGTAAGTGAATTTTACCTCATTTAAAAAAAAAGGATCACAAATTTTGTGCAAAGTTGACCAAACCATCTGTTTTTACTGGCCTTTAAGTTTCTGGAATTATGGATTAGGAAATACTTTAAAAAGATGAATGAAATTGTTAAAGCTGTTCTTAAAGCGAATAAATGAATTTGAATTAGCTTACAGCATCACCAAAAAAGAAAAGGTTCATTTTTGTATACTGACAAGTATCGAGATATATTTCTTGCTTTATAAGGCAACAAAATTCTTATCACTATTATAAACAAATCTTAAACAAAAAATGAGTTTAAATTACATCATCATCATCATCAACCACGTCCACTGTTGAACATAGGCCTAGATTTCCATAACCAACGGTCCTGCGCAGCCTGCAACCAGCTGTTTCCAGCGACCTTTGTGAGGTCATCTGTCCATCTAGTGGGAGGCCGTCCAACACTGCGTCTTCCGGTTCGTGGTCGCCACTCGAGAACCTTTCTTCCCCATCGGTTGTCAGTTCTGCGAGCGATGTGGCCTGCCCATTGCCACTTCAGCTTAGCTACTCTTCGAGCTATGTCGGCTACTTTCGTTCTTTTGCGAATATCCTCATTACTGTATTACAATTCTGTCGTGCAAAGAGACTCCGAGCATAGCTCGCTCCATAGCTCGCTGTGTGACTTTGAGCTTTGTTATGAGGCCTACAGTTAAGGACCACGTCTCAGTTCCATAAGTCATCACTGGCAACACGCACTGATTGAAGACTTTCGTCTTCAAGCATTGGGGTATTTTGGACTCCAAGATGTGCCGTAGTTTCCCGAACGCTGCCCATCCGAGTTGGATCCTTCGCTGGACCTCTTTGTCGAAATTGGATCTACCCAATTGGATCTTTGAACCCAGGTACCAAAGCACCACCACACCTCTGTTCCACGCTTCTGGCGTATTACCGTCAAGTATGACGGAGTCGAGCAGCTTCTGGAGGACTTTAAGTACCGGTTTTCCACCCGTTCTCAGAAGCTCAGTCGTAATTCCGTCGTCGCCAGGTGCCTTGTTGTTTTTAAGTTGCTTGATAGGGCCATACTAATCTCGTACAGGCTGACTTCCGGGATATCTTCGCTAAAGTGTCGGGTCAGCTTGGCTCTGGGGTCTTTAGCCATGTTAATGTCAGATTGTGCTTGCGCAGATGTGTACAACTGTTCATAGAACCTCTCAATCTCCTCCAAAATCTCGGGCTTCGACGACGTGACGTTGCCATCATCGGTTTTCAATTTGGTCAATTGACTTTGCCCAAGAGACAGATTTCTTGCGAACATTTTCGAGCCTTGGTTCCGCTTAATCATTTCTTCAATACTCGTAGTATTGTAGCAGCGTATGTCGCGTCGCACACAAGTATAAATTTGTCTATTGAGCCGTCTGTAGACCGTCATGCCTATCGAAGACTGCAACCGCATACCTCGCCTAACCGCCATGAGATTCAGAGTATGATCGGAGAGTTTTTGTGTTCTATTTTGGCGTCGGCTCTTGTAGAATTTTCTGCCAACCACGTGAACAGTTGCCACTAGCCTGTCATTAATTTCATCCGCCGTTACGCACTCATTAAGGGACTCGAAGCGGTTTTGAAGTTCGAGTTGAAAGCTATCGGGATTCTCAATTTGAGCAGAATTTGGTCGGAGCGTGGACTTCATTAGACGTGATCTTTCGAACTTAATGTTTAGATTTAGCGTGCCTCTTACCATACCGTGATCGCTGCCGGTTTTGACCTTACTGATCACAGAGACATCGCTGAATATTTGCCGTTTAGTCGTCATAATGAAGTCGATCTCATTTTTTGTGGAACCATCTGGGCTAATCTAGGTCCATTTTCTCTGTGGCTGTTTCTTGAAGAAGGAGTTCATCACAAAGAGGCTCTCCTTTTCCAAAAAAATCAGCTAGACGTTGCCCTCTTGGGTTCCGCTGCACATATGCGAATCATCCCTACTCTCAACTCATCACTGCTACGTTTCCCCAGTTTCGCGTTAAAGTCTCCCATCACAACTGTGAAATGTGTTGGCGAAACATCTATGGCTTTGGAGATGTCCTCATACATGGCCTCAACCTCTTCGTCGGGATGTGTAGAGGTCGGTGCGTATACCTGTATGACCTTCAATGAGTATCGGTCGGTAATTTTAAGTACAAGGTATACAACCCTGCTCGACACACTCTCGATCATTATCACGTTGTTGACGAGAGACTTGCGGACGATAAACCCGACACCGCCTTGGGATTGTTGGTCTCCCTCCCGGTAGTAGAATAAGTTGCCGGAATAGAGGGTTATCCTGCCCTCGCCCTGTCTTCGGACTTCGGATAACCCTATAATATTCCAGCGCAACTTGTCCACCTCTTTTTCCAACTCCACAATCTTTTCGTCAGCCCTCAGCGTCCGTGCATTATAAGTTGCCAGGTCGAGTCGTGGGGTTTGGTGGCATGGCATCTGCCGGGGATTCTTGGCACCCCATGCTCTGCCGTAACCAAGGCTGCCACAAGCGCCTGGAATAGCGGAGCCGCCGGGGACTAGGAGCCGTTTCTTATTTGTGTCTTTCATACGGTGTTTGCCTTAGAAATAAATAAATTACATATTTTAGTTAAATTTAGTAAATATTTCTGCACTGTGGCACCGATTCCGCACAGAACGGCGCATGAGAACGGTCTGCGAGACAAGACAGCGTTCAATGCTTACTTTGACAGAAATACCCAGCCTTAACTATAAGAAGCCGATTCACTCTCGACTTGAAGACACCCATATTGTAGCCATCGGGAAAAACCCACTCAGGCAACGCATTCCGTAACCTAGACGTTCTTAAACAAATAATAGACGACACCCTGGTGAAAAAAATACTTCAAAGTCGTGAACATGGCCACAAAACTGCTAGCTAATCGGTTTTCATCGGATATATTTCGGAGAGTGTGCGACTGATCTGCATCATACAATACCACCTTGCCCTTTTTCTGTCGGACTGCTCGTAGCCCGAAAACGTGATATCGTTTCATTCCAAAGCCTCGTTTGACTCTATCATTGTGATTAGAATAGAATAAGGTATGGAATGCGCTGTCTGAGAGAGTTTTCCCCTATGGTTTCAACCTTGAAGTCTTCAAATGGAGAGTGAATCAGTTTCTTCTAGGTAAGCCGCTGCATCGTAGACCGCACTGTCGTTTAACAGCGGGTGAGATGGCGTCTAAATGTAAACCTATAAAAACTAAAAAAATCGTTTTGCTCCTCTGTAATAATATAAATATCTCATTAATATCTTTCATTAATAAATAATCTCATTGTAATATCGGAACGATGGTGGAGACCATCGTTCTGACATTACAATAGCATGTTAGTGACTCCAACCTATGAAATTTTCCCCAACCAAAAAACTACTCAATGTGACCGAAGACGTTATCACTTTAAAAGAACGCAACTCCAAAGTTTAGATTATCGAGCGTGCACTGTGTGTACTGAATAATAACAAATCAGAATCACAAAAAACAGGTCTAAATTGAAATCAAAACAGTCTTAAAAAATTATCTAACAAGTTTTTTATTTGAAATCGGAGCGTAAGATTTTACTGTAATATTTACACTTTTTAGGGTTCGGAAAGGAAAAAACGGAACCCTCATACACTTTATTGTCCGTCGGTCCGTGTGTCTGTCAAGATCCTTTTTGTCAAGAACGCGTGGAGATATTAATCTAAAATTTATATCAAATACTCAAGTCTATTGCCCTTTAGAGCTATGAAAAAGTCGAACATCTAAGCCAATGCAATCAAAAGATACAGCCGGTTATGCCGGCGATCAATTTTCGATAGAAGGCGTTGCAACGCGCGCACGGATCAGCTAGTAGCACATACCTACATTTTTAGTTATTTCATGTTATAAAAATATTTAAAAACACCACAACTTTAACATAATAATAATGAGGTGTATACTAATACACCTCAAGTTTTGTACGGAACCCTCGGTGCCCAAGTCCGACTTGCACTTGACCGGTTTTTTTGCATACAAGCTCGGCCTTTCCGTGCGGTAGGTCAACAGAC
Organism: Ectropis crepuscularia; assembly: GCA_963693475.1. Classification (NCBI taxonomy): domain Eukaryota; kingdom Metazoa; phylum Arthropoda; class Insecta; order Lepidoptera; family Geometridae; genus Ectropis; species Ectropis crepuscularia. Next base: position 1,400,985 of record OY856365.1, on the reverse strand, counting down.
AGACTGATCTGTTATATAATAACTATTGCGATCGACCCTGAATTGTAACAATGCGCGATAGGCGCAAAAAGTGATTGTAAAAAACAGTCAATGCTATGAATATAGGTCAAGTGCAATGCTGCCGGTAATGGAAGACGTTCGACTCGTGGCTGTTGTAATAAGAATCAATTCAGATAAGCTAAATTAAACTTTAAATCGTAGGTACATTGATTTTGAAGTTATACGTATTACGGAAAATGATGAGAGTATGATGAGATTATGATGAGAGTAGATGTTTACGACGCGCGGTATTTAAAAAAATTGGCAGTCATAGGAACTGCCGATAGAAGTGAAAACTTATAACTCAGAATTTGAAAGCTTACCTTGGAAACTACACGGGTATAACCGGAGGGCGCGGCCTCGCCATCTTGGCATGACCATCTAGAAATGCGTCAGCATTTCCCATTGGCTGATGCGTTTCTAGATGGCCATGCCATGATGGCCTGTCCACGCTCTTTCAGCCTTTCCCATTGGCTGACGTATTTCTAGATGGCCAATAGCCATGGTCCCGAGTTTACCCGAAGCTTTCTTATCATACCCGAGCGTGACGAATGAATTCAATTCCACGAAAAATCTGTTTAGGCGCGCCTAAAGAAGTTTTCACTTCAAATATGGCAGTCATAGGAAGTCATTTGATAGCTGACTTTGGAAACTACGCAGATGAAACCGGAGGGCGTGGCCATGACCATGGCTGTTCAGAAATGTTGACGCATTTCTAGATGGTCAATGGAAATGCTGACGCATTTCTAGATGGCTAATGGCCATAGTCCCGAGTTTACAAGGTTTCTTTTCATTCCCGAGCGTGACGCTAGAATTCAATTCACAGCCCACGAAAAATCTGTCTGTGGCGCGCCAAAAGAAGTTATCATTTCAAAAACCGATATCGACAGCCTGAAGTCAGTCAACATTTTAGCACACGTTGTAACTAACTTCAGGTTAATGCTTTTTAGGGTTCCGTAAAACATAAAAACGGAACCCTTATAAATTCGTCATATCTGTCTGTCTGTCGGTCTGTCTGTCCGTCCGTATGTCATAGCCACTTTTTACCGAAACTATGAGAACTACACTGTTGAAACTTGGTACGTAGATGTATTCTGAGAACCGCATTAAGATTTGTACAAAAAAAAAAAAAAAAAATTAGGGCGGCCCCCATACTGAGAACTGAAACTCAATTTTTTTTTCATCAAATCAACACGTGTGGGGTGTTTATCGATAGTTCTTTAAAAATGATGTTGAGGTTTCTAATACAATTTTTGTCTACACTGAATAATTTGCGGGAGAGACACTTCCAAAGTGGTAAAATGTGTCCTGTAACTTCTAAAGTAGAGAATGAAAAAACTATAAAAAATATATGATGTACATTACCATGCAAACTACCAACGAAAATTGGTTTGAACTCGACCTGATGAGTAGTTTTTATAGTACGTCATAAATACATTATTATTAAAACTTCGACCAAAGTTACAACGAACTACAAGAACTATGTGTATTATGTTACTTGCTGCAACGGAACCCTTCATGGGCGAGTCCAACTCGCACTTGGCCACTTTATTTAGTGAAGATATTGATCTATTCTATTGTTGAAATTAGACTTCTTAGCACTATAGTACAGTCGAGGTAGACATAAAACTAGCCTGAAATAGAAAAAAATCCGGGGAGCGATTTTTTTTTATGAAACGTCGGGGAGGGTTGTTGGAAGTATAAATCTCGATTTTCTAACTTTTCCCGGTAGAGGGTTCGCCACCATCTTGTTTAAAAGTTTTTGTGAAATAACTCGTTAATTTTCAACTTTAGAGCAAAAATGATGGTTACCAAAGTTGTTGGAAATTTAATTTCTCACAAGTTTGCGCCATATAGTTTTACGCTAGGATATATATTTGCAGAGTTATACTATCAAGTTTATCAAAAAATCGTAATGGGTACAATTTTATTTTCTTCAACTTTGGTTCTCGCACATTTTTTACTTATTTTATTTTTAGTATTTGTTGTTACAGCGGCAATAGAAATACATCATCTGTGAAAATTTCAACTGTCTAGCTATCACCGTTCTTGAGATACAGTCTGGTGACAGACGGACGGACGGACGGACGGATGGACAGCCAAGTCTCAGTAATAGGGTTCCGTTTTTACCCTTTGGGTACGGAACCCTAAAAAAGTGCGAGAACCGAAGTTGAAGAAAATAAAATTCCACCCATTACGATTTTTTCGATAAACTTGATAGTATAACTCTGCAAATATTGATCCTAGCGTAAAACCTACATGAAGCATACTTGTGAGAAATTAAATTTCCAACAATTTTGGTGACCATCATTTTTGCTCTAAAGTTGAAAATGAACGAGTTATTTCACAAAAACTTTAAAACAAGATGGCGGCGAACCCTCTACCGAGATTAGTTAGAAAATCGAAATTTATACTTCCAACATCGTCAACGACAACGTCGGGGAGGGTACGTTTCATAAAAAAAAATCGCTCCCCGGAATTTTTTCTATTTCAATGTCTGCCCCGACCGTGCTACTAGGACTAAACAGGAGAACTAGAAGAAGTAGATATTAACTTCTTGCACACCGATTTATTTTAAGTGAACACATTTTTAGGCATTTTAACCTCTTTTTGCCTATCTTCGTCCACTGCTGGACATAGGTCTCTCCCATAATACCCATTCAGCCCAATCCTCGGTCTCCCTCTCTAACTGCCACCAGCTGCCTTTCATATATCGTCACTCCGTCTAGTCTCAGGGCGTCCTACACTATTTTTACCGATGATGATGATGATCCCTTTTTGGGTGTACAAAAATTATGGCACTCGTCATTGTCACCGAAAGCCTGCTTTCCTATTAATTGCCTAATTATTTCAACAGTTCGGCTACTTATTTATTAATAAAAATTGCAGATACATGTAAAATATGAATAATATCTAATAGAACTTTAACTCATTGAACTCTTAAAATCTTTACTTACTTATATCAATGCTTTAACTTCGACTTTGAACTCTACACTTCTGTACTCAGCTAGTTAAGTAACTAAAAATATTATATCTAATCTCTACTCGAAGTGATAGTTATTATCAGTATGTTTTATTCCCTGCGAGTAGGTATCTATCATATGAATTGAATTACTTATATGATTCGCATGGCGGATCCGCGATATCTTGCCGGATCCCGTAGAGCCTTAAATAAAGCTGAATCCCGCTGGATGCGGGATCCCACTTTGCTGGATTGCAATCCCTATTAAGTATACTCGAGTCATCGTCACTGCACGCTTCCCACGAGCTATATCTCTTCCAGTGACAGCTACCGACACCTCAACGTAGGTGCTGTGGTTCTAGCTCTAGATAGCTCTCTATAATAAAGACACCGGATTTCAACAGATCATTGATCTGCAGCAGAAGAGCGCCACAGAGACCACCAACCCTTGAAGGACTGCGGCATTGATTACCATCTGACCTGACGAGCAGCCATCAACGACTACTCGTATAGATCGATCCTTCAGGGTTTCCGTAGCTAAGATAAAATAGTTAACAGCACTCCAGACTAATTCACCTTTCAAACAAAAAAACACAATCAAAATTGGTTAATCCTTTCGCGAGGTGCGTTGACACAGACAGATAGGCTTTTGAAAATGCCTCATTGTAAAAACCTTATGCGCCTGTCGTGCGGTTGTTCGTGTGAAATCACCGCAGAGAGACGACACTTTTTTTTAAAATAGTTAATTTATACAAACAATAAAAAACAATGCCATTTTATAGTGAATACGATGATATTTGATAGTTGCCCGCAAAAAGCCTGTCAGGAATGACGGTTGTCGAGTTCAAAAAAACGTAATGCGATTGTGAGTGCGCCGATACGCAAAAGTATCTACATAATCTATATATATAAAAGCGAAAGGTCACTCATCTAGGAATCTCAGAAACTACAAATGCTAGGAATCTGAAATTTTGCATGGAGGTCCCTTTTAGCACGTAGGCGCTCGCTAAGACGGGGTTTTGCGAAATTCAACCCCTGAGAGGGTGAAACAAGGGATGAACGGTTGTATGAAAATTTTGTATGAAACGGGATTTTCAAAGTTATCAAATTTTGTATCTAGACACTTGACACGAAGCAATTAAATGCATGTTCTATCAATTTTGTAATTTCGAACTGTACGGGGATGAAATTGGGGTTGAAATGAGGGATGAATGTCAATATGGAAGTTCCCAACCGTTGAAGATAAAACCATGAAAATCTGTATATAGACACTTGACACGAAGCAAACGAATGTTTGTTCCATCAATTTTGTAATTTTGAACTGTATGGTGGTGAAATTGGGGTTGAAATGAGGGATGAATGTCAATATGGAAATTCCCAACCGTTGAAGATAAAACCATGAAACGCTGTATATAGACACTTGACACGAAGCAAAAGATTGTTTGTTCCATCAATTTTGTAATTTAGAATTGTACGGGGATGAAATTGAGGTGAAATGGGGGATGAATGTAAATGTGGAAGTTCCCAACCGTTAAATATAAAACCATGAAACTCTGTATATAGACACTTGACACGAAGCAAACGAATGTTTGTTCTAGCAATTTTGTAATTTCGAACTGTACGGAGGTGAAATTGGGGTTGAAATGGGGGATCAATGCCATTATCATCATCATCATCGACAGCCCACTATATGTTCCCAAAGCTGGGACTCGGGGCCTTCTCTCGCAAGGAGATAGTTTAGGCCATTATCCACCACGCTGCCCCAGTGCGGGTTGGTGGATGACACATGACTTCGAAAGATTCTAGGTACATGTCGGTTTCCTTACGATTTTTTCCTTCACCGTTTTTTAAGTTAGCGGCATTACGCACATGACTTCGAAAATACAGTGGTGCGTGCGTGTGGGGTTTGAACCCGGGGTTACCGGATCGGCAGGCGCCGTTCTCCCAACTAGACCAGCCGTAACGCATGTCTACATGGAAGATCCCAACTGTTGAAGATAAAACCATGAAACTCTGAATATAGACACATACACTACACTTCACACAAAGCAAACGAATATTTTTTCTAGCAATTTTGTGATTTCGAAATATATAGGGATGAAATTGGGATTGAAATGGGGGATGAAAGTATACATGGAAGCTTCCATTCGTTGAAGATAAAACTATGAAACTCTTTATATAGGCACTTGGCACGAAGCCAATAAATGTTTGTTCTAGCAATTTTGTAATTTCGAACTGTATGGGGATGAAATTGAAGTTGAAATGGGGGACGAATGTCTCTTACGCTTTCATACCTAAACAACTGAACCGATTTTGATGAAATTGCTTTATTATAAGCTGGTTTTAGTCAATGTGTCTGGGTGTAAAATTAGTTATTGCCTGAGTTACCTCAGTATTTATTTCGCGCGGACGAAGTCGCGGGTAACAGCTAGTATATTATAATAATATAAATATGATGAATTCTCAACTCTCGTCTCTCGTCCTATAAAAATCAATGTAACTAACGCCTGCCAAATTACTACATAGCAAAGAACTGCGCTGAAATTAACTATTTCAAAAAAAAATGTCGTCTCTCTGCGATGATTTCACACGAACAACCGCACGACAGGCGCATAAGGTTTTTACAATGAGGCATTTTCAAAAGCCTATCTGTCTGTGTCAACGCACCTCGCGAAGGGATTAACCAATTTTGATTGTGTTTTTTGTTTGAAAGGTGAATTAGTCTGGAGTGCTGTTAACTATTTTATCTTAGCTACGGAAACCCTGAAGGATCGATCTATACGAGTAGCTGATGGCTGCTCGTTAGGTCAGATGGTAATCAATGCCGCAGTCGTTCAAGGGTTGGTGCTCTCTGTGGCGCTCTTTCTGCTGCAGGTCAATGATCTGTTGAAATCCGGCGTCTTTATTATAGAGAGCTATCTAGCGCTAGAACCACAGCACCAATGGACAACAAACTCATCAGGTCTTTTGGCCTAGTGACATCGCATTTAAAGAGGCCTCTCGAAGTGCGTCACTAAGTGCGTGGCTGTAAGCGAGGACCCACCTCACCCACGCTTAGGTACGCCACTGCAACAGACTCCTACTTTTAGAGATGTATCCGTTCCGGTTATCGACCACCTCGAGCTTTTGGGCGTAACTTTGACGTCTACGCTTTATGCTCAACTTTGACTCGTATAGTCAAGTCTCGACTCGAGTCCAAGGCTAAATTAGCTGCCAAAAAACCAGGTGTCCTCTCAAAGGTGCGAAGGTCCGTCAAGACTGAATAGTTGCTAACAATATACCAAGCACAGATTCGCTTTTATAGCACTGTTCATACCTTTGGGATAGATACCAGCTGGACTATCTGGTATCGATCGAGGCACGTGCCAAAGTGTATCCGGTAAAAAACAGATAAGCTAGCAATTTTGCGGCAAAGTTCAAGACTTTGAAGACTTTTTCGATCAAGAGAGTAACCTATGAGCCTCTTGACCGTCTCTCGATCATAACACCAACGCAACCGTTTCTGTTTCAGCAGTGTGGTTATTCTTTGTGAGCTCTAATACGTTCTAGTTTCTTGTCTTCCCAAGAGATGCCCAAAATGCTAATACAGACAATGTGTATTGAAAGAGGCATACCCCCAACAGACCTACAGACCTACGTGTTGTCAATTTGTGAGTTTAATTTTAAACTGAAGTCGTTTATTTCATTTTACCGAGAAAAGTAATAATAATTATAATTTACATTTCCTTTCTTAGGCTGCCTGTCCATTGCAGCGGAGTGAGCTTGCGGAGCGGAGAAACGAAGAAATATTAACCAATAGGATTGCATAAAAACTCCGCTCAGCCGTAGTGGACAGGGATTTGCGAGCTAGTTTAAAATTTCATACATATTCGGAAGCGGCGCGAGGTAGTGGTGCGGGGCAGCGGAGCGAGCCGGCGTGGAATGTCAGTATGCCGCTACCTTCGACCAGTACGTGCGTGCGTTTTGGTCGCCGTTCGTTCGAAGTCCGCTCCGCAATGCTCGCTCGCTCTGCTCAGCTGCCTTGCTCCATATCAATAGCATACACAGCACGTACCTCCGCTCCGCAATACTCGCTCGCTCCGCACCGTCGGCTCGCTCCGCTCCAATGGATAGGCTAAGTTTTTACAGTATTGATATATAAAACAGCATAAAAACTTAAGCCTAGATAGCTGCCAGCAGCGGGGCAGGGCCCAAGCTCCCGGTGTTTAGCGCTGCAGAGTGAGGAACCTCCTTACGATGCGCGCTGTGTCGAGGATGACCGCCGCGTGCATCTGACATACCATCCAACGTCCATCCGTCTAGCGAAAGTCTAGAAGGTCTAGACTTTTCGCTATAAGGCCGATTGCCGACACGACTATTGGGACTATGATCGCGGAATCAACATTATTATTGTGACTTTTCCCTATATTTATTATGTCAATTTGAAGTACAGTAAGAGCCCGAGTTGAGTTCAGAGCTCAGGAATGTGATAGTGATGTGACCCAACTATGGTTATTGATGATCATACTAGTGTGTCGATAAATTTTTAACAATGCTTTAAATTTACCATTTTACATTAGGTTAACATGATAAATTAACAGTTATATATATTATTTAAATACTAGCAGTACCCCGCAGTTTTACCCGCGTAGTTTCCATAATTTTTCGGGATAAAAAGTGGCCTATGCAGCGATAAGGCCGCCCACTGTTGCACTATTTTAAAATGTATTGGTCTTTTTTTCTGTGTTTGCTTTTATTTGGTGTGTCAATAATCAGTATCTATATTTATATGTGTTCTCACAGATTGTAGTCTAACTGTGTTCCAAATCTCAATCGATCCGTTCAGACCAAAAAATTTACATATACGTGGGGACACTCAAAAAGTTTTCAGAAACTAAAAAAAAAAACTTAAAAACTTCTATGAAAGAAAAGATACTAAATCTTTTCAAAGAACTTTCCACCGGCCTCTATACAAAGTTTCATGCGTTTGAACCAATTTTCAAAACATTTTTTCCAGTCCTCAGCAGACACCTCTTCCACGGCCTTCTCAAACGCTGTTAGCGTGTCTTTCGGCGATGAAAACTGTATCGCTTTTAAGTGATTTTTAATTTTAGGGAATAAAAAGAAGTCATACGTAGCCAAATCAGGACTGTAAAGAGGGCGTCTTAAGAATCTGGCCGGTGTGGAGACCATAAGGTCCGTCGTTTTGATCGCAGAGTGTGCAGGGGCGATGTCGTGATCTCGCGATGAAGAAGGACCCCGCGGAGCCCGGTGTTCGGTCGCTTGTTGCTCATAGCAGAAACAACTTCTGGCAGGCATTTTATGCTGTACCATTCGGCGTTGAGACCAGTCGAGACAAGAAAATTTGAATTGGCTCTCAAAAAAATGCGAAGGGAAATTTGAAAATCGAACAGAGGTATTTGTACTTTTAAATAATCGAAGTTTTTAAAATAGTTACAAGTGGCCAGTGTCTTATACATAATCTTAGACATAAAAACTTTTTTTCGCAAAACTTTTTGAGTGGCCTTGTACTACGTATATAGAGTTAGAACAAACGCTTTACTCCAATAGCACGGGTCTGTCGGTCTTGTCTTGTCGCTCTCGTGGAAGTGTCACACTTTTGTCGCAGCACATCTCTAAAAAGTAATGAAATCTAGACAAAGTCGTGCCAAGTGTAAGGTTCCTTACTGCGATTACTTTATTATTATAGTTAATGTTGTGTGACTTGGCCGTTGAAAGGTACACAAGGGTACAAAACCAGGTGCTCCATGACACCATTGCACCAATCTGTCGCCAGAACCGCTACCCATTGACGATGGAAAATGACCACATGGAAAACGTTGATTCAATAACCAGTCAATTGTAGGCTTGATAAAGCTACGTCTTTCAATAATACTTATAAAGAAATAAAATAAATAAATATTGGTGGACAATTCACACACAACACCATCTGACCCCAAACTAAGCAAAGCTTGTGTGATGGCGGCCAGATAGCTGATATCAGGGCCGTCTTTACCAGGGGGTGCAAGGGGTGCGGGGCACCCGGGCGCGGAGCGCCCGGGGGCGCCTTTTGAGAGCTGAATTTTTGGATATTGCATTGAACTTAACGCTATTGCACAGTTTTATGTAATTGTTTTTAACGACAAATATGTATGCGCAAGCAAAAAAAAAGTCATCAGCAATTTTTTTTTACTTTTATTACGCTTTCGGCGCTTGTCATACCGCACTACTACACTACACAAATAACAATTATTTTATTTAATAGTGTATTAAATAAAACAACTTGCGCGGGTGTTGACCTGCGCACCAAAATCTCTAATCCAAAGAGAGTGTATGTATGAATGTACGTGTGACACGTCGCCGCCGGCGCTTCTACCGCCTAACGAAAAACGCTTTGATGCTTTGACATTGTTGTCTCTTTTCTTCTCGCTTGAAATGAAAGAGACGGCAATGCCAAAGCGTCAAAGCATCAAAGCGTTTTTCGTTAGGCGGTAGACCCGGTCGCCCGCACTTGAAGCAAAATGATCTCTAAGTCAATAGAGTGTAAGTTCATTTGAAATTGGCGCGCGGCGCGACACCTGTGCGTCTGTCATAGGCGAGTAATTGCGCCCTTTGACATTGCCCCCCGGTCACCCGCACTTGAAGCAAAATGATCTCTAAGTCAATAGAGTGTAAATTCATTTGAAATGGCCGCGTGGCGTGGCACTTGTACGTCTGTTGCGTCCCTTGACATAGCCGTCCGGGCACTCGCACTTAAAGATAAATTATCTCTAAATCACTACGATATGGGGGGGGGGGGGTCACAGGGGACATGACCGGCACAAGAAAGCATCAATCCAGTGCCAATGCTTTCCAGTGCCGATTTATATTATACCCGGCATACATTCCGGGTCGGATTTAGGGGAGTGCAAACGGGGCATTGATCCCGGGGCCTCCACAACAGACATTTCGGAAAAAAATTGTTTTAAACATTAACAATAAAAACTTTAAACTAGTTGTAATCCGGGTTTTTGCTTGAGAAATCTTAACCTAGGGGGGGGGGGGAGAGTATCTGCCCCGGGGCCTTCACACCTCGAAATCCGGCCCTGGGCACTGGAAAGCATTGGCACGTATCAGTGTAAACAAAACGAGGGCGCAGGCAGGAGTCCCGCACCCCGGCGCAAAATAGACTTAAGACGGCCCTGGCTGATATAATACTTATATAGTTTTAAATACATACTTATTATACATAGAAACAAACACCCAGACACAATGCAAACATTTGAATTCATCACACAAATATTTGCACTGGGTGGGGATCGAACCCACGACCCTCGGCTTCGCAGGCAGAGCTACTACCAACTAAGCCACGAAGCCAGTCTATAGTTATGTCTAGGCGAGCCTGAAACAAACTGTATAAAAAATATTTCCAATACAGACGGACTTCTAATTTGATAGAAGTTCGTCTGTACGTTTTTTTATGTTACATCGGTGGTCAATTTGACGCTCCAAAAAGAAGTGAATTCATGCAGAAGTCGGCATTCAATCGTCCACATCGTCCACATTTAATTCATCAGAAAATAGGTGACGTCTGGCAGCTAGACTTAACTTAAGGAACTTTAACGTCAAAGAGATTAACGCGAGAATTAATGCTACGTATTGTCAGTACGCATCGTGACCGCGAAGGGATATCACGTATTTGTACGTGTTGGCCTTTTTTATAAGCTTTTATTCCACTTTATTATACCTGTTAGTACCTATGTTAGGGTGGGACAAATTTTGCGAGTTAAATTAGAAACACTTTCTATTGTTAGATTAGGTTGAAATTTAAAACTAACCTAAACAAGATAAAACCGTCGAGTTTGGTTTTAATAGCCTTGACAAGCACTCTTGTGCTACATGACAGCCAGGGTCTCAAGATGGCGTCGGAAGGTGGCTATGGGAACTCCTAAACTAAACAAGATAATACCGTCGAGTTTGGGCTCGTTTAAATAGTCTTGACAAGCACTCTCGTGTTACGTGATATCCAGGATCTAATGCTGAATTCCCAAGAACTCTCTTGGAGTTACGGAGTTTTGTAGAGATCGATGAGATGGTCGTCGGTCGTCGATAGCATTGGTTTGCAACCTGTCTAGGAGAAGGAAAGCTCCAAAATCAAACCTGGACTCGAATAAAAACTAAAACTTTGAACATAATTTAAAAAATATTTTTATATACAAGCTTTTATAAATGCTCGAAAACGAAGAAAATTAATTTTGGATACAATCAAACCCACCATTTTATTAAATTATAAAATGTATATAGAAATAAAAGCGCTGTCGCGAGAACGAACTTTTTTTTCAAATAAATAACCAAACTTTAATTCTAAGCAAATGATAAGAACGCTTCTAACGCCTTCTTTTGTTGAAATACAATGAAATACAGAGCTCTGTCAACGTCCATCTTGCTTGAATTCAAATAAAATTTTATCGCCCACAATAGGCATTCACGTTGCCTGTTCAAGTGTAGCCACCCTACTTTAACGCGTTAAAAATTATCGCGCTAATGGGCATTAACACTAGCCGCTAGTGTGGCCCCAGCATAAGATTTGACTCCGGGTGGGCTTTAGAAGCTTTGCGGTCAGCCCTGAGTGGAGCGAGCCATGCGAGACCAAGCGCAGCGAAGGGGGGAGGTGGCGAGCGAAGCGAAACGGCGACCTCCCTTGAGCTTCTGGCTCCCTCCCGCCTTTTTGTAAATGATACACTCTAGGGGTAGTAGCGACAAGACTAGGTGGAGTCGGGGTGATCCGAGTCGGATTTGGGTTCTAAGTAACCTAATCGTTCCGGTGTGTTTACTTAGATGTTCAAAAATTACAATCAAGTTTTTATGTAATTTAATACATTGGGTTGTTTGCCAAAACACATCATAAAATGAAAATTTGTCAACCGTTAGTTTTGTTTTTAAGCATTTGGTAGTTAACAGAAATATTAAAAGAATCATTTGTCAAACAATACGTTATAGAATGAGTGTTTGTCAAATAATTACTTTGAGATATAACCAATTTGTTAAATAGATTTTTGAATAATAAGCATTTCACTACCCGTGAGTTTGTCTAACGTTGGTTGTCACATATCGATTTGTGAAAAAAGGTTTATTAAAAGAACGGATAAGAAAAAATGGGTGTGCGTAAGAAGAGCACACATTTTTTATTAATAAAAAAAAATTTCAAGTTTTTAATTTGACGTGTAGGATGTTGGAGGTGTCATGTCCCCTGTGACCCCTCTCACCTTCAGACTATCTGAGACCAATGCTGGAGCCAAGCGTGTGTACAAGCTGTGCAATCGTAGCGTCATAACTAATTTCTTATCTGTGCTGTCCGCCACATCAGAGATGGATTGAGGTCCCTGTAGCGCCATCTTGCTCTTCTTTGGGTACTCGGACCTCGGACCATACCTATTATGTGTATTTTGATTTGTTTTGACTATACCATTCATTCTTCTGCATATTTTTTAAATATTTATGCTTATTTTTAATTTATACATTTTATAATTTCACCTTTAGTAGCGGTACCTGTTGGTGAAGGAGCGATGTCTGAAAAAAAACAAAATCAAAGATAGTTTTAATTTCATCATAGCTGGCGCCAATGTTTCATTTTGAGGATTATAAAATATATATAGCAATAATTGTATATTCATTACTTAAATTACATCAAACATCATTTCAGGAACGAAGCTGTTTTTAAAACCACACAAGGCTAATGACGTGACTAAAATAACAGATAAACGTGACCTAAGTGATAAATCGTTCAATTTAAACTTTGTAAGTGTATAGGTAGTATTTGTATGCTCTTTCTATTGTTTTTTTTCGTCTTGTGTATGTATTTATATAGTTCTCTTTTAAGAATAATGAACTTGAGTTTTGACTTTTTATGGGTGGAATTGGAAACATATGTATATCAAACTAGCGGTCCACCCCGCTTTCGCCCGTAGTAGGTGCATAAATATTAAATAGCATATGGTACTCAAGGATCACGCACATTATCAATGGTGAAATATTTTTTGAAATCTGTCCAGTAGTTCCTTAGATTACCACGTTCATACAGAAAACCTCTTCAGCATTGTAAAATTAGTTTAACATGTGTTAAAAATATGTTTTTCGAATTTACCTACAAGAACAAAATTATAAAAAAAAAATTGGCAGTCATAGGAACTGCCGATAGAAGTGAAAACTTGCTGTTGCCCTGGTACTGGTACCTAGGGGCAAACGCAACTCTTTTATATTTCTGTTGTCCTGGTATCTGGAGATAAACGCTGGGCTGTTGGAGGTAGGTAATCGAAACTCTTTACTGATTCTGTTGCCCTGGTACCTACCTGGCCGTTTTTACCGAGTTTACCCGAAGATTTCATATCCGATCCGATCCATTATCATATCCAAGCGTGACGATTGATGAATCCATTTCACAGCCCACGAAAATTCTGTCTATAGCGCGCCTAAAGAAGTTTTCACTTCAAAAAAACTTTATTTGTTTCAAACAAATAAGATCATTACAGTATAACTTATGAACCCAATGGCTCCGAACTAGTATTATCACACTGTGTTTCGGTAGCCAATGGCTAATTCTTATATCTAGATAATGTTTGCCATATTTATGCGTGTGTGGGTGTGTGTGTGTATGTGAGGGTGTATCTGTGTGCGGGTGTGTGTATGTGAGGGTGTGTGCGTGTGTGTGAGGGTAAAGGTATGTACGTGTGTGTGTGAGGGCGTGCTAGCCAAGCCCTTTCATTCGAACGTAGAATTGCAATGAAAATCAATGATAAATTGATATATTTGTGATTGAATTTGGCAAAATTTTAAATTATGCTATTTTTTTTCTCAGCGGTTGTCAAGAGGTGAACGAACTTTATTGCCAATCCATCTGGCACGGACCATAGTATTATCTTATAGACGATAATGAAATCATCTGGACGACGTGACGTAATAGTAGACAAGATATCACAAAAATTATGAAACTTTGTCGAGTATCCTAGTTTAATAAGTTTAAAATTATTTTATTTATTTTTCTATTTTAAATTGAAGTCTGTTATTGCTTTTTCAAAGAAAATTAAATTATAAGTATACATTTTATTCACTAACTATCGTGTCGTGTAAATTGTACATTTATGAATATAGTACATTGATTTTGACTTTAATTATAATTATAATCACTATTAGGTACTTACATACAAAATGATTTCCCCGTTAAGCGCCTCATCACCATACCATGGGGGCATGGCCGACTAAACAGATTGCCGTATAAAACGCCCCACGCATTGGCCATGGCCATCAGTTGCACAAACAAGAGCAGGATCAAAAACCACTTCATCGTACTGGACTTTAGTGTAATGTGATGCAACTTCGAATCCACACAGTAAATATATAGATATCCATATAAATACAGGAAGGAAAAATGTGTCCCTCTATGACTATGAGTGCTATACACGTATATCCTTCATTTAAGTACGTAAAATGCTATGCCGTCAGACCGATAATGTATTGTATGTAATATGAAAATGTGTGTTTGTCTGTTTTTATAAAATCGTAAACTGTGCCAGCCAAGTCAGATCATAGTCTTCAGTATACCATCCTAAAATATATGTTGTATGAAAAAAAAATGGCAGTTATAGGAACTGCCGGTAGAAGTGAAAACTTATAACTCAGAATTTGACAGCTTACTTTGTGTACTACACGGGTGTAACCGGAGGGCGTGGCCTGGCCATCATCATGGCCATCATCAGTATTACCCATTGGCTTACGCATTTCTAGATGGCCATGCCATGATGGCCAGGCCACGCCCTTTCAGCATTTCCCATTGGCTGACGCATTTCTAGATGGGCTATGGCCATGGTCCCAAATTTACCCGAAGATTTCTCATCATACCCGAGCGTGACGCTAGAATTCAATTCACACCCCACGAGAAATCTGTCTGGGCGCGCCAAAGAAGTTTTCACTTCAATAAAATTTTAAGTTCTTACAAAATATTTTAAGTTGTTAAAATAATTAATTTCAGGGTTGATTATTGAACTTGGCGGGTGCCAAGTTCAATTTTAAGATTTCGCTTCTTTTGTTGTTGAAGTCAACCACTAAGCCATATTTAACCGTATGTAAGAGTTCGTATAGTAGAGAGTATATATTTATGTCGCAGCCGGATTGTATAATCCGCTTAATTACATTACGGCTAGAAGTTTTGCAAAGCAGGGCCGTTTTATAAAGCGGCGGTTTAACGCTTAGCCGGTTTGAATGTTGCCGGAATGTATTTGACGCCATACGACATTCAACACGACTAGCCCTATCACGAATTTTTCCGACAAACTAATAATTAAAAATTTAAACTCTATAATTTTTATAGTTTCAATACCTCTACAAATCTATTTTTCTGCAACGCCGTACAAAAATCATGCGACAAGGAGAAATGGTCGAGGGTTGCAACCCCTTCGACTGTACTCAGTTGGACAGCTTACAAGTGACGGCATAGCGCTGCATCTTATTACTTTACACCCTTCTATCATCCTACATAGACATAGGTCTCCTGGTGGTTCATTTATTACGTAAACTTTGTTCACGGGCCTGTAGTCTATTAGATGCGATAGGCAAAAGCCGTTAATATTAATGCCACTTGTGTCTCATTCATCCATTTCCCAGACATCTTCTAAGACAGCCGTAAACAGCTTGGGTGTATGACCCCCATAACCTACAACTCCATAAACTAATACGAAGGGCAAAGTTTCCAGAGAAACTACTGGGCACAGGTACTTAGAGATATTTAATCTTAAATCTGAGCGACGAGCGCAGTGCAGTGCTAGGTAGTGATTTGAAATGTTCATGTTCCAATAGCTGCATGACACTGTACTCTATTGGGCAGGAATGTTGCTTACCATCAGGCATTTGGCCTACTCGTCCCTATATACCAATATAAAAAAATGAAGTGCAAAATGGGAGATAATAATATCAAAACTTTGATAATTTTAGTTAGGTGATAGACTCCCCGGACAACCACTAATTATTTATTACTAGCAACGCCCCGCGGTCTTACTCGCGTAGTTCCCGTTGATTCCGTTATTTTTTTCGGAATAAAAGGTAGCCTATGTGTTAATGCAGGGTGTCAGCTAACTCCATACCAAATTTGATAAAAATCGCTTCAGCCGTTTAGACGTGAAGAACAAACAAACACACTCACAAACTTTCGCCTTTATAATATTAGTGTGATTATATACTAGCAGTGCCTCGCAGTTTCAGACGCGTTGTTCCCGATCCCGTTATTTTCTCGGGATAAAAAATAGCCAGTGTGTTATTTCAGTTCTTTATCTATCAATGTACCAAATTTCATCTAAATCCCTTCATTAGTTTTTGGGTAAAGGCCGATTTAAACTAAACGAACATAGAGCTAGAGCTAGAACAAGAGCATTCTTTCGCGATCTTTTATAGACTACAGGCCCGTGAATAAAATTCACGTAGTAAATGAACCACCAGGAGACCTATGTAGGATTATAGAAGGGTATGAAGTAATAAGATTCAGCACTATGCCGTCACTTGTAAGCTGTCCAACTGAGTACAGTCGAAGAGGGGGGGGGGTTGCAACCCTCGATCATTTCTCCTTGTCGCATGATTTTTGTACGGCGTTGCAAAATAATAGATTAGAAGAGGTATTGAAAGTATAAAAAATATACATTTTAAGTTTTTAATTATTAGTTTGTCGGAAAAATTACTGTTCGCATGCTCTAGTACCGTTTACATCAAGCAAGCGAGCATTCTTAGAATATTCCATAGAATCTTTGCGAACGCAAACAAAACAACGAAAGAATGCTCGACGTTTATTTACACCAAATTAATTTGATACAGTGGGGATAGAATGAGCATTCGCTCGTCTGATGTAAATCGGCCTTAAAAGAGTAACAACAAATGAACTGAAATTTTGTTGCGAAGAGGTCCCTTTTTATCACGTGGGCGCTCGCTAAGACACCGTTTTGCGAAATTCAACCCCTAAGAGGGTAAAATAGGGGATGAAAGTTTTACACAAATGCACAGGGCTTATAGTAACTTTGTCGACTGAAAGTACCTATGGAGTAGTATGTGTTAAATCCAGTAGATCTGATTTTTTGCAGACTTGTTTATGATGTTGGCCTAATGTAATCCAAGTTTGTGACCTCGAGCGGCGAACGCAACTTTGTCTAAAATCGAAAAAACCGCGAAAAAATAGTTTATTTTTCAAATTTTGGCGATTATAACCCTGAACGACTAGTTTTTAAAAAACTTTCTTACGGCGTTTATAAAGTAGACTAAATTTGCTACAATATGATACTAGAATTGTCTCTGTACACCCAATAGTTTTTGAGAATAAGTCTTTCAAAGTTTATAATTTTTTTCGAACTTCGCAATTTTTTGCAATATTTTAACTCCTACTTGACCACTTTATGGCACAGTTACTGCGTTTTTTAACCCCCGACCAAAAAAGAGTTGTTATTAGTTTGACGTCAAAGTATGTCTGTCTATCAGACGGACACACATACAGGTTTATTTTTAGGTGTAGGTACATTCATCATAACAAAGTTAATAAAATAACTTTGTAATACAATATTTATAAAAGACAGTGGGTAATAAAAACGACACATGTTTTACTTATTTTTTTATTGCGATAAAAGATAGATAAATTTTAATGTATAAATATACAATAAATCCATTGAATACAACTGTAACATCTTATGCATTAAAAGTATACAAAAGCTCGATTACAAAATTTATAATATACATTTATAATGGAAAATGGATGGGTTTATTTTGGTCTAAATCTAGCCTAAAGGTATAAAACATATAATTTATATCATTACATATTTATATGAAGATTTCTACGAGCTATACATTTATTTTTACTGAAAAATCCCACATTAGGTACTATTTGTACAATACAAGCTGTTCAAAATACAGTATTACTAGCAGCGCCACCCGATTTTACCCGCGTAGTTCAACTTCTCGTTATTTTCTCGAGATAAAAAGTAGATTATGTGTTATATTATAGCTTTATTCCAAATTTTAACGCAATCCGTTCAGACGTTCCAACGTGATTGAGCAAAAAACATAAAAAAATCTAAACATCTATACTTTCACATTTATACTATTTAAATTATAGATTATATTATATACAATTCTTTTATAGCCCATTCTAACATTTTTTTTGAGATAGTTAGAAGATAAACTATAACTAAGTGTTACTAGTTTTTCCAAGTTGACAAGGCAAAAGATAAATCAAATCAAATCAAATCAAAAATATTTATTGCTTAAAACTGTGTAGGTACATTCGATGTTACAAAATGTTAAAAAAGTATCAACAGATTTATTACCCACTGCATTGGGTGTGCAATATTAAAGCTTTATATACAAATAAAGCAAAGTTCGTAATTTAAACTTAAATAAATCTATATAAATTCAAGAATTTTGAAATGTAAAACATGTAACACTGCTTATTTTAATACAAATTATATATATACTATGTCATTTAAAAATACTATTAACATTCTAAGCACTATTCTAGATATCTTTTTGTAACGTAATTGTTTGAAGATTGATAAAATTCCTGTATATTATAGAACGATTTTCTAACTAGCCACTTTTTCAATACTTTTTTGAAAGAAGAGATGTCTTCTATAAATTTAATATCTAGTGGTAAACTATTAAAAACTTTTGTAGCTGTGTTAAGTGGACTTTTATAATACATGGTATTGTTAACTTGTAATACGCGGATATCAAACTTGTATTTTAAACGTAGGCTTTCCACTCGGGATGATTTATTTGCAAAAAAGTAAGTCGTATTATTTTTCACAAACAAGCAAATTTCTAATATAAATATACTAGTCAAGGTTAATAAATTATTATCTTTAAAAACATTTCTAAGAGAGTCGGTGTTATTCAAACTGTAGAGAGCTCGTATACATTTCTTTTGTATTTTAAAAGTAGTTTCCGCATTCACTGAAATTCCCCAGAAAATTACACCGTATGTTAAAAGAGGGTATACATGGCCATAGTAGGCATTCTTTGCAATTTCTTTGGAAGAAATATTTCTAAGAATTGACAGGGCGTAACAATACTTTGATATTTTTGAATTGACCTGGGAAACATGATCTTTCCAATTTAAATGTGAATCCAAAGTCACGCCTAAGAATTTAGTATGTTTAACTTCACTAGCAGTAAAGTTGTTGTAAGATATATTAAGCTTAAGGGGTACCGTTTTATAGTTGCTAAACTGGATGAACTTTGTGTTTTCGATATTTATTTTTAAATTTATGGATTCTAGTTCCTTGGCTATTTCCTCTAGTGTAATATTTATTTATTTTTCATATTGTTCTACACTTAATTTTTTTTGTGGGATATAAATAGTCGCATCGTCTGCAAACATAACACAGAGATGCTTTGGTAAATGTGGCAGGTCATTTACATAAATAAGAAAGAGCAATGGACCTAAAATGCTGCCTTGAGGTACTCCCAGTAAATTATATTTGGTGTCTGATTTTACAGTTTCAATTATTTTGGTTTTATAGTTGTAAAAGTGTATGCTTGTGTACTGACTTCTATTTGACAAGTAACTTTTGATTAGTTGTAATGCAAGGCCTCTTATTCCTATTTGCTCAAGCTTATTTATCAATGTTTCATGCATTACACAGTCAAAAGCCTTTGATAAATCTAAAAATAGTCCGATCCCTTTATTTTTGCTGTTTACGTCTCCATACACCTGATTCAGAAATTTAAAAATTGCTGAAGTTGTATTTTTGCCCTTTTGAAATCCGAATTGATTTAAATTTAATAAGTCATTACGCTGTAGGAAAGTATAAATTCTATTGTATATCGCTTTTTCGAAAACTTTTGAAATGCATGGAAGTATTGCAATAGGTCTATAGTTTTCCATTTCATCCGCTGGGCCTTTTTTATGCAAAGGTCGTATGATAGCTTTTTTCAAATCGCTTGGGAAACATCCAGTTTCGATTGACAGATTTATAATGTAAGCCAATGGTTCTGCTATGAAGTTTATAGTGCTCTTTATAGCTTGCATGGGTATGTTATCATGGCCTGCGCTTTTCTTATTTTTTTACTGTCTAACGATGAGTTTAACTTCTTGTGGGCTCACTGGAGCCAGAAAAATACTTTTGCTATAGTTCTGGGAATGAGTTTGAATTTGGGTTAGCTGTATGCCAGATTTTTTTGGGTCGCTTTTTGAGTTAATAAAAAAGTTATTGAACATTTCTACTATTTTTGAATGGTCTCTGATTTCTTTTTTATTAATTGTTAGTGATTCGATGGCTGTAGGAATTGAATTTGTTTGTGACGTATTTTGTTTTATAACTTTCCATGTCGCTTTGCTTTTGTTTTCACTTTCATTGATATACTTGATATTTGAGGTCTTCTGCGCTACAGAAATGACTTTTTTCATTGTTTTTGCATATTTTTTATAGGCTATTAGGTGATCAATATTCTTACTTTTAATACTTTTTTGGTACATTTGTCTTTTAATTTTACAGGAAATTTTGATACCCTTCGTTTTCCAGTAATTTTTTCTTTTATACGTGATTTTGACTCTTTCTAAAGGGATGCACAAATCAAAAATCACATTGTATAGATGAATAAATTTGCTATAAGCAATTTCAGCATTTTTATGTTGATAAACTTCATTAAAATTTACTTGTTGGATGTATTTAATAAAAATGTCCAAATATTTATCAATATTTCGTCGGTATATGTACCAATATTTTTCACGGAAACTAGTACTAGTTGGTATGCTTAATATTTGTGCAGTATGATCTGAGAAATCGGATTCCACATTTATTATGTCTGAATTAAATCTTTTAATATTAGTCATTATGTTGTCAATGCAGGTTTGAGACGTTTTACTTTTTCTGGTTGAATTTCGAATAGCCGGATGCAAGTTAAACGTTTTCAAACAATTTATAAATGATTCTGTTTTAACATTTTTTTCTAAAATGTTTATGTTAAAATCTCCCATTAAAAATATTTTTTTATTTATGTGTCTTTTCTTTCTCATCAGTTTCTTTAATAACGTTTCTAGACTTGCAAGGAAGAGTTCATAGTTACTATTTGGCGTCCTATATAGACAAATGACTACATAATTTAGTTCATTTATTATAGCACCGCAAACTTCAAAATGGCGCTCGATTCCCATTTCTTCTACCCAGTCTAATTTCGTGAAGTTTATAGAATTTCTAATAAATAAACACACGCCACCTCTATTTTGCTTTTTACGAGAAAAATGTGCAGCTTTTTGGTAGCCATCAAGTTGCACTATATCAGCTTCGACATTTTTTAAAAAAGTTTCACTTATACCACAAATGTCTATAGCATTTTCCTCTGTCAGGAGTTCCAGTTTGTTTACTTTGTTTCTGATACTCCTTGTATTAAAATGCATTATTTTTAAACTACAATCTTTATGACTTTTGTTGCGAACGAAAAAAATGTGGAGTGCTTGAAGTAATTTCTGAATTTACAGCGTTGGCAGTAGGTTTAATTTTCTGATCTCGTTTAAAATAGAAAGGTATAGTACCGGGCCGTGAAAAATCAGCAATTAAGTTATTTTTTTGCGCGTTAGCTTGTTGTTGAGCTATGGGACTACAAAAGTTTGTTAGTAGTTCGTTTTTCCTAAAATAGAAGGGTATAGTACCGGGCTTGTATTTTGGTGTGATATTGATTTCTTTTGTAAAGTTGTAATTTGAATTCACTTTAGTTGTTTTTGTAAAATTTCTACCGAGATAGTAGTTTTTATAGTCATATTCGTTAATGCATTGGTTTATGCGTATTTTACTGGTTGTCAGTAAAAACTGACAATTTTGAAAATGCTTTAAAATTGTCGCCAGCTTACGGTTTAGTTTACCCTCATTTAAACCCGGATTAAATGTAACACCTAACACGATTATTTGTGGTACAGTTAAACTCTTAAGTAAGGAAGATATTTCTATAAGGAACTTAGTGGGGTTCGAATCATTTGCCCCTACTGCTATTATCAACCAATCTTCTTTATTTAGTTGTAGTTCCGTTATTTTTGACTTGTGGATGATGTAGTCTGCTGGTGCGTCTGGATATGTTTGGCAAGAAATTTTATAATTCTTAGCTTTCTTCTTATTATTCATAAATTAATTCTTAATTTTATAGATAGAACTGGTATATCTCAATCATCAAATCAATACAATACAGGAAATTATATTACTATGAAAACTACACTACACCACTACACTGCAACCCGACCAGGACGTCTACTCTCTTTCTACGAAAACATAATTTCGAAATAAACTCGCGACTTTCCACCTCCGATTCTACTTCGATCCGTCGTTTTGTCCGTTTAAATGTTCTAAGCCTACTCTAGTTAAGGCCGATTTAAACTGAACGAACATAGAGCTAGAGCTGGAACAAGAGCAGAAGAGAGAGTTCTTTCTCGATCTTTTAGTATAAACGAAAGATCGTTCTTAGCGTTTTCCATAATAGATATTCCATAGAAACTTTCCGAACGCAAACAAAACAACGAAATAATGTTCTACGTTTGTTTACACCGAATGAATTTGATACAGTGGGGATAGAATGAGCATTCGCTCGTCTGATGTAAATCGGCCTTTAGAGTACCTAGGCTTAGAGAATTTAAACGCCAAACAATGTTCGATCGGAACGAAACGAAATAGAACCGGAGTAGAAAAGTTTATTTCGAAATAACGTTTTCGTAGAAAGAGAGTAGACGTCCTGGGCATATTCGGATTATGCCTAGAAGGATTTAGATCTAGAGATCGACAAAGACAATCAGGCCCCTTTACGTAGGTGTCAAGGGTTTGGCCAGTGGTGTAGCGAGCCTTAGAGGGCCCTGTGTCAAAATTAGTTAGGGGCCCAAATGAAGTGTAACATTTACTAATTTTGCTTATCCACGTCAGGGGTCTCTGTAGTTAGGGGGCCCCGTATCATTCATACGGCGGTAGGCTACGCCCTTGGTTTATACCAGAAGCATACCTAGCATACAGCATGCAATAATTTAACGTTTTATAAACTCACCACTATATTTTTATTACTTTACTAGCGGCCCATTCCGGCTGCGCTCGGATATAATCATTTAAAGACTATTAATCGAAATAAAAACTATCCTATCTCTCAAGTTGGACCTGACTGCTCACGGTGTGCCAATTTAATTTAAAATCGGTTAAGTAGTTTAGGAATCCATCGCGGACAAACATCGTGACAGGAGATTTATATATTTAAAGATGTACATTAAATAGAGAGTTGCTTAGAGATAAAACACGTTAGATCTCTGGGTGACGAGCGCAGTGCAGTGCTAGGTAATGATATGGACTCTTCATGTTCCAATAGATGTGTGTCACTGTGCTGTTATGTGTCAGGCATGTTGCTTACCATCAGGCACATGCCCTGCTCGTCTCGTCACTCTTTGAAATTAAAAAAAAAATCGATAGAGAAGTAGGTACAGGTAACAATATTTTAAACAGCTCATATACTGTTTACGTGTGTATGGCAATTATAAGGTACTATTTCTTAGGATACATTGGTTATTTCACGCATTCTATGGTCATCGTGTATTGTACCACAGTATCACTTGACTGTTCAAAAAACATTAATCCTTTTAATACACTACGGTTTTATGTTTTACCCTTTATTCAACTACAATGAATTCTCTTACAAAGAAAAGAGGTATCTAATACTTATATTGTGTTGCTAACACAGTGGACAGTATTTAAATATAATTATACTAGATACACAACAAATAATAATACCCCACAATTTCCTCATTCAATTTATTGTACAGTATGTACAAAATTACATTGTTACTGAAAATCGCAAAAATGTGGAACTTTAACCTTAGTACCTGGGTGACCGAGCTTTGCTCAGTTTAAATACTAAATATACTTAGATACCTACAGATAAAAGACTCCAAGAAATAGATTTTCTTAAAAAAAACGAATTGAAAAAAAAAGAGAACCCGTCTGGATTCGAACCCGGAGCTACTAATTCGTGACCGCTATGAGCACCCGACTTCCCGTCTGAGCTAATAATGCTATCGCGGCACGCGGCGAAATTTACCTTCACATTCTAATGTCTATTGTGACAGTTTTTCATTGTCTAAAAACGCGCATAATATGCGTTTTTTTTTAAATAAGACCTAGTTAGATCGATTTATCGTCCCCGAAATCCCCTGCATACATAATTTCATGAAAATCCGTCGAGCCGTTTCCGTGATTCAGATTCTATATATATATACATATTTATATAGGTACAAGAATTGCTCGTTTAAAGGTATAAGATAATGGTTATGTTACTAGAGTCAAAACTAGAAAAAAAAACTATCAGTGTTATAGGTGACCGTTCTAAAATAATTAAGGGTATTATAAAATTATTATATCATTCTAAAATAAAACTAAAAAATCTAATGTCGCTATTCCATTTAATATTTATGAATAAACGTATCACTGCGGACTTTTAAAATTCTACTTCACATTCCGTTCTAGTCAGTACAACACACAATGACCTTAACTCTATTCACCGACATTATTAATTTATCTAGTTTAGGTTTTGGATCACAACACAAAACTAAACAGAGCTACTAAACTAAAATGAAGAAAACTAATTACCTACCAAATTTTTTTTTTAAATCAACTTTATTGACGGGTAGCCTATGTGTGATATGATCACTGATCAATATGGATATTCATGAACTGTGCATTTGAAACCTTAGACCTTAGCCTTGATGGAATGCCTCCCACTAGATGAACAGACGACCTCACAAAAGTTGGAAACAGCTGGTTGCAGGTTGCGCAGGACCGTTCGTTGTGCAAATCTAGGGGGATCTATGTTCAGCAGTGGATGTCTTGCAGCCGATGATGATGATAACTGCTAGCGTGCATACAAAAGTATACACATATTCTCAGAACAGTTATTACTACTATATTTTAATTACTATTAACTTACTAAATACTGGTAAAAGTATTGTAGCTTATCTTAACCCAAACACTCGGAATGTAGGTGCGTTATACATTTGCGGTTGTATTGTATTACGTATTTATTTGTAAAAACAATGTATTTACCTCCAATTTAATAGTTATTAAATCGTGTGATTAATTTCACGTAGGTAATATCACACTCTGACTTTAATTGTTAGGCTAGTTAGATTTTCCCCCTACGATGATTCAACTGTGTACTCCAAATTACCAAACACATCACACAGAGGACGACCACATTTAAATGTATATACTGCGTACATAAAGTGTATTTTTATTAATTTCTATGTATGATACATATATGTATATACAGGGATCGCGTCACGTGAGTCCTCCATACGCGGGTGTGTGTGTGCGTATAACATACACTTTTGAGAATTTAACCATAATATACCTACATAATAAGCGTGGTCAGTGGCTACCAGTCAGGGTAGTGAAATTAACTCACAAACAATTAAATTTTAACTCTGTATAAATAAATAAAAATTGTGCTTTTATATCAAATTTTCACAGATATGATTTAAAACTTAATATAGATGAACAACCATAAATATTGTTAAACCTTTCCAGCTTTCCACAGCACCTTGTAATAATAGTACATTATGATATAAGTGCGGTAAGTTGATATTGTTAGCTGTCGCCTTCGGCTCGAGCTATAATTAGCAGAGGCTGTAATTATCAAAGCAAACGTATGTCATACGACGTTTTATAACATATTTGCGAGGAAATAAATAAAACTCTTGACGATATTTTCAAATAAAAACAATCCAGCGAAAAAAAAAGCGCGCAGATTTATCTTTAGTTGTTCACAGATTAGTAATACGCGCGCATCATCGTTTTTTTTTTAAAGCAAAGGCACAGACAGCCAGTATTTATGCCATTAGTAATAAAGTGGTCAATCGGTGGTAAATCGGCGTAAGCAGTATGTACTGAAGTATGCCAAACTGAACTTTAATGTCGTGGAGTATGTGCAGTGAAGGACCACACAAACTATCACATGTTTTTAATTGTCGGAGATGCATGCACTAGCGCTTGATCTTGACAACTGGACGTCTACTCTCTTTGTACGAAAACGTAATTTCGAAACAGAAAACTCGCGACCTTCCTAACCCGGTTCTACTTCGTTTCATCCGATAGAACATTGTTTGACGTTTCAATGTGCTAAGCTTACTCCAATTCGAGTAGGCTTAGAACATTTAAACGGACAAAACAACGGATCGAAGTGGAATCGGAGTCGGAAAGTCGCGAGTTTATTTCGAAATTACGTTTTCGTAGAAAGAGAGTAGACGTCCTGATTGTAGTTTCGAACGGACTAGGCCAATAATATAGCTCAATGGCTCACTGTGATTTGCTTTACGTTTCTTGCGCGGACCCGCTTTAGGCGTTATTATTCTATGAAGTTACGGCTGGTCTAGTCGGAAGAACGACGCCTGCTGATCCGGAGATCCCGGGTTCAAACCCCACGCGCACGTTGTCGTTTCGAAGTCATGTGCGTAATGCCGCTAACTTAAAACGGTGAAGGAAAACATCGTGAGGAAACCGACATGTACCTAGAATCTTTCGAAGTCATGTGTCATTCGCCAACCTGCACTGGGCTGCTTGGTGGATTATGACCTTAACTATCTCCTTGCGAGAGAAGGCCATGAGTCCCAGCAGTGTGAATATTTAGTGGGCTGTTGATGATGATGATTCTATGACCACACGTATGTTTGCAAGAAAATGCGTCTAAAACCCCTACCATAGCTAAAAAGAGCTGATAACGTTGAAACAGTTGAATCGATTAGATTAAACACAGCTAGGAACACTCCAGACTAATTCCCCTTTCAAACAAAAACAATATCAAAATCAGTTCATCCCATTGGTAGCTACGATGCACAGACAAATGCACACTATGCACTTACCTACTACACTTCAAACTATGTAGTTTTTGCGTCGTTCATAATGTATTATAACAATGAAACAATGAATAGATAGGTAGTGTGTTTTCCGGATGGATGTGTATAAGGATGATCTATATTTTTTCAAGTCGAGATCGATCCTTCTGGAAGCAAGCTTTATATAATAGAATACCGCATCGTCGCTTAACATCTGGCGAAAAGGAGGTCACAATTCTAATAATATTTATAAAAAAAATACAATAGACAACATTAGGAATGAGAATGCAAAAGTTGGACCTGTTAGATTGGTACCAAGGGCGAATCCAGCTTTGGCTCCTAGGGGGAGGTCACATAATCGTAGTCATGTCACAAAACTGTGCGATTAGTACATGCATGCTTTTTAATCAGTGGTCCACCTAGGTACTGGACCCAGCCCAGGGAGGGGTCATGACCCCCCCCCCTGGGATCCGCGCTTGGTTGGGACTGACAACAAGGTCTATGCGTGATTGACGTGACGCGTCTACGCGTCCACCGCTGATGAGTAACAGAGAACACGGCAACCTCTCGAACTATCAGTCGGATCTAAACAATTCACATTACCCAAATACAAAGCTTCGGAAGTCTGTGACCCGGCACCACCACCAGTAACCGTTAAATATTAGCGCCACTGTTATATTAGAGATATAAACAAAAGCCATTGTACAAAATGATGGTAGTTGTAAGATTTCGCCAGTACCTATTCGTCTCTGGTAACTTAAGACCATTTGTGTCCTGGGTAGCGATTCTGAAACCATTCGGTTGCATCCGCCACGGAATCTCATCTCTCGGTCTTTGTCATGCTAAACAGATAAGACAAAGACCGAGAGATGAGATTCCGTGTCGGATGCAACCGAATGGTTTCAGAATCGCTACCCTGTAATATTTTGAAACCGAATTCAATGTTTGTCTAATTTGTTTATCTATGTTAATATGGAATGACATGATATTCTGAAATAAATAAATTATTTGATTTGTCTCGTTATACCTATAATCTAAACAGACGCATGCTATTTGTTTCCAGTGATTGTCACTTGACCATTTTATATTTGACTCCTCGAATGGAATCTGAATTCAATTCTATTGTCAAACTCAATTTATTTTGAGTAAGTATTCAATTTTGTTTTCTTCTATTCTACAGATAACCCAGGAAGTAACTCAAAAAAACAACCAGACTGAAATGGGAATTGGGATGGCTTTTCTGTATTTACTGGACGGGGGTCTACCTAATGACTAAAATCTCAGCCCTGATATTGGTCTCGTTTTATTTTCAATTGAAATCTTCATTATCACCATACTGTGTTCCTCCACTGCTGGACATAGACCTCTCCCATAAAACACCACGCCAGCCCGATTCTCTCTCTCTCTCTTCTCTCTCAAGTCTCAAGTCTCCCAACCGCCACCAGCTGCCTTTTAATTTGCAATTGCAATCTTAGAGAGAGCAAAAGCAAGTTAGGTATTTAGTCGACGGTTGAAGGGATGTGCTAATGACACAACTCTCTGGATCCCATAAACACCCGAAAAATATAGCGAGCCGAAATCAGCAACTGATTGGAAATGCCTCCCTATGATTGCTAGCCTATTGGCTTTTGAAAAAACTGAAGACAGTGAATGCTTAAGAATGCATCCGCTCACAAACATCCAAATTCGCCACGCTGAAGTTAGTTATTTACATTATTTGGAGCCTACACTGTCCCAATGCTGGGCAAAGGCCTCCCTACTCTCCCTCCATTTGCATCTATCTTGTGTTTAATAGCTTCAGTGTTATAAATAACGATCAAAATCGTCCCGCCAGAGCTTTTTTCGCCTGCCGCAACGTAGTTTGCGATCGGGCTCCCACTGGCACTGAGTAGTGGTTTAGGCCCAATGAGCATCCGACATACGGCAGACAGCATGTCCAGCCCAGTCCCATTTCAAATTAGCAGTTTTTTGGGTCACATCCACTATTTGAGTCCTGGAACGCAGTATGGTGTTCCTTATAGGTACGTTCGGTTGGTCTGATCGTACTTTGTACTTTACTTAAATAGTTGCACATTTTTTTAAAGAGAACTATGGCTGATGACCTCAATTGGCTTTCACTGATTAGCCAATTTTGGACGAAAAAGTCCAGTCGAGTATGAGTTGTGTGTTAGCGTTAGTATAAGTACTCTTTCAAATTAAAAAAGGGTAACTTTTTGCGTGCGTATATGTATATATACTTTATTTATTTTTCATTGTTTTCCATCTGTAGTCGCAACAGGCCAGTTCAATCCGAACAAATAAAATAAATCTAAAAATAAATGTGGTCGTCCTGATTTCCCTATACGTACAACTCAGTGACTAAACCCCTATGTATAGGCTAGTTACGTGTTTAGGTTGATGTGCTCAATCAGACGTCTGCGTCTGCAGGGTACGCAGTACGCCTATACTCCACCCAAAGAGTCGCGTTTTACTCTAAACAACAACTTTCACCATACGGCCAACCCTAAAAATTTTTTTTATCAAATCAGGGTAAAAATATTCCAGATTAGTAAAACGCAACCCTTTCGTCCTTTTGGTAATTTCAGCGTACCTCTGACGTGTACTTGCTTAATTTAACGTTTACTACATCCACTTAACTATTAACAATTTATATAAATACGTATATAACTTCGTGTTAAACTTGTCAACAACTTTTGTAAATTTTCTAAACAAAATACATATTATCAATTTAATACTTCTCTAACACACGTTCAGTTCCCGATTCTCGGTCGTACGAACAAATGATCTCATTCTTATTATCACTCGTCATTTAGCTGAATAAAATGAACGATCTTTAAAATATTAATTCTAAATATTCCTTATTCTTTAAACCGTTCGAAATCTTAACAGGATCTGCTTTAAACACGAAGAACAATGTCGTTTCCTTCTATAAGTACGATAACTGCTGATATAGAGATATAGGATTCGCATTTGCCTGTATTTCTGTGAATATGTGTGTATCGCGTAATAGGATACTTATGTTGAGAGGGCTACAAGTTCATAACCAAAGCAAAACCTTCTACTGCCTACTAAATATAGGTTTAGTTATTGTTATTTTCTATTATTTATTATAGTAGGCCCTCAGACCCCATACTCTGAATTCTAATAATATTTTTATAAGCAAACTACTAGTTTTTCTGCTCAGCGATTGCGAACCTTATCACCGAGCCATACGATTTATAATCTCGGCGCACGGACGTTTAACTTTTTTTTCTTTCCTTCATGTACTTCTTAAACTAGTGCTTCAAGAATAATTGTCCTTTTATTTATTTATTATTGTATTGGGAGCAATAAGGAGCCTATATCTATCTACAATATATCGTTCCAATATGTCTGTTGTATGTACTCGTACATATGTGAATCGAATTACATCATTAAACCTATAGCGAATCTAAAGTACCTGGTTAGGTGACGTCAAAACACGATGGACTAATGCTGTCGCTGGCTACAAATACAGAAAAATCATGTAAGAAAAAACCCTATTTGATGGAATCACAATTGAGACTCTTTCTTCAATGATCCGATGTTTAAACGAAACATTATTATATTATTCAGTCATTTACTCCTTTTTCTTAGGAATAAATGACTAAATATTATGAAACATTATTTTTAATTTAACTTACGTGATCGAATCACAAACCACTCGAAAATAACAGTCACAAGACGAGCGACTTACTCGTCTTGTGAGCGTTATCTCCGATCTTTGTTCGTACGATCGATTCCGGAATAGGACATTACCTATTTCTAAAACAAGGAAAACAAAAAATACAAGTACTTTACACATTTTACTACATTTTATTTACATCAAAGTTCTTATAAATGATACTATTTTTTGGAAACAACTGTTTTAGTGTGACATTAAAACTTATTTAAGATTATTAATACATCACATAGTATATACGTATGGAATTATTAATTTCTTTATTTAACGCTAATATTAGTAATATACATGTAATAACTAGAAATAAATCATTTATTACAAAATATACATTATTCGATTCGGACCAAAACAAAAACGAGATAAAAAAAAATATATTTTCAAATGGAACGATGACCATCCGTCAAAGAATTTAAAAAAAAATGCTTGATTGTTTTCGATAAAACGTACGCTGAGGCGGAAATGTATGATCGTCGTTGCGTGGGCCAGCCAGGGAGTCGCCTACAGCTTAATGGCTACCGAGACTTACTCGATCCGACTTCATTTATCGCGTCACCGGGCGATCAGCCTCCGTTGCTGGGTTGTTCCTGGAAACAAACAATATAATTCAATTAATTAAAAGATACATACTGTCTAATGTAGAACCTCCCCTTTCTTCGAAGACGGTGAAAAAACTAAATACAATAGTAATACATAATCCTACTAATATCATAAATATCTATCAAACCCAATCCAAAGACACTTAGTAAGTTCAATTCGGCTCATAAGTTAAGTTATGTTTTGTTTGTACATTTTTCTTGTTTCTATAAGTATTGTTACAAATATTGTTTCTTTGATTTGTTTTATTTTGATGTAGGTACATGTGCACTGTGGACTGATGTAGGTACATGTGCACTGTGGACTGATGTAGGTACATGTGCACTGTGGACTGATGTAGGTACATGTGCACTGTGGACTGATGTAGGTACATGTGCACTGTGGACTGATGTAGGTACATGTGCACTGTGGACTGATGTAGGTACATGTGCACTGTGGACTGATGTAGGTACATGTGCACTGTGGACTGATGTAGGTACATGTGCACTGTGGACTGATGTAGGTACATGTGCACTGTGGACTGATGTAGGTACATGTGCACTGTGGACTGATGTAGGTACATGTGCACTGTGGACTGATGTAGGTACATGTGCACTGTGGACTGATGTAGGTACATGTGCACTGTGGACTGATGTAGGTACATGTGCACTGTGGACTGATGTAGGTACATGTGCACTGTGGACTGATGTCTGAAATAAAGAATATTCTATCATAAATGCCAAAGTTTAGATGTATGTTCCTCAATCACGTCTTTTTATTATTTAATTTATCTCCGCCACGAATTCCGGGATCCGTAACCTTTGTCATTTGCCTTCCCTTTTTGCTCAAACACGTCGGAACACTTGAACCGATCAGGTTGAAATTTGAAACACAGATCATAGATCACAGATCACAGACTGGTATAACACAGGCTTTTTATCGCGTCAAAATAATGGAAACCAGAACTGAGCGGGTGAAACCGCGGGGTATTATAATGGTAGTGTATCATTTCAGAGTCCGAGAAGGCCTCGAATCCCAGCAGTGGGAAGATTCAGTGCGCTGCTCGTGCTATGGGTTATACCGTTGTTAGCGTCTGGCCACGTGTGCGGCCACATAGAAACTTTAGCCTTCAGGCCCTTAGGAGGCCTTAGGCCTTTAGGAACTTTACTTTTGAGCTTAATAAAAAAGTAGCACAAGTAATTATTTTAGACTATCATCCATATATTAAGATTTAGTTCAAAATCTCAGCCCGATTCCTTTGGTCTGTCCAACGTGATTGAGCAAACATCTAATCTCTGATAAAACTCGGTGACGAGCGTAGTGCGGTGAGACAGTGATTTGTTTTCAAGTTCTTAGCGTTCTAGCGTCTTATTCGTTCCCTTGCTCCATAGTATAAGTATAAAAAAAATGGTAGTCATAGGAACTGCCGATCGAAGTGAAAACTTATAACTCAGAATTTGTAGCTCACTTTGGAAACTACGCGAATGAAAGCGGAGGGCGCTGTTAGCCTGGAATAAATCTTCAAAGTATTGTCGTCTAAATAAAGGCCTGTTCACACCGGAGCGGTATTCGCTGCCGCCTGCGGTAGCGAATACCGCGTGGGTAAGCGGTAATATTACTGTTCACACCAAAAAATACCGCCTACCCAGGCGATACGTACAAAATACCCGCGCGGTATTTATCGCTACCCACAGCGGTAGCGAATACCGCTCCGGTGTGAACAGGCCTTAAGTCTTCTAAGCATGGCCATCTTGCTTAGAAGCCCTTATGAAGGGTAAAGATTTCGCACGAAAGCAAAAAAGTTTTTAAAAAATTATCTAGACTAGATGGTCATGCTTCAAATGAAAGAAATGCTAACGCATTTCTAGACGGCCATAGTACCGAGTTCACCCGAAGATTTCTTTCATTCACGAGCGTGACGCTTGAGCTCTATTCACAACCCACGAAAAATCTGTGCGTGGTACGCCAAATGAAGTTTTCATATCAAATATCCTACTATCCTATCCTACTAATATTATAAATGTCAATGTTTGGATGTTTGTTGGTCAATCACGTCCTAACGTATGAACGGATCGGGCTGAAATTTGGAACACAGATAGATTATTGTCTGAAAGAACACATAGGCTACTTTTTATCCCGAAAAAAAAAACAACGGGAACGGGAACTACGCAGGTAACACCGCGGGGCGCTGCTAGTCTCTTAATATAATCGAACATGTTGCTGGTGCATGGCACTCTGTCTCTGTCGACCACAGATTTTTTAAACTGGAGAAGTACCATCCATTTCCCAGGTTCTACTTCCAAGCAGTAAGTAATGTGAAAACATCACGTGTTCTCCATTCTATCACGACGCGGTCACATCGAAAATACTACAATTTATTAGTCACGGAGTAGATATAGAATACAGATACACAGCTGGCATTCTTTATAAAAAGCTTTGATAAAAACTAACATATAATTATAACTGCAGACTCATTTAAGGATAAAGGTATCTAATACCTTTAAACGAGCAATTCTTGTATATATATATATATATAGATTTTCATGAAATTATGTATCCAGGGGGTTTCGGGGACGATAAATCGATCTCGGTTTCAATTTTTAAAAATGCATTTTATGCGCATTTCTTAGACAATAAAAAACTGTTACATTAACATTAGAATGCGTAAATTTCGCAGCCCAGAGCGGCAGTATATTAACTCAGTCGATAAGACGGGCGGTCATGAAGCAGTAGACCCCGGCTTCAAATCCAGATGGCTTCTCTTTTTTTTCAGGTTCTTTTTTTCTTTCTTTCTTTTTTTTTGAGAAAATCTATTAATGCGAGCCCTTTATCTAAGTATACTCAGTGTTTAAACCGAGTAAAGCTCGGTCACCTAGGTACTGTATATTATTAGAGCGTTATTACTTGCCTACTTTGTATTTAACTACTTTAAATGACTGTTTTAGGTTACGGCTGGTCTAGTCGGGAGAACGGCGCCTGCCGATCCGGAGACCCCGGGTTCAAACCCCACACGCACCACTGTTCTTTCGAAGTTATTTGCATAATGTTGCTAACTTAAAAAACACTCAAAGAAAACGTCGTGAGGAAACCGACATGTACCTAGAATCTTTCGAAGTGATGTGTGATCTACCTACTTGCACTGGGCCAGCGTGGTGGATTATGGCCTTGACTCTCTCCTTGTAAAGGAAGGCCTCGAGTCCCAGCAGTGGGAACATTTAGTGGGCTTCTGCTAATTACTATTTGCATTACGTTTTGTATCAATTATAGTATTATAATTACAAAGTTATCTATAGATTACGGGACTTAACAGTGTAAATGCTTCGAGCAAAGGTCGAACGTTCGGTCAACCTTGTCCAAATTATCTTCAAACTCGTTTATAAGCATATAAGCAACCCACTGAATGTTCCCACTGCTGGGAATCGAGGCCTTCTCTCGCAAGGAGAGAGTCAAGGCCATAATCCACCATGCTGGCCCAGTGCGGGTTAATGGAAGACACACGACCTCAAAAGATTCAAAGTATATGTCGGTTTCCTCACGATGTTTTTTTCACCGTTTTTAAGTTACCGGCATTACGCACATGACTTCCAAAAGACAGTGAGTGGTGCGCGTGGGAATTGAACCTGGGACTCCGGATCGTCAGTCGCTTTTCTCCCGATTACAGTAGCCGTAAAGTTGTTTATAGTTTTGCATAAAACATAAGCAGTCCCACTTTTTGTTCACACAACTGGGATTTTTTCAATAAAAGAGAAATACATAAACAAACTTCTATTAGCGGGTTGACACATACCCTCAAAACATAATCTAACTCCAAACTCGCCCGTTTTATCATGATGCTTACCTTCACCGATAAAGCAAGGTTTTACCAAATTCGCATACCTGCTTGGAAAAATGTTCATTCACTCACAAGCGCGATTCGAACTAACGACACGACTGTGAAATCAAAAGATCTAGTCACTAGATCACTTAAAAAGCAATTTCCTTATTCGAATCTGTGACGATATTTTTTCATTGAACGATAAAATGTGTGTTACAAGTTTTTTTAAGTAGTGAAAAGTTGTTGGTTGAGCTAAAGATCGTGAGTTCAATTCTCACTCGAAACAAATATTTATCTAATGAAAACAGATGATAGTTTTCTGCCTGTCAGTTTCATTATTAATATGACTGGTGCCGTGACTCAATGGGTAGTGACTCTGCTCTTTGAGCAACAGGGGGTCTACCGCCGAACGAAAAATGTCATCGCTTTGATGTTTCTCTCTCTTTTCCTTTCGCTTGAAATGATAGAGACAACATTAGCAAAGCGATAGCCGATTTAGTTAGGCGGTAGAAGCGCAGGTCGTGGGTTCGATTCCCGGCCACGACAAACATCTGTGTGATAAATACGGGTGTTTTATTCTGCGTCTGATCTATCTAGCTCCCATAGTACAACAAGCTCTGCTTAGCTTAGGCCTAGATAGTGAGAGAAATGTCCGCAAAGATATATGTCTACAAAACAAGAAGTTAAACGTGTCTGTCTGTCACATTATAGAGCACTACACTAATGTAGTATAATAGTAGAGTTTTGTCCACGACTATCTACAATTTAGAAAAGACGTATTCCTTGAGGAACTCTACATTTTCCGGGATAAAAAGTAGGTATATGTCATTCCAGACTTTAGTCAAGTTAGTTCTAAATTTCAAATTGACCCGTTTATTTCTTACGTATCTAAATACGACAAACATCTAAACTGATTAAAATATCAAAAGACGCCAGCACGTCTTTTGATATTTTAACTTCTTTTCTATCCCACGGTTGCCTGAAAGAGATCGCTTTTAGCGATAAGGTCGCCATTTGCTACTATATTTTAAGAATGTTTTTAAGTTGTTTGTTTTGTTGAGTGTAATAAAGAGTTTATCTATCTAGCCTCGTGGCTTAGTTGCTGCGATGCCAAGGGTCGTGGGTTCGATTCCCACCCAGTGTCCCCAAAACACTACATCTGTTTTTATACATTTACAATATTATTGGGAAGTACTAGTAGTAGTAGTAGTAGTAGTAGTAGTAGTAATTATAATTATTATGTTTACTAGTTACCTGTATTGTAGGATCAACGACGGGTAGCCCGAAAGAGATCTCCTCCGCCAATGGGAAACCTAGAAACAGAAACAAATACAAATTAAACAGAGGTTTTACTACCTTTTACTATAACCCGCAAGAGTTAACATGTGCAAACTTTACTGTGTTCCGGTTTGAAGGGCAATGTTTCCAGAGAAATTACAGGGCTTAGTGATATAACATCTTAGATCTCTGGGTGACGAGCGCAGTGCAGTGCTAGGTAATGATTCGGATTCTTCATGTTCCAATAGCTGCGCTGCCCTCCTAATGAAGAACAGCGCATTCGACAGTTTTAGCGAAATTGAGTTGTATACATATTCGGATTCTCCGTAACGGGTTCTATTAGGATCAATCACCCGTTTTTTTGTATGTCTGATAGTAAAGAAAATAATTGAAAGCATACACAACGTAAGTGCAATATTTTCCTAAGAATTAACAGCGTATGGTTCATTACTTGCAAAAATTACTTAAGTAAAAAATTTGCGCGCGTTTTTCTCAATTGTTGCCGTCAGGCAGATGCGTTGTTTATGGTTAGGTGGGCAGTGCGTGTCACTGTGTTGCTATGTGGCAGGCATGTTGCTTACCACCAGGCACATGACCTGCTCGTCTCGTCACTCTTTATTTTAAAAAAAACTTGAGACCTGAGCCCAGTAGGTAGTACACAAGAGACTCCAAGCCTCTCCACAAACCCCTATTTTTTTCTGGGTCTCTTGCCCACAGGCACTCTTGTTTAGGCCTGCAGCGCCCACAAGGGGGCGTTATCGCGCACTTTGGGAAAGCCTTGCTGTAGAGTGACGAGACGAGCAGGACATGTGCCTGATGGTAAGCAACATGCCTACCACATAACAGCACAGTGACACGCGGCTATTGGAACATGATGATACCAAAT
Source organism: Ectropis crepuscularia (assembly GCA_963693475.1). Lineage (NCBI taxonomy): Eukaryota > Metazoa > Arthropoda > Insecta > Lepidoptera > Geometridae > Ectropis > Ectropis crepuscularia. The sequence goes on along the minus strand of OY856365.1, from coordinate 1,363,906 downwards.
CATTACCTATATTAAGTGCCAAATAAAAACACGAGAATAAGGTTCATTCCCTGACCTTCACCACGATATCACAAAATTCATTAATTGTGATGCCGCCTCGCACCACGAAATTCTAGCGATACCATTAGGCATAGTTTGTATGGTAAACGATAGAATTAGCGATACAAGTAATATTTTGCGATATTCTAGATTCTAGAGTAGGTCAGGGAATGAACCTTATTCTCATGTTATTTGGCACATAGCATAGCACTGCACTGCGCTCGCAACCCAGAGATATAGGTTATGTTAATGATTTGCTACAATAATTTCAATTGAATTAAATAAATATCTTACAAAATTCTTCGTTGATTTTCTTTGTCAAAATTGACTATTATAGCTATAATGATTGTATTGTTTAGATACATTGTAGTATTCCTTAAATTATTCTGCTCCATTTGAATATCGTTTTAATATTGCACGCCCGATGCAATAGTAACTTTTTTATTTTTATAGTTTTTATTAAGTAATTAAATCTATTGTGCCCGACGGAGCTCTTATCGTTGATAGCGATGTCTTCCAGACCACCTTTGAGAGGAGAAAGGTGTGAGGGTGAAAAATTTGTAGACAATACATATAATATATTATATTTATTCTTATTACTAGTTATTTACAGATTATATAAAGAAAATTGTTGACAAATAGATTAGCACTTGGTCGACAAAGATGCTGGTGTTTATTTGGCTCAACACAGTGTTATAAGCATTGCCATTCAGCGTGATACTGCCGCCAGCATGCTGGGTGCAGATTTCGACTGGTAGTGAGTTTGTTCATTATGATTATCTTTACCCCTCTATCGGTCTATGGATAATTCAGATGTTCCTAGTTTTAAGTAGTTCATTTGCAAATTTAATTTTGTATGAAATTTTTGCTCAGATAAAAAATATATAGAAAATTGAATTCAGAACCGTTTCAAGAAAATGAGAAAGTCTTCTGATCGGCAGATCAAATAGAGACAGCATTGAGGCAGGCGTGTGACTGTGATGTGACGGGGCAGTTTTTGTTTTACTCCGGGAAATTTTCTTGACAACCATTCCTTTAATTGACAAAGAATATGTAAACATGCATGTGGAAAAGTGATTGGACATCGAGATAAAATACCTAAGATAACACAGGGTATCACAAAACAACGGCACAAAGCCGAGAGGGTCGTGTCCTAACTCGTCGTGTACTCAAAATTATGAACAAATTTTACCCTGTAACCTCTTTAAAGGTAAAGTGCAACTTTTACCCTGAAACGTCTTCAAAAGTAGAATGTAAAGTGTAACTTATGCACTGAAATCTCGAAAACGGTGAAGTCCAACTTTTACCCTGAAAACTCTTAAAGGTTAAAGTGCAAAGACTCTTACCCTAAAATCTCTTTAAAGGTAAAGTGCAACAAATTTTACTTTGATACCCCTTAAAAGGTAAATTACGACTTTTACCCTGGAACGTCTTCAAAGGTAAAGTGTAACAACATTTACCCTGAAACCTCTCAAAAGGTAAACTGCAAACATTACAGAGTTCCGGATTGTTAAACATGTTTACAATACACAGTATAATGTTTTAATGCTAATGTTTAGTAGTGGTAGGACTCTTGGCAGAGTCCGCCTGGGGAAGGACCACACCTTTGCCAGTTATTCTACCGCCAAGCAGTAATGTGCAAACATTACTGTGTTCCGGTTTGAAGAGCAATGTTTCCAGAGAAATTATAGGGCTTAGAGATATAACAACTTAGATCTCCGGGTGACGAGCGCAGTGCAGTGCTAGGTAATGATTTGGACTCTTCATGTTCCAATAGCTGCGTGGCACTGTGCTGTTATGTTAGCTTCTGCCCTACATGACATGCAGACAGGTAAATCCAAGATCGTAACCATCGGGAAAAACTCACTGGGGCAACGTATTTCACACTTTAGACGTTTTTATTACAAACTAGTGGGTTTTGTCCGAGCTCCTGTTCACGTAATTTAAATATCTAAAGTTAGGTATTCCAGACTATAATCTACCTTTTTCCAAATTTTATTTGGGTCCATTCTTTGGTTTTTATAAATATAAATAGGAAGTAGAATGTTTGGCAAGCCAACTATGAAACGAACTTTTATCGCAATTCAAGTTTCAGGGTTGATCCCATAGTAAAGGTTGCTCAGAAAATGACTTTAAGACGACCCTTTCGGCAAAGCCCTAAGATCTAGTAGCGCTAAATTAAACCCTAATCGTATTATTTTGATCTTGATAGTGGTATTAAACAGATAGCGGATGTCTTTACCGTATTATATATATTAATATATTATGATAATACAGCTTATCTCGTGATACAATACAACACAAAAATCGCTAAACAAACAAACATTTTTCACTCGCTCTACGTTTTCAGGGTGTTTACACACACGGAGTTATTTAGACGCGTGGTTTTGATGCGCAGCGTCTAATCGGCGCGTTTTAACAGATTCGATGAGTTTCTATCAGATACGTATATTAGTTACGTATTATGTTTATTTTATTAAATTTGCCACTCCATAGACTCCGGGGTCTGTGATTCGTGAAATAGGGTGGAGTTGGGAACATTTTCAGCCTAATTCTGTCCGATTTCGGCTGTTGAGCCGATCACTACCGGTTGGGATTCCGCTAGGACATCGTCATTTGCTGTTTTCCAAGCCACCTCCTCCCGGCTTAGAGCCTCTACCTCCAAATTTCTGTCTCGGATGGCATTTGAATGTTTCATTCCTACTGATTATGTTACGTCTGGTACAACACGTATTCAACTGTTTCTTCCTTTCCGTATCCTTGTTCCATATATTTATTTGAGATAAAAAAACGCGTTGAAACGTTTCACATACTTATTAAACATGTTTTAATATTTAATAAGTATGTACATACGTATATACAAGCACATAAATATTATATCAGCTATCTGGTTGACATACAACAAGCTTCGCTTCGTTTGGGGTCAGATGGTGTTGTGTGGGAAATGTCCACTAATATTTATATTTATTGATATCTCTAGGTGACTTGCTAAGTAGTGTCATATAAAGTCCATAATGTTCAGAAAGCTGAATTGCACTGTGCTCTCAAGAATTGGCGTGTTGGTTATCATCACACGCTTGACTCGTTCGTCCCGTCACTTAATATTACAAGGAAAAAAAATGGCAGTCATAGGAACTGCCGATAGAAATGAAAACTTGATAGCTCAGAATTTGATAGCTCACTTTGGAAAATACGCGGGTGAAACCGGAGAGCGTAGCCATGCATGAACATGGCTTGCATGAGAGCATGCTGACGCATTTCTAGATGGCCAATGGCCATGGTTCCGAGATCACTCGAAGATTTCTTATCATACCCGAGCGTGACGCTAGAATTTAATTCACAGCCCACGAAAAATCTGTCTGTGGCGCGCCAAAGGAAATTTTCACTTCAAAAAATCAGAGCTTATTAGCCGGATATAGCAGTAATGGATCGCTATCACCGAGATCGACCATGATACTCGTAAGTTACGTAAAAATATTAACCGAATGATATAACAACGTGACTCTCTATCCTACTAATCCTACTTCGCATTTCTATACTAATATTATAAAGAGGAAATATTTGTTTGTTTGTTTGTTTGTTTGTAATGAATAGGCTCCGAAACTACTGAACCGATTTGAAAAATTCTTTCACCTTTGGAAAGCTACATTATTCCCGAGTAACATAGGCTACGGCAGATGGCGCTGCAGTTGATATCTAGGTTATTATTCGAGCGAAGCCGGAGCGGGCCGCTAGTGTATTATAAAGGAAAACATAAATATGTTTTTTGTAGTTCCTCTATACTTTATGACATCGTAAGAACTAAACGGATCAAGCTGAAATTGGGAACTCAAATTATGTATAGTCTGGACCTCTGGACTAACACATAGACTACTTATCATCTCCAAATTGTGTAGTTTATCAGGGAAAAGCCTAATGTTAGGATGGAAGAAAGATAATGTTGAAACTTTTTCAATAGCATTACAAGACTACTTACTGTGGAATGCGTTGCCTGACTGGGTTTTCGCCTTGAATAAAGAATAAGTAAATAGATCAGGTTTTTCCGCACGGTTCATTTGTACCAATCGTAAGTAGATGAGGTGTATGTTAGCTATGTCGACATAGTGATGTGCCGCGACAAAAGTGTGACACTTCCACAAGAGCGATCAGACCCGTGCGCCCGGTGTAAAACGTTTGTCCTAACTCTAAAATACGTATATGTAAACTCTTTGGTTTTAGCTGTTGGATACAATCTTGGTGTCTTCAAATTGAGAGGAATCAGGGCCTCTACCGCCTAACGAAAAACGCTTTGACGCTTTGATGCTTTGGCATTGCCGTCTCTTTCATTTCAAGCGAGAAGAAAAGAGACAGCAACGTCAAAGCGTCAAAGCGTTTTTCGTTATGCGGTAGAGGCCCGGGTCTTTTAAGCTGAACGCGCTCTATCATAGACCACATGGCCGCTTCACATCAGGCGATCGTCAGGAATAGGTTTGCCTATTATTTATCGACAAAAAAGAAAAAAAAAACAATCATATACCACCTCTTCGCCTGATGTATGCGGTCTACGATGGAGTGCGAACCCAAAAGAAATAATTTACTGAAGACTGGAAGCATTCGAGACACAAAGATTGTAACCATCGGGGAAAACCCACTCAGGCAACGTATTCCACAGCCTAGACGTTCTTATCACAAAAGTAGAGTCAAATCTCTTCGTTCGTGTCGTTGGCACGTCAACCATTAAACGATGTCGCTTTTTCGAGCTACGAGCATTCCGATAGAAAAAAGGACAAGGTGATATCAGATCATGCAAAACAGTCGCGCACTCTCCGAAGTGTAACCGATAAAAAAACCGATAGGCTAGCAATTTTTCGGCGATGTTCAAGACTTTGAAGTCTTTTTCGCACAAGAGTGTCGTTGCCTATGAGCCTTTTGGCAAAATCTACTACACACTCTCCGAAATAAATCCAATAAAAACCCGATCAACTTGAAATTTTGGGGCGATGATCAAGACTTTGATTTTTTTTTAACAAATGAAATGAAATTTATTCCACACAAAATAGAGTACAATTTAAGATGTTCTTAAAATTAACTAAGCGATCATTCTATTTTGCCAAGATCTCTGGCATATGGAATTATAATTATTGGTTTTGCATAAATTATATGTCAGTTGAGAAATTATACATAGGTAATAAAGAAAGAAGTATTATCATAAAATCCGATTCAACATGTTCAATAGTTTTTTAACATTGAGTCACATGCAGGTTATGGTTTGTGTTTTTTTTTTAATAAATAGTGCCCTATAAACCTTTTTCTCGATTGAACCCAGAGCCGCTTGCGAATCTAGGTTGATCTGAAGTTATATACCAGTATTCGTTTCTATTTTTAATCGACTTCCAAAATAGAGGATGTTCCAATTGGATTGTTTTTGAGAAATGTAATGTTTATTACATAATATTTTCCGATATTTCATATCTATTCATATCAAATAACCAACTATTTTTTTTTTTGAACGGGCAGAGCCTTTATTAATAACACTAAAATACAATGAGAACTACACTACGCTACATACATACCTAACTAACTACTAACTAAGCACACCTGAATTATCCATAGACCAATGAAGGTCTACAGATAATCAAGATGTTCAAGCCCACTACCAATCGGAAGCGTACCCAGCATACAGGCGGCATTACCACGCTGAATGGCAATGCTTATGCGTTGGGCCAAATAAACGCCAGCATTTTGGTCACGCGTCGCGTCGACCAAGCTCGGAAACCTATTTTAATAGATTTATTTGTAAAGTAATATCCTGTGCTTTTAACACCACATGCCTTTATATTGCAAATAATAATAATGAGTTGTTATCATATAAATCCTTGTTAATTGTAATAAATAATAGGTAATCTTCGACTTACATTTTAACTATGTTACGTGATTTTCGGCACGAATCTTACGAAGAGATTTGATATCGGGGAATGACATAAGCTATCTTTTATCTCGAAAACTAATAGCAAATATTATGTGGGGAACAACGGAGCAAAACCTGTTTTGACCCCATGGTACAACAGTCATAGTAGTTTATTATATCATACAACAACAAACAATACGTTTTTATTTGTTGTTGTTAATTTAGAAAAATAGATTGACGTGATGTGCAAGTCAGGGAATTAATAGTAATTACGGCTCTGCGTGGCATTGTATCTTACAAAGCATTGCATGTGCCCTCCCAAACTTCAGGCGCATGGAATTATGTCATCGTTGGGAAGAGTGAGCTCACTCTTTCCGTTCTAGTCGGTTGCAGAAAGCGGTGAATGCCGGACGTTTTTACCCATCACTATTCGTTGTCAACAATCAAAATAAGTAGATCCACAGCATACCTCGCCGCTAGCGATTCTAGGGGTCAAGTATGTAAACCACTTACGAAACAGGCAGAGACGCAGTTTATTACCAATTTCAAGGTGCTCAAGGCACATCCATTGGTTTATATCGATGTTACAAAGAAGTTAGAAACTCAGAAGTTTTCACTTATAGCAACAATGATGATGGACGGGTCACACTTTTGCTCTCATTAGTTTCGGATATAGAATAACTGAGATATACATTAACGTTTCGATATGAGCGTAGGTATATAAGTTTCACCCTGTATAGAAATAATAATTTAGTTTTTAGTTTAACGCCTATACGGCACGCCAAAAGTTATACAAATTTGTGCTCGGCCTACGATTGACTATCATTTCGGGTTTTCAAGTTGATACATCAAGTTATTGTTGCCAAAAACAAAACACGGAAACTAATGTGGCTTTTTCCGGTTAGATCCGGTACCTAGTCGATTTTTTCAGTGCCAACCAAAATATTGCCAATTATTATACTAAAACTTTAGCGTATATAAATTTTAGCCAGCGAATAATATCGTAAATTTCCATTAAAACAACAATTAGTAATGAATAGATAAGGGGATTATGTACATATAAGTTGTTTATCTTATAATCAAGGGGCAGTCATATCAGTTCCTTGAATTACTGTAATACATCATTGTAGGCGGGTTATCTGTGACACATAGGCATTAAATGTTCTTAAACTGCAATAGTTTACTTCTCATGAGCGCGTAATTAATGGTATACTTAATTTAATCAATGATTAAAAATAAACATTTCGGACTTTTCTTAGTATGAGAACATCTATACTAATTTTATAAAGCTTAAGAGGTTTTTTGTTTGAACGCGCTAGCCTCAGGAACTATTGGACCGATTTCAAAAATTCTTTCACCGTTGTGTGTGTTCGTGATCTCTGTACTACGGGCAAAGCCGGGCGGATCGCTAACGTTAAAAAGATATTTTAAAATGAAAAAATATAGAAGCCCAATCCTAGATCGCAAACTCGTCGACAGTAGAACAGGGTCTAAATTACCGATATTTGGGCTGTAGAGTCCAATACATTTTAGTTTAAAATACTAACATGTTAAAAATAAATGTATTATAGTGCTACATGTATTTAATGAGCACTTCATAGAGTCATAGCCATCATCAAAAGTTTTATAAATATTCTAACGAGGCGCGCTATGTCGAAGATAATCGTCTCATACATCTAACTCCTAATACAATCGTCAAACAAAAGCCTTATAAACATTATTGAGCTTGCTTCAAATGCGTATATACTTTTTTATCAATTACAGCGTCATATAGTACTTTGTACATAAAACATTCAACTGCCTAATACTGAGTTGCGCCCGTCACCAATTATAGATGTTTCAACTCTTTTCGATAACATCTCTAGAAACATTGGACATTGAAACCGGAACACGTGTTAGCAGATCTGTGCTCAGTGGTGGAACAACTGGGAAAATTATGGTAGTTTCTCAAACTCTGTAAAATTACTCTACTGACAAGATCTGTCTACAGTGTAGACAGATCTTGTCAGTAGACTCTACACAGTATACCACCCGTCGCAGTAGGTGGATAGTACAACCAGTGGGTGTTCTCAGGAGTTGTTCCCTGTGATCCTTTTTTTTTTTTAACTCTAAGCTTCGAAGCTAAAAGAGCTGTTGTAAGTTTGAGCACTAACGAATTACCACACCTTATACTTTAAAAGGGATCCTACAGTTGCTACCATCTTTATCTACTGTTTACCGAACTATAGGCCTATCGCAGAATTTGCTGGACTTTTCATCTGAAAAGTCCAGCAAATTCTATCTATAAAAGATATTTATATCTATAAAAAGTCCCAATACTAATTAGTAGGTATGTATTTAAAATTATATGCATATTACATCGACGCCATTAGCTTTGACGTTGTTCCGATCAATCTCGATCAATGATCAAAGATCAATGATTATTAAATTAAATTATTATTCAGATGTTTTCAATGCCGTTTTGACTTGGAACAACCGAACAACAGCTATTTGAGTCGCGCTGCGATGTAATATCTAACAAAAAAAAACATTATTCGCGTGAAAAGTAACTAAGTGCTGTTCCACATTAGACTTTAGTTTTAGCCGCCTCCTACGGCATTTCTTTTTAAGAAGAGTTACGCGCGCGGCCATTGATCATTTGCCAAACGTGAATTAATGAAAAAAAAATGCCTTCGTGTTTTTTTTTTCAGGTATCTATGAATGTATTCTGTTACGCGTCTCCCGGGTTAAGGTGTTACCGAGATTACGATCAATTACATTTAAACAAATCTAATATATCTACAAATATATAACTGTCTACATTTTTTTTTTTATTGTTGTGATGAAAAAATGTGTTTACCAAATTTATTTTAGTTTCTGAGCACGTTAACGACAAAGATATCCATTTATACTATCGTTCTAAGCCTATCACGCCTGGCATATCGGAACATAGATACCAGTGATTGAGTATCTCTAAATTTTTTTTACTGGGCTACTCTGAAAGAATAGTTAAAAATCTTGCGGGCGAGAAAATTTCCTTCTGATCGTTTCACGATCTCAGGGTTACACTCCATTTTTTTTAACTCTTATAGGTTCGCTCTTGACCACCATCTCGCCTGATGTTAAGCGACGATGTGATCCGTCGATGGAGCGTGCTTACCTAGAAGAAACCGATTCACTTTCGATTTGAAGACACGAAGATTTTAACTTTCGGGGAAAACCCACTCAGGCAAAGCATTTCACAATATAGACGTTCTTATCACAAACGTGGAGTCAAATCTCTTCGTTCATGTTTTTGGAACATCAACCATGAAACGATGTCGCTTTTTTGAGATACGAGAAGTTCGATAGAAGAAAGGGCAAAGTGGTATTAGATCATGCAGATCCATAAAAGGATTTGCCTACAAAATTAAGCCCCGCAATAACAAAAGAGCTGATATAACAATACAACACAAAACACTATATTACACCACAAAACTATACAGAAAAACAGTGATAAAACTTAACATTAAAACATTTTGGGTACAAAAGGCGATGTTATCGCTAATAGCCAATTAATAACTTATTTTGATTAAACATACAGGCTGACTGGTTGAACACTTTAGATATTGATATAGCGTGTTCAGTACTCGATTCTCTTTCTATTTACGTAAAAAAAATAGGTGCTTAATATTTGACTAATTTAACTTTAATTATCCGTCAATAAAAATAAGTCGGGTCACCAGCTCAGCGTGCGTATTAATACCTCTAAAATTAAACAGCTGCGCCAAAAGTACCGTCTTGTCTTGACGTACCTACGGTCGTTAACCCCGTTCGGTCATACTACCTATTACTTATTCTGTGCTAGAGCGCTCGGCCGGCGGCGGCGCCGGGGATTCACTCGTGTTACAGAATACTGCATAGTAATTGTACAGCTGAGCTGGCGAGCGATAGGCACTGTGTTGTCCATAATTTCCGTGCCTTCGCACATTAATGTAATGAAGGTTTTCTTTGTAATTTATTTGTATTTTGATAATTATATATTTTTAAGCCCTTCATGTGACTATGATTCATCATATCCTTGAATATCTAAAGTGTTCAAACAGTCAGCCTGTATATAAGAACTATCGCTAGTGAACCTGCTTTCAAATTCAGAGATACGACGATGTAGATTATAGACAGACATACAAATAGAGAGTGCGGTCAAACTTATAACAATCCTATTTATGCTGGTTGCCTGGAAGAGATTGCTCTCAGCAATAAGGCCGCCATTTGTGGCGCTAGTTTATAAGTGTGTCTCTGTAATATTTTAAGTTTTTTTTCGTGTCACAATAAAGAGTTTCTATCTATCTATCTATCTATTTTCACTTCGGTAGTTAAAAATGATAGAATACGAGTGGTAGTACTAGGATTCAACAGAGTCCACCTGAGGAAGTACCACACATTTACCAGTTATTGTAACTCCAATAAGTAATCTGGGAACATTAGTGGGTTAATGACACTACACACTAGTTGTTTAATCCTTTTTTTACTTTTATAGGTTTACACTTGACCGCCATCTCGCCCGAAAGCAAAGCGCAAAGCGACTATGCGGGGTGACTAGTGCGGTCCTAAGTGAAAGTGTTTTACTGAAGTTAGGGTAAGGGTAGGCGTACGGACTTTTAACATACGAACGAATCGTTTCTGCGCAACCCCATCAGACAAACTTAAAATAGGCAAAATAGTCGTTAATGCAATTAATCAGACGCTGATCGCCGCAAAGTAAGATTAACGACGTAATCATTGAACGATAGCGACGTAACATGCTTTAACAAATACCCATTGATCATACTAATCGCATCAGGCATTTGAGAAAATACTACCTAACATATTAATGCTAATTTCTTTTTAATCCTGCTAATGTCATAATTGCAACAGTTTGTATTTATGAATGAATGTGTGTATGGACGTTTGTTTTTTTCTAGCAAAAAAAATTGAATGAATCCGGATCAAATTTTGGTAAAGAGACAGATTTTCGACCAGGTTAACAAACGCATAGGTCTAATACTATTTATGCTATGCTATATACTAGTTTTAGGCTGAGACTGAGGCCCCCAAAGCGGAGATGTGCGGAGAAGCGGAGACGAGAAGGTGGCGTTTTTCAACTCGGGTGACTCTACCGAAGCTGTGCCTTACGCCGCACGCACTTTTTTACTATTTTTTATTATAGGATAGTTACGAGACGAGCAGGACATGTATGGTAAGCAACATACCTGCTACATAACAACAAAGTGACACGCAGCTATTGGAACATGAAAGTCCAAATCTAAATTACCTAGCACTGCACTGCGCTCGTCACCTAGATATCTAAGATGTTATATCTCTAAGCCCTGTAATTTCTCTGGAAACGTTGCCCTTCAAAGCAGAACAAAGTAATGTTTGGACATTACTGCTTGGCGGTATAATAGCTGGCAAAGGTGTGGTACTTCCCCAGGCGGACTCTGCCAAGAGTCCTACCACTACTCTCTCTCACTTCTCGGCGAGGCACAGCTCACATCTCCGCTTTCATTCGCGCCTTACAAATACAATACATCTCCGCTTAATGATCTCCACTGGAGCTGAGCGGAGACGAAGTGTGTGAACAACGAAATTCTATTGGTTGTTAAAAAAACATCTCATCTCCAATCGCACCTCTCCGCTTTGTTGAAGTCTCAGCCTTTATAGCAGGAAAAAGGAAATACTAGACAAGGGGGCTACGTGGAATATATAATTTAAATTCATTTATTTCAGGTTACTCTACCCATCCTACTAAATAAAAGAAATGGAAAAGTTTGGATGTTTGAATGTTTATTGCACAATGACGTCGGAACGTCTGAAGGGATCGATTTGAAATTTAAATTACAGTCAAATTATAGGCTGGAATAACACACATCCTTTATCAAACTTACCTACTTTTTATTATTTAATGTTTGTTTTGATACTGTTTTTTGAAAGTATCATTTCAATGGAGATAAAACTAATCCCGGAACTGCGGATTGATTTAATCCTAATATAAATAATGGCTATGTTTGGATATTTGTTGCTCAATCCCGTCGTAACTCGTAGCGTCTGAACGAAAGGATAGAGTGACGAGACGAGCAAGAAATGCGTCTCGCTCGACTGATGTTACCATCAGTGCTTACGCACACGGCTACCTATAACAGCACAGTGCAGGGCCGCAGGGCCGGATTTAGAGGTGTGGAGGCCCCGGGGCGGAGCTTTGTTGGTTAAGACTTCTCAGGCAAAAACCCAGACTACAAATGGTTTAAAGTTAACGTAAAAAATGTTTACTGTCGAAATTCGATTTTTTTCCCCAAAGTGTCTGTTGTGGAGGCCCCGGGGCATATTCCCCTGTTTGCCCTCCCCTAAATCCGGTCCTGCCACAGTGTCATACAACTACTTCAATCTGAAGCTTTTAAATCATTGCGTGTTTGTCTGTATGCCCTATAAAGACTCGTAAACTATGCATTTGAACATGTTTGTGATGATAATTAGCAAAGTTATTTTGCATGAGCCAAAAAAAGGTGTCGGAATTGGTACGACCAATATTCGACAGGTGCGTAGCAACGCATCTATACAAATATTATAAAGCTGAAGAGTTTGTTTGTTTGAACGCAAGGATCTCGGGAACTACTGGTCCGAAATAAAAGATTATTTCTATGTTGGATAGTCCATTTATCGAGGAAGGCTATAGGCCATTTAACATTACGCTACTATCAACAGGAGCGGAGCACGAATGAAATATGTAACAAAAACGGGAAAAAATATTGCTTTTTGAGAGCTTTCGTTGCGTGACAGCGTCTGTCTATATTTTAAAGGTTGCGTCATTAGAACTTAAGGTAACCGAATTTGTTCAAAATTTGAATTGGTACGACCAATTTGCGATAGATGGCGTATCAACGCGCGCACGGTCGTTAGTAATAGGGTACAATCCTCAAAAAAACTAAGTAGCCCGTTAGTTAGACTGCCAAAAAATATTGTACACGTATTTTTTCTTTTGTTTCACAAACAAAAAATGACGAAGATACAGCGCTTCGAAGTTCCGTGTGACGTCACTTGTGAGTACGATTTTCACTCACGAGTGACGTCGCGACCCCCCACTCTCGAAGTTTGATGGTCTATATCTTTGACGATTTTTAATAAAAACATAAAATACGTGTCCAATATTTTTCCATGATCTAGCTGACGGACTAATTAGGATGGTGTATTTTTGACCCAGTCCAGTACCCTATTATATAAAAATCCAGTGTCATGATGTTTGTGCCTAATGGACTCTTCACCAAGTCAAACGATTTTCACGAAACTTGACATTTATGTGTAATTTTGTTCAACTTGAGAGAAAGAATAGTTTTTTTTTCAATTAGTGGTTTCTATATGACAATATCCGAGCGAAGCCGGAATGGGCCGCTAGTTTATTTACAAAATAGAATGAAGTATGACATGCTTCTGATGGTCTCAATCAACAAGACTCCCCATATTGCAGCTATTGGAACATGAAGAGTCGTCCAAATCACTGCCTAGCTTGCTGAGCACAACGCTCGTCTCTCAGATATTTATGATAAGTCGATAACCATGTCGATTGCCACATTGAACTTTACTGAATTTATTCCTTTTCAAGCCGAAACACATGTTTATTTTTATAGTATTGAGCGACGAGACGAGCAGGACATGTGCCTGGTGGTAAACAACATGCCTGCCACAGAACAGCACAGTGACACGCAGCTATTGGATCATGAAGAGTCCATATCATTACCTAGCACTGCACTGCGCTCGTCACCCAGAGATCTAAGATATTATATCTCTAAGCCCTGTAATTTCTCTGGAAACATTGCCCTTCAAACCGGAACACAGTAATGTTTGCACATTACTGCTTGGCGGTAGACTGACTGGCAAAGGTGTGATACTTCCCCAGGCGGACTATGCTAAGAGTCCTACCACTAGTTACGCTCGTTTTCTCGGAGTCCTGCTACTGCACCAGTAATATATGAAGACTAGTTTTTGCCTGCGGCTTCACTCGCATTCTATCGCGTTTTTAAAGTAGATTTTTGCTTAGGTAACTAGCATAACCGTCGAATAATAACTTAAATAACGATCGTACTTAATAACCTAAGCCTACTAAGGCTTTGGCCTATGCATTTATATTTATATGAAACTTTCATTACTTTTTTCACCTCTTTGAGGGGTTGAATTTTGAAAATGTTTTCCTTAGTGGACTTAGTGAATTAGTGAATGTTTTCCTTACGTCATAAGATAAACACGTGTGCGAAATTTTAATTCTCTAGCCCTAAGGCTGTGCGTTGATCTACAAGTCAGTCACTTTTGCCTTGTAAATATATAGATAATAATTTATATAATTAATATATCTTTTAAAAGCTATTTCAACAACAAAAAAAGGAAAGTTCCAATAACAAGTTTTTAGAGAAGCCTTCGGAGATAGGAATCCCATGTCCCGAAGGACAGCGGTTTCAAAAGATCAGGGAATCCGGAATCGACATTTCCATTTCAAAACCCAGCACAGTAAGTAATACATTCCTACTGTCGGCGATAATAAAATATCCTTAATTAGGTAAATATTAGTTATCGAAGTATCTATCTCGCGCTATCGGCTAATCTATCATTAAGCCCTCGATTTGTTTTTCCACAATCACGCAGTATTTATATAAGCGGAACACGATGGCTCAGTGAGTGCAAGTCTGCCTACAAAATGAAGTGGTTCTTGGTACTTTCCGCGGCCGTACTGGCGGCCACCGCCCTTCCCCTGGACCGGGAAATTGATTTAGGTAATTTAACATCTTATATATAACATTCTCGCGTCACAGTGTTAGGTTACCTTACTCCTCCGAAACGGCTTTACTGATTTTTACCAAATTTTATATGCATATTCGGTAGGTCTGAGAATCGGCTACTATCTATTTTTCATACCCCTAAGTGATAAGGGTTGTTAAACCCCTAAAAAAAATTAAAATTTTTGGACAACATTTTTTATTTTTATTTTTTTACAATGTGGCATTAAAAATACATACAACCCTAAATGTTTACCCTGTTATCACCAACCCCTATTTTTTAATAGCCATTTTAGTAATTTAATCATTTGACAGTGAACTCCTCCTAAACGGCTGGCGGCGGGGACCGATTTGAATAATTTTTTTTGTGTGTGTACAAGTGGATTCGAGGATGGTTTAGATTCACAAATAAGCCCGGCAGATGGCGCTGCAGACAGTGTCTATGTTATGATCCGAGCGAAGTCGGAACGGGCCGCTAGTATGTTTTATAATAAAAACGCAGAGGAAAATGTAAAAATATCTAATCAATAGTTTGTACTTTTTATTTGACATGTTTGCGCTTGATGTTAAGCTATGCTCGGCAATAACAGCGTCACGAAGGAATATGAACCTGAAGAGTCCGAAGCTTTCCATCCCATTCAATTTACTAAGGGGTAGTCTCACATCTTCCTCCTATCAATAATAATACATACCGCTAAGTAGACAACAATTGACTTGGACAGTAATCAAACTGGCTACCTATTGGAACTAACCCAACATACCAGCTAACTAATTAAAGAGACAATTACAGTCGAAGTTTTTTTTTTTTTATAGCAAAGAGTGACGAGACGAGCAGGTCATGTGCCTGATGGTAAGCAACATGCCTGCCACATAACAGCACAGTAACACGCAGCTATTGGAACATGATAGTCCAAATCATTACCTAGCACTGCACTGCGCTCGTCACCCAGAGATCTAAGATATTATGTCTCTAAGCCCTGTAATTTCTCTGGAATCATTGCCCTTCAAACCGGAACACAGTATTGTTTGCACATTACTGCTTGGCGGTAGAATATTTGGCAAAGGTGTGGTACTTCCCCAGGCGGACTCTGCTAAGAGTCCTACCACTACATTTATGAGTAGAAGAAGTTCTTAAATGTACAATTTACATGTCAAATAGTAATGAAATAAAAAACAAAGCAAATACTTTTTCAAAGTTTAAAATTAACGTTTCACCGTACGATAACAATTATAACCTTACAGATAAGTGTCAAACTATATATTATATTTATTTATTACAATCTATCATACCAATCCTATTCCACCCACCCACTGTCCCACTAATTTACTATGTTTTTGTTTATTTTTGCTTTGTATTATTTTTTGGTGTGTCAATAAAGAGTATCTATCTATCTTTCTATTCCATACTAATACTAGCGGCACGTTCTTACTTCATTCGTATATTGTCATATAAAGACTATTAATCGAAATAAAAACTATACTATCTTTCAAGTTGGAACAAACCGCACACGGTATGTAAATTTGATTAAAATCGGTTAAGTAGTTTAGGAGTCCATCAGGACAAACAACGTGACGCGTAATTTATATATATATTTAGGCTAATATTATAAAAGTGAAGTGTTTGTTTGTTTGAACGCTAGGATGTCGGAATTACTGGTCCCAATTGAAAGATTATTGTTCTATTGGATAGTCCATTTATCAAGGAAGGCTACAGGTTATTTAACATTACGCTACTATCAATAGGAGCGGAGCATGAATGAAGAATGTAACAGAAACGGGAAAAAATATGTATATTGTTTTAGAAAGCTTTCGTTGCGCGCGCTGACGTGCGCCGAAGTCCGCCCGAAGTCCGATAGACAGCATGTGTCTATCTTTTAAGGTTGCGTCATTGTAACCTAAGCTAACTAAATTTGTTCTAAATCTGAGTCGGTACGACCAATTTTCGCTAGGTGGCGTAGCAACGCACGTACGATTCAGCTAGTATATTATAAACTAGATGTCGGCCGCGGCTTCGCCCGTGGTACATATATAGTCTATAGCACTCAAGGATCCCGTACATATCCAATGGTGAAAGAATTTTTGAAATCGGTTCAGTAATTCCTGAGAATATCGCGTTCAAACAAAAACCGCTTCAGCTACCTGCTACGCCATCTGGCGAACATTTTTCGTGCTAACTCAGATTCAGAACAAATTTGATTAGCAAAGGTTTATCACGACGCTATCTTAGACTCATGTTGTCGTGTCAACACACGGTACGAATGGTCTACAAGAGGAATATTTTTCCCCGTTTTTGTTACATTCTTCATTCATGCTCCGCTCCTATTAATAGTATCGTAATGTTATATAGCCTATAATAGCCTTCGTCGATAAATGGACTATCGATTAGAAAAATAATCTTTCAATTCGGACCAGTAGTTCCCGAGATCCTTGCGTTCTAACAAACACTTCAGCTTTTATAATATATACTAATATTATAAAGCTGAAAAAATCGCTTAAATGTTTGAACGCAAAGATCTCGGGAACTACTGATCAGAATTGAAAGATTATTTCTCTGTTGTATAGTCTATTTATCGAGGAAGGCTATAGACCATATAACATTACGCTACTATCAACAGGAACGGAGAATTAATGAAAACTGTAACAAAAACGGGAAAAAACATTGCTTTTTGAGAGCTTTCGTTGCGTGACAGCACGTGTCCATCTTTTAAAGGTTGCGTCATTAAAACCTAAGGAATTTGTTCTAAATCTGAGTTGGTACGACCAATTTTCGATAGGTGGCGTAACAAACTATTCAGCTAGTATATTATAGATTTGTTTTTTAACTTTGTCCAGGTAGAGAAGGAGACATCTACCACAAGGGGCCCAACGCTACCAGCGCTCGCGTGCCATGGGGTCAGGCAGGCTTTGCCTCGTTGAACGGAGGAACCTGGGGAGGAGAAGGCGGCTCCGTCTGGACCGTGTGGGACCCCTGGGCGCTCATCAGCGCCGTCACCGGCAATGAACGCAGGTGCACTTGTTTTCTTTATTGAAGCATAGATTAATAACGCCCACAACAGAGAGTTTACATATACTACGTATAGAGTCAGAACAAACGCTTTACACCGAAAGCACGGGTCTGATCGCTCTTTCCTTGTCGCTCTTGCTGAAGTGTAATACTTTTGTCGCGGCACATCACTTTGTATCCATAGCTAACATACGCCTCATCTGCTTACGATTGACACAAAGGAACCGTGCGGAAAACCCTGATCTCCTTACTTATTCTTTATCTAAGGCCTACATCGATAATCTGCACACAAACGCTTCATCTTAAGTGTGGCTACAATCAGATTGATTTCGCCATAAGCAGTATGTTCTGAAGTTCGCCAAAATTTAATGTCGTGGAGTATGTACAGTGAAGGACCACACAAACCATCATAATGTGTTTAATTGTCGGAGACGCATGCACTAGCGCTGGGCCTTGACAATTGATTACGATAACAGTAGTTTCGAACGGACTGAGTCAATATGGCTCACTATAATTTTCCTCACTTTGCCACACTTAGCGAACCCAGTTTCTAGGCGCTATTATTAATAAATAAATAAATAATTACTTTATTTGCGAAAATGGGTAGGTACAACAAGATCTTAAAAGTTTACATTGAGAACTCCATATTCAACCTTGCGGCATGCAAATATTATGTTGTCTATGATAATTAGACAACAAACTTTATAATTAACTACTTTAAAGCTGCCTATTATTCAAGGGCTGACTATTCTATGTGTTGAAGTGAAAACTTCTTTTGGCACACACACACACACCCTCACACACACACACACACACATATTTTTCGCGGCCGTGATTGAATGAAGCTCATCGTTACGTTCGAAAATTAAAGAAATGTGAAATGTTCGGGTGAACTTGAGACCTAACGTATTTCAAGATGGCCATGCTTAGAAGACTAAACTGGATGATATTAGAAGCTTCATCTAGACGACCACGCTTTGAAGTTTTATGCCAGACCAGCAGCGCTCCCCGGTTTCACCCGCCTAGTTTTCAAAGTAAGCTATCGAATTCAGAGTTCTGAAAGTTTTCACTTCTATCGCCAGTTCCTATGACTGTCAATTTTTCAAAGAGTTTGGAGACCGATGGCACGCCTGCCAATAACAACACAGTGTCATGCTGATATTGGAACAGTAACAGTCCAAATCATTACCTAGATAGATAAAAGCGGAGATATCAGATGACTATTTGCAGAGTCCGCGTGGGGAACTACCACACCTTTGCCAGTTATTCTACCGCTAAGCAGTAATGTGCAAACATTACTATGTTCCGGTTTAAAGGGCAATGTTTCCAGTGCAATTACAGGGCATACAGATTAAACATCTTACATCTCTGGGTGACGAGCGCAGTGCAGTGTTTCCAATATATCTTATCTTAAAAAATATTACTGAATAAATTTATCTTACCTTAAAAAAAAAAAAAAAAAAATTGCTACGTGTAACTGTTCTGTCATGTGGCAGGCATGTTGCTTACCACCAGGCACATGTCCCGCTCGTATTGCCACTATCCTATCCTATAACATTATAAAAGTGAATGTAAGTTTGTTTTGTTACGCTTCAACGCGAAAACTACTCAACCGAACATGATGAAACTATGTACACATGTCCTCGGATGTATTACAAGTAACATAGGCTACTTTTTATCTCGAGAAAATAGCGGCATAGGGAATTACGGGGGTGAAACCACGGGGCACAGCTAGTAAATACCAAGACTAATTATTTAAATGCTCCAAAACTTTTTCAGGATATTGATCGTGCGATCGTGGTATAATATGTGTTTTTTTTTTATATAAAATAAAGAGTGACGAGACGAGCAGGTCATGTGCCTGATGGTAAGCAACATGCCTGCCACATAACAGCACAGTGACACGCAGCTATTGGAACATGAAGAGTCCAAATCATTACCTAGCACTGCACTGTGCTCGTCCGAACAATGCCCTTCAAACCGGAACAGAGTAATGTTTGCACATTACTGCTTGGCGGCAGAATAACTGGCAAAGGTGTGGTACTTGCCCAGGCGGACTCTGCTAAGAGTCCTACCACTACAAAAAATGTATAAATACCAAGACTAATTTAAATGCTCCAAAACTTTTTCAGGATAGTGATCGTGCGCGGACGCATCGACATGACGCAAGCGTTCACCGGCTCCCCCGGCGTGTTCCCGCTGGTGGGCAGCTACAAAACCATCCAGGGCGGAGACAGCAACGCTATGATCTTCGGAGGCGGCCTGAGGCTGCGTCAGGTAACACCTTGTCGAACTTAAAACTTCTTTAGGGGCGCCACAGAGAGATTTTTCGTGGGCTGTGAATTGAATTCTAGCGTCACGGTCGGGAATGATAAGAAATCTTCGGGTAAACTCGGGACCATGGCCATTGGCTATCTAGAAACGCATCCGCATTTCCCATTGGCTGACGCATTTCTAGATGGTCATGCTCATGGCCACGACCTCCGGTTTCACCCGCGTAGTCTCCAAAGTAAGCTATCAAATCTAACCTGTTGATTCGAGCCTTTGGAACGTCAACCGTGAAACGATGTCGCTTTTGCGAGTTACAAGCAGTCCGATAGAAAAAAGGGCAAGGTGGTATTAGATCATGCAGATTAGTTGCACACCCTCCGGAGTGTATCCGATAAAAAATCGATAAACTAGCAGTTTTGCGGCGATGTTCAAGACTTTTAAGTTTTTTTCGCACAATAGTGTTGTTACCTATGAGCCTTTCTGTACATCGTTGCGTGTTTTTCGTCAGGGGCTAAGCAAGTAAAATACCATACAGATATTTCGCAGCCAAATAGCCAGCCTTCAAATCAACATCCTAGCATTTTTACTAAACAGCGCCGTTTAACCAGCTTCCCGAATTATATTTAGCCATTTGGTCAGACAGCTGGGCAGATAACTTGGATCGTTGACATTTAATTGCTTGCCGAATTTGTTTACTACTTGCCCAGCCTGTTCATTACTTGGCTAGCATGTTCATGACTTGGTTAGCCTATTCACTATTTGCCTAGCCTGTTCACTATTTTGGTAGTCTGTTCATGACTTGTTTAGTCTGTTTATTTCAATTTAGTCCTACTTTCTGCCACGTACTGCCCAAACTCAATCGAAGCTTGTATGCATCTCTTTTGTCCGTAGGTCATCCAAGTCATCATCACCGACTTGAGGATTCACAACGCCCTTTCGTACGCGCCCGGCGAACAGCCCAACGGCAACGGGGGTATCGTTTCGATGGTCCCTGGAGCGTACTCCTTCGTGGACAACATCGCTATCGACTCCTCGACCAACGTGTGGGTGAACCACTGCGAGCTCTCCGACGACCCTTGGAACGCAGCCGCCACGCCCGAGAACCAGCGCCGGCACAACGGTCTCCTGAACGTATACAACGGAGCCAACTTCGTATCCATCTCTAACACCATCTTCAGGTATGTTTCTACTTAAAACACCTCATTGATTACGGTGGGCATCTAGAGTAAGCAGGCCGCTAAATGTTCCCGCTGCTGGGACTCGGGAAACTCTCTCCCACGGAGAGTCAAGGGCATAATTCACCACGCAGGACCAGTGCGGGTCGGTAGATGACGGACCTCCGAAGATTCTTGAAATATTTCGGTTTCCTCACGTAGTTAATGTTCTGGTTTCCTCAAGGTAGCGAGCGGCATTACGTGCATGACTTCGAAAAGACAGTTGCTTTGGCGTGGGATTCGAACCAAGAGTTCTGGGTCGGCAGTAGTTTTGAACGCAAAAGACCCCCTTACGTGCTGAGTAATTATGACAGACACGAATGAATAACACGTACACATTGTATCGAATAAGTGAATGATGAAGAAATTTAAGACTTCATTTTTGTTGATTAGAAACCACAACATGGTGATCCTGGTCGGAGCCGGCGACAACACCGCGGGGACCGACAGCGGCCGCCTCAAGACCACCTGGTACCTCAACTGGTTCCAGGGCACCGTCCAGAGGAACCCCCTCGTCCGGTGGGCTGAGGTAACGCTTCAATTCACTCTACAAGCGATGGGGAAGATAGGTAGCGGTAAGACTCTTGGCAGAGTCTGCCTGGGAAAGGACCACACTTTTGCCAGTTATTCTACCGCCAGTAAAGTGCAAACATTACAGTGTTCCGGTTTGTAGGGCAATGTTTCCAGAGAAATTACTGGGCTTAGAGATATAATATCTTAGATCTCTGGGTGACGAGCGCAGTGCAGTGCTAGGTAATGCTTTGGACTCTTCATGATCCAATAGCTGTGTGTCACTGTGCTGTTATGTGGCAGGCATGTTGCTTACCACCAGGCACATGTCATGCTCGTCTTGTAACTCTTTAATTAAAAAAAAGGTTCTCGAGTGGCGACCACGAACCGGAAGACGCAGTGTTGGACGGCCTCCCACTAGATGGACAGATGAACTCACAAAGGTCGCTGGAAACCGCTGGTTGCAGGTTGCGCAGGACCGTTCATTGTGGAAATCTAGGGGAGGCCTATGTCTAGCAGTGTACGTCTTGCGGCGATGATGATGATAACTCAAGAACCACTACTAGAGACGAAAACCTATTGCAGCCTACATTACTTTTTTATATCATAAACTATTTCCAACCTATGTTCAATTATGCTGTAAACTATTCAACCAGCACTTATTAATAACAAATTTGTATTTTTTCGCAAGAAAAGAAGACTTTATGTTATTCCAAAATCTGTTTAAGTGTCACATTTCAGCCTGATCCGTAAAGTTCTAACATCAATACACCTTAACCAAAACAATATTAGTGGTAAAGACATAGATAAAGCTGCATCTTTGCGAATAGATGTATGATTTCTCGTAACAGTTATTTGTAATGCTTCTCCTCTTAATCTTGCCTGTATACCCATTATTTGATCCGGATAGATTGTACTTTGTTTATATTGAACGTATCACAATAAAGTAGTTTATAATAATAGGTTAGCTAAAACTATGGCTTGAAA
The DNA here is from genome assembly GCA_963693475.1 of Ectropis crepuscularia. Lineage (NCBI taxonomy): Eukaryota > Metazoa > Arthropoda > Insecta > Lepidoptera > Geometridae > Ectropis > Ectropis crepuscularia. The sequence continues at coordinate 1,341,235 of OY856365.1, read as the reverse complement.
TTCCAGAACCACATCATGAGCAACCTGTACTCAGACATCAGCAGCTACGGTATCGGAGTGTGGATCGGAGCTCAGATCTACTCCGAAGGGAACGCGTTCGTGAACTGCCGCCGCGCCTGGGGCTGGGCCAGCTCTCCCATCCCCAACCCCGTCGGAAACTTCATCGACGTCGGCAGCCAGATGACCAACAGTGGCTTCGACGCCGGCATCCCCAACAACGTCAACTGGCGTCCGGCCAACTATTACGGCTATGGCCTCATGGCCGCCCGGGACGTAGAACCACACGTCAGAAGATACGCCGGACCCCGCTAAATGCGAGCCGCGACTCAAGAACCACGGATAAATAAAGATTTTTAACTAATTATGCTACTTGTTTCACATTTCCCTTTGAGTTTTTTTAATAATATAGGTATGATCAATGACGTTGTATCACGTGGACGCAATGTCTAAAACAAATGTTACAAATAGAGTGTCCGTATTTCATCCATACGTTTGGCCGCCATATTACAAGCTTTGCTTAGTTTGGGGTCAGGCGGTGTTGTGTGTGTGAATTGTCTACCACCAATATTTCTGCTTATAGATTAATATATATATAAAGCTTAAAGATTACATAAATATTTATTATTATGAGTTTAAAATACAGCGTGTGGATTGACGAGTTTAGATATTTCAGCGAGCAGTCTAACAACTAGATACTTTTTAAATTAGTCTAAGTTTTAATTTAGCGGTTTGAATTGTCAAAATAACGGTCTACTTTTTACTGAAAATATTTGCCATTTTGACACTCTTTTGGTGAGAACATTTTTTTTAAACGCTAACGTGAAATCCTTAGTTTTAACATCATTGCATTTCCCACTGAGCGTTTTGAAAAGTAATAGGGATGAAGAAAGAGTAAAAAAAAAGGATCCACCCACCCATTAATGTTTCCAGATTACTTGGAGTTACAGTAACTGGCAAAAGTGTGGTTCTTCCCCAGACGGACTCAGTTAAAGGTCTATTGCAGTTAAAAGCGACTGCACTCAAACATACGACATTACATTGTATTATTATACTAGATTTAATTTCACATGGCACCATCGAGCTAAAACACAGGCTTAAAGTTTATCTGGAACTAATGCGGTCCACACAATATTTCAATACCGATCGATGAATGCGATAATAGCGACACCTTACAGCGGCTCAAATAAGTTTGCCGGAGACCGTAAAGAATAGTACGAGGAGATAACGTAATAAAAACGTCAATAACAAAAAGAGTATGAACATGACGTGTTTTTTTTTTGGATAACATACCTTTTTACGGCATATCGGGAATCGATAATTCTGTTATCGCGTTAAAATAATATAATTACAAATAAATATGGGATACGCAAACATATGGCCGATATCACGTCTGATGTTAAGCGACGATGAGATCTACGATACAGCACGCTTAGCTATAAGGAACCGATTCACTCTTGATTTGACACCAACGACAAAAAGAAACACCAAGATTGTACTCGTAATCATCAGGAAAACTCCACTCAGGCATGTCACTCCATATCCTAGACGTGGCTATCACACAAGTAGAGTAACCACTTCATTTTAGTCTTTAGAACGTCAACCAAGAAGAAGACTTCAGTATATTTCAGGTGGCAATCTCAGTTTTTACAATATGTATAAGTAAACGACATAAAACACAGGAAAAACCTAAACCTAGGTCATCGCAAACAGCGGGGAAAGGCCCAAACTACCGCTGATGAGGGCTGTACAGCAAGCAAGGCATGCATCTGATGGAAATCAATACACACACTTAATATGCCCCGTTTGCCCTCCCCTGAATCCGGCCCTGCCAGAATGTCCGAGTACCAGACAGTTATCAATTTAAACATCTAAATTATTGCCAGCACCGCATTGCGCTTGTCACCTCGAGATTAAAAAAAGCGTGTTAAAATTATTTCTTTCTATGCTCAGTAACTTCTCTAAAACGTTACTCTTCAAACTGAAAAACAGTAAGGTTTGCAAATTACTACTCAAAGGTAGAATAACTGTAAAATTTGTGGTACTTCCTCAGTCGAATGCTACAAAGTGTCCTACTATTACAAAATGAATTATCTAGTTTTTTTTAAGGCTCACTTCCCTAAAAACATTACTCTTCAAACTGAAAAACAGTAAGGTTTGCAAATTACTACTCGAAGGTAGAATTTCGTTTTATTAATATTTCGAATTACCATTCCTATCCAAATTAATATATATATATATATATAACCAAAAGTGCCATTGAAGTATTATTTTATTTTAAATAACTTTCTTAAAGCTATGTTTTGTAAAGAACAATTTGTTTTTGTTGTAATCTCAAAGGGTTAAGATGTTTACAATAATAATATAAAACAAAAAACAACATAAAACATTTTTAAAACCTAAACCTAGACAGCCACCAGCAGAGGGCAGGGCCCAAGCTACCGGTGATTAATTATTTATTATTTGTTTATTGTTGAGGTACTTATTATCATTGAAGGATTTAATTTCTATTGAGGGCTTAATTATAGTTGAGATATTTATTATCGTCGAGAAATGTATTATCATCAAGAAATCTATTATCGTCGCTACATTTAGTATTGTCAAGAGATCTATTATTGTCGAGAGATTTAATATCGTCGAGTAATTTATTGCAGTCGAACGATTTATTACCATCGACAGATTTATTACAGTTGTGACATTTATTATTGTCGACAAATATTATATTATTGTCGACAAATATATTATTGTCGAGAAATGTATTATCTAAAAACTCATTATCGACGAGAGTCTTATTATCGTCGAGAGACTTATTATCGTCGAGAGACTTATTATCGTCGAGAAACTTATTATCGTCGGGAGACTTATTATTGTCAAAAAACTTACTATTGTCGAGCGTTTTATTATTAACAAAAAAACACAAATCAATGCAGTTTTCCAGCAAGTAACTCACGCGAGGCGGTGTCCTTGTGCACGAGCGCGTCGTTCCTCTCCCTCAGCGCGGCCAGCTGCTCCCGCAGCGCGCGCGCGGGCGGCGGCGCGGCGCCCAGCAGCCGGCTCAGCGTGCGCTGCATGTCCACGCACGCGCTCACCATCTCGCGCGCGGCCAGCGCGGGGGACGCGCTACTCTCTGGACACAAACCACACTCTATTCAATCATACAGTCGTTCGACGAAGCCGTCTAGACGGGGCAATCGCGCGGGTGACACGCGAGAAGCGCGCTCCCGCCATTGCCAACATTACAATGTTAGTATTGCGGGAGCGCGGCTCAGGGCTGACATCTTTCATATAAAATATTTTGACAAGCATTTTCGTTCGCGACAACCCTACTCGTGTCTAGACATTATCGGCGTTTCTCCCAAGATCAAAGGCGATGAACTACTGCTAGTACTTCTTTATACTGTGACATAAACTAGCAATTTTGCGGGGACTTTGGAGTCGTATTTTTTTACTGCCGCCTGGCTTTACTAGGATTAGTATCTTTCTAAACGCGAACAGATATCAGGTATCCAACGTATGGAGTACTCACCCAGTACTTCGTCGACGTCTAGCCCGTCGCAGTCCCCGCTGGTGTCTTCTGCCGAGGGGAGCTCCTCCCCCGGCTCCAACAGGCCTGCCAACAGGTCCGCGTCCGGCGGCGGCGGCGGCGGCGATGACTCGCCTGCCGGACAAACATACACTCAGTCAATACAGTAAGTGATCAGGTTTTTTCCGCACGGTTCTTTTGTGTCAATCGTAAGCAGATAAACATATAGTGATGTGCCGCGACAAAAGTATGACACTTCCACGAGAGCGACAACACAAGAGCGATCAGACCCGTGCGCCCGGTGTAAAGCGTTTGTTCTAACTATATACGTAGTGTATGTAAACTGTTTAGATCTATTTAATTAATTTACTGGGTCTCAGTTTTCCCCTTTATTTCTCTGCGAGAAAAAAGTTATGATGTTTTCAATCATTGGAATTGGAAATACTATGCGCCGTCATACTTTCGTACATCCTATTTAGTAAAGTAAAGTTTATTATTTTTGAAGTGATATCTTCTTATGGACGAAACCCATAAACAAAGAGGAGGTATATTTGAGATCAAAGTGAGCAGTACGACAAAACACCAATTTCATATGTAAGGACCCAATATTAAAGATACTTCTTTTTCAACTTAACATTCGAGACGCACACATTTTAATTTTTTGCTGAAATAAACTTTTTAATTATTGTTATTAAAGGAAGAGTGAACTGTCCGTGACGGTAAACTAAACTTTACTGTTATAACGGCGGAAGTGAACGGACGCACCGTGGCTGTAAAATAAACTCTATTGTTATAAGTTATCCATAAATGATGTAAGGTAATTTTGACGATTTTTCGATACCCCCTCCCGCCTTGGTGAGAATTTTACACATTTTTACTCAATTTCTTCCAATTTTCTCGCAGAATGAACACTTTTTTTTTTGCGAAAAAAAAGGCGTGAGAATTTTCCGAGATGAAACCATGTGAGACTTGACTCGACCCCTTCCCCCCCTTGAACACCTCTCGTAGTTAATGGACACCCCCTAAAGAGGTAAGTCAACTGACGCACCGTGTAAAATAAACTTTACTGTTATAAAGGCGGAAGTGAACGGATACACCGTGGCTGTAAAACAAACTCTATAATGATGGTTATAAAGTGTGTTGTAAATTACCGTGCCTTTTACTTGCCTTTACTTTTACGTGCCGTTACTCCTGCGCGCGCACGGGTTCGTGCGCGCGTGCAGTCAACTGACGCTCCATGACGGTAAACTAAACTTTACTGTTGTAACGGGGTAAGTGGAGTGACGCACCGCGACTGTAAAACAAACTCTATTGGTACGGTAATAAAGTGTGTTGTACCGTGTCTGGTGCGTGCGCGCGCGCAGGAGTCGCAGCGCGCGCGCGCCGCCACGGCCGCCGTCTCGTCCACGGTGAGCAGGCGACGCACCAGTGACGTCAGCTGGTTCGCTGCACACAACACACATACACAATATAATATTGCATCTAATAGATAATAATATATAAATGGATCTGCCAAATATACGAAGGCGGATAGAAATATTTGCGGCTTTCATACCACATACAACATACACGACTTCAGATAGATATAATATGTATGTTCAAATTTGAAAGGTAATGTTTCCAGTAAAACTACAGGATGTCAAGATAAAACATCTAATATGTCTGGATGACGAGCGCAGCGCATTTGCACTCTACATGTTGCAATGGCTGCGTGTCACTGTGCCTACCATCAGACAAATATTTAATGTCCCGATCGTCGCTATACTTTTTACTTTAAAAAAATACAATATAAATATAGTCTGTAAGTCTCTGTAAAAATAAGATTTAAAGTCGAATGACCGAGCGACCGAATTTGGAGTGGGGAATGGCAGGTTTTTAGCGTTACGGTCTTCCATCCCTCTTTCTTAGCGGTCTCACGCATTTCTTGATTCGGTCTCAAGGCCGCTAAAAGCTATGCAATAGCTTAAAATTGATAGAAAACTTATTTAACTACTATTTTTTTTAATTTAATTAAATCATATAAGTTAAACAAAAGAGAGACAGGAAGTTTTGAAAGGAAGATTATCAGTGAGAGAGTGTGTACCTTGCGTGCACGCAGCTAGCAACAGCTGATGCATGTCCGGCTCCGTGACGTCAGCGTCCTCCGCGCTGTTAGAGCGAGACAGCTGCGCGTTACGCAGCTCCTGCGTCACATCTGACGAAACAAATTATACTGACGTCAGTTACGCTCAATAGGGTACCGGACTGGGTCAAAAATACACCATCCTAATTAGTCTGTCAGCTAGATCATGGAAAAATATTGGACACGTATTTTTTTGTTTTTTCATAACATTAAAAATCGTCAAAGATATAGACCATCAAACTTCGAGAGTGGGGGGTCGCGACGTCACTCGTGAGTGAAAATCGTACTCACAAGTGACGTCACACGAAACTTCGAAGCGCTGTATCTTCGTCATTTTTTGTTTGTGAAACAAAAGAAAAAATACGTGTACAATATTTTTTGGCAATCTAACTAACGGGCTACTTAGTTTTTTCAGGATTGTACCCTATTCTCAAATCACGCAGCACAGCAGATTCATTGTAATGCGATTTAAAACCCTATAGTCATTGTTATAATACAAAGTATCGCTTGAGACATTTGAAAAGTTGTTAGTCGTTGCCTATAAGCTATTTGGCACAGTCGATCGATTCCACAGCCCCTAGCTGCCTGGTATTTATACAACCCATCCCAAAGACGCCAACAGTACTTCATACAAGAGCCAATCTATGCCTGGAAAGGTCGGATGTTAGCAACTGTTTAGACTTGAAAGACCCTCGTACCTTTCAGAGGACACCTAGTTCTTTTTGCCTTGGACTTGATATAAGAGCCACAGTTAAGTGTAGATGTCAAAGTAACGCCCAAAAACACAACATGGTCAGAAACCGGAACAGATACACATCGAAAAGTAAGAGCCAATTGAAATTCTATACATATAAATACGACGTCTTATTGAGGAGTACATACAGACTTGTATCAGTCCTTCGTTAAACTTCTTCTCTTCCCTAATAAAAATGCGTCATAGGAACGATAGAAGTGCGATAGAAGAACGGCATGGCCATGACCATAGCCATATACAAATGCGTCAGCAGTTCCCATTGACAAATGGTGGATTGCCATGGTCCCCAGTTTACTAGAAGATTTTTTATCATTCCCGAGCGTGACGCTAGAATTTAATCCACAGTCCACGAAAAATCTGTCTGCGGGACACTAAAAAAAAAAATCCGACCAAAAACCCCACCGCAAAGTTAAGTTTGTTGGTTTTCGTCAGTTCGTGTATTATATTACACGGTGGTGTATCAAGCGGATACTTGGTCTCCTCTAGTCGGTAAAGTGTGTGTATACTGACCGACTTGTCCGAGCGCGTCGGCGACAGCCAAGTCGGCCAGCTGTCGGTGATGCGCGGCCGGCACTCGCAGCATCTCCCCCACGATGCCGGACTTGGCGCGCAGACACTGCGCGATGATGTCGTCCAGGCGACGGAGACGCTCTGCGAACACAACACTCATTTTAACCTTCAATACATAAGTAACTAACAGCCCGTCACACACATAAACAGCCTGTCAAATAAGGAGAGAGTCAAAGCCGTAATCAACAACTTTGGCCCAGTACGGATTGGTTGGTGACACATGACTTTGAAAGATTCTAGGTTCATTTCGAGGTTTTCTTTCAACGTTTTAAGTTAGGCGCGAATCTGTGCTTGATATAACGCGAGCAACTATTCAGACTTGAAGTACCTTCGCAACTTTGAGAGGACACTTATTTTATTGGCTGCGTACTTTGCGTAGTGTAGGCGCGTTCGGTACGACCGAACGATACGGCCCTCCGTCGGCCGGCACGTCCTCACGTATTACCTTGCGTGGTGTAGGCGCGCCCCGCCTGACATCACAATACGTCCTCCGTCGGCCGCCGCGTCTTCAGTGCGTCAGGATGTGTTACCTTGCGCGGTAAACGCACATTCAGCCGAACATAACGATACGGCCCTCCTTCGCCCGCCGCGTCCTCAAGTGTTACGACACGGCCCTCCGTCCCCCGCCGCGTCCTCAAGTGTTACGACACGGCCCTCCGTCCCCCGCCGCGTCCTCAAGTGTTACGACACGGCCCTCCGTCCCCCGCCGCGTCCTCAAGTGTTACGACACGGCCCTCCGTCCCCCGCCGCGTCCTCAAGTGTTACGACACGGCCCTCCGTCCCCCGCCGCGTCCTCAAGTGTTACGACACGGCCCTCCGTCCCCCGCCGCGTCCTCAAGTGTTACGACACGGCCCTCCGTCCCCCGCCGCGTCCTCAAGTGTTACGACACGGCCCTCCGTCCCCCGCCGCGTCCTCAAGTGTTACGACACGGCCCTCCGTCCCCCGCCGCGTCCTCACGTGTTACGACACGGCCCTCCGTCCCCCGCCGCGTCCTCACGTGTTACGACACGGCCCTCCGTCCCCCGCCGCGTCCTCACGTGTTACCTTGCGTGGTGTACGCGCGCTCGGCCGTGCGCGCGAGCAGGGCGGCCGGCGGCGCCACGCGCAGGGCTCCGCGGGGCTCCAGCGCGGGCGCGGGCTCCAGCGAGTGCGTCACGATGCGGCCCTCCATCGGCCGCCGCGGCCTGAGAACACAGAAGACGTCACATTATAGTACTACCACAAATACCACAATCATAGCGGTTCAAAAGACGTCACACATGATAGTACCATACTCTAATCAATCATAGTCGTTCAACAAAGACGTATATACGAAGCAACCGTGCCAACTGAGACGCGGGAAGCGCGTTCCAAAATTGTGAACACGAAAATGTTAGCAGTTTGGGAACGTGCTTCAGGGCTGATGTTAGACGCTTTGATTTTATTTTGTTCGTACTTATTGATAATAATTAGGAATTGTTTATACTAATAAATAGTTTCCCATAATGTTGATGATACTGTTGATAATAGATTGTTAAACAATAAAATATTAATTAACAAACATTTTATACTCAGCCTCAATTGGTTCAGACAATTGAGGTGCTACTGTATCTCATTCGGAGAATCCGTATCTACATAGTAAAACGATGATTTGAGGGTTAGTTCCTTTCTAAATCTATACCTATCGTAGATGCAAAGAAAAGATAATAAGTACTGCAACAAAGCAAAGTACATAAATAAACAGATATAAAAATGATTGTGTAATTTTATAAAACCACGGTAAAAGTGAAACTTTTTTTTTATATTGTACACATTTAACTAAACATTTTTAGAAAAATATTCGATGTTAGTTTTTAATTGAACGACTAACGCCGCCACATTGGACCCGGGTGGTCTATCGAGCGCTTTTCACTTTTTCGCTACTCCACCGCCGACCGTCACGCGACATCAATAGATGGACGACCAAGTTTCAGGCTTTGTAATAAAACTTTCACTTTCAAATGTTTTACTTCGTGGTTACTTAGAGCAATCACGTTAGTGACAAATATTGTAAGCGACTTACTTGTGTTTCTCTTCCTTTTCGACCTCTTCCTTTTCGTCTCGAACTTGTTCCTTTTCGACACTCTTATCTTTCTCAACACTTCTTTCCTTCTCGACGCTTATATCTTTATCGACACTTCTGTCTTTATCGACACTTCTCTCTTTGTCAATACTCGTGTCCTTATCTTCTCGATCGATCGTGCCGTCCCGCTCTCTCTCGGCGGAGCTGCGCTCGGCCGATGTCCTCTCTCGCTCGCTCTCGTCTTCCAACGTCGAGTGAGATTTCTCCGATTTTTCGGACGCGTCGGATGGGTTTCGTGATACGTTGATACCTAGAACGATAACAATACACTAAGTACATAGGATGATATATTTATGTGGTGTTTCTATATTTTTCTTTTGATACATAACAAAGAAATGTTACTACATTTTCTGTCTGCATGGTTTTGCTATCTCAAAAAAATATTGACATACTTTTTTTGGATCATAGGAAAGATTACTAAAAACACATAAAAGTCTCTTGAAGTGAACATTTCATTAAAACGTAATTAAAATTATATCCTACTATAATAATGCGAAAAATTTGATGTATATCTTTTGTTTTTTATGAAAATTCCAGTTCGGAGCGTTTGAGAGATTTGAGGATAGAATCACATCATAATCGAAACAACTGGTCTAATCATTCAAGAAAGACCTTTCTAGCTACTCGATACTTGTATCAGATGCCGCATGTCTTCCAAAGAATCACCTCTTCAATAGCAACGAAAACGAATAATACGTCTTATTCTCTCGACATACGTACCAGAGTCGTCTGCCCGCGAGGGCTGGTGCGAGGGAGTCACGGAGGACTTGAGATCCGTGACTTTAGCCAATGGTGCGTCCTGGATGTGCTTCACCCAGCTGAGGATAGACAGACATACAACACGTCAGAACATTTCTCCAGCCAACGTACAACAACACTAGTTTTTCTAATTAAACCCGTAAAGTGGCGCGGAACCCAATATAGGTTTGGCACCGGATATGACTCATCATGTGAAAAAAAATGCGTATACCCACCCTAAAAAATATGTATGAGGTTAGTTTTGACAAAACAAATCATAAGTGTATGTTTATCAACTAAAGATATTTAGTTAATTTCTGAAAATTGTATACTGTCGCGAGTTAAAACTTGGCTTTACATATAATATTATATGGCTTGACAATGCGTACGTCAAGTACCTAATATTTTTTTGAAGTGAAAACTTCTTTTATTGCAAGACAGATTTAGATTCGATTAGATTTCAAAGTTAGCTATCAAATTCTAAGAAACAAGTTTTCACTCCTATCGGCATTACCTACTTCACTGCACTGCGCTCGTCAACCAGATATCTAAGATATTTAAATCTCTATGCCCTGTAATTTCACTGAAAGCTTTGCCCTTCAAACCGGAACACAACAATGCTTGCACACTGCTGCTTGGCGGTAGAATAACTCGCAAAGATGTGGTACTACCACTACAAACTGTTAAGTTAAACTAGACTTGAAGTACCTTCGCATCTTTGAGAAGACACCTAGTTTTTTGGCAGCTAATTTAGCCTTCGACTTACGCTGCAAATGGCGCACATGACATAAACACATGAAATAAGGTATATATATAAATACAAATATACTGTATATGTTATATTTATAAGTGAACATTTATTACTGAAGAAGAGAAGAAATTGCTCTCAGCAATATGACCGCCACTTATAGGTTCTAGTTCAGAAGTTTTTTACTGTAGTGTTTTTTTATTTGTTGTACTACAATAAAGAGTTTTCTATCTATGTATACTTACATCCCGTACTCGGCCGCGGTGTTGGCAGATAGCTCGTGCATCTGTATCCGGTTGATGTTCATCAGGAAGAACGTGTTCCGCACGGCCGCGTTCGGTCGGAACAGCACCTTGTCCCTGCGGAATAAACACCCTCCGGGTTAACACCGCTTCATATCATAGCAGGAGGTTTCGCCGACAAACAGTTCAATACTTATTTACATAAATAATACAATAGCAGGCTGAGTAGGAGGTTTTTTTCACCCTAGTGAAGGAGTTAAACAGGGTGACCCACTGTCTCCTAAGCTGTTCACTTCTATATTTAGAAAAAAAATTGAGTAAATCAGCGTAGTCATTATTTAAGAAAAGGGACACAATTACAACTGAATTATTTTTTTATATGATAATAGGTTAGCACGTGACGAAACTGTCATATTCCTAGGATCTTTCGAGGTGATGTGTCGCCGTCAACCCTCACTGGGCCAACGTGGTGGATAGCTGTGGCTCTGTCCTTGTGAGAAAAGGCCCTAGAGTCCCAGCAGTGGAAACATTTACAGAGCTGCTTAGTGCTTATGCAAATCACAACAGCAAGGGAACAAGTAAATCATTTGAACACCACAAAAGTGCCCGTAAACTTAATCGAACAAAACAAAGGCACACCATTTAACAGCAGGATATAACCATAAATAATGTTATATCTCTGGGTGATGACCTCAGTACAGTGCTAGATAATGATTTGGACTCTTCAATAGTTTCTTGGTTTTGAGAGTTCACTGTGGTGTTATGGGCAGGCGGTTTGCTTTCAAAACTGAAAACTATGCTGAAAAGGACGCTGGCTTTCTGCGACAGTTTGGGCTGGTTGGAGTAGAAAAAGGGACGTATGAGCCACGCATAATGGCCCAATCAAGAGCCTCATCATCATCATCATCAGCCGCAAGACGTCCGCTGCTGAACAAAGGCCTCCCCCCTAGATTTCCACAACGAACGGTCCCGCGCAACCTGCAACCAGCGGTTTCCAGCGACCTTTGTGAGGTCATCTGTCCATCTAGTGGGAGGCCGTCCAACACTGCGTCTTCCGGTTCGTGGTCGCCACTCGAGAAACTTTCTTCCCCATCGGTTGTCAGTTCTGCGAGCGATGTGGCCTGCCCATTGCCACTTCAGCTTGCTTACTCTTTGAGCTATGTCGGCCACTTTCGTTCTTTTGCGAATATCCTCATTGCGGATTCTGTCGCGCAAAGAGTCTCCGAGCATAGCTCTCTCCATAGCTCGCTGAGTGACTTTGAGCTTTGTTATGAGGCCCACAGTTAAGGACCACGTCTCAGTTCCATAAGCCATCACTGGCAACACGCACTGGTTAAAGACTTTTGTCTTTAGGCATTGGGGTATTTTGGACTCAAAGATGTGTCGAAGTTTCCCGAACGCTGCCCATCCGAGTTGGATCCTTCGCTGGACCTCTTTGTCGAAGTTGGATCTACATAATTGGATATTTTGACCCAGGTAGACGTATTCGTCAACAACTTCGAGTGTGGTGTTCCCAACAATAACCGGTACAGGTGAGACATGAACATTTGACATGACCTTCGTCTTGTCCATGTTCATCCTCAAACCAACCTGTTGGGATACTCTACTGAGGTCCCTGAGCATTGCACCGAGGTCCTCCAGCGACTCCGCCACAATAACTATGTCGTCGGCAAACCGAAGGTGACTGATCAAGAGCCTAAGTGCCGAAAAGCCCTAACTAACTACTAACTATGCTGTGCTTATGATTCAGATTCAGATTCTTTATTGACCTTATAACCATGGTGCGTTACATTAGGCAAGTCAGATACAAATATAAGTTTCTTAATAATTTAAAAATAATTTACAGTAATTCAGTTCAATGCCAAAGCTAACAAGTCAAAAATGAAAACAAAAATTAACAACAACAAATTACGTCAAAATCAGCATAAATAAAAATATATCATTATAAAATGTCAAATTTCCATAATCTAATATGCAAACATTATATCTGTGTGTTGTGAGAGGTTACCATTTGATGAGCGGCGAGAGGTGCTGCTGGCCGGTCTGCGAGATGGAGTGTGGGGTGTGGGGTGTGAGAGGTTACCATTTGATGAGCGGCGAGAGGTGCTGCTGGCTGGTCTGCGAGATGGAGTGTGGGGTGTGGGGTGTGAGAGGTTACCATTTGATGAGCGGCGAGAGGTGCTGCTGGCCGGTCTGCGAGATGGAGTGTGGGGTGTGGGGTGTGAGAGGTTACCATTTGATGAGCGGCGAGAGGTGCTGCTGGCCGGTCTGCGAGATGGAGTGTGGGGTGTGGGGTGTGAGAGGTTACCATTTGATGAGCGGCGAGAGGTGCTGCTGGCCGGTCTGCGAGATGGAGTGTGGGGTGTGGGGTGTGAGAGGTTACCATTTGATGAGCGGCGAGAGGTGCTGCTGGCTGGTCTGCGAGATGGAGTGTGGGGTGTGGGGTCTGAGAGGTTACCATTTGATGAGCGGCGAGAGGTGCTGCTGGCTGGTCTGCGAGATGGAGTGTGGGGTGTGGGGTGTGAGAGGTTACCATTTGATGAGCGGCGAGAGGTGCTGCTGGCTGGTCTGCGAGATGGAGTGTGGGGTGTGGGGTGTGAGAGGTTACCATTTGATGAGCGGCGAGAGGTGCTGCTGGCTGGTCTGCGAGATGGAGTGTGGGGTGTGGGGTGTGAGAGGTTACCATTTGATGAGCGGCGAGAGGTGCTGCTGGCTGGTCTGCGAGATGGAGTGTGGGGTGTGGGGTGTGAGAGGTTACCATTTGATGAGCGGCGAGAGGTGCTGCTGGCTGGTCTGCGAGATGGAGTGTGGGGTGTGGGGTGTGAGAGGTTACCATTTGATGAGCGGCGAGAGGTGCTGCTGGCCGGTCTGCGAGATGGAGTGTGGGGTGTGGGGTGTGAGAGGTTACCATTTGATGAGCGGCGAGAGGTGCTGCTGGCTGGTCTGCGAGATGGAGTGTGGGGTGTGGGGTGTGAGAGGTTACCATTTGATGAGCGGCGAGAGGTGCTGCTGGCTGGTCTGCGAGATGGAGTGTGGGGTGTGGGGTGTGAGAGGTTACCATTTGATGAGCGGCGAGAGGTGCTGCTGGCTGGTCTGCGAGATGGAGTGTGGGGTGTGGGGTGTGAGAGGTTACCATTTGATGAGCGGCGAGAGGTGCTGCTGGCTGGTCTGCGAGATGGAGTGTGGGGTGTGGGGTGTGAGAGGTTACCATTTGATGAGCGGCGAGAGGTGCTGCTGGCTGGTCTGCGAGATGGAGTGTGGGGTGTGGGGTGTGAGAGGTTACCATTTGATGAGCGGCGAGAGGTGCTGCTGGCTGGTCTGCGAGATGGAGTGTGGGGTGTGGGGTGTGAGAGGTTACCATTTGATGAGCGGCGAGAGGTGCTGCTGGCTGGTCTGCGAGATGGAGTGTGGGGTGTGGGGTGTGAGAGGTTACCATTTGATGAGCGGCGAGAGGTGCTGCTGGCTGGTCTGCGAGATGGAGTGTGGGGTGTGGGGTGTGAGAGGTTACCATTTGATGAGCGGCGAGAGGTGCTGCTGGCTGGTCTGCGAGATGGAGTGTGGGGTGTGGGGTGTGAGAGGTTACCATTTGATGAGCGGCGAGAGGTGCTGCTGGCTGGTCTGCGAGATGGAGTGTGGGGTGTGGGGTGTGAGAGGTTACCATTTGATGAGCGGCGAGAGGTGCTGCTGGCTGGTCTGCGAGATGGAGTGTGGGGTGTGGGGTGTGAGAGGTTACCATTTGATGAGCGGCGAGAGGTGCTGCTGGCTGGTCTGCGAGATGGAGTGTGGGGTGTGGGGTGTGAGAGGTTACCATTTGATGAGCGGCGAGAGGTGCTGCTGGCTGGTCTGCGAGATGGAGTGTGGGGTGTGGGGTGTGAGAGGTTACCATTTGATGAGCGGCGAGAGGTGCTGCTGGCTGGTCTGCGAGATGGAGTGTGGGGTGTGGGGTGTGAGAGGTTACCATTTGATGAGCGGCGAGAGGTGCTGCTGGCTGGTCTGCGAGATGGAGTGTGGGGTGTGGGGTGTGAGAGGTTACCATTTGATGAGCGGCGAGAGGTGCTGCTGGCTGGTCTGCGAGATGGAGTGTGGGGTGTGGGGTGTGAGAGGTTACCATTTGATGAGCGGCGAGAGGTGCTGCTGGCTGGTCTGCGAGATGGAGTGTGGGGTGTGGGGTGTGAGAGGTTACCATTTGATGAGCGGCGAGAGGTGCTGCTGGCTGGTCTGCGAGATGGAGTGTGGGGTGTGGGGTGTGAGAGGTTACCATTTGATGAGCGGCGAGAGGTGCTGCTGGCTGGTCTGCGAGATGGAGTGTGGGGTGTGGGGTGTGAGAGGTTACCATTTGATGAGCGGCGAGAGGTGCTGCTGGCCGGTCTGCGAGATGGAGTGTGGGGTGTGGGGTGTGAGAGGTTACCATTTGATGAGCGGCGAGAGGTGCTGCTGGCTGGTCTGCGAGATGGAGTGTGGGGTGTGGGGTGTGAGAGGTTACCATTTGATGAGCGGCGAGAGGTGCTGCTGGCTGGTCTGCGAGATGGAGTGTGGGGTGTGGGGTGTGAGAGGTTACCATTTGATGAGCGGCGAGAGGTGCTGCTGGCTGGTCTGCGAGATGGGTTTGAGCACGAACCGCTCCCCCTCGCGGTGCACCAACACCAGGTACTCCTCCAGCATCAGCGCCTGGGGGGGAACAACACGATGTGGTTTAACACATATGTAACCTAACTAAAGTTTCGATATGAACACCTTGGCTCCGAGCAGGTCGTGATCTTATTCGGACAGTCAGACAGACAATCTAATTCGGAAAAAATTGCTCCTCTCACGGTAAATTTATAAATATACGTTTACTTGAAGTGAGTGAGTGAGTATGTGAGTGAATAAGTGTGTGTGTTTATATATCCAAAAGCAGGAATTATTTTTACGTTCCCATGGTAAATTTGTAAATATGTGTTTAATTGTGAGTGAGCGAGTGGGTGTCTGTGTGTGTTAGTAAGTAAATGAGTGTGTATGTCCAGCGTCTACGACACCAACACGACACAACTTAAGGTAGCGGTTCGCGCGGAGACCTCGACACGAGATCGAGACAGACGTGTCGCGGTCTCGGCGCGAAACCCGTGGTCAATTTAGAAAATATTTCCCGTGGTAAATTCAAAAAATAATTTCTTTAATTATAAATAAATATTGGTGGACAATTCACACACAACACCATCTGACCCCAAACTAAGCAAAGCTTGTACGATGGTGGCCAGATAGCTGATATAATACTTATATAGTTTTAAATACATACTTATTATACATAGAGACACCCAGACACAGTGCAAACATTTGAATTCATCACACAAATATTTGCACTGGGTGGGAATCGAACCCACGACCCTCGGCTTTGCAGGCAGAGCTACTAACCACTAAGCCACAAGGCCAGTCAAATTGAAAAAAAATAATTGTGAGCTAGTGAGAAGGAGTGTGTCTGAGTGAGTGTGCGTATGTGTGTCAGAGTGAGGGAGCGAATGAGTGATTGATTGAGAGACTAAAGGTGTGTGTATGTGTGTGTGTGTGTGTGTGTGTGTGTGTAATAGAGCAAGCATACGATATATGTACGTTTGTAGATATATGTGACACAGAGTATAAATAAACAATGAATGTATGTAACTGACCAGCACGTGTATCTTCTTCCCCGAGTCGTTCTTGACGGTGAGGTCCCCCTCGTACCGCAGCGCGTGCGCAGGCAGCTCGAACCGACGCAGCTCGTCCCAGTCCGCGCCCGCCGGCGCGCGCACGTCCAGCTTGCTGGCCACGGAGCGCAGCCTGACGATATACGTCACACATGTATCGTAGTGGTAGGTACAACTAGGTTTACTCAGTATCTTCATTTTTTAAATACGTTTACACTTGACTCACTCTCGACTTGAAGACACCAAGATTATATCAATCGGGGAAAATCCACTCTGGTAGCTCATATAGCCTAAACGTTCTTATCACAAAAGTAGAGTCAAACTAAAAAAAGTTCGTGTCTTTGGAAAATGAACAATTAAACAATGTCGCTTTCGATGTAGCTACGATAGAAAAAGGGGCAAGGTGGTATTTTATGCAGATGGTAAATTATGCAGATCAGAGAAATCGAGAGTGAACCAGCTTCTTCTAGGTAAACACGCTCCATAGTAGACCGCATCGTCGTTTAGCATCAGGCGAGACGGTGGTCAAGTGTAAACCTACACATGTTAAAAAAATGGATTTCCGACGATGTCAGGGCGTGCTGCATGTTGCTGGCCATCAGGCACACTCGTTGCTCGTCTCGTCACTCCATACTAACTCGCACACCGTCACGTAGACCTTGGCTGATGAAGCTACCTGTGGTCGTTCTCCGCGGTTCTGATGGCCGTGTCGACGGTGTGAAGCACATCCTTGGCCAGAGCCAGCGCACGCGACAGCCTCGCTTCATCCTCCGCAGACTCTCCATCCGCCTCGCAGACTGTCTTCACCACACCTTCTAACAGCAGCTGGTACTTCGTTAACCTGAGGATTGATACAAAAACATATAAGCATAAAAGCCTTTAATAAATCAGACCTTCTTTAATAAATCAGACCTTTAATAAATCAGACTTCTCTCAGAAGCAAAGAGACGAGGCTAACCCAATTCGAACTGGTAGATGGTGCATGACCATGAAAGATTCTAGGAAAAAGCTGGTTTCATGTTTTCCTTCACCGCTAAACCCAGTGGTCACGAAGAACTTGTTCTATATTCAAATTTTGAATCTCAAAACAGTTGAAATTATTAGGATTAATGCTATTGTTTAGTCAAGTCTATATTATTGTTTAGTTTAGCGTCGATTGTAATACGTCAGGTTACGTACGAAAATGAATCTTTCTAAGGAAAATGACCGTGCAATATTTGTCTATAACTTTAGAAAAGTGTGAGTTTAATGTGAGTTAGCTTTTCTGATCTAGTGAGGGAGTGTGATATACTGTCCAGATTGTCAGCGTTGCGGATGTTGCACGAATGTCTCTCTCCTCGCGTGTTGTATGTTCTATGCGTCTCACCTCTGCCAGACGCAGGCCAGCAGGTCTCTGAGCTGCAGCCGGCCGCACAGCGGCTGCTGCTCCCTGGCCGCCAGGAACTGGTGCAGCTCCTTGTTCTTCCTCCTCCGCTCGCGGAGTGACTCCAGCGCCATCCGCTGCCCGCTGCAGAACTTCGCCAGGCACGGCGCGTACCCGCTCTCTCCGAGCTGCAAGTTACGAGAACATATCTACAATTACTATATTATCATAACATTATTAGCTCTCATAAAGGAAAGCAAGCCTCCTTTCCTTTATCATTAAATCCAGAAATTATATGCATTGGCATAAATTACTCAGAGTTCCAACAGGGGGTTCGGACTCTTAAACTTACGGTTGTGGAAATCGGACATGCTAGATACTGTGTTTGGGACACAGTACGACTATTTGAATTCATCACACAAATATATGCGATGGGTGGGAAACGAACCTACGACCCTCGGCTTCGCAGGGAAAGTTACTACCTACTAAGCCACGAGGCCAGTCATTTATATAGTGTTACCATATTAAGCGTAGCATCAGCCACCCCGCGAATATGCACGATCGGCGCATCGGCATCGCTCCTCAGCGCCCGTAGCTCGGCGTGCACCCTCGGCGCAGTGCAGTGCTAGGTAAAGATTCGGACTCTACCTGTTCCAATAGCTGCATATCACTGTGGTGTTGTGTGGCAGTCATGTTGCTTCTATACTACAAAAAGCAAAAAAAAAAAATTCGCAGTCATAGGAACTGCCGATAGAAGTGAAAACTTGCTGTTGCCCTGGTACTGGTACCTAGGGGCAAACGCAACTCTTTTATATTTCTGTTGTCCTGGTATCTGGAGATAAACGCTGGGCTGTTGGAGGTAGGTAATCGAAACTCTTTACTGTTTCTGTTGCCCTGGTACCTACCTGGCCGTTTTTACCGAGTTTACCCGAAGATTTCATATCCGATCCGATCCATTATCATATCCAAGCGTGACGATTGATGAATCTATTTCACAGCCAACGAAAATTCTGTCTATAGCGTGCCTAAAGAAGTTTTCACTTCAAAAATCTTACCATATTGAGCATGGCATCAGCCACGCCCCGAATGTGCACGAGCGGCGCCTCGGCGTCGCTCCTCAGCGCGCGCAGCTCAGCGTACAGCCTCGCGTGCCGGTCCCGCACGGAGGGCAGGTTGGGGAACAAGGCTCGCAGCTCCTCGGCGGGCAGCAGCGACGTCTGCCCCTCCAGCGCGCGGAGGAACACGTCGCCGAGGACGCGCAGCCAGCGGACGTGGGAGCCTTCAGATACTATCAGCTCTGGAACACGATATATTTGACAATCAATCAAATGAAACAACGGCCAATGATCTTGCTGAAAAGAAGTCGTTCTTTTCTTTATAGGTTATTGACAGAAATATGTTAAAATTAGTAGTGAACGAGCTCTGTTTGACTACGATAAGTTCAATGATTAAATAAGATTGATTGACTCTAGCGCGGTTAATACATTTTTTTTGACGGCACCCGCCCCGTTTGCAATACCTCTTTAAATTTTCCGAACTGTAAAAAAACGCGGTTTTATTTCAAAACTCACGAGACAATTGATTTTGGCGGCTTCGCAGCCGCCGCGGGTGAGACTATCGCCCGCGACCGTGCCGGGTGAAGGACGGGCGGCGACCGAAAGGCATCCGCGCGCGGAGCGATCGTAAAACACGTCGTGAGTTGAGCTTTAAAATTTTAGATATACGAGTATATCTCCATTCTACAGAAGATGCGGACCCGCAATCACGGTGGGCGCGGCTGAAAACCGCTCCATGAGTTCTTACCCCTAAGGTATTTCCCACACTTTACGACTCCGACATTGACTTTAAAACGCACTCAAATAGGGATTTTACCCCATGCCCGTCAAGGTATAGAGTACATTGGCAACACAAATTAGCAGACCGCTCGTCGCTTGCTAATTTATGTTGCCAATGTAATCCATATCTTTATTGGCTTGAGATAGATCCCATATTTTAGTGTATTTTATATGTCGGGTGGTAGTGGAGTCGTTTAAGCGGGCGCAGAGATTTAATAAATACTTCCTCGGGCGGGTTCTGCAGAATTCTACCACTATAAACATAGCACCACATATCATCGGATCCTTACCGTGTATGAGCTCTTGTCGTTTCCGCAGGCGCGAGGAGAGCGCCAGTCCCTCGAGCACGCGCGGCGCGATGGTGTCCGCCCACTGCGCGGCCAGCGGCTCTTCTTCTTCAGACCAGTCCGACTGCGACGCTGGAGGAATACCACACCACATGCATTAGACATGAGATCACGCTATAAACTAAGAAGTCCACATCATATGTAGCCACGATGATGCCCTTCACATCGATATAAACCCATCACATCACATACATCAGACATGAGACCGCTTCACAACAACTTCTATTAGAAGTCTCCATCGTATGTCGCCATGGTGAGGAAGTGCTTTCCGTATCTACGTACTATCACTTGCACTAAGACGAAATGACGATCGATCATATACATATACCAGCAGCCCGTTCTGGGTTCGCTCGTATAATAACCTAGATACCAACTGCAGCGCCATCTGCCGAGCTGATTTGTGAATCTAAACCATTTGGGTAGGCAAATAAAAAATCATTAAAATCGGTCCAAACTCTTTAGGAGGAGTTCACTGTCAACACACATTTAGAAGATTTAAGTATATAAAGATGATCATCAAAACGTAATCTGATCAAGAAGAACTCCTGCCATTGACTTAGAAGTTTGCAGCTCACTTTAAAAGATCAAAACCAAATCCTGCTAAACAGGTAACGTGAAACTGTCTGTTTCTCCAGGTCATTTATATCGCGGATCAGCAGACTATGGAATTGTCTTCCTTCGAAGGTATTCCCAACGAACTTTAACAAGGGGTATCTTTAAACACCTCTGCTGGCAAAACATCGTCAGCATCTCTGACGTTGCATGTTTTATACTTTACACTTGAAAAGAAAGGTTTTTCTTCCAACGTTCTCTCACTAATCTATCCCCGTTTCCCAGATTTTCCAACTACTAGTAGCTAATTTCTTACCATGCTGTTCAGCAGCGACTGTGTTGCTCTCGTTGCTTCTGGAAGACAAGCTGGAACTGCTCGAACTGCCGGACGGAGCCGTCGGTGCTCCGGGCTCCAGATCACTGGGAAAGAAAAACAACACATTTAACATCTTCATAGCAGAAGCAAGTTTTTTAAGGCCGAATTTCGTTATTGACAAAATTGGGATAGACTAAAAATCACAACGAAATTATCGATCAAAGAAGTGAGGTCACAAAGATTGCTTATCTGACTGCAATTCCTGAGAGGACGGCATAAGCCACAGTAGCCACCCGTGACCAGGGGGTAGTTACCCTGTAAGCTGAAGCGAAAGCAATAGACTACTGATCGAGAGCTTAGCCTACCACTCCTTGCAAATAGAGGAGATGGAAGAACTATAAAAAAAAGGAAGCAAAGTCCTTGAATCGGGCTACAGGCTCATGGGCAGCTAAATTATTCGTGCACCTGTTATATTGGTCTCACCCATTCTTTTAATCAAGTTTTGTTCTAAACATGGTGTTACTTTTTAGTACAAATGTTTTGTTATATATTTTTTATTATTAAATAGGTACCTACTATTCAATAACTACTAGATTGTTTATGTGAATTTAAAAATGTGACTTGTAAATTATGTTTACCAATAAATGATCTGTTTCTGGAACAAATGTAACTTTTATGATATATTTATACTAAAATTATAAATCTGGACTGTTTTGTTTGAACGCGCAGATTTCGGGAACCACTGGACCGATTTCAATAATTCTTTCGTCGTTGGATATGTATGTGATTCTCGAGTGTCATAAGCTATATAAACGAAGCCGGGGCGGGCCGCTAGTAAAGTAAGAAAACTTTAAAAAATGGCGAAGTGTAATGCGTCTCGTAAGTGCCTCAGGTACGAGTAGGTATATCGTAACACATGCAACGTTCGCCCACGGCGCGCGCGTGTCGCGTCGCAAAGGTCAGCATGCGACAGGAAACGATACTCCAAACACGGGGAAGCTGTAAACTCTGAATCGGTACTACTCGTGTCTCGGTACTGGCAACATTACGACGTCAACAACATTACGAGGGGTTTAGGCGGGAACGCGAAAATTATCATTCAGACATGAATTCAAATGTTTTCTTCCTATAGATAGAGACTCACTATAGGTCAGTGAGAAAATCTTTTTTTTAACTTTTATAGGCTTACACTTGACCGCCATTTCGCCTGATGTTAAGCGACGATGCGGTCTACGATGGAGCGTGTTTACCTAGAAAAAAAGCGATGCACTCTCGATTTGAAGACACAAAGATTGTAACCATCGGGGAAAACCCACTCAGGCAACGTATACCACAGCCTAGACGTTCTTATCACAAAAGTAGAGTCAAATCTTTTCGTTCGTGTATTTGGAACATCAACCATGAAACGATGTCGCTTTTTCGAGCTACGAGCATTCCGATAGAAAAAAGGACAGGATGTTATTAGATCATGCAAATCAATCGCACACTCTCCGAAGTGTATCCGATACACTAAAAGAAAAGTGGTGTTTGTGTTCATGCTTGCCATTTTAGCATTATCTTTTGACTGCAGCCGGTGATATATCGTATAATGGATTTGGCGGGAGTCCATCTAGCTCGGTCTCGCTAGATGTCGTGTAATTGGCAAATCGATTGTTTACAAAACATATCAGTCGAGAGCGAGAAGCCCCGTTCCGGTGAGGCAATCATACGAATTACATTACTCATCTATTTGTGAAATATGCAGATACTAATCATGGACGTATAAAAAAAGTCGAACGAACGTAGCCTCGCTCAAACAAAAACTGTGTCAATTGAGTCGGGACTCTTCATGTTCCAATAGCTGCGTGTCACTGTGCTGTTATGGACAGGTATGATGCTTACCATCAGGCACATGTCCTGCTCGTTTTGTCACTCTATACCAGGGATGTTATGGAGGTCTCTAACTGTCGCGGACCGGCCGTATGTGACCGACCGCTATGCGTTGACGAGCCTGGTCTGCCGGCAGCGAGAGGGGGAGAGACCTGTTGTAAGTAGGTCTCTTGAGTACGTGCCCTCTCGTTCCGACAGGCGCTGGTAGACTCGTCCCTGGGTTCACTTTGCGACCGCTGTGGGACAATCCTCGAATTCGTCCTGGATGTGAACTTGACCTTGGGTGATCTTGACTTGACCTTGTCTTCTGGTGTGATCCCCGGCGTGACCCCCGGTGTGACCCCCAACGTGACCACCGGCGTGACCACCGACGTGACCACCGGCGTGACCACCGGCGTGACCACCAGCGTGACCACCAGCGTGACCACCGACGTGACCACCAGCGTGACCACCGGCGTGACCACCGACGTGACCCCCGGCGTGACCACCGACGACCACCGACGTGACCCCCGACGTGACCACCGAAGTGACACCCGACGTGCCCTTGGCGACGACTCGGCGCTGACACGACGTGGGCCCGACGATAACTCGACGTGATCTTCTTGGCCGGACCTTGTAGGGGAGCAGGGAGCGGGGTAGTGAAACGCTGGTGTTGCTTGAGTCTTCCTTTTATTTTTCTTCCTTTTGAGTCTTCCTATTGGAGCCGCTGAGTAGAGCATGCTCCGAACAAAATCGGGATCGCTAAGGTACCCCCTTACCTTTACCTTAAAGAGAGCCCCGTATTCTGAGCCCTCTTTTCGGTTCATTTTCACTATGGCATTACCACTTTTTTAACCATAACTTTTCTATTCCTGGTCGTAGGCTAACAAATGACCACTCGAAATGTAGCCCACGACCAGGTCTATAAACGAACATAACTTCCTAGGGGGTACCTTAACTTACAATAGTTTTATTTACCAAAAACTGCCATATTTTCCAAGTTTTGCTTAAAGTTAGGTAAATAAATGGACACCCTACCTAATTATCCGAATAAAACTGACCAAACTTATATTTATTACGTGTGCCCTACCTATTTCTACCTAACTAAACCGAATTTACCACAACATTTACCGTTAAACTAAATCTTAATACAATTTTACCAGTGTTATAAAAATCGCTATAACTAGTTATGTACATAGATGTGTCGATCGCCAACATCCTCCCCTTCGTGCGCCAGCACCATTCTCTGGCTCGGCGATCTCACCGGTCGGAGGCCCGTTGCTTGTCGTCGCGACGCCGCCGTCGCTTGATGGCTCGACTTCTGGGACCACCGCCGTCGCCGCTCCATGGAGGCACCGACAGCACGGCCTTAGAGGTTGGCCGCCGTAGAATTCCGCCATTAGTGCGGACCTCGACGTCCCGTGTTCTGCCATCTGGTCTGGTGTAGGCGCGGACATCTTTGCCTCTCGGTGATGTTCCTCTGCGCAGCGTGGAACCCTCAGCAAAGACTGCATCGCCACAGTGTACAGTAGGCGTGGCAAGCAGTCTTCACGCCGAAACAAGGATCTCTTTCGCTTCTTACGCCGTCGACCCACCTTGACAACAGTGGGGGCAAGGTGGTCGACGACCGCACTCGATGAAGCCGGTTGTCCGAAGCGATGTCCCTCATCTGGCATGCACTTTGCTGTTTTCACGTCGATCTCTTTCATACTAGATGTCTCAGGGGGCCTCCCCTTCGTGAGCGTAGTGATGTCTTCCCTGTAGCACTCTTTCTGGCCTTTTGTTCGCAGTACCTTCTCTACCGATTCTTTCATCGAGTGAGACTTCTTCTTCTTTCGGATGCCTTTGATTTGATTCACCACCGATTTGAAGTCTGGCGTTTGTTCTTCTCGGGCGAAGACATGCCCGCAGGTAACAATGTCGTCAGGTTTCTTTGCCCCCGAGTCGCATCCGTGTAGCACCCACCCTAAGTATGTGAGGGATGCGACGGGCTGGTTTCTCTTCCCTTTCCGCGTTCCCCTGGAGACGATCAGCTCACAGTTGTCTTGCCCGATGAGAACCTTCGGCCGCTCTTCCTCGTAGCAAAGTTGATCCGCCATCTTTTGCAAGTGAGGGTACAGCTTGACCTTCTCTTTGTCTACTGCTTGAGGTGTCAGGTGAAGTTTGTCTATGGTTCTTGCCCCGGTGATGGTCCTTTTTTGTCTCTGATGAACTCCGCGGACTTTCATGTTGAGCTTCATGGATCTCTTGTTCGACAGCAACTTCCCTCCGACTGTTTCTATGGTAAGTTGCTCTCGAGGTCCCTGTAGCCCCAGTTGTTCGGCTACGGATGAGTCCACCAGTGTCACCGTTGAACCTTCGTCCAGCAGAGCCAAAACCTTGGCGCTTCCTTTTGGCCCGTAGATCTCAACTGGTACCATTTTCAAGTACGCCCTCTTGGTTTTCGCCGTGTTGACCTGAAGCACGTTGTTCGTTACTTCCTTGCCATCCGGTTCCCTCTTCAATCCTTCAGGTTGCCGATCTTCATGTAGAAGCTCATGGTGCCATCTTCTGCATACTCCGCATCCTGGCTTCTGGCAGTCTTGCTTCCGATGTCGACCTTGCAAGCATTTGAAGCATAGCTTGCTACTAGTTGTGATCTTCCAGCGTTCCTTGATCGAGGCTTCTGTAAACTTCTTACATTGGTACAGACGATGATTCCCTTGGCAGTGTGGACAATTCTCGTTATGTTCCCTTTGTTCCACGGCGGCATGGGTGACTTCTCTCTTCCATCCTTGGCTTTTGGTTACAGCTTCTTGAAGTGCATATTGACTGCACCGGTCTGCCTCCCTGTTCAAGAACTTGCTCAGCTGGAGTAAGTCTGGGTCTTCTGTATCCGCCGTGAAGTCGAACCATCGGAATCGTATGACCGCAGGCATCTTGTCCACTATGGTCTTCAGCATTTCCGGCGACTGGAGGTACTGAGGCTTTTTCAGACTCTTCACTGTTGCCACGATGTTGCTCACTCGACATGCAAAATCGCACACGTCTTGAGCGCTCTCCGTCATCTTTGGCAGCCTTTTCAGTTTCTCCATCTCTGCCAGTACCAGTCCATCCGGTCTTCCGTATTGCCGACGCAGAGCTTCCAAGATGTCTTCAGGTGTATTGTCCGAATACAATAGACATTTGACCGACTCTTGCGCTGCACCCCTGATGGACTTCCTCAGCCTTATCATGTTCTGGATTGGAGAGAAGTTCTCAGCCGTATCTTCGTATGCCCTCTTGAAGGCTAGCCACTCGCTAGCGTTCCCATCGAACTGTGGGAGATCGAACATGTAGCTAGGTGCTGCTACATTTCTCGTTGACAACTTGACGACGTCTCGTAACGCTTCAGCGATGTCCTTGATGTCAGCAGAAGCTTCAGTGATTTTCGTGGCTGCCTGTGCTTTGCCGGGCTTCTCCGGTTCTGACACTTTCCCTGGCAGCCTTTCCGTCGAATCGCTGATCCAATTCTGCACCATCTCTTCCCGGTTTACTGGCACGCTGATCACAGAGTCGTCATCGTCTTCTTCCAGTGGAACCATTTCCAGTTCTGCCTTTGCCAATTCAGCCGCAGCTCGTGCCTGGTCTAGCTTCCGTCGAGCTAACTCTACACGTGCTTCCATCTCTTTTTTCCTTCTGGCTGTTGACGCTACAGACGGTGCCTTCGTTTTCTGTAGCCTTTCCGAGATCTTTGAACTTGTGCTTTCCACCAGTGTTCTGACTTTCTCGGTTGTGGCCCTAATCGTAGTCTCGAACGACGTCCCAGGCGGGAAGGTACCTTCTGTTCTGGTACCGGATGTCGTGCCGGACTCCACTGTGATGCCACGGGATGCTCTCTCAGTCGGCGTACGTTCCAGTCGATCACCTCCCTTCTGGCTTCTTGTAACGGGCATCTTGATCTTCGTTTCTTTCTCGATGATCACCTCGTCCGTTGTTGAAGCGCAGATATCTTCAAGTCTTCACTTCCTCGACGAAATCCCACGATGGTCGCTATGGCGTGAATCCGGCTCGAAGGACCAGCTGTCGCGGACCGGCCGTATGTGACCGACCGCTATGCGTTGACGAGCCTGGTCTGCCGGCAGCGAGAGGGGGAGAGACCTGTTGTAAGTAGGTCTCTTGAGTACGTGCCCTCTCGTTCCGACAGGCGCTGGTAGACTCGTCCCTGGGTTCACTTTGCGACCGCTGTGGGACAATCCTCGAATTCGTCCTGGATGTGAACTTGACCTTGGGTGATCTTGACTTGACCTTGTCTTCTGGTGTGATCCCCGGCGTGACCCCCGGTGTGACCCCCAACGTGACCACCGGCGTGACCACCGACGTGACCACCGGCGTGACCACCGGCGTGACCACCAGCGTGACCACCAGCGTGACCACCGACGTGACCACCAGCGTGACCACCGGCGTGACCACCGACGTGACCCCCGGCGTGACCACCGACGACCACCGACGTGACCCCCGACGTGACCACCGAAGTGACACCCGACGTGCCCTTGGCGACGACTCGGCGCTGACACGACGTGGGCCCGACGATAACTCGACGTGATCTTCTTGGCCGGACCTTGTAGGGGAGCAGGGAGCGGGGTAGTGAAACGCTGGTGTTGCTTGAGTCTTCCTTTTATTTTTCTTCCTTTTGAGTCTTCCTATTGGAGCCGCTGAGTAGAGCATGCTCCGAACAAAATCGGGATCGCTAAGGTACCCCCTTACCTTTACCTTAAAGAGAGCCCCGTATTCTGAGCCCTCTTTTCGGTTCATTTTCACTATGGCATTACCACTTTTTTAACCATAACTTTTCTATTCCTGGTCGTAGGCTAACAAATGACCACTCGAAATGTAGCCCACGACCAGGTCTA
The DNA here is from genome assembly GCA_963693475.1 of Ectropis crepuscularia. Taxonomy (NCBI): domain Eukaryota; kingdom Metazoa; phylum Arthropoda; class Insecta; order Lepidoptera; family Geometridae; genus Ectropis; species Ectropis crepuscularia. The sequence goes on along the minus strand of OY856365.1, from coordinate 1,313,647 downwards.
TAAACGAACATAACTTCCTAGGGGGTACCTTAACTTACAATAGTTTTATTTACCAAAAACTGCCATATTTTCCAAGTTTTGCTTAAAGTTAGGTAAATAAATGGACACCCTACCTAATTATCCGAATAAAACTGACCAAACTTATATTTATTACGTGTGCCCTACCTATTTCTACCTAACTAAACCGAATTTACCACAACATTTACCGTTAAACTAAATCTTAATACAATTTTACCAGTGTTATAAAAATCGCTATAACTAGTTATGTACATAGATGTGTCGATCGCCAACACTAACCGTACACTAAACTATCGGATATCCGAAATAAAAATATATTCGTAACCGTATCCGTTTCATCAGTTTCGGATAGTTTCGGATAAGGGCGAAGTCTGAATAAAACAACATGTTTTGACAGGTTTTTATTTCTCCGCTCGCGCACCATTGAATCTTGCAGTTTGTTTGGTATTTCTAGTCAAAATATTGAAATCCGTAACCGAAACTATCCGAAACTAACGCATAGTCCGAAATAATTACATAACCATAACCATATCCGAAAGCGATATAATTTTATTCCTATATCCGTATCCAAATCCGATCCGAAATAACATACCTAGCACTGCAATGCGCTCGTCACCCAGAGATCTAAGACATTATATCTCTAAGCCCTGTAATTTCTCTGGCAACATTGTCCTTTAAACCGGAACCCAGTAACGCTTACACATTACTGCTTGGCGGTAGGATAATTGGCAAAGGTGTGGTACTTCCCCAGGCGGAAATCCTACCACTACTTATCAATAACATCCCTACTCTATACATAGTATAATAAAACCGTAGCTGTACATGTGAGCAGGTGACGTATTATGCACCAATAGTGCTATTTAACGCTAAAATTTTAAGTTATTAGCATACACTTCTAAAGCCACCATATCACAAGAGTATTGCCATTTTATTAATTAAAACTGTACAATAACAACGTTCATTTTTCATTGAATTCAACTACCTAGTTAACTTTTTCACAGAAAGTAATCCATTATATCTACCGTTTAAACGATTCGCGTGAGCAACACAAGGTTTAAATTTTCCAAGAAAATAAGTATTCCACTCTACGGTCTCAAAGCTGGGACTATGTTCTGTGTGGTTCTTTTCTACGGTAAGGTAAGATAGTCTACGGTATAATTCAACACGCTGACCAAGTGCGAGTTGACGCATGTGCCTCAAAAGATGTCTTACTTGGATCATTTAGATCCTTCACAGATAAAACGGGTGATAATATCTCAAAACCTCAAAACTCTTCGTTCAGAGTCTTTGAAACGTCAACCATGAGCAGTCGACATTATATCATGCAGATCAGTTGAACACACTCCATAGTGCATCCGATAAAAAACCTAAAATTTCGCGGCGATGTCCAAGACTTTTAAAGTCGTTTTAGATTAAATAATGGCTCATTACTTGTCGTATGCTAGGTGTGTCTGCAAATGTGACATTTATTTGAGAATAGATAAATATATAGGTAAGTAAAACACAATGTTACAATCCAAAGATAAGTTACGATGACAGAAACGACATTTGCCACACACAAACATTTTATCGCGAGAGTACATATTGAAGTACGAGCCCACACCAAAAATAATATCACAAACATTATCCAAAAAGGATACAGAGTAGAAATGGAGATAAACTAATATTATCTACGGCGCGGTATGCGGAGATAGCGACGTATGACCGACTACATTAGATGTACTTCCCTTGACATACACTAGCCATAGATTAAATAACTAATGGTGTAAAATAAAAATAAAAATATGGAATTTCATTTTTTTTTCCTCCAAAAAATTAATAAACCTTCCGGATCGTTCCTATCAAATTGAAATAGGGAGGAAAACCCCGAAGCTGATTAATCGAATATGTAAATAATTCGATAAGTCGAATGGACAATTAAATCGGCTGTTTTTAATACAATACCCTTCCCGGTCCGATATCACTCTTTTTTTTACCAATATAAGTTCGCACTTGACCACCATCTCGCGATGGAGCGTGCTACCTCGAAGAAACCGATTCACTCTCGATTTGAATGAATATATTCAAATATACATTGAAATAAAAACAAAAAAGTCTATGTATACATTTATTATAACTTATAACTATACTAGCGGCCCATTCCGGCTGCGCTCGGATATTATTCGGTCATTTGAAGACTATTAATCGAAATAAAAACTATCCTAGCTCTCAAGTTGGACCAGACTGCTCACGGTGTGCCAATTTAATTTAAAATTGGTTAAGTAGTTTAGGAATCCATCGCGGACAAACATCGTGACAGGAGATTTATATCTACATATATAATAGTAGTGTGTAGTTCACGAATCTTCAAATGAAGTACTTCATTTGCGTTTAGTTCTTCCTTCACTAGTTCAGTTTGAAAGCAAACATATCTTTAGTGTTTTTAATCAAATACCCTCCTCGGATATTAAAAAAATAAACTCGTTTCACGCATTCAAACAGAGACTTACTGACTATGTACTTAAGATGCAAGTGTAGCTAAAATGAACGTATACTCATTTTTTTTTTTATTGTATAGGTTTCAAATAAATTAAAACCTGTTTTTGTTTTTGTAAATTTATTATTAAGTATTGAGTTTTCTGCGGCGACGAACTACCTAATGTTTTTATTATAAGTGTTCTCATAGAAGTGATAATTATCTTATATGATAATAAACGTCTTTAAACCTTAAACCTTAAGTCAATTAGTTGATCAAGAACGAGCGAGCGACCAGTTGCGTTTTGTTCTTAATTCACTTGTTTTGTTTCAATACAAACTTTTTATGAAGTAGCCCATTTGAAGGAATACTTCAAGAACCACACACGACTGCAACCATAGTTGTATGTAACCTACATCATTAGTCAGTCATGAACGAAAGATATGTTTTTTGCGAATAAACGATGTGTATCTGTATTGCATATATTATTAACTTTATTGTGTCATCAATTGTGTATCAGAGGAAAATAATGTACTGAGTTACACTTACTAAATATCTGTGATAGGTTTTTAAATTGTTTTTTTTTCCTCGTTTGAAAGCCGTCGAATAAATTGTAATACATAATATAATTTAATGAAACGGCAGAGCAAGTGAAAAAATAAAAAATCTTTATAATCAGTTTTAAGCTTGAGTTCATGTGTGAATGGATATCTGTTATTATTATATTTGCATTCTTACATTTCAATAAAAGTTATATTTTCAACAATTATTGCCTCAGCAAATTTTACTCATAGCAATCACAGCCATTCATTTAATTAATTCATTTAATTTCTAGTTTAGTGAACTAACTAATGAAAGAGTCTAACTTCAATAATAGGTGAACTAGACGAAACTACTGAACGAAAAAAATCACGGTAATCAGAAGATATACATCTTTTTAATTCATGATGTGTTTGTCTAATGACCTCCTTTTCTCCTTCTTAATGTTCTCCTTCAAATGAACTAAATGATGCATTCGATTGGTACTCCTTCAAATGAGCTAAATTCAAGTTTAAGCACTGAACTAATGAACTAAATGAGTGATATACTTCAATGAGTTGAAAAGATATGAATTTATCTTTTCATTTCAGTGACACATTTGGCGCACGACGTAGTATATAATAAGCTAACAATAACCTTTAGATAGTCGCTAAAACGTCAAACAACAAGTGTTTAACGTATACAAAAATTGAACATTACGAAAATTCTATTATGAATATCTTATCACAGAAATGAAAGACCGTCTGGGCCAGATGAATTGCATCAGATTCATTATGCGAGTTTCAAATAACAACTAGCGCCATCTAGTTTCATAGTGCGCAGACCGGAATTGCTATGATGCTATGAAACTCTCGCAATGAAGCGAAGCGAAGTACAAATTAGAGAATTAAAATTTGTACTCGTACTTTCAATATTGAAATGTTGACTCGGACGAAATGAAGAAAACAAAGACGAAACGCACCACACGAATGGGCAGAAGAATATCTTAGTCTAAAAACGTATACAAATACATATATAAATACACGGCATACTAACAGATACCTTTCAGAGAGCGTCCTTCGAGCCAGCATCCCAACAGCGGGCGGCTGTCGCCCGGCGGGCAGCGAGATGTTGCGCGACACTCGCGGCGGGGCGGGCGTCGCCATTTTGAATTTTGTTGTTTACGCACTCAACTTAAATAGGCACTCAAAGTTGTCTGTCACTTCTGTATACTTTCACATGTTTATGTCACTATTTCAAAACTTTAAACGTTTATTGAATTAGTTTCACGATAGGAAATGAGTTTTAGGCACTCTGATATTAACTTCTTTTTTTTCACTAAGTCAATAGTCACTTCTGAACTTCAACAAATGCTTGATATTAAGTAGGTACCCTGTTAAATGTTTGTGTTACGTTTATTTGTTCCGTGTCTAGATATATCATAAATCTGTATTTACCGTTGTATAAATGATACATTTGCTTTCGGACACCCACAGTACAAGCTATGCGTAGTTGGGGACTATATAGTTAAAGACTGTCTAATGTCTAATATATCCCTATGTACATTTATTTTCAAAACTCTCCCAAACCTTAATTTAAGTACCTACCTATGTATATCGATAATTTCACTCGAATTATTCAATTCATACTGTTCATTTCAATAAACGTAACAGATGGTTTACTTAAACCTTCTGATTCGCCGTTTTCCAAACATTTCCTCAAAGACTTGCGCGTGAGCCAAAATCTGTCAAATTTTGAGCAAGATCAAATCGATATAGACTTTTTGACGTTTGTTACAACATCTTTTTGTTGATATTTCAAAAACCGCCCCGCCGATTTTGATTAAATTTTTATGGGATTACCTCTGAAACGTTTTCTATCAATCAAAAAAAGAATCATTAAAATCTATTCACAATTATATTACAAACGCCGTCCACATCCATAAATTATTGGCTCACGAAAGCTTCGAATATGGCAAATGTTGGGAGAACGACAATAAAATAATATTAAAACATTTTGCTATAAATAGAGGCTGAGACCAACTATCACAGGTAACTTTCAAAACTAATAGAAATCAGTAAAGCCTCGAATTCAATCGCTGTTGTTGAGAACGCTGGATCATCACCAGAGCTGTGATTTCATTGGCTATTCAGCGCAGCGATGCTGCCAGTGTCTTAGGCATCTTACTACAAAAGATACGAACTGTAATATTTATAAAAATCAACAAGAACTAATTGTTACATTTATTTTATAAAAAATACTTCGTTCTTTTAAATACTTTTAACGTTAGAAGATAGCCTTGTTGCACGCCGCGGTGTAAACCGTAGCTTGACAACCGCTACCTTTAACGGGAAAAAATAATGAGTTAATCCAAATAATACGTATTTAATTTAATCAAAATTTGTTCAGCCGTTAACGAAATACGTGTGAACACACAAACAACTTTCGCTTTTACAACATTTCATAAATTTAATACATCATTCTAATTGGTCTATGGATAATTCAGTTGTGCTTAGTTATGTTTTCATTGTAATTTAATGTCACTAATAAAGGTTTTTCCTGTTTAAAAAAATCTGGACTATGTTTCTTTATCACGAAAGCTTATTTGATCTTAATTGAACCTTATATAGACAAACCTCGCCTGTCACCGCTATTAGGCATAAACCGACATCGTGCCCACACAATACCTAGGTTCTGAATAAGGCTTAGCAAGGTCTTCACACGGAACCTGGTACTGACAGCTTCTAGGCATCCATTAAGCCTCTAGTCACACAAACATGGGAATACAGCTATTGTACAACTCGGAACGCCCCTTTGATCTATTCATAACATTGTGGACATAAGGACTTCCTCATAGTGAAAAACTACATTGTATCCTAACATATAGACCAGGGTTTCCCAAACTTATTTCGTCTGTTGCTCACTTTGAGAATGAGTTATTAAAGTGAAAACTTCTTTTGGCGCATCACAGATATATTTGTCGTGGGCTGTGAATTGGATTCTAGCGTCACGCTCGGGCATGATGAAAAATCTTCATGTAAACACGGGACCAAAGCCATTGACCATCTAGAAATGCGCCAGCATTTCCCACTAGACATTTAGAACTGCGTGAGCATTTTCAATCGGCCATGTAGAAATGCGTCAGCTAAAAAAGACCTAATGGCCATCTGATTTCCAGATGGCCATTTCGAAAAACCACCATAACTTCAAATTAAATGAATTAAGTATTGTGAACTATGTTAGCGGAGATTAAACATTCATTCTTAACGAGACTTTTACTATAACCCGCAAGATTAACTACCTGAGCCCGGTAGGTATGTAGGTAGTACACAACGGACTCCAAGCCTCTACACAAAGCCCCCAGTTTTTTTTCTGGGTAAGTATCTTACCTTGCCTTTAGGCCTGCGGCGCCCACAAGGGAGCGTTGTCGCCCACTTTGGGAAAGGCTGGCATAGACCAAAAATAATGGCGAAATGACCTCGACCGACATTGGAAAGACTGGCCAGATTTAGCCGTAAATAGGGAAAAATGGAATGAGGATAGAAACAGGCATATATATATATACCTGATACATATTTAATAATAACACTAACAAATACCAACACTTTCGTAATATCGTAATAATAACTGAGCGTAAATAATACAAATACAAAAGACATGGTCACCGCGGTGAAATTAAAAAAAACTTTGAGCTTTTAAGTGATGAACTGATTATAATAGGCTAGGTACTTATAATTTACTTAAAGGAACTCCCACCTTATTTCTATTTTGAATCTCGAAATGTTTCTAGGGAAATATTTTCTACAGGTGTAGAAGGGAAGTATTTAAAAGTTGCATGTAACTTCCGACATCAATAATAACATCGTCTCAATGATGTCATCTTTCTAGTAAAAAAAAACCATTAAATACCTGCGGTCCATTCGTTTAGGAGCTATGATTACACATACATACATCCTACTAATCCTACTATAATATTGCAAATGCAAAGGTTTGGATGTTTGTAGCACAATCACATCGAAACGGCTGAATGGTTCGGGTTGAAAATTGGAATACAGATTATGGTCTGCTGCACAGAGGCTGGTCTAGTAAGTTACGGGTGGTCTAGTCGGGAGAACGGCGCCTGCCGATCCCAAGACCCCGGGTTCAAACCCCACACACACCACTGTCTTTTCGAAGCCATGTGCGTAGTGCCGCTAACATAAAACGGCGAAGGAAAACATCGAGAGGAAACCGACATGTACCTAGACTCTTTCGAGGTCATGTGACATCCACCAACCCGCACTGGACCACTGGATTATGGCCCTGACTCTCTCCTTGCGAGAGAAGCCCCCGAGTCCCAGCAGTGGGAACATTTAGTGGGTTGCTTATGCACAGAGGCTACTTTTTGTCGTGGAAAAACTAAGTGAACAGGAACAAAACTATTCAAAAAATATTTTTTCCCAGTTTTGAAAGAAACAGAAATTTTCTTACACTAATATTATTGTTTACTACGTGATATCTACGGGTCACCCTGAGCATTTGAGCCCGGTAAAAATACCCCATAGACAATATTACCAGTGTAGTAACTTATTTTTCAAGGAATCATAAACTTCCCAAAAAAACTATCACAAAGTTTTCACCGAAACAGATTTTTTCGTAAAATTCACGTATCCGAAATCACGAAACTCGATTCGTAAAGTGCGTACGAACAGATGACGAGCGACGAACAAGCGCGGTCGCGGACGAGACGCAACTGACTGAACCACTGAACGGACGGCGCGGCGGCAACGCTTCACACTTCTGTCAGCCTGGTACTTGGGCTGAGTTTTCAGGAAAATAACCCAGCATTCTACGAACATTAATTTCATTTTCACACATTCCACACACAATAAATACCATCTGACCACAAACTAAACAAAGCTTGTACCTACAATAATAGCACCAAAATACATAAACAATAAAGCATCATTGAAATATTTAATTATTTTATTCGTATTTTCTAAAATCTGCTTATTTATTGGCTCTTATGCGGAATAGCGTTTGCCTGGTCAGCCAGTATTTATATAAATTTAAATATATATTATATATAATTAATTGTATATAAAACACCCAGACCAGAACAAATATTTGTATTAATCACACAAATAGTCAACGCTTCACACTTCTGCCGGCCTGGTACATGGGCTGAGATTTCAGGAAAATAACCCAGCATTCTAAACTTTTACTTTCATTTTCACACATTCCGCACACAACACCATCTGACCACAGACTAAGCAAAGCTTTGTACTATGGAAGCAAGATTTTTGTTTCGAAGTGACCTGTGGGTGTCCCTACTGCCTAACGGACTTTTGTGTTAGCGCGAAAGGCGTAGCACCCGAGGAAGCCAGATAGCTAATATGATACTTATAAGTACACTTCACAATTGACGTAGTTATCATGAAACATACACACATAAATAACATACAACCGAATTGAGAACCTCCGCCTTTTTTAAAGTCGGTTAATCGTCAAACGAGGAGATCGGGGCTAGTAATTGAAGTATAGTATGTACTGTGTTGAATTTATCACGTGTTTTAGAAAAAAACAACAAATACAACTGAATCACAGATTACAGAAATAAAACAAACTGAATATTCAAACTCCGTAGGACCATACGTCGAAGTTACATCTATCTATCATCGTAAGAGCCGCCAATGCCAATAAAAACCATACGATTGAAGCGAAGGTGAATCGTAACGATGGCCAACACCGAGATTTAGGTTTACTATGCCGTACTGGAAGTAAGGCAACTACCAAGTTGACATAAATAGGGAATTACGGCTTTGACCGTCTTCTGGTTTGAAGGGAAATTACAGAGCAAAGAGAAAAATCTACATTACATCTCTTGGAGAGTACAGCGCAGCAGGGAGCGCAGTGCTGGCCATGATTTAGATTTTAGACTATCCATGTTTTATAGCAAAAATAACGTAAGTATAATATCAGTACGAAGTACCAACGATATCAAAGTTTAGATGGTTGGACATATGTTGCTCAATCACGTGGGTACTGTGTTTTCATTGAGCATAAAGAATGGCGTTTACGCTACTTTTTATCACCGAAAAGAAAGCGGAACTTTTCGGGGCGCTAAAAAAACAACAATTCGGTATAAATGCTAATCTAGAGAGACCGACTTCTCGCGAGCGGCCTTCAAGAAACGCATGACTTCTGTGTGATACTCGGTATTTTCTCGACTATAAATCAAAGTCATATTATACAAACTCGAGTTTACACGAACCGGAAGACGTTTATCTGAAGGAAAACCGAATAAAATTAGATGTTTGGCATCTCGCGATCATACGAACATTCCTAGCATACTAGGAGACGATTTATGTACTCACTCGCATCTCTCCTCGACTTCGTACTAACGCAACGAAAAAATATTCATTTTTTAAATGGACTTAAAAAAAGAAGATTTTCAATTCGGTAATAGGTATTTAAGCCGGTCGGAACTTTCGGTAAAAATTCGGTAATTTTGTTACATGATTCGACAATTGTGAATCGATTTTATGTCTTTATTTACTTTGGTAGATCATACTTGATTTACTATTTTGATGAATTCAAATGCTTGCACTGTGTCTGGGTGTTTCTATGTATAATAAGTATGTATTTAAAACTATTTAAGTATTATATCAACTATCTGGCCGCACTCATACAAGCTTTGCTTAGTTTGGGGTCAGATGGTGTTGTGTGTGAATTGTCCACCAATATTTATTTATTATACTACAGAGATGGTCCTTTTTAATTCATTAGTGGTGGTTTCTACATGATTGAAATATCCCCAAATACATGTATGAGATTTCGATGATATGTCGTTTATCACGGAAAAATAACGGGAGTGCTGGATAGTCTGTCCTAATGTTATAAAGCTGAAGAGTTTATTTGTTTTTGAACGCTTATCTCATGAATTACTCGACCGATTTCAAAAATTCACACACCCTTGGATATGTACGTGATCTCAAACTACGTATAGAGTTAGAACAAACGCTTCACACCGAAAGCACGGGTCTGATCGCTCTTGTCTTGTCGCTTTTGTGGAAGTATCATACTTTTGTCGCGGCACATCACTATGTCGCCATAGCTGACATACACCTCATCTGCTTACGATTGGTACGAAGGAACCGTGCGGAAAGACCTAATCTATTTACTTTTCTTTATCTAAGGTGATCTCTGAGTTCTATAGGCTATATTTCAACCACGAGGAAAGACCACTGGTTTATAGTACACTTGCGACCCGCCCCAGCTTCGCACGGGTGTAATGCTGACACTAAATATGCTTATAAAATGATTATTGTGGGTTATCCCTAAGAGATAGACAAGTACCATTATGAGTTTTTTTGTAGACCTTCTTAAGGTGTACAATACTGCAGTACATTATTTTGATCTATCTCGTATGGTTCGGCCAGTGTTTGCAATTTAAGCTCAAAAAATGTGTTTATTTATGACTTTGTTTTAGAAATCTTTAAAATTATCAGTGTCTCTCTACTGTACTATGCATGTGTTCTACATAAAAATCTTCCTCTTGAATCACTCTATCTATTGAAACACCGCATCAAAATCCGTTGCGTAGTTTTAAAGATTTAAGCATACATAGGGATATAGGGACTGAGAAAGCGACTTTGTTTTATACTATGTAGTGATGAAGTAAGATGGATACTTCTTTCTACGTCCGAGTTGAAGTTGAGTCGTAATACTTGTCTAGGTGTGTTTGAGAAGCGACACACGACACACGGCGGGGCCGCGGCCGAGGGCGGAGCGCCTCTCCCAACAAACAGCGCGGGTTATGGGCTGACCTAAGGCGGGGCTCCGTGCTTGGCGCTCCCACTGACGTCAGCGCCTTAGCATCTTACCTAGGGGTGCCGGGGGGTGCTTTAAGAAATCACAATTTAAACTCGTCATTTTTTTCATTTTTCAAACACAAATACCACTTTCAAGAAAGGAGAAGTGAATCAATTTTGATGGGTCTTTTTTTGTTCAGTAGATCATAATTCAGAGGTTTTTTAAAAATAAATAGTGACGAGACGCCTGATGGTAAGCAAAATGCCTGCCACATAACATCACGATGTTTGTTTCCAACTTGATAGATATAATAGTTTTTATTTTGATTAATAGTCTTCATATGACAATTTCCAAGCCAAGCCGGAACGGGCTTTCTTTTTTACTTAAGGGCGTACCGTATACGTAAGAAATTGTATGTATTTTTTACCAGTTAATATTTGTATTGGCTAATGAGTAGATAGCTCTGAAAACTGGACAAAAAACTCGTTTTGCTGGGGGACGCACCTTAACCACCATCTCGCCTGATGGCAAGCGACCACTGCGTGTACGAAAGGAGCACAATAACAAAAAGTGAACCAATCATCAAGCTTCATAAAACAAAATTATTCCCGGCTTGAAGATACGCACATTGTAACCTTCGGGAAAACCCCCATCCAGGCATTGCACGCATTTCCACAGTCTAGACGCGTATTTAACTAAGCAACGGATTTGTTTATATGTTTAAGCGATCTCCTGAACCTACTGTACATTTTGGAAAAACCTTTTCACAATACGATTCTTAAACCAGCTGGCTCGGGAAACGTTGTTTTGTCATATAAATAATTAATTAGCAACGTTCCGCATTTTTACTAACGATCCAGTAATTTCCCTGCGATTTTTCGTAATTTTTGAGAAAAAAAAAACTATATAAAACCACACATTTTTAATTCTTGATGTTCACGCCTCTTGGTAGAAGTTCCCCTACCCCCAATGTTTAATAGAGGCATTAGCATCGTAATAACCCACATCCCAGTATTAGAAGTGGGAAAGTTCCGATGTTTGTTACTCAATCACGTCGGACCGAATCGGGTTAAAATTTGGAACACAGATAGGCAACTTTTAACCCGATCAACTTTTTTCGACATTGTACAATAATATTTGAGTCTAATGTTTTAGTGAGATTATGTAATGAATGTCTGTAAGGGTGGTACAGCCCTGGTGTCAGGCTGATTATACGACGCGTTCTGGTTATTTTCCCACCTGCGAGGTCAGCCCCGCGGGCAATTACGCCGCGAGGGGCGAGGGCCGAGGGGCGAGGGACGTCTGTTCATCACTTGCTTAATGCGGTGATGTTTCAATTAAACATTCTCTACAACTTCATCTTGGGAGCGTGTATAATCGTATCGCGATTTTAAAAAAAAACTTAAATATGTAGATTGGACTTCACGTTTTGGTCAATTCTTTTTTATAGTATAGATGGGACGACCATCCCTTATACCCCCTAACCAAATCGGCTATGGATTTGCTATTCCTGTCCCTATAATTTCAAGCGAAAAGAAATGAGACAGCAATTTAAATTTATGTCAATTTTAGTAAGGCGGCATACCCTCAGGACATGTGCCTGATGGTTAGCAACACGATTGCTGAACTCACGATCGCATTTTTTTGCATATTTTTAGTTTATCTACACTAATACTATAAAGCTACCACTCGCACGTTGATTATGGCCTCGACTCTCCCCTTGCGAGAGAAGGCTCCGAGTCCCAGCAGTGGGAACATTTAGTGGGCTACATATGCATGCTTTTGCAAACGTAATACGTGCCCGATGAGTGACCACGCGTGTGCTAGAACCGCTACAGACGGACAACGGAACAATGATAATATAGTGTTTACGTAACAACCGGCCATTAACGTGGCGGCGACCATTGTCAGGCTTCCATGGTCGGCTTACGGATCACTTGGCGTCACACTCCATAGTAGGTTACACTGAACGGCCGTGCTAAGCTGTAGGAAAATAAGGTTTGTTTTCTAATATCCTACTCGTATTAATATTATAAATGCGAAATTTTGTACATTTGGACGTTTGTTGCTCAATCAAGGGTAAGAAACTAACGCATTTAGATAATAGCACATGGATTATTTTTTATGGCAGGATAATCCCGGGAACGGGAACAACGCGGACAAAATCGCGGGGCGCTGCTAGTTAAGTACAAATTTGATTGTAGAGCCAGCCCTGATTTAGCAAAATTAAAATTAGCAAAAAACGAATTACCTACCTTTTGTGGCGCAAAATGTATCGTTTACTTTCCTATTGGACTGGTCTCTGGGCTCAGTCGATTGTGAGTCACTGAACCGTGGGTCGTGGGTTCGATTCCCGTCAATATGTCGAATACGAATGTTACTTTTCTGCCTGGGTGTTTCTATGCATTTAAAACCAGCAGCACCTGGCGGTTTTACCCGCTCATTCCCCTTTATTTTTCCCGTGATAAAAAATATCCTATGTTCTAGTCCAGACTATAATCTAACTGTGTTCGAAATTTCAACTCGATCCGTTCAGACGTTTCGACATGATTGAGCAACAAACATCCAAAATTTTACATATACATGATTAGTATAGTAGAATACCTAAGATTGAAAAATGAATGAATTAATTATATGAATAAAATGTAACCCAGAGTGCTGGTGTAAATACTTGAGCCGGTGAATGTATTTACGTTGGAAGCTTCCTAGAAACGGCTAAAATAACCAAATTGTTTTCATATCTGCGTCTGTTTACGCGGATTCTTAGAGTACCACCGCGTCTGCCGCGGAACATTGTGTGGATATCTTCATTATACTAGTTATCTACAAGATTTACGACGTTACACAAGTCGCGTTCAACTTATAAATAAGCATCCTTTTTACCTCTCGAGTAGTCTATTTTTATGACGAAACTTTTGTATTTCTGTTTATTTCCAACGAATAAGGCCAAAATTTTAACAAACTAAACTAAACAAACGACCTATAAATAAACCTTGATGGGTCTTGCAATCGCAGGCAGCGAATTTCCCGCCCAGAATGACAGGTGACAGCTGTCAAACATCTCCGTCATGTTGGATTTTAATCAAGCTTCCATTGACTTGACCGCCATCTTTACATGAGTAAAGCTACGATGCGGTTTAAAGGCTTTAGTACACTGAGTTAAATTTAGTGGCTACTGAATTTTGTGAAGTGTAATAGCATTCAGTAAGCTAGTATACTAAATTCAGAAGCGAGGATTACTTGCTTTCTAACTTGCATCTGAATCCAGTTGACTAACCATGCTTCTAAATATGCTTCTGAATTCAGATAACTAAATTAAGCCAAGTAACTAAAATAAGCCTTTTTTATGAAGAACCTTTCTTCGATGTTTCGATACCTAAAAGAAACAGACTAACTCTCAACATGAACACACCAAGACTGAATCCATCGAGAAAAGAAACAGGCAAATGATTCCACAGCATAGACTCCTAGACGTTCTTATTACGAAAGCGCAATTACCCTTACCTCGAGTCTATATCTATCAGACCATCGTAACACTGTTCTCTGAAGTTAAATCCAATTACACTACGTAATATTTCGGTTTCAAAGTAAATCCGATCAACCTTGAAACAAATCTCGGTGGGTTTTCTAATTGCGAGCGAGTTTTGATAACATAATGACAGCTGTCAAACATCGCCGCCATGTTTGATTTATTCGACACTCGTATATTTGTCAACCTATCAAAGAAACCCACTACTCAAACATAATGAACAAACTCCAGAAGAACATCTTGCTCATCAAAAAGACATTGGCGAAATTATGTCATACGAGAATGGAAGACGAAAAATTTAAGTTGAATCTATCAATGCACTTAGTAAAGGTATCTGAAATTTACTACCATGCAACAAAACGTAAACTCAACTTTGTTACTTTGAGTTCGTTTGATGTCACACAAATACATAAGAGAAGATGTTATAAAGCGTGACGACTTTAATAAATTGACAGTTATGGAATATGGCGGACTGTGGATTAGTGTAAGTTGTCACGTATAAGATCTTTAGCGGTCCGTCCCGGCTTCACCCCTGGTATATAATATATAGCCTATATAGCCCTTAGAGATCACACACCTACATCGTCATCACAATTTGCAGCCTGCAGACGTCCACTGCTGGACATAGGCCTCCCCCAAAGATTTCCACAATGACCGGTCTTGTGCCGCCTCCATCCACCGACTTCCCGCGACCGAGACAATATCATCGGTCCAGCATTTACACATAGACACATACCTACATATCCAACAGTAAAATATTTTTTTAAATCTGACCAGTAGTTCCTGAGATTAGAGCGTTAAAACAAATAAACATATAATATTGGTATAGATCAGAACGATGCAAAAAATTTATCAACCTACTATGCTTTCCTACAGCTGATATTTATTTTAGCCTTGACTCTCTTTTTATGAAAGAAGTAAAGTGGCAGAGAAACAGTAGACGACAGAAGCCACCAATCGAACTCGGTGGCGTAAATTAGTAGAGGGCTTATGTCCAGCAGTGGACGATGAATGACTGATGACGATGTTCCGTAAAAATAATTGACCTGTTTATGCATATCTATCCAAACACAAACACGGTATATTCAGATTGCGTGAAAACGGAAACCGGCACACGCTTCTGCACCCGTTTGATCCTCCGCCAATCAAAACCGCCGCCATCGCGATGGTTCAATGAAAAAATGCCGTAAATATAATTACGACCTATCCTTGCTCCTCGAAATAGATCACCAAGCTTTAGGCGCTCGTCCCACTGTTGGCAGCCAAGCGATTATCTATCAACTATTTTACCGCTCAAGAAGCGAATAAAAGTATACATATTCGTAATAAGTTACGGCCTGTCTAGTCGGGAGAATGACCCATCTGCAGAGAGAATCCCACCCGCACCACTGTCTTCTCGAAGTTCGTATGAGCGTAATGCCGCTAACTTCGTGAGGATCGTGAGGAAGCCTGCTCGTCGGAGGTAGTCCCAAAACCGGTTTAGCCCAAATTTGGCCTCTTGGGGCTTGACTACCGCTTCAAAGACAAGTGAAGTCTGCCAACTCGCAACTTGGCTTGCGTGGTGGACTATAGACCTAATTTATCTGCTTCTTTAGGGGGAGATCCGTATCCTAGAAGTGGAGACAGTATGGGTTGATACGGGGTATATATACTATACACGAAATGGCACTGCCTTTTTTAAAGATACCAATGTAGTGATGAGTAGTTGAGCTTAAATTACGTTTACTGTCAACCGTACTGGAAGACTGGAACTACCGAATATCATAGTAGCTGACTAATGTGAGCAAATCCTTTGTATAATATACAATTAAATTCCAATTAAATTAAAATTAATTAATAATTACAATTAAATTAAAATCCTCAACATACAATTTTATATCAAAATTTGAGACGTTCAAAAACTAACTAAATTAAATTTCAGAGACTTTGCTTTGGATATTGGTTTTATTAAGGGACCTATGTGGCTATGGGCAGCAGGCCTACTACGAAGTCCGATATACGATATATCGGCCGAACTTACGGACGTTTCCTACCTCGAAAGACAATCTGTCGGTTGATAGGATCGGCCGTTTCGTTCGATCCGACCCTCATCCGACCTAAGTCTATAACTTCCGACCGAGATGTATCGATCCGAATGTTTTTCATGCTAGGCTACAATCCGATTCAGCTGTCGGTCGGACCCGATCATTCGGAGTTTCTTTTCGTAGTAGACCTGCAGTTTATGTCTGATAATATCCACTGCATATCAAATTTGGGTTAGCATAGTCGACGTTTGCCCCAAACGAAACAGCAGTAACACATCAAACACTAGCAGTGTACCGCAGTTTTATCCGCGTTGTTCTAATTCTCGTAATTTTCTGGCGACAATATAAAGTAATTTTATTCTAGGCTATTATTCTGTGTTCCAAATACGTTCAACCGTTCCGACGTGATTACGCAGAAAACATACAAACTTTCGTATTTACAATATTAGTAGAACATATACGACTGAATTCGTTCCGTCAATCCTTTATAAGAAATTATATAGGCTTCCATAATTTCAGACAAAGCCTTTTAAAGTGTAAGTGTACGTATCTCGCAGGCCATGGTAACCGGATCAATTAGGCTCGCTTGCGTCAAATCGCCACTCGCCGTTGATAAACATATCTGCTGATGGACAGGGGCGGAAAAATACTTATTCCGCATGTAGATATTCCATTACACCGAATAAAAACGATATACTTCACGTTGGCAAACGAATGGGGCTTGCATTAAAATTACATTGATTGGATTGCTTGAATTGCTTGAAAAAAAAAAAAAAAAAAAAAAAAATTAAAAAAAACTGCCATCGAAGTTAATCATCATCGAAGTAAAACATCATGGGTGATTAAATATCTGCTTATTATTGGAGCTCTAGGTTGCTATTAGTATATTATTATTAGTTTATTATTTTAAAGGGGCATAAGGCAGTTTGGCCTCATCTATATTAAGCACCTACTGCCAACCAATCTGTTTTTTTTATCTTTGTTAGTTGCGTAGGCTAGCCAAACATAAAATTTCCAGTTATTCTGTCATTCAGTCTTAATTTTTTTCAAAAATATTATTAGCAAAATTATAGTTGTTTTTGTGGCGCACTAGAGTTCAAACACCTAAGCTGATTTTGTTTAAAAATACTATGTTTAAGCTTCACTGACATATCGATTTACGTTCAGCGACGATGCAATCTACGATGAAACGGGTTTGTCAAAAAGAAACCGATTCTCTATCGACGTGATAACACCAAGACAGTATCCATCGGGGAACGCCCACACAGGTATCGTATTCTATAGTTTAGCTGAACGAAACGAAAGTGTATTGTTGAAATAAAACTTCACTATTCTGTCTTTAGAGGTTGACCCACAGTCAATAGGACATTGCCCTCACTCAGGGGCAGTCGGGTAAAAGACCACATTCACAGAATACAGCGCCAAGGAATTTCGCATAAAGCGCGCGTCACGCTGCACAAAATCAAAGCTAATAAATAAGAATCGTTTACATCGCCTCGCGTAAACATATAAACGAAATCATGTTGTTTGTATAACTAGCCGCCGACTTGGTTATCTCATGCGGTAGACGACGCAAGTTGTGAATCAACACACAGAAGTAATCAATAGTAATTGAGGGCTGTGCACGCTTACACGCATACACGCATACAGATACACGGTTGTATCTCAAACTTTGTAAAACTACTTACCATTTTCGTTATTTTTTTACTATAAGAGATATAAGGTATAATAGGTAGGCAAATTGCTGTTGTCAAATCTATTTCTCTACTCTACGATTACTAGAAAAGATCGTTCTTGGCTAGCCAGTTGCAATATTTTCAACTTTTCTTCATTTATTATTTTAATATTAAATGCAATAAAATAATAATAATATAGCTAGTCTATCGCGTACGACCAAATCCCATTAAAACATGAAAGCAGTTTTTTGTGTTTCTTACTCAATTATATCGGAACAACTAAACTGGTTGGCTCAAAATTTGCAGTGGAGATAAATAACATTTTGTAACTACGCTAAATTATATTTTAACGAAGACAGGAGCAAATTCCAGTTAAAAATAGAGCCAACATGACGTTCACAGACTACCTATCAAGTGAATTAGTTTGTATGATGGAGCACCTACTGCTACATTTGATGATGACACTTTAAAGCATCACAAATGCGTTTTTTCAAGACATTTAATATTATTTACTTTATAAAATTCAATAACATCTCTATGACAAGACGAAAGCACAGTTTCGCACACTCTCTGTCCGAAAAACCACGGTTACTAATAACAGAGATGAAACGACTGTTTCGTCCCACGTCGGTTGACTACGTGGTCTACGCTCTAGGTCTGCGCACTGATTACCGCCACTGGTAGCGGAAAAGTACACCGAGCTTACTGAAATCAGTAGATCCGCGATATTTCGGGGAAGGTCGAACATATTTTGTAAGCGCTGGCGCTGGCGCCTGCGAGTTAACGATTTCTTTAAAAGTATTACATCTATTTCATAAATAATTTCTAGAGCTTTATAAGCATAAAACAACAAGATACTTCATATTGAAAACACATTAAGGCTCTATGTTTTCTGCGCAGTACTGGCAGTGCATCATCGACAGAGTTAGGCGTTAGAAAGACCGCAAATGTTAAGTTGAAAATCGCGACAGGTATTGAGCGCTAATGCGAGCTGAATTGAACTTTGTTGTGTCCCAGCAAGAGTCGCTATTTATATAATTGTTTTCGGTAGTGAGGCTTCTGTACTTGTACTAATATTTATTCTGTGGTACTGGAACGGGCTGCTAGAAAAATATTAAGACGTGGTACATCTAATCCCGGACTCTACAAAGCTTCTTTTCTTTTCTTCTTTTCGCTATAGATATCCCGTGGTTACTTCTTACTCTAGATTTCTATATGATTTATCTTATACATTTCAGAGATTATCAGTTCTATAAAAAAATATATATAATTTAAAAACTCAAAAACCCGACTGCGTAAAAAGTGAACCAAACTACGTTCTCGCATACTAAAAAAAACTGAAAAGAATAAAACAAGCATTTAGATTTCTGGTGGTCTAGAATTCTATAATATGTTATTGTATTAATACTATTGAAATATATACCATATTTTCTAATAAAAGAACATTACAACTGAAGAGTCGGGATCCATTATTATTCGACATACAATGTAATTGTTCAATGGATCCCGACTGTTCAGTTGTAATGTTCTTTTATTAGAAAATATTGTATATATTTCAATAGTATTAATACAATAACATATTATAGAATTCTAGACCACCAGAAATCTAAATGCTTGTTTTATTCTTTTCAGTTTTTTTTAGTATGCGAGAACGTAGTTTGGTTCACTTTTTACGCAGTCGGGTTTTTGAGTTTTTAAATTATATATTTTTTTTTAATACTTTTTAGTTATGAACAATGTTGTGAATGTTAATATGCTCAACATAATAATATGCATCTTTTGGTTGTTGACCAAATCTCTTCGTTTCTACTGATATAATATGTAGGATTTTCTACTGCATGTAATTCATGTTTATAGTTTTGTGTTAGTATAGGTTTTCGATTGACGTTGAGTACCTACTAAATCGTTTGAAGTTGGAGATGGGCGACCGAGGCGGAGCAATCCGAGAGCGGTTCCGTGGTCCCACTATCAGCGGCAGAGTTGAAACCCCATAAAGGTTTATTAGTAGATACCACCATATCCGAGAGCGGTTCCGTGGTCCCACTATCAGCGGCAGAGTTGAAACTCCATAGAGGTTTATTAGTAGATACACCATATCCATACATGATATAGAGTCTAACATAACCTGGCTGTGTCTCCCGGTCGGGGCAGTAGGGTGTGCGTAAATCCCGCAACGGGAGACCGGGACCAGAGACCGCGAGAGGAGACCGCGAGAGGAGACCCCGACCGGAGACCGCGACCGGAGACCGCGACCGGAGACCGCGACCGGAAACCGCTACCGGAGACCACTACCGGTACCGGTACCACTTTTGTAGTGGTAGGACTCTTGGCAGAGTCCGCCTGGGGAAGGACCACACCTTTGCCAAATATTCTACCGCCAAGCAGTAATGTGCAAACATTACTGTGTTCCGGTCTGAAGGGCAATGTTTCCAGAGAAATTACAGGGCTTAGAGATATAACAACTTAGATCTCTGGGTGACGAGCGCAGTGCAGTGCTAGGTAATGATTTGGAATCTTCATGTTCCAATAGCTGCGTGTCACTGTGTTGTTATGTGGCAGGCATGCTGCTCATCAGGCACATGACCTGCTCGTCTCGACACTCTATATTTAAAAAAAAAAAAAAAAAAAAACATTTCCTGCACGTACGAAAAAAAGGTAGTCCAATATACCTACTAGCATAGATCGTAGAACGCAAGATGGGCCCCATCCCAAACTTCACGGCGCTCGCAATCATGTCAACGTTGGGAAGAGTGAGCTCACTCTTTCCGTTCTAGTCGGTTGCAGGACGCGGTGGACGCCAGACGTTTTTACCTATCATTATTCGGTGTCAACAACCAAAATAAGTAGAACCACAGCAAATCTCGCCGCTAGCGATTATAGGGGTCAAGTAGATTGGTTGTTTGTAAACCACTTACGATACATACAGAGACGCAGTTTATTACCAATTTCAAGGTGCTCAGGGCACATCTATTGATTTATATCGATGCCTACTAGATACATTAGTATGTAATGTCCATCCACATTCACACGTACAGTTAGTTATACGAAGTTTTCTGCTACCTAAAAACCTATAAATGTGAGAATGGTTGTTACTCAACTTTAAATCGATATACATCCTAAACGGTCAGTCGAATCGAAAAACATTGAGAGAAAGCTAAACATTATTTTGAAATACCTATTCAACGATACCCCTCTTGACATATTTTGGTGATTTTAATTTTTTTTATTTGGACAATATGGCGTCCTGAAGCCGCCATATTAGACTTACACTAATGTCATGTCTTTAGTGTCACTCGCCAGATTAAGAGGAATCGATTGACGTGTGAATCATAAAAATCGGCCCAGGCGTTTGGTCTGTATAGTGCCTCAAAGGAACATACAAACATACATACATACATACATACATACATACATACATACATACATAGACTGTTAAACACATTACCACTCCTTTGCGTCGCGCAGTCGGGTAAAAACAGACAGTATAGTAATAATTTACGACCTCGTTATCGATACTTTACTTAGCTAATATTAACAGAATTTCACAGGCATGTTGTCCTACAGATGGCGTGGTACATTATCCCGGTCCTACGCTCAGAAATATTGTATCTTAGCTATCTCTGTTAGCTACCACACTCGAGAGCTTCTTACAAGAAATTGTTGAGCGTCTCATCATAATGAAGCTATTCACGCAAAATTAGCTTGATAGTAATAAATTGCAATAATTTTATTGTACCCGGAATCCTGGACTGTAATCCTAATCAAAACTGTCCTATCTCTCAAGTTATACCAAACTAGCTGAACCGTGCGCGCGTTGCTACGCCATCTATCGAAAATTGGTCGTAACAATTCCAATTTTGAACAAATTCAGTAACCTTAGGTTCTAATGACGCAACCTTTAAAAGATAGACACATGCTGACACGCAACGAAAGCTCTCAAAAAGCAATATTTTTTTCCCGTATTTGTTACTTTTTTCACTCCGCTCCTGTTGATGGTAGCGTAATTTAAATAGCCTATAGCCTTCCTCGATAAATGTACTATCCAACAGAGAAAGAATCTTTCAATTCGGACCAGTAGTTCCCGAGATCCTTGCGTTCAAACAAACAAACTCTTCAGCATTATAATATTACTACCTGTGCCCCGCGGTTTCACCCGCGTCTATTTGAGGAAAATCCATACTAAAATATCCATTGCTGGCCACTTTATTACGTTTTACGGAACCCTAAAATACGTAAATAAGCAACAATGCATTGTTGTAGAACAAATTTGATAACTTCAAATGTAGACACGCGCCGTCGTAGTATAGAAGATGTTGTCTGAGTGTAGTGTCTAGTGTGGTGATGAGTTCACTGGGAACAAACATCATGACTTGGATAGATTTTTATAAATTAAAATATATCTTCATTGGTGTTACATTACTGGATATAACGTGGGCCACTTCCAAACGTGCGGGCGACCAAAAAAAATCGAGTGATTCACCCGTTGATCTAATCAGAATGCAACATCCGCGTCACTCGCTATTGTTGAACCTCGGAATACTGATGGGTATTATATCATCTGGACAGATTTAAAACAAATCTTTTTAACACTGGATACTGTTCTGTTGGATTTGCGTGTACGGCTCGACCACTGCGTTTCATCTCGATGTGATCGATGATGCATGATGATCATTACAGACGCAAGGTTCGCATTGTTTTCAGAATTTATAATTTCACAAGCTACAAAATACTGAAGCAACCAAGGCGTTAGGTATCATAGTACTGAAACGAGTCAAGGCCATAATTTTCCTAGCTGGTCAAGTGTGGGTTGGTCTATGTCACAGATTGTCTAGTTTGGAAACTCGGTTTTAAGGACTCTTGAAGTGTAAACTTCTACAGGCGCCTTGGGCGTTTCTTGAGATAAAATAATACAATTTTATTCACGACACAGTTTCTGATGTCTCTGCATTATTTTTAACTGTTTTAAGTTTACACTTGGCTATCTCATCTGATGTTAAGCGACGATGCGGTCTAAGGTAGGGCGCGATACAAGAAACCGATTCACCGTCGAGTTGAAGACACCAAAATAAAATTGTAACCACCTTCTTATTACACAAGTGGACTCACACCACCTCTTTCGAGTCTTTGGTACGTAAACCATGGATCTACGGTTTTGAGCTATAATAGAAAAAAAAGCTCAAGATCATGCAGATCAGCTGCACAGTCTCTGAAGACCAGCTTTGCAGCGATGTTCACGATTTTGAGGTGTTTTTCGAATAAAGAAGGAAACAATTTAACCGTTAGAGCCAATGGTGATAACGAAATTGTACATCTATATACGAAGTTTACCTCATGATTGCGATATGGAACGTTTTCGCCACTAGGTAAGCAAGCAGCCAAATAAATGTCCCCACTGCTGGGACTCGAGGCCTTCTCTCGCAAGGAGACAGTCAAGGCTATAACCCACCACGCTGACCCATTGCGGGCTGGTGGATGACGCAAGACCTTGAAAAATTTCTAAGTACAAGTAACTTTCCTCATAATGTTTTCTTTCGCCATTTTTAAGCTAACAGCATTACGCACATAACTTCGAAAAGACAAGTGGTGCGCGTGGGATACGGATGGGCAGTCGCCATTCTACCGACTACACCAGCCGCAACTGCAGTAATATTCGTATTGCTACTGAATCGTAATAAAAACTACTCGAAAACGCATAAAAAGTACTTGAAACTCAGGTGCAGTTAAAATTGGTTTTAACTGCATTTCGCACGAGGTTGCGTGGCGGGTGATCTCTGCACTGAACTGGCGAGAAGCCAACTTGCATATTGCAGCTTCGTGGCTAGCTTCCACTGGTTTACAAAACTGCCTATAGAGTTGATATTGCTTTTTCTTTTCTCCATTTCGCTTCATTTCTCCATTTCATGGTTCATGTTCCATGAATGAAAAGGTTTGGACCCCAGTTTCAGAACCCTATTAACCTATTTCCATTTAAAATCCATTAAAAATGTAAATATTTTGATGATTAAATTTTTCATGTGTAACAGTGTCGTAAATTCAATTAATTATTTTCTATCTATCTATAGAAGATTTCACTTCAAAAAGTCCTTAATAAAACTGAGTTTACAAAATAGATAAATCAGTGACATCGACCAATCCACACTTGACCAGTTAGGTAAAGCATGGCCTTGACTCTTTTCACTACGATACCTTGAGCATTATTTCATTCAATACTTTGTAACTTTAACATAGCTTGATGTAACTATTTTAAAAGTCTCTTAAAGTCTCTACTGGTAGGACTCTTTGCAAAGTCTACCTGGGAAAGCAATACACCCTTTCCAGTTATGCTACTGCCCATCAGTGATCTGCAAACATTACTGTGTTCGCATTTAAAGGGCAATGTTTCCGGAGTAATTACAGCGATCATCAGCCAACCCGCACTTCGCTACCGTATTGCACTACTGCCTTGAATCTCTCCATCTCTCCTTATGAGAGAAGTCCCCTATTCCCAGCTGTGGGAACATTAAGTGGGCCGTTTATGTTTTACGCTGACCTATAATCTAGTTTACATACCAACAGACAGACGGACGGATATATTTCGAGATGTGTGTCGAATGAAATATCTTCGTATATGAGTTACTGGCGCACTGATTTATGATTTAAGTTTGCATATTCCAGCTAACAATAGACGGAACGACTGGTTTACATTATTTCTATTGACATACCTCAGGATTTTGGGACTCCTAAAGAGGGAAAGGCTTTGCACAAAAAACAAATCAAAAATTGGCAGTCATAGGGGCAGTCGATTCAAAGGAAGACTTGTAACTTAGAATTTTAGTATTCAACAGCACAATATGTCACCTGTATAGCTACAGATATACTCCTATTACGAATGTCGGTGACGCGATATCACAATATTTTGATCCATCCTTAAAATCGTCTAACAGGGACGACCCGTTCCGCAGCTCGGTCGCCGCTTCGACACTAGCTTGCTGACAGAATAATGGATGGACAGCATATATCCCATCCATTATTTTCATAACCAACTTTTCTCAAAATTTTTAAATTTTAACGTAAAATTAAATCCCATTCACCCCAAGCGTGCAAGTTTTGATGTTTGAGTATTTTTGTCAAATCGCGTGGAAACGGCTGAATAGATCGAGAAAAAACTTTGAGATTTTAGAACGTTATAGCCCATATAATAAGTAAGTACCTACTTGCGTACTTATGTCCCGAGAACTGCTTTCATTGCTGAATAAAGAATAACAAGTAATTCATAATAAGTCGTGACGAATATATATCTACGGAAGTGAGAAAAACCTTCATCTGTTAAGACACTAACTCAATGACGGCATAATGTTAAAAGATAGAAACACCAATACTTATGAGTATTATCGCAAGTAGGTACCTAAGTGAGTAACATTTGCCAATTATCATTTAATAATTACCCTTCTCGGTAAAGTACAAACTAATACAAAATAACGTTTATGAAAAAAAATCACAAACTACGCACAGCAAATCCGAAAATACAACCATAACATAATGGAAAAATAATCGAAATTCTATCACCTTTACTACGAAACCAATCACTATTTTAATGTTTTTTTCTGTAAATTCATATTTAATTACGTATTTTAAATGATTTCCGAGAGCCGCAATGCGTCTCGCTACGCGACGTTTTTCACACTGAAATTCAAAACTGGAAACCTGTCTGCATTCCCGTCGACCATTACAAACTGACCCCTCTGAAAACATTTATACGACCAATAAAATGGGTCAAATTACACTGGGCACACATCACGTCAAAGAATCAACGTTAATCTAAAAGCAATAAGAACGAGTTTCATTTGTATTTATTTCTATCATCTCACTAGTATTATTCGCTATAACGTACGGGAAAACGAACTTAAAAGGAAAACTGGACGTCTACTCTCTTTCTACGAAAACGTGATTTCGAAAAAAACTTGCGACTTTCCTGCTCCTGTTCTACTTCGTTTCGTCAGATAGAACATTGTTTGACGTTTAAATGTTCTAAGCTTACTCTAATTAGAGTAGGCTTAGAACATTTAAACGGACAAAACGACGGATCGAAGTAGAATCGGAGAAGGAAAGTCGCGAGTTTATTACGAAATTACGTTTTCGTAGAAAGAGAGTAGACGTCCTGATACGAATTAAATTCCATTGCATCGTTCCAATGTTTACACAATAAAAGAATTAGTGAAAACACAAACGTAAATACTAATTATTACGAAATCGAATGTTTTCCGATCTGAAACAAAACACCTCATCTGTGTAAACTGCAGTCACTGTAATTTATGCTATAACGCTGTTATTTTAAAGTTGGTTTTGTCTCAGAGGACTGTGTAGTTAGGTCATTTTAAAGTCTACGTATATTTAGTGGGATCCTAGACGGAAACGAGAAAATGAGCATTTCTATGGAATTTAGTCTGCAGCGACGTTGGTATGTAGTGGTAGGTATTTGAGATAGAACGCGAAGAATTTCTACTTTGTTTTATATTTCATGTGTGATGATATTGAAAGAAATTGTCATTAGGTAATTACGGAATATTTAATTTGGGGTTATAAGGTGGCCGCTCCACCTTTTATTATTTATGAATATAATTTTAGAAAATGTAAAAAATTTGGATGTACATTATAGGCCTGTTGAAAGATCGACAAATCGTATCAGAAATTTCGATATGCATCAATGTATTAAAAAATCGATATCTTAACCGACATTATGTTGACCTGATGTTATTTTAGAAACGATAATAAAAATATGTATACCTACTTAATACATTATACCTACTATTCGCAACACCCTATGCACAGGGTCTTATGTGTGTTGTTAAGTATTATACTTACCTACTCAATAAGATGCGACTGTATGTTTTAAATAAATAAATAATCTCTGAAAGTTCTTCTGTTAGATCAAATTATATTGTCCATGAGTCGTGAGATAAGTACCCTATCGACCTATCGACGTTGATCGTTGATGTTGATTGTTCACAAGAATCGATGTATCAATAGATACATCGATATAAACTAGGTATGTCATGTAAATGGTTTATATCTTTATATCGATGGATAGATCGACATAATATTTAATTATTATATTTTCTTTAGCCCGGGAAGCGGGGACTTATCGCGTCCTTATCGAATAAGAATCCGAATAAAACGAATCCCTATTGCCTTTTCCCAAAATTCAATTTCATAATACATTTCCTTACTCTTACTACCTACTTACTAGGTACTTTAAAGTGCCTAGATTATTTAAAAAACTTGATTTGTTTGTTGTTGTTGCCTTGTTGTACGAGAGTGTTTTCGAGCCATATTATGGTGATTATCTATTCTACGGTTCTACAATAATTTATTCTACATAATAACGCCACCTGTGTAAAAGACGAAGTTCTCCCAAAGCTGCTGAAAAGTATAAAACGTGTTCTAAACCCCAAGTAGCGTCATCTGTGTAAAATACGAAGTACTCCCAAAATCTGCTGAACATTGCAGTGCGAGTTCTAAAACGCCTAGCAGCGCCATCTATGTAAACGTGCCGGTACTCACTGATGGTTGTGCGCCGTGAGCCGGTTGGGGTCGCTCGCGTTGCGGTGCTTCCCGCGGCGGGGCAGCTCTCGCTCGCGCTCGCGGTCGCGGCAGCTCTCCGCGCGGTTCACGCCGCGACCGCCAGATGGCACGCGCCACCTACAAACACAATTTATTTAAATTTTACACAATACGAAAACACACGCTCGAAACACTGAAATCCGACGAAGAACCAACGTTCAGGTCGTCGGAAAAGCAGTGACAAAGTTAAAATGGAGTTGGGCAGGACATATTGTTAGACGGTGTGACGACAGGTGGACCAAAACTGTCACAGAATGGTGGCCGAGGCAGGGAATGCGGAGCGTTGGACGTCCACCAGCAAGATGGGTCGACGATATAGTAAATATCGCGGGTCGAACCTGGACTCGATTGGGACAGGACCGAGGCAGATGGCAAAGTAAGAGAGAGGCCTATACCCAGCAGTGGGATAGAGAAGGCTGTGGATGGATGACACAATACGAAAAGGTTTCCTAGGTGTACTGAATTATAACACACACATACATATACATTATACATGTTATTTTTAAATGTATTGATTTATAAAACTTGTTGAATTCAACCCTATCAGGCACCTGTGCACTTTAAAGTTTTAATCATACACCCTGGAAGAGAACTAGCTCCCACAGAGACAGGGAATCCTAGTGTGGGAGCTAGGTACTTATGCTTCAATTCCTCAGCTTAGGATTATTATGCTAGATTAATTACAAGGAATGGAGTCATTACCACGGCCATATATCTATATACATCTACAGCAGACATTCAACCAATATCGAGAACTTTAACGAGATTTCCTTCGGCGGCTGTAAAGACGAACGGCAGCTTCGACTCAAAAACAGCAAATTTACTGGTTCATGACATTGAATAGTGGTATATAATGGTAGTCCCGTTTTGGCATTAAGAATAAGAATATATTTATTGCTCACACTGTGTAAAAAAGGTCTTAAAATAAATAAAATGTACAACAGTATACCCTTGACGGGCGTGCAACATTAACAAGTTTACATAGGTAGTACTACAAGTATCTTGTAATTTTGTTTTTGATAACAATCATCTATATTTATCAAATCAGTTACAAATTAAAATAGTTGTAAATAGTCATTTCTCCCGTCGTTAAAATACTCTTTTAAATCGCATTACTTTATACCTAGTAATCTAGCAGCCCCCCAATGATTTACCCGCGTGGTGTCCATTCCCGTATTTTTGTAAACTAGGTATTATAAGTTTACACCAGACCGCCATTTCTCCCGATAGTTATCGACGAATCGGTCTACGACGGAGATAGCTTACGTAGAAGAAACCGATTCCCTCTCGATTTGAAGACACCAAGATTATAACCATCGGGAAAACCCACCTCAGGCAACGCATTCCACAGCCTAGATGTTCTTATCACAAAAGCAGTGTCAATCTTCTTCATTCGAGGGTTTCGAACGTTAACCAATAATAATCTGTGTTCCAAATTTCAATCCGATTCATGAAGCCGTTCCGAACATCCATACTTTCGAGTGTATAACATTAGTAGGACAAATCACATAATTTATTCCATCTCAATGTTCCTCAATGTCATCACAAATCAGGTCAAGGTAATTTATTTATTCACATAATAAATAGAGTAGTGTATCATCCCATAATAATTTTACACCATACATACAATTCAGAGAAAATGACATAAATACATCGCAGGGAAATAATACATGAATACAATGAAGAATTTGATCCAAGTCCCTAATAGGATGGATCAAAATCTGGTAAAGGATAACAAAAGGCATGAGAATACCGTGCACCGTACGTGCAAGGCATGAAGTTCATACCTGTACCAGTACATGGCTGCAAGGCTGCAACTATAGCATTATGTGTTGGAAAAGGTTCTTGTGTCTACCTCCTATCTAATGAAAGCCTACAAATACCTACACGGTATTGCGAGATAAGGAATTTCATTCCAACAGCCAAAGATTCGGACAAATCGTTGAAGAACTTTAGTGATCTTATCGATTTTCTAGCACGCTTTTAACTGATTTTGACTTTTGTCAGTTAGCTAAATTGGTGATTTTATCAACCAACGGCTCCAATTTTTAGTGAAATGATCTAACTAAAGTTGGACATACAAATTCATACAAAATATCTAGGTAAAGTTTTTTGACTGTTTTATCATGTCGTGTTTTGTATTGGCTACTACTCGTATTACCTCCTTAATTACTGCCCGACGCGACGTTTCGCCCGAGTAGCAACGACCGTGGTCACGAGAAGAAAAGTAATTCAATATCATTTAATTTAGTAGTACGTACCTATTCTTCTGCGATAAGTCTTGATAATTCTACTAACATTATAAATCTCAAAGTTTCTATGTTTATTGCTCTATCTCGTAACGAAGGAACGGATGAGATTGAAATTTGAAACACAGTTAAAGTTAAAGTTCCAGTTATATGTAGTCTGGAAGAACACAGACTAGACACTTTTTATATCAATGAAATAATAGGAATGGGAACTACGCCCGTTAAATCGCGAGCGTTGCTAATCCTACTAATATTATAAATGTCAATGTTTGGATGTTTGTTGCTTTATCACGTCCTAATCCTAACGTATGAACGGATCAGGCTGAAATTTGGAACACAGTTAGATTATAGTCTGGAAGTACACATAGGCTACTTTTTATCCCTATAAAACAACAGGAACAACGGGAACGAGGCGGGTAAAACCGAGGGTGCTGCTTATGTTTTCAATATTACTTCAAATGGAATAAGTTTAGTATGTTTCTGTCTCAAACTTACGTTTCTTTGTCAGGTTCCTTGGCGGCGGCATCGCTGGTGTCGACGTCTGCGTCGGGAGCCGTGGGCTCGTCGTTCGATCCTTCCCGCTTCGACTCTCCTACAACACGAAACAAATTCAATTAATTTCATGTATTTTGTTATAAACTAGTAAAAAGTAACACAGTTTTATATTTTAGAGAAACTTTCAAAGTTACACTAGTAAAACTGCAAGTACTTAGAAACTAGCGCCATCTGTTGTGAAGTAGCTAATTTAATGTGTGGAGCACCTGAACAGTTACATTCGAAGTTTAAAATTTTAAAAAAGTCTTAGGAGTGTTTAATCTAATGTAATAAATACTAATCGTTTAGTTTAGTTTAATGCGACGTTTTTAAAATAATATATTTGAATGATAATGGGTAAATATTTACTTATATGTCAAATTATAGACAAAAATGTTTTTCATTTTTCTCTTACAAAATAAAACATTGTCGCCATCTCTGGTGAATCTGAGAACTATCTTTGATATAAATAAGCATAAAAAATATTAGGCGTTTTAAAATACGATTTGTATTCTAAAAACAGCTCTGTCTTGATAAATAATATAAAATGTACTACATACATTACAGAATTTAAATAAACTTCACTTCACTGTAGTACGACTCGTAGGATAGTGAAGTCTGAATACCTATAATAATTAAAACATCAGATGCGATGATTTTTGTATGCACACTATAATTAGCAGTAAATATGTACTACAATAGATACCGTAGTAGACGTCCATAAAATACAACTTTTTAATTAAATACAAGAGTTTGTTAAATACATACTTACTATTATTTTTAAAACCAATACTTCAGATAAACTCTTTAATAGTTGAAAATTTATAGACACTAGCGCCATCTGTTGTGAAGTAGCGAAACCATCGTTTAAAGTTGGAAAGATGTTCATGCAAGAAGAAATACGAATAAATATGTTCATTATATATGATTAGTTGTAGATAGCATAGTAAGGTACCTAGTTTGTCAGGAAAATAAAGCCTATTTTATCATTATCATGATAATTTTCAGCATGTACCGACCCTGGGTATAGATCTCCTCTCCCCTGGACCATTGATCTCTATCCTGACCCGATCTCATCCACGTAATCCCCACGATGTATCTGACAATATAAGCTAACATGTCAGTTTGTTGCTAATTATGTTATAAGCTCTCAACAGTCTATGCTATCAACCATAAGTTGTAAGTAGAGAGAATTCGGAAAATCAGTATTCCTCGGGTATACTCTTATTATTACCTACAACACTAGGTATAATCACTTTGTCACCACAAAACAAAGTTGACAAAAAACCCATTAAATTAACACACTATAGGCACAAAAGGCAACCTTTTTTTTTTTTTACTTTAATAAGTTCGCACTTGACCACCATCTCGCCTGATGTTAAGCGACGATGCGATCTACGATGGAACGTGCTTACCTAGAAGAAACCGATTCACTCTCGATTTGAAGACACCCAGATTGTAACCATCGGGAAAAACCCACTCAGGCAACGCATTCCACAACTTAGACGTTCTTATCACAAACGTGGAGTCAAACCTCTTTGTTCGTGTTTTTGGAACATCAACCATGAAACGATGTCGCTTTTTTGAGTTACGAGAATTCCGATAGAAGAAAGGAACCTTGTCGCTATTAGCGATCTCTTCTAGATAACATCGTAAATTGATTTATAAGTATTACTATATATTTCTTTACGTCTCCTCACTTCTTATTATATTGATACATTTCCGTAGTTTGTGTATTTCTAATAAAAAAAAATCACTGACCTAGGTCACGGTCAAATCTCTTAGGTGTGATAGATAGATAGCAGGCACGTACAATTCTATGTTTTGTTAAAAAAATAAGGTATATTATTAATTGCTATCTTACCATACCCAGGAAGTAGTTAATGTCCGAAATAAAAAAAATTGGCAGTCATAGGAACTGCCGATAGAAGTGAAAACTTACGACTCAGAATTTGATAGTTTACTTTGGAAACTACGCGGGTGAAACCGGAGGGCGTGGCCATGAGCATGGACATCTAGAAATGCGTGAGCCAATGGGAAATGCTGACGCATTTCTAGATGGCCATGCTATGATGGCGAAGCCACGCCCTCCGGTTACACTCGTGTAGTTTCCAAGGTAAGCTACCAAATTCTGAGTTATAAGTTTTCACTTCTATCGGGAGTTCCTATGACTAATTTCCATTTTTTTTTATAGAGCGTGACGAGACGAGCAGGCCGTGTACCTGATGGTAAGCAACATGCCTGCTCATAACAGCGCACTTGGAACATGAAGAGTCCAAATCATTACCTACCCACCGCAATGCGCTCGTCACCCAGATATATATATGTTTTATCTCTATGTCTTGTAATTTCACTGAAAACATTGCCCTTCAAACCGGAACACAGTAAAGTTAACACTTCACTGTTTGGCGGTAGAATAACTAGCAAAAGTGTGGTACTTTTCCAGGCGGACTCTGCAAAGAGTACCACTGTCAAACTTGAAGGAATCTATACATTTAAAGCTAGTACGGCGATTGACAGTCTTATCGCTAATAGAGTACGATTGAAACGAACGCACTAGAGATATGATAGTTGTAATTGATCGTATAATGAGTGACCGAGAGCACCAGATCCAATTATAGTTCAATGCCACGCCGGTACAAGTGCGCTACTTGTACCCAACGAACACTACTGATAAACAAGGAATTATTACTGTTATTTATAACACAAACCTACAAAATAAATGGTTATTTCTAACATGTAACTATCTAACCCGAAACTTAGAAAAACTTTAACTACATAGCGCTAATATCCTACGAATATTACAAACCCGAAAGTTTGAAAGAATGTATGGATTAAATAAATATTGGTGGACAATTCACACTCAACACCATCTGATCCCAAACTAAGCAAAGCTTGTATGATGGCGGCCAGATAGCTGATGTAATACTTATTATAGTTTTAAATACATACTTATTACACATAGAAACACCCAGACACAGTGCAAACATTTGAATTCATCACACAAATATTTGCACTGGGTGGGAATCGAACCCACGACCCTCGGCTTCGCAGGCAGAGCTACTACCAACTAAGCCACGAGGCCAGTCGACTCTACTTTTGTGATAAGAACGTTTAGGCTGTGGATGTGTCTTAAAATCGCGAGTGAATCGGTTTTTTTTTTCTAGGTAAACACGCTCCATCGTAGACCGCGTCGTCGATTAACATCAGGCGAGATGGCGGTCAAGTGTAAACCTATAGAAGTAAAAAAAAAATGGCTGTATCCATATTTGTTACTCTTTCACGGGAAAAAATACCGAAGGAATTAGATGAAATTTGGTACATAGATAGATAATACTCTGGAATAACGCATAGGCTACTAATGATCCCGGAAAAATAACGGGATAAATAGAGCTACGTATAGTACCTACCATCCTATCTCTCAAGTTCCACCAAATTACACATATGTAGGTAGGTGCTTTAATAACGTCTGAACAGATCTGCGAAAATTCAATTTAGTTCCAAAAAGGCATACTTAAAGGCTTCTCAGGTTGTCTCAGTTTAATTTTATTTAAAAAAAAGAGCAATTTTGGAAAATTCACTAATGGATCTACAATCTAAAACTTGTTTGTAATCGGTAGTCTCTATCTGCCAATTATTTATTTAATTACTTAATTTCTAAATATATTTATTCAATTTCGCTCAGGTCTGGGTCAAAACATTTATCTGGCCATACAGCGTGGAAATGCCGCCAGTCTGATGGTCACATTTGGTTGGCGATTTGACGAACGTGGAGACAAAATTAACTTGTGTTCGTATTATTTAGGCATTCGACAGTTTAAATATTTCTACATTGTTGCCATATGTTTGGTGTCTAAGAGAGAATTAACTATCATTAGGCGATCCCGGAACAAGCATAAACATAAATACAATTCACAAAGGATAACTAGAGAAATAAACAATATCAAGTATAAGTCACAACAAGGTAAATAAAATATAATATTTATGGCAAGACGCCTATAATAGGAAGGTTACTTGCTAATATTCTGACGACAGCGCTTACTCTACACATAAAGGAACATATCTCATGTCTTTGTAGTGTAAAAGGTAAAAGGAAATTGTTTCAATGCTTTGATTAATATGTGTGATATTTATTTATCGACTGGCCTCATGGATTTCTTGGACAAAAGTTACGGCTGGTCTAGTCGGGAAAACGGCGACTGCCGATCCGGAGCCCCCCGGGTTCAAACCCACGCCACTGTCTTTTCGAAGTCATGTGCGTAATGCCGCTAACTTAAAACGGTGAAGAAAAACATCGTGAGGAAACCGACATGTCTATTTCGATGAATTTCATTGGCACTACGTTGTTGAAACATAGAACGTCTATAATTCTTGACATGCATTATTGTAATTAAATACCTTAGTAGTGGTAGGACTCTTAGCAGAGTCCGCCTGGGGAAGTACCACACCTTTGTCAATTATTCTACCGCCAAGCAGTAATGTGCAAACGTTACTGTGTTCCGGTCTGAAGGGCAATGTTTCCAGAGAAATTACAGGGCTTAGAGATATAACAACTTAGATCTCTGGGTGACGAGCGCAGTGCGGTGCTAGGTAATGATTTGGGCTCTTCATGTTCCAATAGCTGCGTGTCACTGTGCTGTTATGTGGCAGGCATATTGCTTACCATCAGGCATATGTCCTGCTCGTCTCGTCACTTTTTATTAAAAAAAAAAAAATACCTACCGGTAGACCTAAATAGTTATGTATTGTTAAACATTTTTTGAGCCTCTAGTATTTTTTTTATCTCTTTTTTTTCTAGTCTGTTATCACAAGTAGCGTTAACGCTGATGGAATACATCGTGAAGAAACCAACATTTTCCAAGAAAGCCACCGTTCGAGGACAAGCGTCATCCTGGTGGATGACGCTTGGCTGGATGCTGGATGACCCGCACTTGGCTAGTGTGGTGGATTCTAAATACATTTTCCAGATGAGCACAGACAAGTCATCTCCAATCTTCAGGTGATGAGCACAGTGCAATGTTAGTAAAGTGAATATCTTTATATTTAAACAGTTGCATGGGTACTGAGCTGTTATTGGTTAGCGTGTTTTTTACCATCAGACGCACGGCTTGCTCGTTCCATTACTCTATCTATACTAATATTATAAAGCTGTAGAGGCTGTTAGTCTGAACGCGCTAATCTCAGAAACTACTGGATCGATTTCAAAAATTCTTTCACCATTGCTTATACACATGATCCCTGGCGAAGCCGGGAGGGACCGCTAGTCTCTTATAAATAAAACATTACAGCCATGATATCATTCATTCTCCGACCCAATGCACTTTTCAATGGAAGTCTCTCATCTAAATCGGTCATTGCAAAAATCCTCACAAGTCCAAACAAATATGAAATCAAACGCTTTTATACTTAAAGCTCAAATTTGTTTCATATCAATAGTGCACGCGAATCTAATCTCTATAGCTTGAACAATAAGATTCAAAGAATCGTTCAGATAGTTGGTAAAAATTGGCGATGCGGGCTTAAGTCATCACCTTGATAGGTCAGCGACCTTTATTGTGCTTTATAAGGAGTTGCATCTTAACATTAAACCGATTGCGAGAGAAGCAGGGGTTCTTGTTAGTTTAGACAGGGTATTTACATAGCTGCGCAACAGGGAGGGTTTCGAATTAATTACTGGGTTAATAGATAATTCATGTTATATCTTCGTGTGACGAGCGCAGTGCTACGCAGTGATTTGGGCACTTCATGTTCAAATAGTTACGTAGCACTTGACTGTTATGGGCAGGATTGTTGATCACCATCATGCACATGTCTTGCTCGTCTCATCAATCTATATTCCAAAAAAAATTAACACTAAGGCTAAAAAGGACTAAGAGCCCGTGAACCCTTGACCTTCGTTGTTTTGGTCTAGGGATAAGAAGAGGTTTCTTGTTTGAACGCGCTAATCTCAGGAACTACTGGACCGAATTCAAAAATTATTTCATTATTGTATATGTATGTGTTCCCTGAGTACCATAGGCTATTTTATGTACTAAGCAAAGCCGGAACGGACCACTAGTACTCTTATAAGTGTGGTACCCAACAAGTGTTCTTTGATGATGATGGTGAACTAAAAAAACACTGCAAATAAACACTAACCTTCGCATTTTTTATTAGTATTACAGTAGCATTGATATTACTCTTGTTGATATTATCATTGCAAATATGCATTTACAACGAGCTCAGCTCACTACACGACATGTGTTTACGATGTTTAATTCGATAAGTAATCTCTATATCTTATCTTATTATATTTATCCTGAATCGAGTTTCATTATCCGTGTAAATAGTATTACTAGTGTATTAATAGCAATCCATGATAGTCATAGTATGAGTAATGTTACAGTTTAGATTTAGATAACGATAGTTCCGAACAACCCTTTAACACTATTGTCACTCATAAATAATTAATTGTTACGCCGACATACAAAAATATTTCAATATTAAAATTAGCACGCAATATTGGTTAATAAAATAAAATAAAAATTGCAATAATACAATCCTACAAATATTATAAATGTCAATGTATGGATGTTTGTTGCTCAATCACGTCCTAACGTATGAACGGGACCTTCGCGGGTAACGCCGTGGGGCGCTGCTAGTATAATATATTTATGTAATCTTACAAATATAAATCGTGAAGTCGTTCCCACGCTGAATGGCAATGGCCAACCTTTGCTCCAGGAACGCACCAGAGCGGGAGTCACCCGTATTCTCCCTGAGCCTGCGCCCCAATTCTGAGAGGAACCCTTTAGCCTCTGCGCCCCAACAACCCAAGGTCTCCACGGCAACAGGTACAAATTCGTACTGCGACACCAACATACCATACTTGTTGAATTAATGGATTTTTTCCCTTTTTAGATTGTTTCCCTTTCAAGCAAAAACGAAGGGATTTGAATGAAATTTAGTGTATATGTAGAAAATAGGCTAGATTAACACATAGGCTCCTTTTTATATTGAAAAGATAACATGATCGGGAGCTACACTAGTGAAACTAATGGGGTGCTACCATTCAAACAACATAGCAAGGCACAAAAAGTATGTTCCCAACAATAGCATCCAATAAGTACTATTTAGCAAAATATAATATAGGATATTTTCGCCTCTAGCCCACCACAGTTGTTAAAAGGCTAGTAGAAGAAGCACCTCTCTGTTTAGTAGTTATATGTTTATTGCGTAACTCCGCATAATCAGCAACAGAATCAACTATACCCAAAAATAACAAATGTAAGCAATAAAATAACAAATTTGGCCATAAAAACCCAACGAAGCGAAACGTTTCCTTATCAGCGCCGTGCAAACAGTAAACACAGAGTGACCGCATATGACCAAACGGTGGATGATGTCATGTGGCGACCACATACGTACGGAGTGAACTCTCCGTTTATTGGTGAAATATCCTACCAGACGGGAATCATGGTGCTATGACGAGGCGCAGTCGTAGCCTCAAATTTATGGGTCCACCGTAATAATGCAATATGTCGAGTAAAAAACAGACTTCTCAAGTAACGCTCCGCGATTTTAGCACCGTAGTTGCCGTTTCGTTTGTTTGCCCGCAGTAAAAAAATATGTACTTACTTTTCCAAATTGTATAAATTTTTACATTTTTCAATGTAACATATACCGTACCGTACTTACCGTACCGTGGGAAACTAATATACCTAAAGACCACGCGATGAAACAAAATAAGTATTACGACCTACAAAACGAATTAACAAAAAATGGCTATGTAGTTAATTTATACGCTGTAGAAGTAGGAGCGAGAGGTATACCAGCAAAATCTCTCTATAACCTGCTTAAAGACCTTGGCTTGTCCAGAAGTGCAGTTAGTTCTATACTAGAACGAGTATCTAAAGCTGCACTAGTAGGATTATATAGGATTTGGCTGGGCACGGAGAGAAATACGAGTAGTGAAGGTGAGTGTTGACGTACGTCAATATAAGGGGCCCCTTTTAAACCTACGCCCGAGTCACAAGTCTTGGGGTCTATTCGAGATTTCTCTCTCTGCCACACGATGGACCCGGCACCCGCACGGTGAATCCATGGAATGCTAAGAAGTTCGTCTCTATGTTCCATTCGGACCGCGCCTAGCCATTACTTGGCAAATATACTACCAGACGAGATTCGAGAATCTACCATTCCTTGGCAAATTAGCTAATAAGCAGCCTACTAATTGTTCCCACTGCTGGAACTCGGGGCCTTCTCACGCAAGGAGAGTCTAGAGTCTAGAATCTATCTAAACCATCATACACCACGCTACCTCTGGCCTAGTGCTGGCTGGTGAATGACACATGACCTCAAAACTTTCTAGGAACTTGTCGGTTTGTTGACGATGTTTTCCTTCACCGTTTTTGAGTTAGCGGCATTACCCACGTGATTACGAAAAACAGTAGTACACCAAAAGATTTAAAACAGGGACTCCGGATCGGCAGCCGCCGTTCTCTCGACTTGACTAAATAACAAATTAACCTACACTTATAAAAGAAGAGTGGATGTTAAAGAAGTGGAAACAGAGAAAAATGTGAATTATTTAAGTTATTATGTTTTCTTTATGAAGGGACAACTATCGAGTTTCTCGCGATGTTTTCCTGCACCGATACAGCTAGCTATGATGACCAACTTGTACATTGTACATCTGCACTTAGAAAAACACTGAAGAAGTACAGGCCGGATTCTAACCAACGACTTCTCATTACGAAACCGGATAGCCACTGGACCACTACGGCTATACTAATTAATTAAATTAAATAATTTTCAATGAAATCACACATACATACATATTTTGTTGAGTATGTATAGAACATCTATTACGGGTCAACGATACAGATAACACACAGAATACAGCAAGAAGTTCAGTAATGCGGCCCGATTTAACAAAACGGATTCGAATTCCAAACCAAATCAATCGTAAAATTCTATTACAAATCAGTAACCCAGTAAAAACCCAGAAAAACAACTTAAACCCGGAAAAAAACTGTGTTTACAAGTTCCGCCCTATATAACAGATCGCTCCAAACAATCCGTCAGACAAAAGAACCCAAGAACCCGAAAATAGACGGAGCAGGGAGTCGACACGACTACACGTATTAACGCGCGGATGACTCAACCGCGGATCGACCGATCTGTTTTTATATATAGACTTCCGGTCGCCAGTACGAATGACAATCAGGTGTTATATAGTTGTAGAAAGCTAGACGTACTTCATATTAGGTACTTGAATATTCATGTCAACGCACTGAAACTCTGAGGGAAAACCACGCATACATTAGTATATATTATTATGTTTTATATCACCAGCTGGGAAATACTATAATAAATACATATAAGTAAATATTTGTTGGCATTCTTCACATAGCACAAGGTAAGGTGTTTTGAGATTTTAATATCGTCTCATATTCCCATCTCTTCGCTCAGCGAGCAACACGGAAGGGAGTAGCCTTAGCTAATAATGTTGTTCAAATCTTTCTGTCATTTCTTGCGGGAGGGGAAGTTGCACACTAGCGCAAAGCCGCACTAATACATATAAAACATACCTGTACCGATCCATTGCCGATCATACTCACACAACCAAATCACTAACACATAAAAAATAAAGCACCATTCACAAATCTAGCCCCGCCCTCACGCCACAGTATATTATCAAACTCCATGGTCCACGCGGACTTGTACTTTGACAGAGGGGAAACGCTGTGTATGCCTACTCCCTTCCGTGTTGCTCGCTGTCTTCGCTAGTTCCCATCCCATTCCCATTCGCTACCCAACGCAGTTCTTATTTCCGTATTTTTGCAGCGATAAAAAGTAGCCTATATCCTATCTATAAACTACTGAATTCAGTAAAGTGTAATAACATTAATGGCCGAGCTACACGAGGCTAGTTTTTGAAGCTAGGATAGCAAGCTAGTGTAAGGAAGCTAGTACTTCTAGCTTCGTATAGACAACACTACGCAACGCTGCGCTGGTTCTGTCTACACGACGCCACAATATGGTACCGGACTGGATCAAAAATACACCATCCTAATTAGTCCGTCAGCTAGATCATGGAAAAATATTGGACACGTATTTTTTGTTTTTTTATAATATTAAAAATCGTCAAAGATATAGACCATCAAACTTCGAGAGTGGGGGGTCGCGACGTCACTCGTGAGTAAAAATCGTACTCACAAGTGACGTCACACGAAACTTCGAAGCGCTCTATCTTCGTCATTTTTTGTTTGTGAAACAAAACAAAAAATACGTGTACAATATTTTTTGGCAATCTAACAAACGGGCTACTTGGTTTTTTGATGATTGTACCCTATTACTAGCTTGATAGCTTACTAACACTAGCTTGCTATCATAGCTTGAAAAACTAGCCTCGTGTAAGTCAGGCATAAGTAAACTGAGCAAATTAATTTCAGAAAGGAGTATTGCTTGCTTCTAACCAGCTTCTACACTTCTGAATTCAGACAACTAAATGTAGCCAAGTGGAATAATCCTTTAAAGACTATAATTATCATCTCGAAACAACACACAACAGTTCACAAAGACAATTATAAAGTAAGACAACGTCCGTCATTCATGTCCGTTCATTCAAGAACTGCATTCCAGCAGTGCAAGTGTCCGTGCGTTCATCATTCCCGTGTCGGCCAATAGGTCGGTATTTCAAGTGCTGCGCTATTTGTGGCTTCAATGGAGCCTGTTTGATATCGCAAATTCTGGTATTCTTAAATTGCGCCAAAACGCAAAGAGTTTACATATACTCGTACTACGTATAGAGATAGAACAAACTCTTTACATACGCACGGGTCAGGACGTCTACTCGCTTTCTACGAAAACGAAATTTCGAGAAAAAACTCGCGACTTTCATACTCTGATTCTACTTCGTTTCGCCCGATAGAACATTGTTTGACTTTTAAATGTTCTAAGCATACTCTAATTAGAGTAGGCTTTTAGAAGACTTAAACGGACAAAACAACGGATCGAAGTAGAATCGGAGTTGGAAAATCGCGAGTTTATTTCGAAGTTACGTTTTCGTGGAAAGAGAGTAGACGTCCTAATCGTTCTTGTCTTGTCGCTCTTGTGGGAGTGTCATACTTTTGTCGCGGAACATCACTATGTCGCCATAGCTGACATACACCTCATCTGCTTACGATTGGTTTACTTATTCTTTGTGATCTTTGTCTAAGCTCATACGCAATAGACACCCTTGTTCGAAAAAGACTCCGAACGGCGATAGCTTAACTTGCTAGATTGTCGGTTTTTTATCGGATACATTTCAGAGTGTTTGTTATAGTTAAAAGTGACGAGACGAGCGTGGCATACGCCTGATGAAAAGCAACAGCCTGCACATAACCAACACAGTGACACGCCGCTATTGGAATGAAGAGTCTAGATCATGAGTGTGCAACTGATCTGCATGTACTACTTTGCCAATTTTTCTATCGAACTGCTCGCATCTCGAAATAGCGACATTGTTTCATGGTTGACGTTTGGCGGAAGTCTGTTGAAAACCATTTGCATCCTAATGTGTTAATTACGTGTTTGGTGATGTTTAGAAGAGATCGCTTTCAAAAGTAAGTCGCCGGTTAGTATACTACTTTTTATTGTTTTTCTTTAAATAAAAGTGTTTTTGTTTTTGGTGTGTACAATAATAGTATCTATCTAACTGGTAACCGCCAATGTCAGTCAACATTTTGATCAACAAACCAAAACACCCAGACTACGAAACACGAAATATTCGTTCAGTAGTTATAAATGAAAATCGCGGGAAATCTGTTTATTTGAACAGAAACGAACCATTGAAGTTTTCAGCGAAACTCGAGACTAAACAATCCGACTGCCCGATTGTTGGAAACAGATTCTTTATGTTGCCCCTGACATCCACACACGGCCGTACAACACACACATACACCCTCGCGTCATTACTATTTGCTTCCCAGTTCACTCGTGGATCATTTTTCGCGATAATACCGATAATTTATTAAACTAACACATAAGCCTTCCTATTAATACTATAAATGTCAAAGTTTGTATGTTTGTGGCTCAATCACGTCGCAACGTATGACCGGATCGAGTTGTAATTTGGAACACAGATTATAGTCTGCAGTAGCACATCGGCATCTCGGGAAAATAACTAGAATTAGATTATATCCTATCATTAGGAAAGCCCAGACCGCACATTCCTGTCTGTTTGTTTACCCGCGAGAATGCCCCCCCCCCCTCCCCTGCACGTGCCCCTTCGCCATAAACATCAGCCCCGGATCGTTAAACTATCATAAAACATTTCTACGTTGTTCCCAAACTTTGAAACTCACGCGATCGGCGACGCATTACATGTGTGACTGTATGTCGTAGTATCGTTATAAACCAGATTTTTTTCAAATTTCGTAGCCAAAGGACAAAATAGTAACTGAACCCGATCCAATAGATCATATATACAGAAGAACCGTTAACCGTTGGGATAGACTAGGCCCGTAAAATTGGATCAAAGAAATTACTGGCCTGTAAAAAGGCAAGGACTTCCCAAAACTGTATTAGACGTATGATTTTATCTATAAACTTTCTTTACTGCCAGGGGGGATGCAAGGAGGTACTCACAAGAGCAATCTCTATATGGATATATATATAGTATGCATAGTTGCAGATGCACCGCCCTGAAAATAATTCTGGCGACACTAATTTTCTGAATCTACGCATTAAAACTGCAGGTCCACCGCCAAGATCGCGGGTCACTACGACTTTTTAACACGACACTCAGCTAGTGGGACATTAAACAGCATAAACCACAATCGCCACATTCCGAACAAGACCAAGGTCGGCCGTCGTATCATTGAACCAGTACTAACAAACAATGGACGCATATAGACAGGCAGACAGACCAATAAATCTGGGACAGAGACACCGATGGCAGATAAGGCCGGTTTGGTTGATGGCTGATGGAGATCAGGAACTGTTGCACTGTCGTTGGTTCTATTTTGAAGGAACTATTAAACAAATCGTAGTTTAGTAACAGGACGAACAAGACTTGTACCTAACGGCAAGAAACAAACCTGCCCACAACAGCACAATGCTACGCAGCAGTTAGAACATGAAGAATCAAAAACGTGGCAAAACTGCACTGTCACCAAGCAATCTTTCGGGAAACATTGCCATTCAATACCATACGTGGAGAGTAATTTTTTCTAGGTAAATCATCATTATGAACACCGTTCAATATGTGACCAGCAATATTCAAGAAAATATAAGATCTTCCTTTTAGACTTTAGACTCGTCAAAATATATGAATTGGTTTTAAGCCCCAACAAAAAACCGCCTTTTTTCAAAATCGAATTGTTATAAGTATAACGTGATTGACGTGTCGATGTATGTGTTTGTTTGTGGCATCGTAGCACCCGAACGAAATAACCGATTGTAAAAATGGTGAATTAGTACAGAATTTTCTTAGCTATACTCAATGAAAATCGGTTCAAGATAGCCGCCACCACATAATGGCGTACTACATAATATTTTTTCCCAGCTCCTTCGATATGGGTATCAAATGAAAGGGCTTGACGAGTTAAATAC
Source organism: Ectropis crepuscularia (assembly GCA_963693475.1). Taxonomy (NCBI): domain Eukaryota; kingdom Metazoa; phylum Arthropoda; class Insecta; order Lepidoptera; family Geometridae; genus Ectropis; species Ectropis crepuscularia. The sequence goes on along the minus strand of OY856365.1, from coordinate 1,269,668 downwards.
AATGACAAAATTCAAATTCAAGATGGCTGCCAACACAAAACGTCGAGTCGAATTTTTAATATGTTTTTTTTCGTGATTTCGCCAATCAAATGACGTCATCTCATCATAAAACTTGCAGTTGGTCACAGGGATAACCTCGTGACCAGTTCACATTTACAATGTATTTATATACACATGTAGGTACCTACAGGGATAACTGAGTAATGTAATAAACAAGCATTCTTTATTATTACTAAAACTATCAGTGCCGTATGGCATTATAGAGTTGGCATTGGCAGTAGAGAGGATTTCAATAACCTGATTCCCCACTGCCATTGACTATAATAGAAAGGTCGTGGTTCGAAACCCAGCGACTAATTTTCTAGGTATAATTTATAATTAACAACGGATTGAATGGTTATGAAAAATATCGCAAGGAACCGCTATGTTGCAAGAAAAGATAACTGTCGAAAACTATGTCGTCCAGCAACCTACAATTAGCAATCATGTATAATTATTATGACTATAGCATTGTTAAGAAAGGCACCACGCCCCAGCAGTGGGATCGCAATTTTTTTTAATAAAGAGTGACGAGACGAGCAGACATGGTAAGCAACATGCCTGCCACATGCCAGCACAGTGACACGCAGCTATTGGAACATGAAGAGTCCGAATCATTACCTAGCACTGCACTGCGCTCGTCACCCAGAAATCTAAGTTGTTATATCTCTATGCCCTATAATTTCTCTGGAAACATTGCCCTTCAAACCGGAACACAGTAATGTTTGCCCATTACTGCTTGGGGGTACAATAACTGGCAAAGGTGTGTGGTACTTCCCCAGGCGGACTCTGCTAAGAGTCCTACCACTACAAGGACTACCACTACTATTCCCACTGGACTGCTGGGACGGTTTTTATTATTATGACTATAAAACGTCATAATCTTTCAATTTCGACCTCATTGCAGTAAACATTTCTACGTGCTGGGTTGAAGCGAAAAGTTTCCAGAAAAGAAATGGCAAAGAGACATCATTTTAGTATTGTGTCAGCAAAACGAGCGCAGTGCCGTGCTAGGCCATAATTTGGGATGTTTATCTTCCAGTAGCTGTTCAGCGCCGTCCTATTATGTCAGGCGTGTTTGCTTACCATCGGACATGTTTAGCTCGTCGCCACTATACATTAGAACAGAAAAAAAACAAATCGCTAAATTAATCTCAGTGAGTTTGACATTTATAAATGAAAAAAATTCACATTTATTATACGGCCAATTAGTCAAACGAAACACTGTAAACAAATGTAATGGGAGAAACGAGTAATTTCTTTTCAAAGAAATTCCATACGAAATAGTGGGTCAGCCGTAAAATCAGTGTAAATAAATAATTCAAACATTGAATACTTTTGTTAACCTATTTCACCAGTGTAAACATCTATCGCAAATGAAAGCCGGCATAGAATTCAAAAAAATACTGGTGACTGAGTAAATTTCATTATTTTTCGTCCGACAAACTTCGCCCGGGGAAGTAATTTTGCCCGCGAATCTACCATCGAGCAGTAATGTGCAAATATTACAGGACACAATAGTTTACACATACTTTATATCTGTGTAAAACGAGTACAGTAGCTAGCCAGTGATTAGGACTGTCAATTATAAAATAACTGTGTGGCACTGGGCACTGTACTGTTATGGGTTATGGTTATGGCGTATTGCTTAACATCAGACACATTTTTTGGTTTTGTAAAAAAAAAACGTGTGTTACAATATTTAGAGTAAAAAAATAAGCTTACCTCTAGACGCGCTGAATAGCCATGAATTCTGCTTGGAGACGTCTGCGTTCTTCTTTTTGACTATGGGAGTCTGATCTACTATGCTGGTCTGCCGACTCCGCGCCGTAGGAGCCTTGCCGCTCTTCTTCTTGCCTTTCTTCAAGGTCCCGCTATGTGACTTCCTTAGTGTATTCACTTTCAAAGACTGACTTTTACCTCTCGCTTTACTTTTACTTCTTGAAGCTTGTCGACTCAGTCTCCTTCTGTGTTCCACGATCAGCTTAGGAGTAGGAGCCTCATCTTCCGTATCAGTCTCTGTTGTAGGTTTCACTTCCCTTTGTTCTACTTCTATAGAAGCATACCGTTGTTCCCCTTCGAGAAACAATTTGGTAAAATTCAGGACTTCTTCGAATGTCAGCACTTTGCAAACGTCTTCTGGAACTACTTCGACCGGTTTGCATGAGGTCGGCGTTTTTTTCCTTCTCAAGAAGTTGAATGAACTAACTGAGGATCCTTTACTAGTTTTTCTAGATTTAGGAGCATCCGTATTGCTGCTTTTTCTACTGCTACTGTTACTTTTATCTTCTTTCCTGCTCGTTCGTCTAATTTGATCGAGTAGAGTAGTAGAGCCGTGGATAGAATCTCTATCCTCTTCGCTCCATAGACTCTCTCTGGATTTCTTTTTCTCTGAATGCTTTTCTAATTCCTTTTTTCGTGGTTCAAACCATTCGTCACCCAAGCTTTTAACCATTTCAATAGGATTCGATAGGGAAATAGCTTTCCTATGTGTCTTTTTAAACTTGTTATCTGCTTCTTCATCTGTTATGGCGAGTTTTAAAGACTCTTTGCTGATAGTAGGAGTTTTTCCAAGTCTAGGAATTGCGTCATCGCTAGCAGATATCGCGTCACTGTGTCCATCAGCTGATTCGTATAAGGATTCGTCGCTTTCATCTCTTCTGTCTGTTGATTGTACATTATTTTTAGTATTATACAATTTCACGAGTTCATTGCCATTTTCTTTAGCATTATTAGAGTGTATATGTTAAGTAAGTTTTTGTAGCTGTTATTTCAGTACGATGACGTTAGCATTCGTAATACCTGCTGTTTTTATATAAAGAATAACACTTTTTGTGTCTGTTAATTAGTCGGATTTGAAGTATAACCACACAAAATATGCCAAGAGAAATTGCCAGTACTACGTTTGAATGAGTGACATCAAATCTTAAAAATTTAAGTATATCAATATTTATACTTTGTCTTGGCAGAGTCTAAATGTTTACAACTCTGTCATTCTGTTGGTGCAAAGATCTCTATGACGTGTCTCTACATTGAGAATGACAAAATATCTTATTAGCACGGTCGAGACAGACATTGAAATAGAAAAAATTCCGGGGAGCGATTTTTTTTTATGAAACGTCGGGGAGGGTTGTTGGAAGTATAAATCTCGATTTTCGAACTAATCCCGGTAGAGGGTTCGCCGCCATCTTGTTTTAAAGTTTTTGTGAAATAACTCGTTCATTTTCAACTTGAGAGCAAAAATGGTGGTTACTAAAGTTGTTGGAAATTTAATTTCTCACAAGTTTGCTTCATATAGTTTTACGCTAGGATCAATATTTGCAGAGTTATACTAACAAGTTTACCAAAAAAATCGTAATGGGTGGAATTTTATTTTCTTCAACTTCGGTTCTCGCACTTTTTAGGGTTCCGTACCCAAAGGGTAAAAACGGAACCCTATTACTGAGACTTGGCTGTCCATCCGTCCGTCCGTCCGTCCGTCTGTCACCAGACTGTATTTCAAGAACGGTGATAGCTAGACAGTTGAAATTTTCACAGATGATGTATTTCTATTGTCGCTGTAACAAGAAATACTAAAAATAAAATAAGTAAAAAATGTGCGAGAACCAAAGTTGAAGAAAATAAAATTGCACCTATTACGATTTTTTTGGTAAACTTGATAGTATAACTCTGCAAAAATTGATCCTAGCGTAAAAACTATATGAAGCAAACTTGTGAGAAATTAAATTTCCAACAACTTTGGTCACCATCATTTTTGCTCTAAAGTTGAAAATGAACGAGTTATTTCACAAAAACTTTAAATCAAGATGGTGGCGAACCCTCTACCGGGATAAGTTAGAAAATCGAGATTTATACTTCCAACAACCCTCCCCGACGTTTCATAAAAAAAAATCGCTCCCCGGAATTTTTTCTATTTCAGGCTAGTTTTATGGCTACCTCGACTGTACTATATTATATCCATTCGATTAGTGTTACTTCTTTGCTAGTTGAACTTCTGCAAGATTTTTTACTAACAGACTGACATACTAAGATAATTAAATACAGTTAAGTCCACTTCTTGTAATCTAATTGTAATGATCATCAATCAATGATGACAATACATGGATATAAAAACCCTGATTGATGGTTAACGACATATGAGTCATAAGTTTTAACAACGGCTGAGATGTGAAGTGATGTGATGCAAAAAGGTTTTATGATGATTTCTACTTGAGCAAGTTAATTTTCTGTATAGTAGTCACGTAACGCTTTTTTTTAGTTTTACTGTGATACAATTTCTCTAATAATTACTTTTATTGGAAAACCTGACTACTAGAGGTATATAAAAAGTTAAACTCACAAAAATCAAATGGTATACACTGCTTTCCATGAGACAGTAAGAATCCGTAGCAAACGAAAATATCGAAAAATACGATTTCATATTTAGATTTGTGTCGATTTTTTTAAATATTTCTCGACCGATTTCGATTACATTCAAATTGTGCCGTTTGAAACTGAAAAATACAATCATTTTTCAAATCTTTTAAAGCGGACGCCTTCAAGCAATCGGCGACCATACACAAAACGATTCTTTTTTAGATTTTGGTCATTGCCTATTTCACATTCAACAGATCATCATTTATCAAAAAAGATTATTCAGATGTCACCTCAAGTATGTAAAATATTCGTTCTAACGGGTTCACTGGTTTTTGTTAGTTACAGTTAGAGATCCCCAGTTTACAGTGTGAACTAAAATGATCTGTTTCTCCAATCTATCAGTATTAGAATATAAGCGCAGCCTAGTTTGGGATCCACGGACATACCGAGGATTACCATTTATATTTTGCTTTATAGCCGGTGTATTTTGTGCCTTGGAAATGAATTATTTATTTTATTTTAAATCTGATAATATTGTCCAGTATTGCGAACAAATATCCAAAAATCAAATTAAGATTTTCATCATTTTGAGAAATTCAGACATTCATATTATTATTATATATCTATCCTATATTATCTTTATCTAGTCGGAAGTGACATGTTATACTTACTGATTTCGCTTAAATTGGTATTGGGATAATAATGCGTTGCCTGAGTGGGGTTTCCTTGATAGAAAAATCTTCAAGTCTAGAGTGCATTTGCCAACGACGAATATATTACCGTTTCAAAAGAAAAGATGACGAGATTGTAGTCAAATACTATTATCGTATAAAAACGACGGCAGTTAAATGGAACAAACAATCATCTTTTAAAAACGTATAGGTATTGATGATTTAAGGGAATCCGTTATGTTTCCAATGTTCATTATTTGTTCCTCCACTCAACTAGTCCCTTAGTTCTTATCAAATTTTTTATGTGAGTACAATAGTTTAAAAGCTCCGTTCTTTCACAATGTTGTCGACCGATAAGGCGCGCTCTCCACGGACGAGCAGCGTAACTTCGCTTTCTCATTACGCGTCGTTACCGGTGCTCGAATATGGCCCGTATTATGTGTAAATGAACAACCTGACACAGGCTCTTGTTGGGCGAAAGTGTTAGGCTCTATTCAGACAGGTGTCGTCGGTCGCTACCGCTTCCGTCGTGAAGCTAATTTTCCCCGAAAAAACGAAAACCGACTTCAACCTAATATTAAACTTGGACACTTCGATTTTTTATGAAATCAGCTAATCCCTCACACAACAAACAACCGAATTGAAACCCTCTAAGAGAGGAAGATTTCTAGTACTAGACAGTAGTTTTAAATTATTATTTTACGAGGTTCTCAAGTCGACTGTATTGTTGTTTATGTTTGTTACCTCAGAACTTTCAACAGAGTGAAACAATTTTGGTATTTTTTTTTGTTCAAAGTGTTCTCATATATTTTATGCATCATTTTTTTTATTCATGTTATCATATAAATTTTATCGATAACAGTGAAGCATTTTTTGCTAAATTAATAAAATACGTCGATTACATTTTAGTCACTGAATAAATCTATTAAAAATAGTGTACTAACATAGTACACTAGTTTTAATTTAGAGTTATTTTTTTTTTTAATCAGTCGGTTGTTTTGTTTTTCAGATGCCAATAATTATTTTCAAAGGAATTGATCGATACTTTTTATCAAAAATAAACAACAGGTTCAGACATTTTTTAATTTGCCGACTCCAATTTGTTACTTTTTTATCGCCCACTTTTTAGAAAAAAACCAACCCAAGGAAATTGTCATAATATGGCATTAGGGTATTCATTTTTTTGTTTATTATCTAATAAGCATGGTTACAATGCCAATTACACATTACTAAATTAGTTTATAAATTATATAACACGCCAGAGTTAAGTAACACGGTAAAATAACATTACTTCTTAATATTTGCATGCATGACCACAGCCACATTAGCTTCCGACGCACACACGCAGTATGCAAATTTCGAGCGACACACCGCGGCGTTCGATTCCGGGTAAATCTGAACAGGTCCTTACGCTTTCACAAACTATTATTATACAGTTTTTTGTAGATTCTTTTGTTCCCGTTTTTTGTTGTTCAGGTATTTAAATTAATTTAATTGCAATCTCTTTGGTGCCAAAGCTGCGCAAAATGTTTGCAATGTACAAAAACTTTGACGTAATAAGACTATACGTAGGTATGACTTTCGAAAACATTGTTGAGCGTTGACGTAAAATGATTGTTTTGTTTTTAATGAACCGAAGTTTTTATGGGAGTGTCAGCAGTCACGAGTGATGGTAAGTTGCAACCGCAATCAGGACCACTACTTCAAGACGCCATAAAGACCCTACGATACCAGAACTCCATAAGTTCTGTATCTTTTTTAGAGATAAAAGTAAATACGAGAAATTTCTATAACAACGTAAAATAATTCATTTTCTGAACTATTAAAATTGATAAATATTTGAAATTTGATTTTGTGACCTAGATAGAACGAACGTTATGAATCTCCATTTATTGTATTCTTAATTTTTTGGTTTTATTGGAATTCGCGCATTAGTAACACTAACCAACACTACAAAACAACCTTATTTAAATAACGTTACCGGAATAGCGGTTACTAATCTGCTAAACGCTAAGTCCAAAGCGGCTAAGTCCAACACAGTAATCTCATCTCGCCAGTAAAGTTTAAACAAACATTACTCAACTTTAACACGTTATCTCCGCATTACACAACACAGATTATTTCTTATCAAACAAGCGACTTTTTATAACGTTTTATTAACGCTATAAAATAACGCACCGTTATATTTATATCCCGTTTATCGTTAAATATTTGAACGGGGAGAGGTTCTCACCGGTCTCGTGAGAAATTTTAATGTTTTTTGTTTGTGAATATTGAACGTTTAATTTCTTGATACATTCTTATATACGAACTTGTGGTGTTTGTTTGAACGCCGAGATATCGGTAACTATAAGCCTATCCGGCTTATAGTAAAGCAAAATATGATTGTATAATCATATTTTTGCTTGTGTATTGTGTTGTTGTTAGTCTCGTTACTTACTTCATAAACTAAATTACCTCGTCTAATGAAACTCTAAACTTGGTTAAAAGCCAACGAGAGGCTCGTTTTGCCGTAATTTTTACGATTTTGTTTCGTATAATAACTCATATTTTACGTAATACAATACTGAAGAAACCTGAGAGGTTATTAGCTTTTGTATACAAATTCGGTTGCGCAAACTTTTTAGCGCCAATATAAATTTGTATGAGGATATAAAATACTTGTTTTACGATTTTCGTTGGATTTGTTTACATTTTCTTGATTCCTCAGACTTCTACAAATATTTTAAAACCAAAATGATCCCATTTGGTCAAACCGTTCTCAATTTTTTTTCAGTCTAACAAATGTCTATTCATTTTTATGTATAGATGAATGAAACGCCCCCCCGGGTTTTGCATGACTCAGACGTATTACGATGCATGAGAAGTACCCATATGGCGAAGCCTTAGGCAGTATTGTATCTGTTTAATTTGAATTTGGTATATTTTGGCTATCAAACTACACACGACCGAGTAAACAATTGTACAATGTCCTTGTTTTTATCATTCACAAACCGAATTAATAAAATAGTACCTACATAAACCCGCGTAGTGCCTCCAGATATTACATTTTACAGTTCCACAAATGATTACATTTGTAAGTGGAAGAATATTTACAATATCAAGAGGCATATGCACTGTGGTATCTTCCAAGAAAGACTCTAAAAAGACTCTACATTTGAAAAAAAAACTAAGACATATTTTGGAGGATTTTTTGTATTGCTATTTATTGCGTTTCATTACGATAACTGTCAATTATTATCACTTTCCTAAATACGTAGTTTTCCTTGTGTAGTGTAATCGCAGTATGTTATCGGCCAGAGATGTCTCCAAAATACTCATTATGTAATAAAAAAAATCTTATATTTCTGAGTGACGAACGCAGTGATTTTAACTCTTCACGTACACATATCATAGCACTGTGCTGTTATGGGCCGAAATTGCGGACAATCTTATATGTAGTTACGATTAACCGTTATTTTTATAAAATTGTCAAATGATTTATTTACATGTCTCAATATAAATTAATGTATTATGATAACTGTCAAATGGATAATTAAAAAATGTAACAGCACGACATGTATCGTTTCTTGGTATCTAAACTCAAAATACTTTCGCTGTTCTATTTCTTGTGTTATTTACACCGAGGGCAAAAAAGTTTGAGATGGATGTTAACCTCATTTTTTTTAACGTAACGGTTTCATTTTTGTTCGTATCGTTATTTTATAGCGTGCTGTGAATGACATCATTCGTCGCTACCACGCCCGTTTTATGTGTTTTAATTTTGTATTGTTCTTTTCCTATTTAGAATTCCTTTTTAAGGAACTTTTATAGAACGCCTTATACAATAAAGTTTATAATGAGATACTCTGACCTTAGATTAAAAAAAAAGTATTTAACTGAAAAACATTAGGTTACAACGCAGAACTTTTGTTTGTCATCGTATTTTTTAAAGTAATGATTAATAACGATACTAACGTCTTTGTAACTTTATTGTTTAGTATTTACTAACATGATACTGATAGTTTTGTTTGTATAAATACATATTTAAGAGGCCTATGGCAGTGGTCTAAAGCAGACACAGAAGGCGCAGCAGAGTCCTACTAACCTAATCTTACTGTACTCAACCAGTACTACAACTCGTACGACGACTAGCACAAAGGTGCCTACGACCTCGGCTAGGGCTGCCGCTGATATGGAAGAGGAACTAAGAAGGAGCGACTTAGCATCCTAGAAGGGGACGCTCTACGGCCCTGACAGGGAAAATTTACGCTCAAAATATATGAAGCTATCAATATGCATGACTACGAACTGTAGTAGAATAACAGGTATTGTGGCACGGGTGCGTCCGCACTCCGTAGAAACAATATTATTGTATAAGCATGCAAACACCGGCCGGGAACGAAGCGGCCGCGGGGTGGTGCCTTGACCCAAATACTTCGCCTACTTCCACCTAACTATAAATTTGCTTTTTACATAAACCTACTAGATTATTTTTCAAAACATATGTGAGCAAAAAAAAATACAACCACCGAAATATCCAAATTAGTTAAAATTTATATTTTTTTCTAATTTGTTGTGATTGTATCCGGCTTAATCATAATTTTAAAAAAATTTGGTTATTTTGGTTAACTTTTTTTTAACCAAGATTGTATCTCACTCAACCAATTAATTCCAGTCTAACCGTTATGTACGAGTATTTCTACCTATGTATTTGAGTGCATTTTTGTAGATTTTAAACAAAAAATCTAAAGTTCAAGTTTGTTTGAGAAATGGTTCTCCGTCTGTTATTGGCAGTGTAGTATAATATGTCACCATAAAAATACAACTATCAGTTTCATTAATAGGAATGACAGATACCATATAGGCACTTAAATAGATTAAAAGTTATAATTATTACATCAACACTTCACAAGACTCTCATCGGTTGTTCGAAGACTCGATACGTGTAATAAGACTCAAATTAGCGTAGAAAATGGCAATGAACGGTAATTAATCAAAACAAACCAAAATATACAAACCTAGGGAAACTTTAATATCGAGTATATCAGAATATCTCCGTCTCTCTTTATCACTCTCAGTCGATGTTTCCCTCTCGCTCGACTCCCTCGTAGGCTTCAGCAGACTAGGTTTCTTTTTCCTCAATTTACCAGCTACCCCATTTTCAGATTTCTCGACGCTTTTCTCCGAAACCGGCTTGTCTCTCTTAAACCACATCATCTGGACTACCATTTAAATTGCACTATTTTTCACAAAAATAACAATTAACATCTATCAAGTTTTTCGCATCACTGCTTCGAGGTCACAATTAGCACTTCACTGGTTAACGTTCGTTTTTCGGAACGTTATTTTGCTAATACTGTTTTGTATTAGCGCTTCGTTGTTTTTGTTTTGTACGCTGTCACTTTCATCACTTTGATTTTGTATCACTGTTGCACTTGGATATGTATCACTATAAGTATTTTGGCACTTGAATCTGGAATAGAGGTATTTGTGGTGTAATGGCAGCGCTTGGCAAGAGCGATGTAATGCAACTTAAATATAGATTGTCGCCGAAGTACACAGTAATCTATCGATGTATAAATACAATTAAAATAAATACTTAAAACATGAGTAATTGTAATAAAACGTGCGTCGCGCTTTAGATAAGGTCGTGAATGAATTGCTTTGTGCAATGATAATGATAAATGGTTGTGGTTTATGTTTGTGCTGATAAGTCAATTCATGGATTGTAAAAATGTCGTTAATGCCATCTAATCAACGTTTGTCAAAGTTAATAATGAAATGGCGTCAACAAATTACTACAATAAAGAGTCAATTTCATGTTTCCTCTGATTCTCGGTGTATTTTTTAACACAACATAGTCAAGGCGAATCGACAGAAAAAAAATTGACAGAAAAATATTTTTCATATAATATGTCGACTTTCTCACAACTTTTTTGTTATATCGAAGCCAGTGGTAATGTCTTAATTATTCCTTTTCAAAGCGGTACCAATTGCTTACAGAAAAAATAATCAAATTTAAAAAAACATATATATTATACATCAAGGCGACAAGGTAGTACGTAGTACGGAATCATAAAGAATTAAATTACTGATCTGTTCTGTTATACGATTTCACAATCGTGTATGGTCGTTGGTACGAAGCGCTTACGCCTGTCTGAATAGTTTTCCCAGTGCAGTTGTAAAGTTTATCGTCACTATTGCCTTTAGCGGTGAAGAAAATTTTGTAAAAAAACCGGCCTAATACAGAGCAGACATCTTTCGAGGGTACGCGTCATCAACCAACACGCACATGACCAGCATGATGTATTATTACCTTGAATCTCTCTTTGTAAGAGAAATCTCAGAGCTCCACTACTGAGAACATAAAATGCGCTGCTTACGCTAATAAACTTCATTTCAAAATAAACTTCGTTAAAATTATTTATTTAGTTCATCATAATGAACTTAAACACACTACAAGTTTATAAACCATGTAATATTAAAGAGATTTATTAACGTATAACAAACCCATTCGCTTAACGTATTTATCTATTTATCTGTCCGCTGCGCAAGCGCACCGGAAGCGGGGCGGCCGCGCTTCCGAGCCACAGAATAGGCGGCAGTCGCAAGCGTAGGACGCCCGGTGAGAACGCGATAAATTAGCGCGTTAATAACGCGCTAATAACGTTATAATACCATGTTATTTCGTTATTATAGGTTAAGTGGTTTAAATAATATGTTATTAGGAGATCGTTTATTGATATAACGTTACTGTATTTTGTTGAACATTGTTATAAGTTATTCATTTCACTATTAACTAGCAGCGCCCCAAGGCTTTACCTGCGCAGCTTCCATTCCTGTTACTTTTTCTGGACAAAAAATTAATAGTCTATGTGTTATTCCAGATTATACCTAATCTGTGCTCCAAATTTCAACCCGATTCGCTAAGACGTTACTACGTGACTGAGCAACAAACTTCCAAACTTTGACATTAATAATATTAGTAGGATTACGAATGTTTACCGAAAAGTAGGCAATATGTGGAATCCCGTTCCCGATATTTCGATGTAATATCATAAACGTGAAAGTTTGTATGTACATAATAAATAATATATTATGTATGGACGTTTGTTTGTTATTTCGTGCAAAAACTACTAAAGGGATCATAACAGACGAGAGTTTTATAAAAAGCGCAGTTACAAGTACCTATACCGAAGCTTTAATCAAAACCTAAAAACTTACATTTAAAACTATGAAGACCAAAACGCACTTCCGTAGTCCAGACTGGAAAAAACCTCCTCAGACAGGGAGGAGGGTGTGAACGACCCCGGACATCGCTTCCGGGCTCAATGGGGAGGGTGGAAACACAGATGAAGGAAATGCAGATGAATCACGCCCTACTAAAACAACAAACGAAAGTGAATCGATTTTTTTTAAGTGAGAGTTTCTTTCGGCGCACCACAGACAGATTTTTCGTATGCTGTGAATTGAATTGACGTCACGCTCGGGAATGATAAGAAATTTTCGGGTGAACTCGGGACCATGGCCATTGGCCATCTAAAAATGCGTCAGCATTTTCCATTGCCTAACTATTCTCACGGCCACACCCTCCGGTTTCACCCGCGTAGTTTTCAAAGTAAGCTATCAAATTCTGAGTTATAAATTCTTCTATCAGCAGTTCCTAAAACTATTTTTTTTATTATACTTATTTTCAAATAATATTTCTTTACAGAGAATTAGCTGACACCCTAGATTAACATATAGGCTACTTTTTATCCCGAAAAACGGGAACAAAGATAACTTCGCGGGTATAACCGCAAGCTAGTAAAAAATATATTTGTTGTTGTAAGTTTTCTCTCTGTCTTCATTTTACTCCAGCGAAGGAGAGGTTTCAAATTTAATTTACTGCAGACGGTTTAGAATCGTGTATTTATAGAATAGAACTACTTTGTAAATGCATTAGTTTGTTTGTACAGGGTGAGAGGACAGCCCTAAAGTCTGACGTTCCGAGTTCAGACTATACTTGAAGTAGTCTTGTTGGGTTGCATTTGCAATGAAGTGCATAAAAACATGAATATACACTGGCCTTAACAACAAAAAATACAGTATAGATGAGTTTACCCACGACTATGGTGCATGAAACTACACGTAATACCCGTTCACCATGTAACTTCATCTTAATCTCTGAGTGACGAGCGAAGTGCAGTGCTAGGCAATTATTTGGGCTCGTCATGCTCCAATTAATAGCTGTGGCTATAATGGGCACACACACAGGCTTACCTGTGTAAGTCAGCCCATGATAGAGGCGAGACGAGAATAACAGGACATCAGGCACATGTCCTCCTATTCTCGTCGCTCTATACGAAATAAAAACATGTAATTAACATGAAGTGAACACCCGCGTATAAATCAAAGTTTGAATCACAACTACGAATAGTCCTGTACCATGATAAATATAGAATAACTTATGTGAAATACTAGAGTGGATTCGTACGTGACAAAATGCAGTTTTCGTTATTATTTCTGGGAACGTTACCCCTGGATAGCATCCCATATAGCATGATACATCGAACACGTAAATATACGGGGCAATTATGAGATAGGTATTTGAAAAATAAACATTTTAGTCAGCAGCGATTGATTTTTGACGGGAGAATGTTCTGGGCTGTTTCAGCTATTTTTAACCGATTGCCTAAGACGGGTAATCGTTTTACTACGTATTAGTTTTTATTTTATGGAAGCGTTTTAACACTTAATATTATAAAGCAAAATCCATAAATTATATTCACGTTTTGTATGTATTCGCTAATCGCAGGAAGTTGGAACCGGTTTTGTTATACTAGGTATTATAAAATAAGAGATATTTACCGTGGTTTTAAACAGTAGTGGAGGTTATTAGATTCACTACCGTCAGATAGTAGATTTAAATGCCACCAGGTCCCGTGAGTATTTTTCCAAATTTCGCTTCACTACTGGCTTTAACGGTGAAGGAAAAGATGGTGAGGAAATATAAATAAATAAATATTGGTGGACAATTCACACACAACACCATCTGACCCCAAACTAAGCAAAGCTTGTGTGATAGCGGCCAGATAGTTGATATAATACTTATATAGTTTTAAATATATAAACGAACGCGCATTGGGCCAGCGTGGCGCATTATGGCATTGACTCTTGTCTTTTTGAAAGAAGCCCCCGAGTCCAGCAGTGGGTAAAATGGGCTGTTAATGTTGTATTATGTCGATGTTAGTCCCCAATAAAAGATATTGTAGATATGTCGATTCTTTGGCTATCTGGCGCGCCAAACTTTAACGACATTGGAGACTTACATAATCTATTGTCTATTAATTCTATTTATTGAAGTGAAAACTTCTTTAGGCGTGCCTAGACAGATATTTCGTGGGATGTGAATTGGATTCTAGCATCACGCTCGGGTATGCTGAATCAGCCAATGGCAAATGCTGAAAGGGCGTGGCCTCGGCATCATGCCGTCATGCCATGGCCATCTAGAAATGCATCAGCCAATAGGAAATGCTGATAGATAGATTAACTCTTTATTGCACTTAACTAAAAAAATAAATAAACAAAAGTCACTTAATAACAAAACAAAATAAAGTAGCAATTAGTTAGTTAGTTTCCAAAGTAAGCTATCAAATTCTGGAGTTATAAATTTTCACTTCTATCGGCAGTTCTTATGACTACCAATTTTTATATTTTTTGTTTTACCCGCGAAGATCAAGACCGGGTTATTTTTTCGGGATAAAAAATAGCTTTAGTGTTATTCCAGACTATTATTTATGTACTAAACATCAACGAAATCACTGCAGTAGTTTTTCGTGTTAAAGATTAACAATCATACAACGATACACCTTACGAACTTTCACGTTTACAATATTAGTAGGATCTGACAGATATCTGATATCTGACAGGATACAAGGTTTGACGATTATAGAGACAGTCAAATTGAGTGAAATGAAGTGCGAGCCCATTCGGAAAGGAGCCGGCATCCCGCGAGGGAGGACCGACCTGTACAGTGTACCGATATAGACGCGGATACGCTTCCTGTGACACGCCGCGACACACGCTATAAATAAGTATACATATATATATTTATATACGAGTATTTAACACGCTGCGTTTTGGGGACGCCACTCCTACGTCAGAAACGTAATGTGTTTAACTCTGTTTTAACTCGTTCAGTGCCAATCCCTATTCATATTAGGTACCTCCTATTTATTATATTAAATCCTAAAGTAACTCGGGTCTGTTACGTTGGCCTATTCCCTCAAGTGCGGTTAAATGTTATTCGATGATTTTTCTGTTTTCTCTATTACCTATTTATCAGAAAACTTTGCCCCTCAAACCGCAACACAATAGCGCAACCTGCGCAACACAACTAAAAATCCTGCTTGGCGAAATAATAACTGGCAAAGGTACTCCATTTTCTCTCATGCGAGTCATACCACAACTTATTTCTGTGATACTGTAAACTTAGTGACCACATCTTATATCTTCGGGTGCCGAGCACAGTGCAGTGCTAGGTTATGATTTGGGACTCTTCATGTTCCAATAGCAGTCACTGTGCTGTTATGGGTAGGCATGTTGCTTACCATCTGGCACATGTCCTGTTCGTATCAAAAAAAAACTACAAAACTCGAACGACACCGAGTAACACGACTAGCAAACGCGCTCCACGCTCCAATAGTTCCAATCTTCGCCAGTTTCGATACATCGAGGTCGAAACCGAATCCGACCCACATTCCGAAACACTGTGACAGACGAATCCGGGCCGCCGCGGGATTAGCTTACTGCGTCGCGTCACGATCATACATCAGCGTGTATTTAAAACGACCAGTGATTTATCACAGGCTAAGAACTCATGGAGCGATTTTCACCCGCGCCCGCCGCGGTTGTGAAACAACGGTTTTATTACAAAACTCACGAGACCGCTTATTATCGCGCATTCGCAGCCGCAGCTGTTGAGATTTTCGCCCGCAAGCGTAAAACGCGTCGTGAGTTGTGCTTTCAATATTTACATAGAGAGGTACACAAATCTGCCTTCTACAGAAGCGGCACCGCAAACGCGGCGGGCGCGGCTGAAAATTGCTTCGTGAGTTCTTAGCCTTACACTTGACACTTGCTAAATGATTACAATGACGGGACAAAACGTTAAAGGCTGTAATTAATTAAATTTTATAAAGTACCTGGATGACTGAGCTGTGCTCGGTTTAATCAGGAATAAAACGACGTTTAGTAAAAATTAAACCTAGCTATATCGATTTATCACCACCACAGGGCATTTCGCCCTGCATAGGATATTGATTGATATTCTGAACAAATACTACAAGATTTACTCGTGTAAAGGTGCTAAAGGTATATAATTAGATGTTGTAGTAGTTGATACTTTTTTTTTAACAACTACGGCAAAGACAAATTCCCGAGTAAAGGTAATAACTGTCGCTGTATTACCCTTACTCGTTAATCCCTCTGCGCATCTTTGGGATGGGTCGGCTAAGTATCAGCTGGAAGGCTCCATAGGCAACAACACCCTTGCTTGAAAAAGACAAAGCTTTTTTAATCCCCCCAAAATTGGTAGCTTATCGGGTTTTTTTCTGATGCATTTCGGAGAGCGTGCAAGTGATCTGCGTGATCTTAAGATCTTATACCACCTCGCCCGTTTTTCTATCTGTTCAGGAGTCATTCATTATGCATCATTCATATTCATTCGAGAGACAGAAACAGATACGTCAAACTTATAACACTCCGTTGTTTGTGTTGGAGGTTAATGAGATAAAGCGTTTAATTCCCAACACTTGTACTCGTACCTACAGATGTCGCCGATAAGCAAACAGATTTGCCCTTACACACATATTATCACCTTTAATTAAACAGTATTTAGCATTAATTAACACAGTAATTAAGATTTCCGGCATTAATAAAATATTTATTTTATGACATTAGCGCTTTTGCCTTTTTAAACTTCCGGATACAGACTTTCTTTCAAAACTAACAAAGAACTGTTTTGAACCAAAAATTGAATTAAATCAAAGAGTGTAGAAGTAAATGAAGTATTCAAATTAAAACGTCTTTCCTCTTTCGTCACCCGGCGTTATAAGATGATAGATCACTTTGCCCTCTAAATTCTTCGGTAACACTGCCCTTCAAACCGTATCACAGTACTGTTTTACACATTACCTACTTGGCAGTAAAATAATTGGCAAAGGTCTGGTATTTCCCCAGATGGACTCTGCAACGAGTAGAACCTATCAAATAATATAATATTTTTAAATAAAATAAAAAAATATTTTAAAACATTCGCGATTTCTACTCCTATTGTTAACATTATACATGACTTAATCACAATTACACGAAGTAATTAAACAATAAATAATACTTATTTTACGTTTAAATAGCAGTGCCCCGCGGTTTTACCCGCATAGTTCCCGTTCCCGTCGTATCCCGTTCTTTTCCCGGGATAAAAAGTAGCCTATGTGTTCTTCCAGACTATAATCTAACTGTATTCTAAATTTCAGCCTGATCCGTTTATAGGTTACGGCGTGATTGAGCAACAAACATCCAAATATTCATACTTTGACATTTATAATATTAGTGGGATTCCTTCAACGTTTTCAACGTAGTCACGAAAACACTCAATTAAGTCCTACCACTACAAAATATTCCAGTTACACTATAGTGGTTTTCACCGCATGGTTCCCGTATCTGTTATTTTCTTGCGATAAAAGGTAGCCTATATGCTATTCTAGACTGTAATCTAAATATGTACCAATTTTCAACCCGATCCGTTCAGTCGTTACGACGTGATTGAGTAACAAACTAACAAACATCGAAACTTTAACCCTTAGAACATTAGTAGGATTATAATACCATGTTTTTAACTACAGACATTAATAGAATCAAGGACATGGATCTCGTTTAATAAATCTATTATTCGAATATTAGGACAATAAATCTCATAGTCATATTGACGTGTTTTATGGTTCTTATACCAATATAATAAATCTAAAGAGTTTATTTGTACGCGTTAATCTCCCTCAACCACAAATTGGAAGAGAAAAATTATTTTCCATTTTGACAACCTAATTCTTGAGTATAATTATTGGTTATGGCCCTTACGATTCACTTTTAACAAATCAGTGTGAGGATTTAGTAATTTGATACATAGATATGTAAATAATAAATAAATAAATATTGGTGGACAATTCACACACAACACCATCTGACCCCAAACTAATGTAGATAATTATTTATAGTGACACAAAAAAACAGAAATATTACAGTAAAACACTTATGAACTAGCGCCACAAATGGCGGCCTTATTGCTTAGAACAATCTCTTCCAGGCAACCAGCCTAATTTGATTTTTCTTCAATATTTTCTTCACCTGCACACTCTTAGAAATGCAACCGATAAAATACCGAAATGCTAGCAAGTTTGCGGTGATGTTCAAGATTTTTTTCAACAAACTTTTTTCTACTATCTCAACTCTTAATTTGTTCGTTTTCTTCTACTTCTTTACGAGTGTACGATGGCAATACATTATTATTGAAAAACGGGCCCCTAACCACATTACATTCGCTACTACAGATCCGAAACACACCGTCAAAACCCATAAACGTCACGAACGAAGGTCACACATCTGTTTTCCATCACCGTCGAGTGCTGATAATGTTTTCTCCGCCGACCAATATATCAAAACAGTCGAAAAACCCCACCATCGTACTATCAATTATGTTGTAAAACATATTTTAGTTTTTACGTTCGGCCGCGTGTGCGATGTAGATTGGTCGATCTGTAGCCAAGTTTCTTTGATGTAAGGGACCGGAAGAAGCGATGTTTGGAAAATATAACCTTTTGTCTGAAGAAAAGTTTAAAGTTTTGGCGAATGGATGACGGTTGTTTTAAGAAACTATCTCGGGTCTCTGCCACCGACCTATTATAATATTATCTGTTCTATGCGTAAAAATAAGGATTATTTTATATTAAGGATAATTTTATAACTTCGGCATACATATATATATCAATATAGTAACTGTGCAATCGTATCTCCTAAAATTGGATTTCGATACAGTAGTTGGTACTTCCAAAAGTTCTCAATTCTGTTGTGAGTATTTTTAACGGACTTGAAATATTTCTGTTTAGTATAAATTATACATATTTCAGTGATACAGCACTCACATTAATTTGTACATCTATACAAACACACGAAGCTACAGCCCGGTCTCCGTCCCACGTCTCACTTAAACTGAGGCAAACTTATCTCCTACATCAGCGGACGCGTGAACTAAACGTGGTCTAGGAACGAATTTCGATTTTTCTGTCGCAAAAACGACAGTGGCGTCATAGACAATAAGGTACCATAAGCTGCGACAAACTTATCGCAAAACCGTCGTTCGCGTGAACTAAAAGTTGTATAGGAAATTTGGCAGTTTGTTGTGGAAGTTCGACAGTGTCGGTGTCATTGCGCTGTCGACACATCGCGGTCGCGGGGTGTGCTCGTAATTGGGAGCTGTGTGTCAGTGATGAGGTCACTCCCGCGTCGCACCATGTGCGGTTAGGGCTGACGAATCCGACAAATTAATTACTAGGGACTGATCGAGCATGAGAAGATAGTGTGGCACAGTGGCGAGAATGCCAGACATCAGGACGTCTACTCTTTCTACGAAAACGTAATTTCGAAATAAACTCGCGACTTTCCAACTCCGAGTTTACTTCGATCCTTTGTTTTGTCCGTTTAAATGTTCTAAGCCTATTCTAATTAGAGTATGCTTAGAACATTTAAACGTCAAACAATGTTGTATTGGACGAAACGAAGTAGAACGAGAGTAAAAAGTCGCGAGATTTTTTTCGAAATTAGGTACGTTTTCGTAGAAATAGAGTCCGTCCAGGGCGTGAGTCAGGTTCAAGTCTTTGTATTTTATCCAAAGTAGATGTGCAAGAATCGGTTTCTCCTGGGTAAGCAGTAAGCACGCTCCATCGTAGACAACATCAGGCGAGAATCTCGCCTGATGGCGGTCCAGTGTAAACCTACAATAACAGGTTAACTAAGGGAAAATAAGTTTTTTAACTGTAATAGTAGTACAAAAAATTTAGTTTGGATTAACAAGTATTTTGTAGTACCTATCATCAAGTCGGTATCGGTTTTGCAACTTCTCACTAGTAGCTCTCAATAGATTAATCTACCGAATAGTACCTAAAGCTAAAGCCAGCTTTGCTTAGTTTGAATATCTGTATTATCCATATAAAACGAAGTTTTCTAAAAATGAAACCTAGCTACATTGAGGATCGCCCCATTCTCGAGATTATCATTATATAACATGCCTACAACAAATACCAGATAAATGGTTGTTCAAAGGTTTTAGATACCACAATTCGAATCGAGGAGAGGCCATGTCCAGCAGTTAACGATGAAGGGACTAATAACGCCAAGATAGATTTGACTCGATAATAAATTAACAAAAAAAAACTAGAATGATATCGAAACAGAGCAGCAACCCTATCCAAGTTGGGTCGACCGACCGACGGACGGACCGCCGTGCTAATTTCAGTGCATCATATGGGAGACGGGTTCGCCTTTCGGTTTATCGGCCATTTTCGGCGTCCGTTTAAATGTATCTTTCAAATGTGGGTATAAAAATAGAAGAGTGTAAACGCAAACCTGTTTTTGTAAATAAAAAAGTAAGAAAAAAATTGTTTGTACACATTATAGTTTTACCAATAATGTAACAACTATTTTGATGTATTCAGCTTTTTAAAATAAAAAACAAATGCATCAAAATCTGGCCATACGTTTAGGAGTTACATTACCACGACTGATTCAATCGAGCTCATAGGCTACAACTGCCTTATTCGTAAAAGATTTCAAAAGTCTCGAAAATCGCCACAAGCACGCAAGTTTAACAATTTTTTATCGGACACATTTTGGCGAGTGTTCAGTAGATCTGCATGATTGAATACATTATCCTTTTTTTCTAACAGATTGCTTATAGATCCAGTAAGTAATATCGTTTCATGGTTGGTGTTCCAATTACTCGAAACGATGAAGTTTGAATCCAGTTTTGTAATAAGTTGAGAAACTTTAGCATGCCTATATAATCAGAGTGTCTTCATGTCTAGAGTGTATCGGTTTCTTCTAGGTTAACGCATCCAATCACAGACCGCATCGTCGCTTAACATCAGACGAGATGGCGGTCAAGTGCAAAATCTATTAACGAAAAAAAAACAAAGGTGACGCAATGTTACACTTTCGTTAGATACATTTGAAACGTCAATGTCAATAATACGTCAAATCTGTCACTCTTTGACAACTTTTAAAGCTTTTGATTTACTTTTTTTACGTTTAAATTCAATATTTGGCTTATACGAAACGAGTATATTTCCCATTGGAAGTTGTGTTGGCAAGCTCGCCTCCCATCGAGTCTCGTGCTACTACGAAAACAACGTAAATAACTCGCACCACACAACTTGATCCATTTACCAAAACTGTAACTAACAAAACCAATAGTACTCTATTGGTTTGTTCTATGTCAATCACATCGACAGTAGCGCCTCCCCGAACCGGGTCTGGTAAGTTTGACGTATTGTATGAGATCATTGCATTGTCGCGAACGACAGGGCCAGTGTAACCTGACCTCTAGCATGAGCGCTATCGAAATGCAAAGATTTCATGTTTGCCGGAGACCGGAACGGGTTTTGATATATTTAGGTGTGATGATAGGTCGGACCTTGGTATTTGTACCGGGGGGTCTACCGCCTAACGAAAAACGCTTTGATGCTTTGACGCTTTGGCATTGCCGTCTCTTTCATTTCAAGCGAGAAGAAAAGAGACAGCAATATCAAAGCATCAAAGCGTCAAAGCGTTTTTCGTTAGGCGGTAGAAGCGCGGATGTTTTTGGTCTATGTGGTTTCTTACCACTATGAAGGGGAACTAGATTTAGAGGATAGAGCCAATTAATAGGGGGAGTAACACTATTGGCATTTTTTTTTTAAATAAAGAGTGACGAGACGAGCAAGTCATGTGCCTGATGATAAGCAACATGCCTGCCATATAACATCACAACGACACGCATCTATTGGACCATGAAGACTCCAAACCATTACCTAGCACTGCGTTGCGCTCGTCACCCATGATTCTAAGATGTTACTATCTCTAAGCCCTGTAATTTCTCTGGAAACATTGGCCTATTGGCTATGGTATATGTGTGTGAATTGTATGTAAATAAGTAGGCTCCCGAAATCAAGTTGTAAGTTGTATGTGAAAATGGTGCGTACCATTTTCACAAGTAAACACACTTTTTTTTTAATATAGAGTGACGAGACGAGCAGGTCATGAGCCTGATGGTAAGCAACATGCCTGCCACATAACAGCACAGTGACACGCAGCTATTGGAACATGAAGATTCCAAATCATTAACTAGCACTGCACTGCGCCAGTCACCCAGAGATCTAAGTTGTTATATCTCTAAGCCCTGTAATTTCTTATTTCTAGTTATACAATAGCCAGCTTAAAATAATATTTGAGACAAAATCAAAACTAAAATGACGTTACTCTGAACACAGCACGGGGCAGGTAATCCACCTTGCTGACCTAATAGCCCGCTTGAGGGATTTCCGCTCGACTCTTTTCCGACAACACAGTTTCCTCGTAATATTTTCGTTCACAGAACCGAACCAAATCCTAATAATATTACAGTTACCTACTGCTAAATATGAATCCTACATAAATATCATAAATGCGACAGTTTCGATGTTTGTTGCTCAATCACGTCGGAATGGCTAAACGGATCGAGTTCAATTTTGGAATACCGGTAGCATTTTAAAATACCACATATACTACTTTTTATCGTTCGTGTCTTTGGAAAATAAACCATGAAATGATGTCGGTTTTTGAAGCTGCGTAGCTTCAAAAACCGGCTGAGCTATGAGCTAAGCAGTCCGACAGGAAAATCGAGAAGATATTATTAGGTGTACACTCTACGAAATGTATCCGAGAAAAAACAGTAAGCCTGTAATTTAGCAGTAATGTTCCAGACTTTAAATATAAAGTCTTTCGACGCACAGAATAGATATCAACCCTCCTTCATGTTTTCAGAACCTCGGTCTCCCCTTAGCTATCGTAGATTCATTCACAAAACACCACACACAGATCTCACTAAATTGGTCATATCCCAATAATCCCACAAACAAAATTAATAGGAACTTAAGTTGTGGTTTTATTTCTCGATGCGTCATTTCTGAACACGTTACAGCGAATTTAGCGCCTCCACTGGTATTAGTTTATGTATTTAGATGCTCCTATAACTGGATTTATTTGCATTGTTACCGAAATCTATTTATAAAGATTAGGCACACATTTGCACAATAATAATCATAGAAATGATAAAATCATCTGTATCTCTGTTATCTATATTTATAAGTTTTTTAAGTTGTTTGTGCGCGATGGACTCCTAAATAAACTACTTAACCGATTTTAATCAAATTTGCACAGCG
This sequence comes from Ectropis crepuscularia, assembly GCA_963693475.1. Classification (NCBI taxonomy): domain Eukaryota; kingdom Metazoa; phylum Arthropoda; class Insecta; order Lepidoptera; family Geometridae; genus Ectropis; species Ectropis crepuscularia. The sequence continues at coordinate 1,246,132 of OY856365.1, read as the reverse complement.
TGTTTGCAATTTGACCCAATTTGAAAGTACTCTCACGTTAAAACTACTGAACGGATCGGGCTGAACATAGATAGATTATAGTCTGGAATAAAACATAGGATACTTTTTATCCCGAAAAAAAAAACGGGTACGACGTGAAATTAAACTAAGCGGGTAAAACAGCGGAGCTTGTAAAATAATATGTATAATTATATTTATATTTATAATTTCCATTTTATATTTCTAAAATATAAAATGGAAATATAGATGTTCCACCAACTTCAAATTAGAAAAAAAAAAAAAAAAAAATCCCAGGTAAGTCGCTCAGTCCAGTCAGACTAAGTTTCAGCCGCGTCCGGCGATCTATTTCAAGGAGAGTGATCGCTGCTCGTTTGACTAATTTCTAGTACTATGAATTACGGAATATACCTACACCATGATTATATGGCGAGATATCGATATCACGTTATTATAAATGTGAAAGTTTAGATATTTCGTTTCCCAATCACATCGCGACGACTGAACGAATCGATTTAAAATTTAAAACACAGTTAAGACTATAGTCTGGAATAACGCATAGGGTTTCTTTTATCACGGGAAAATCACAGGAACAGGAAAAAATCAGGTACAATCGCAGAGCGTTTCCAGATTATAATACTTATGTTACTAAACATCCGTGATAAAAATTATGTGATGCGGTTGAAACTTAAGGGGGCGCCTAAAGCCAGAAAACGAAAAAAGGACATTTTCGACGCCGCTCACTGAAGTTAAGAAACTAAAAACTATGACAAAAAAAATATTGACGTGTGGGTACAATCAAGAAGAAGCACAATAACCGAATAGAATTTTAAAAATAGATCAGAGTTTTTTACAATAAAAAAATAAAAATGACACTGAAAAAACCCGTTTTAATTCGAGTACTCGAAATTATCAGCGATGACCCCACATTATTTTTTGGTAATAAAATTCCTATTTGTACGTTCTATTAAAGTAACCGAACACTTTTTTAAATTTATGTTTAGTTATTGAGTAATTATATAAAACTTGGTCAAAAATGGACTCCTGATTAAATATTGATTTTTCCTCCAAACTGTGTCATGCTATTCTCGACTTTATGTACATCACATTAAGAAACGCGTCGCGCGGGTGAAATCTGTTTTTTCCTGGCTTTAGGCGCACTCTTAAGTCAGATTGGACTGGACCGACCATATCACACGTGAGTTACCCGGGAATGAATTAATAAATAAATAATTAATACAGATTTTACCACTCTATAAAAACAGGTGTGTCTTTAAGTTTTGACGTATCGTAAATTTTTGTTAGCGGTATTTTAGCTCCTAAGCAAAAGGTATACGGTACATATTCTGGTACCGTTTTTGTTTGAAATCTATGATTCTGTAGCAAAATATTAAGACTTAAAGCTTATTTCCTTATTAGCAAGGTCGCGTGATTAATCATTTTCCTTGAACAACTAACAACTCGGGACAAAACTCACGATCCGTGACTACAAACTGGTACTACGCTACTTTTATAATAAAATAACCTTTCAAATTTCATGGAACATGCGAATGTAGCGCCGGCGAACAGAATAAAATTGAGCCGTCTGTTAAAATATCAGTACAGTAGCACAGTCTATTAAACCATACAGTCGTTCGACGAAGCCTTCTAGACGGGGCACTCGTGCGGGGTGAGAGGCGGGAAGCGAGCTCCTGCATTGCCTACATTACATGTTAGTATTGCAGGAGCTCGGCTCATTTCTGACGTCTTCCGTATGTTTTAATTTTATTTTGGTGCCACGTTTTTAAAATTACGACAACCCTACCCGTGTCAAGACATTATCGGCGTTTCTCCCAAGATCAAAGGAGATGAATTACTGGTAGCATTTATTTATACTGTAGCATTTATTTATACTGTGACAGTACAGTAGGAAATAACCGTACTTATAGACGTTTCTACAATAAATTAGATTCGATTCTTCATAAATCGGACTCAGTTATATGTAGTAACGCTTTTAGATTATACTTACAATAGTAACATGACATTATAGTATATTTGTTGAAGAGATTTACGTAGGTATGACACATCTGTTTTGTTGATGGTTTACTAATAAAAGGTTCCCGGAATTATGTATTTATTTATTCCAATATGAACATACAACTTACAGATTTCTTACTAATGCTATTAACGTGAAAGTTTGGGTGATTCTTGTACATACGATACGTCGTAAAAAGTGAACGGATTAAGAAATAATATTGAATATACTCCAGTTTTTTTTTTAAATAAAAAGTTACGAGACGAGTACCACATTTGCCTGATGGTAAGCAACATGCCTGCCACATAACAGCACAGTGACACACAGCTATTGGAACATGAAGAGTCCAAATCATTATCTAGCACTGCACTGCGCTCGTCACCCAGAGATCTAAGATGTTATATCTCTAGGACATTGCGGCTAATTAATAAATACGAAATAAGCAATAGTATAAATACGAAAGTACAAAAAAATGTACCTATGATGTTCATGTCGGAACGGATGACCACAGATTATAGTCTGAAATAACACACAGGCCACATTTTTATCACGGGAACGGAACCAACGCTGGTAAAATCGCCGGATGTTACAAGTAGCCAATGTATTAGTTAATTTAGTTATAGACACGCCTCTTTTTGACAATTCTTTTTTGGAGGCACGAAAACTGTAAATCTATAATAATTTATTGGCGAACTCGGTGTGCCACCGATGCGTCTTTGGGGCCACTGCGTTCCAAAAAATACCCTGGTTATACATATATCTGTACTCCGTAAGAACTCAGTAATATTGCCCCGGCTTTAGAGTCACCAGTAAATAGGAGATGTTTCCAATTCGCTATTTCGTGTCGTTTCCTAATTCCCGTTAATTGACACAATGACCGAGCGTTCTGCATCCGCGGCTCAATTCAAACATTTTAACATCATCATCATCACCACGCGCACTCTCCTTGAAAAAGATCGCCGAACGCGATCGAAACTTGAGTCCGACTGGACTGACTATATCAAACGTGCGTTACCCGTTTATTTATTTAAAATCATCATCTTCTTCGTGTCGATGATGTTTCTTATTTTATTTGTTTTGTGTTTCCTTACTATTTATTCTAAATAATATTATAAATATTATAATAATATACTATTCAAAAAAAATTACTAACCGTTTTTTTATCATTTTATATTTAATTTTAATTTTTTATATCATTAGATTAGACCAATGAAGGGAGGGATTAAATTATTATTTTCACTATATCACTCATTCACAGGTATTTTACGTATTTTAATACAGATACAGTCGGTCCAGTCTGACTAAGTTACACGCCCAACGAACAGCGGTCGCGCGCGCGCACTCGCCTTGAAAAAGGCTGCCGAATGCGGCCGAAACTCGTGTCAGACTGGACCGATTATATGATGCGTGAGTTACCAGTGACATAATTAAATACGCTTTGCTTAGTTTTCGGCTATATCGTTTCATGTGATAATATGTCCACCACCAATATTTTTTTTATTTATTTCAACAGCGATGATAAACTTGTAGGTACATCTGCATTTGTAAAAATACACAAGAGGTGCAGTCGAAACTCGAGCCAACGACCACACGATTATGAACCCTAGGACTAGCCCACCACGGCTGTTTTTTCTGTGAAATATGAAACAAGGAATGACGATAAGTACAAACGTACTGACAATAAATAGCTACCTACTAAACTGTTGATAAGGTTACATTATTTTAGTTCAGAACAGACGCGGTCATAATTGTTTCGACCCATCGTTTATGACAGAATGGCGATAAAAAACGCCGATAAACTGAAGAATTCCCAAGGTCCTACACACACTACATACTACACGAAACGATCATAGTTATTACACGTATAAAAATAATAATAAGTCGTGAGTGAAACGGTTTCTTCTAGGTATTATGTTGTGGTTGCACTCGAAGGTAACTCAACCTAAGGTTGCTTGGAATAGACCACTTTTAGCGATAGCGTCGCAAGTTGTAACACTAGTATTTATTACTATTTCGGATCTGTATAAGTGTTTTGATTTTTGGTGGGTACAATTTAGAATGTCGATCTATTAATCTGTTCATCTCTTCGCATAATCCACCTTTGAAACAAGAAATGAAACAAATCAATAAACAAGATTGATCTATCTTGGGTGATAAAGACAATAATTATTTAATTTTGTCCAAACTTAAAATAAACTCAGGTACTTGACTAAATTTGTTAGGGTTCCGTAAAACGTAAAAACGGAACCCTTATAGATTCGTCATGTCTGTCTGTCTGTCTGTCCGTCCGTATGTCACAGCCACTTTTTGCCGAAACTATGAGAATTACACTGTTGAAACTTGGTAAGTAGATGTATTCTATGAACCGCATTAAGATTTCAACAAAAAAATAAAAAAATTTGGGTTGCCCCCCATACTGAGAACTGAAACTCAAAAGTTTTTTTTTCATCAAACCTACACGTGTGGGGTGTCTATCGATAGGTTTTCAAAAATGATATTGAGGTTTCTAAAATCATTTTCGTCTACACTGAATAATTTGCGCGAGAGACACTTCCAAAGTGGTAAAATGTGTGTCCCCCCCCCCCTCTAACTTCTAAAGTAAGAGAATGAAAAATATATGATGTACATTACCATGTAAACTACCAACGAAAATTAGTTTGAACTCGATCTGATGAGTAGTTTTTTTTAGTACGTCATAAATACACTATTATTGAAACTTCGATCAAAGTTACAACGAACTACAAGAACTATGTGTACTATGTATATAATGTTACTTGCTGCAACGGAACCCTTCATGGGTGAGTCCAACTTGCACTTGGCCACTTTATTTTTTTTATGAAATCTACGAAGCGTCGTCCAATAAAATAAGGTGGTTGCCTGGAAGAGATTGCTCTCAGCAATAAGGCCGCCATTTGTGGCGCTAGTTAATAAGTGTGTCTCTGTAATATTTTAAGTTTTCTGTGTGACAATAAAGAGTTTCTATCTATCTATCTATCAAATTTTAGTTTTTGTTGAAAGTTCAAAAACCGCCTACCGATTTCGATAAAATGTATGCCTCTGAAGTATTATCTACCAAACAAAAAAAAAACAACTTCAAAATCGATTCTCAATTCGCGGAGCTATCGCGTAGCACCCATCATTTTTTTTTATAAAGTCGACTTTCTAATCGAAAGAAAAACTATCCTGCACATGTTGTGAAAATTACATTAAAATCTACTTACCACTTGAGCCCCAAGCGGCCAAATTTGGCCAAACCGGTTTTTGGGATTTTAAACCCTTATTTTTACATAATTTACATACCCGATGATTAGTTTATTTTGATGCCTAAGAGATAGGAGATTATATTAATTAGTACATTGTCGTTTACAGACACACAAAATTTGGTTTCATTTTTGAGTGATGATTTTTTTGTGTGACGTTGCGACGCCGGCGGCGTCGGTGCACGGGATGATCTGATTTTAGGATTCCATCGCAACAACGCGAGACAAACAACGTGACACGTAATTTATATAATATACTGATATTTGATATTAGTAAACGTATTATTATAGGAATATAGCGAATACTAGGTAAGTAATGTTATTATGAACACATTACATCATGCGCAAGCTATCGACGTGCCTATTCACGTGTTTGACTGAATCTATCTGTCGAAGTAGCGTGTTTTCCGAGCGAGGAACACGACTAATCCCTATTTCCTACTAGTTCTACTAATATTATAAATGCAGAAATGTGTAATTTTGTTACTATCTCATGCAAATACTAGGTACTGGCCGTACGGTATGAAGTTTAATACAGGGATGAATAATTACTCTGGAGTCTAGAATAACACATTAGGTTCCTTTATATCGCGGAAAAATTACGGATTAAGTGGGTAAAATCAGAGTTCCCAATTTGTAGAGAGTTTAGTCATACACACGTTTTTTTTTTTAAATAAAGTGTGACGAGACGAGCAGGACATGTGCCTGATGGTAAGCAACATGCCTGCCACAACATAACAGTACAGTGACACGCAGCTATTGGAGCATGAAGAGTCCAAATCATTACCTAGCACTGCACTACGCTCGTTACCTACATCTCTAATCGTTATACCTCTAAGCCCGGTAATTTCTTTTGAACATTGCCCTTCAAACCGGAACACAGTAATGTTTGCACATTACTGCTTGGAGGTAGAATAACTGGCAAAGGTGTGGTCCTTCCCCAGACGGACTCTGGCAAGAGCCCTACCACTACTGAAATGACACATATAGTATATATGACATTATCGCCCTCATAGCAACATAAGGTTGGGTGTTTATGTTTTGTTTATACTTAGGTCATCACGGCATCACTAGGTGACTACGACCTCACTAGACCACCACCACAGCATCAACTGGACATGTTCTGCGCCACAGACAGACTTTTCGTGGGTTGTGAATTGAATTCTAGCGTCACTCTCGGGAATGATAAGAAATCTTCGGGTAAACTCGGGGCACGCCCTCCGGTTTCACCCGCGTAGTTTCCAAAGTGAGCTATCAAATTCCCATTTTCCTGTAACTCCTGTGCAATATTATCCCGAGAGCTGGCACCAAATTTTAGATAGATATTTGAGGCAAGCTGAAAATTTGTCATATAGCTCTCATTTTGCCCAGCTTATAAGCAATTCCTATTGGCTGTTGCAGTTCTAGATGGCCATGGCATGATGCCGAGGCCACGCCCTTTCAGCATTTGCCATTGGCTGACGCATTTCTAAATGGCCAATAGCCATGGTCCCGAGTTTACCCGAAGATTTTTTATCACACCCGAGCGTGACGCTAGAATCCAATTTACCCCCCACGAAATATCTGTCTAGGCGCGCCTAAAGAAGTTTTCACTTCAAAATAAAAACAAAAGACACTACATTGACAGGAGGGGCGTAGGCATCGGCTACCCTGGTTGGCTGGACTACAGCCACGTGCCATTATTTCCATGTAAGGGTCACACAGAGATCGGCATTTCAAAAGGAAACATTTAACTACATCACATTCCTTGACAATGACATTACCAACAACACGAGAAGGTTTTGTACCACAACACATGTGTCCTCACACGCTGTGTTTGCTCTCTGCTTCAGTTTCACGCATTTTTCAATATTTTGACTTTAATATTGTAAAATAATGATGATATAATGGATGATTCATGTTAAGTACATTGTATATTATAACGCATGGATACAAATTTTTGAAGTGGTAGGACTCTTTGCAGAGTCCGTCTGGGAAACTACCACACCTTTGTCAGTTATTCTAACGCCAAGCAGTAATGTGCAAACATTACTGTGTTCCGGTTTGAAGAGCAATGTTTCCAGAGAAATCACAGGGCATTGAGACAAAACATCTTAGATCTCTGGGTGACAGTGCTAGGTATTGATTTGGACTCTTCATGTTTCAATAGCTTTGTGTCACTGTGCTGTTATGTGAGAGGCATGTTGTTTACCATCAGGCACATGTCCTGCTCGTCTTGTCACTCTATAATATAAAAAAACGGTGTCATTATGTTTGTTCCCAATGAACTCTTTACCCAAGTCAACCGATATTCACGAAAGTTAGTAGGTATTTATTGGAATTTGGTCAAACTTGAGAGACAAATAGTTACTTAATAGCTCAATTTATAATTGCATTTTTCCTGTATGGGTCCTATAGTAACTAAGCTGTTCCCTACATATTATTGTATATTCCCCTACATAATATTATGTTTATTGCAAATTATTATTTTAATCATGCGGGATAATGATGTATGCCACACCACTGCCCTCATCTGTAAGCTTGTTCTTTATACCAAAAGGTTATCTGGAAGAGATCGCTATTAGCGATAAGATCGCCTTTTGTGCCAAAAACTGTTTTGATGTTATTTTTAATCAATGTTTTAGTAATGTTTTGTGGTATAATAAAGTGTTTTGTATTGTATTGTATTGTATTGCATAATCCGAGCGAAGCAGGAACGAGTAATTAGTGTTAAAAACCATAAATGCGAAAGTGTGGATGTTTGTTGCTCAATCACGTCGGAACGTCCGGACGGATTAGATTGAAATTTGAATCTATACTATAATAGTCTGGAAGAACTCATAGGCTAACTTTTATCCCGGGAAAGTAACGAAAACTATACAGATAAGTTGTTCCACCTAAACAAAGTTGGGAAGCCAAGTCTTGATTTGTAATTTGTTTTTCACGTTGTTGGTACTCGCTAAACTATTGAACAGATTTTGATCAAATTTCGCAGATTGGGTTGAGTCTGATTCCAACTAGCACCAAGTACGGGTGTACTCAAACTAGCATGGAGGAAGGAAGAACACAGTCATGATGATGACGAGATGATGCTGGGGACTACCTAACACAACACATATTATAATTACAATTCACTCGTACTTGTACAAAAATAAATAAATACGGCGACAATAGAACAAGGACAATAGTTTTAACATTGATGGATTATTGTAATTTATTGACACAAAGCCAATAATAATAATTATTAAATAATTGAATAATCACTCATTCAAGTGACACGATACAAGATTTTTATCTACTAGCAGCGGTCCACGGTTTTACCCGCGTAGTTTCCGGACCAATAATTTTCCAGCATAAAAAAGTAACATACCTATAAGTACTAAGTACAAAAAAAAAGTACTAAGTACAAAAAAAAAATACTAAGTTCAAAAAAAAGTACTAAGTACGTAATATATTATTCCAGACTACGATATTCTGTGTTCTAAATTTCAACCCGATCTCTTCAGGCATGATTAAAGGAAAAAAAATCCGGTTGAATACAATACCTACATTTTTTTTATTTACTTTTACAGGTTTACACTTGACCGCCATCTCGCCTGATGTAAAGCGACGATGGAGCGTGTTTACCTAGAAGAAACCGATTCACTCTCGATTTGATAACACCAAGATTATAACTATCAGGAAAACCCACTCTGGCAACTCATTCCACAGCCTAGACGTTCTTATCACAAATGTAGAGTCAAATCTCTTCGTTCGTGTATTTGGAACATCAACCATGAACCGGTGCCGGCTCTTCGAGCTACGAGAAGTCCGATAGAAAAAAGGGCAAGGTGGTATTAGATCATGCAGATCAGCTGCACACTCTCCGAAGTGTAACCTTGATTTTAAAAAGCATCTGCAATAGAGAATACAAGATATAGAACGGTTTGTTTTTGTGGAGATAGCCCGACACTGTCAATGTTTTGTTGCTTGCTGTCTTATCGGCCAAGCGTTTCATTATGGCTTCGACTAGTGTACGAATAATGACCACACTAATATTCTATAGGCGAAAATTTGTGTATTAGATTTGGATAGATTTATACACAGGCTACTATTACTCGATTAAATAAGGTATTATTAATTTGCATAAACCGTATTTAGCATAAACAAATAATCATGTAAAACTGTTTAGCCGACAGAAAGGTAGGTTGTAGGTTCGATTACCTACCGGGACAGATAGCTATTTGCTATTTACTGCTAAAATATCTTTTGGAAAATAATAGATCTATGAACCATTTTGAAATATTTCAGGATTCATTCCACAGTAACATTATTAATAGTAAGTACCGATGTTCAACGTTATTTTCGGTTTATTTATTTATTTATAGATTTATTTGTGCAACCCTTTATGCATAAGATGCCCACTGAGTGATCCCACAGCTGGGATTCGGGTTCGTCTGTCACAAGGAGACAGTCAAGGCCCATAATATACCATACTGGCCAAGTGGGGGTTGGCCAATGACACAATTAATCAAAACAAGTCTTACTTGGATCATGCGAAATTGTTAAAATCTAGTTTTCATTTTCATTGTATACTAGTCTAGTTTTATTACATTGTTTTCCTTTAGGATAAAGCCACTGGTGATGACAATTAATGTACTTGGAAAAATATTTCGACGGGCGGGATTCGATCCTATGACCCGTCGACTGTAAATCGGACGGTTTCGCTACTAAGCCACTACGGTTACTAATGAATTTGACATTTATAATTGTAAATAACGTTAGCATAAATAATGCTACATTGAGGTACAATTTTAACTACCAATTTTTTAAGGACTTTCTGTGTGATGTATGACGTGTAACATTGGTATTAAATAAATGATTATAAACTTTCAATAAAACATACATTGATCTATAACAATATACGTATGTACCAAGGCGACAACCATCCGCATTATCATAACAAAAAGGAAGAAAGGAGCACGAACCACACAAATCCGCTAACGGACCGCCCGGTCATGAATCCCAACACATCCAAAATAACACATAATGCCAAGAGCGTCACTGCACACACACACTGCACCGCCGTAACACCGAACTACAATTCAAAAGCACAGAAACATCCGAAACTTTCACACAAAAACTTTAATTTATTCCACACGCGTCCGTCCCGCACGGAACCGCTTCGAAGACTGACCCGCCAACAAAACCATAAACAATGCGCGCGAGCGAGACAGCGATATTGTGCACCTGTGCACTTCAAGCTGAATGATCGCAAAGCGAAACAGACATAAAACATTGCACTAATTAAAACGAGACAAAACATCGATGAACCCTTCCGCCGCTCAGAGGTAAAACGGTGTAAATGAAACATTCAGAAAATCGAATTAAATCCTTAGCTTGTACATTACAGGGTCGAATATAGTAACTTAGGGAAAACGGTAAGCGTCGCCGAGTGAGTCAGCCGGTTGATTGCCAGGGTCAACATATGGCAAAAATGTACGTCTGCTGGCCAAATTCCTGAGACCATGGTGGAAGCTGGTACAAATCGTAAATAAATTATCGATTGTTTGAATTTAACGGGTGACTGTATATATCGGAGATTAGAAATTACACTTTGCCGTTAAACTAGCTAAACAATGAGAATATACGTCATTCGGTTAAGAGGAAACCCGAGCGTCATGTTTTGAGGAAATTATTATTTGTCCTGGTCAATCAGGCACGCACCTCGCTTTGATCTTGAACTAAGGAGACGTGCCAAATTCTATTAAAACGTTCGCATTTAATTATTTTTAAGAAGTTTATGACGTTATGTCATTTTCGAAGGTTTTTTGTTCAAGCTTCTGACTAGGATGAGGATAAAGTGCAAGATTGACAGATGTCTCCTGATCTTGTCATTACACGCAAAGTTTTTTTTGTTTCTAATAAACTAGCGACCCGTTCCAGGTTCGCTCGGATATTGTCATATACCTAAGGACTATTAATCTAAATAAAAACGATCCTCTCTTTCAAGTTGGATTAAACTGCACACTGTGTTAGTGCATGCACCTGACAGCAATACGACTGCCCATAACCGTACAGTGCCATATATTTAATTGAAAATGAAAAATCCAAATCTGACCAGCACTTATTAAACTTGTATAATATGTTTACACTTGATGCGGTCTACGATGGAGCGTGCTTACTCAAGAAGAAAGCGATTCTCTGGATTTGAAGACACCAAGATTTTAATTAAAAATTACTGAAGGAATCTGTATACAATTTGATACATAGATAACAAACACAAACTACTTTTAGTTCCAGAAAAATAACGGAATTAAGCACGCGCGCGTGATGCCGCAGGCTGCTACTAGTTAATCATAATAGTATAATAATATAATATATAACACAAGAAGAGAGAAGTTGTATTCCTAGTACTCATCATAGATTTCCCCTCATACTCGGCAGTAGATGTGAATAGTGTGGCCCAATTATCTCTCACATTTCACGGTATTTGTTTGTATATGCCAACGTTCCGCGGAACCGTCATGAACTGAACGAATGTGATGTTCATGGGAAAACACCGGCGCGCCGTGGAAACACTTTCACCATTAAACTGTCATTAGCATTAAGATGACATAAAAAATAAGCATTTAACTCTCAGATCTTTATCGTAGGTAAAATAAAAACAGGCAGGTGGGCGATAAAAACTTCTTGTTTTTAAACAAGTTATTAAATGTTTATTTCAGAAATATGTTCCTGTAAAGTCCCTGAGCGAGGTGTAATGAGACCGAAATTTCCCATGGTGCATAAATAATGCATGACCCAGGATGCTACCGTAATAGTGTATATACACTTACAAATATTCGCTTTTATAATATCTGTGAAAGTGTGAAATTTAGTTTGCGATAGAAATCTATCTCAACATTTAAATAAGTTTCATATGAGCTTTATTGAAACAAAACACAATACAGCATCGTGAATATTTTCCCGTACCTAATGATACTAACCAAGGTCATCGAGAACAGAAACTCAGTAAAGAAATCCAACAAAAATATTTGTTACAAAATTGTGAAAATCTTTGTGTATTTTTATCCAGTATTGCATGACATGATGAAAGAAATGATTTTCTGTTACAATCTGTTCTCTCACCTTAAAATGTGCGGCAATTACATTTAAAAATGGCGGTAAGTGTGAAAGTCAGATTGAGATTCCCACGGCGCCAAACTCCGACGTATTTCTGGGAACGCATTGAACCGACTTCCTTCATTGAAGTTCTCTCCCGAGATCAGAATTGTAAATACTACGAATTGTTCCTACGCATGTCGCAAACGAGAACCCCATTCAACGGCTTGAAAATTATTTAGAATCTGACAAATCATAAATAATGTATCCAAGGTAAAAACCGTCGGTGGACAACTGCCATTGGTCTCTTTAAAAAAGAGCTGAGCAGAACTTTGTACAATAATACTAGCAGCGTCTCGCGGTTTTTCCCAAGTAGTTCCCATTCCCGTCATTTTTCCGAGATTAAAAGTAGCCTATATGTTCTTACAAACTATAATCCACCTGTAATCCAGATTTCAGCCCGATCCGTTCATAAGTTACGACGTGATTGAGCAACAACCATCCAAACATTGACAATTATAATATTAGTGGATAGATAATATGTCCAAAATCAACCAGCTATCCACGAAACACCCCTAAAGCTACAAAAATAATTCTGTATCATTCCGAAGATGACTGCCAAACATGAAAATATGAATATGATTGACGATTGCTTTGATTATTCGTGTTAATGTAAGCAAGAGGTAGCAAAGGCGCAGAACGCAGGGGTCAGTAGGTCGTTGTTCGGCCGCCACTAGAGTAAATATATTTATTAGTTTCAAAAAACATAAAGGAAAATCGAGTGAAAAACATCACGCCAAACGGCTAGGAAGTTAACGTATAGCGTACACATCGCCAAATTCGTATTTGTCAACAGATTTTATGACTTTTCCGAAGTAAATTTTCCTATAAATAATGGAATTTGCGTATGGTAAAGTCAATAACAAAGTACTGTATTCATAAATACTTTAAATACATAAAATGATTTAAAAATGCACAGTTCTACAGTAAAATTGCATAAGTACACAATATTGTGTGTTATTAATGATATTATTATGTTTTCATTTCTGACTAGTAATTTGCCATTATTAATAAATTATTTGTACTTGTTGGAATTCATAAACAATAGCAAAAAATAAAGTTTTGATTGTTTATTTACTTCATTAATTCATCGCTACTTAGTCACAGTAAAGGAAATATTTTTTTATAACACGCTTTACACTTCACGAGTTAAAAGAAAGTCATCGTTTAATATCAAATTCGAAATTATCATGTCATCTTTGATGTACAACACAACTGACTGACAGATTCAGGGTTAGACGGGACGCTTATACTGAACCGGAACGGATTCATTAAAGGAATTGGGAATAAAAGTAACGTTTACTACAGGCTACGGGACCAAGCTTTAATCCTTAAATAAACCTCAACTGTTACGAAATTCATCAACACGCGATTATTTGATATCTGTCTAGCGAAACCGCCATTTTATCTGGTGTTCGGCGACATTTACATAAAATAATCGGATTTACTCTTGTCTAAAATACACCAAAATTGCATTCAACGAAAAAAAAAATAACAATAAAATAATAAAATATATGTAAGTATTCGATATTCTAGCTGTATAAGTTGATATTAAAACTTTACGTTCGTATCTTAGGAACATTAACCATGAAACGGTATCGCTCTTTTGGGTATGAAACATTATATAAACAAAAGAGATCATATAGATCAAGTAGCACACTCGCCGAAATGTGCATCAAGTATCAATTGCTATTAAAACAGTTGACCCCAACAATAGTTGGTTGACATGTTTATAAATGTAGGGCTTTGCGGCTTTTGCGCTAGCCCAAAATTCGATAGGAAGCACAGGGTGTATGATCCAAAAACCATAGGGCCCTTTTATACGAAATAGATAGGGGTATTCGTATGATTATTGGCTTTCGGGAAGAAGATGCTACACAGAAGCAAGATAAATCAGTCAAAGTAGACATGCCCATAACAACCGATGCAGTTGTTTCTAGCTCTAGCATCGAAACAGTGCCCACAGTAGCAACCAACGCCGGTTTAGCAAAGCACCGGCAAGTTGTTTACAATCGGCCAGGTATTTCGTCTAACACCGAGATTCTAGTGAATGGGCGTGCGTTACGTTCCTCAGACGGGCACGTACACAGAACGTGGCGAAAAGCTTCTAATGTTGATTCAACATCATTGAGAATAAGTAAACTCGGCGAAGTAGAAAAACATGCTCGTATTACACAGGTTTATTGATAGGACTTGAAATAACAGTAGGGAAACTTAAAACTTACTAATTGTATACATGTGTAAGTTTAAATGTTTGTTGCTCAATTAAGGCGGAACGGCTGTACAATATGTGTTATTTTTCATAACTGGAAAATAACGGGTGCTATGCGGGTAAAACCGCTGGGAGCTGCAAGTTAACATTTACATTATAATCGATGACAAAAAACCAAATTAGAAGTTGTGCCAAGTTTTAAAGTGAAAGCCGTCATATTTTTTTGTAAAAATTAGTACCTACAAAAAAACATTAACTTTTAGCCATTTGCTAATATGAGTCACATAATTATATTAGTAGTCACCAAAATTATGTCTCTGCAGAATCACGTCAACATTATAATAAAAGTTTGTATGCATTTGAGTGTGTTTTTGTTACATCTCTAAAAACATACACGTGAGACAACTCATATGTGTGTAATGTTACATAATTGTAAATATTATCCCACCAAAAACATTCTGTAAAAAACTAGCCAAGTCTCGATGAAGCTGCATATTTATCTCTAAAAAGTAATGAAATCTAGACAAAGCCGTGCCAAGTCTAAGGTTCCTTATGCGATTTCTTTATTATTATAGTTAATGTTGTGTGAATTGGCCGTTGAAGGGTACACAAGGGTACAAAACCAGGTGCTCCATGACACCATTGCACCAATCTGTCGCCAGAACCGGTACCATTGACGATGGAAAATGGCCACTTGGAAAACGTTGATTCAATAACCAGTCAATTGTTTTGTCTAACTATTTTCCCTAAATTGTATGTATCCTATATGGTGTGAACAATAAAGAATTTCAATAATACTTATGTGTAGGCGAGCCGGAAACAAACAGTTAAAAAAAATATTTCCAGTTCAGAGGGACTTCTATTCATTGATAGAAGTCCGTTTGTACGTCTATTTTATATTAAAAAAGGTTGCTGAACGCAGGTGTTGCTGTTGAATGCATGCATGTGTTGTTGTTGATTAACAACAGCCTAATATGAGAGACGAGCGTCCAATTACCAATACCAGTATAAGGTATTATCTCGCTTAACAAACATAAGTAGTTACAACAGATACAACATAACGTGTAAACAAAATTTACTTGTATCCACTAACGGACTAACGTATAAAGAATGTTCAACGGCCAAGTCACACAACATTAACTATAATAATAAAGAAATCGCATAAGGAACCTTAGACTTGGCACGGCTTTGTCTAGATTTCATTACTTTTTAGAGATAAATATGCAGCTTCATCGAGACTTGGCTAGTTTTTTACAGAATGTTTTTGGTGGGATTTCACTTCTTTTTGTAGAAACGTGGACTTATCGATTTATTATATTACATGTATTATTTGACACCTATTCTTTTTTTCCGGTTCTGATTCTTGTACAGTAGCAACATTTGCCCAGTAGTGGGAAGCAATAGGCTAGATTAGATTAGAAGATGTGTCCCACTATGCTGGATTTTTGCAATGACAGTCGATTTTTTTGTGTACCAATAGTAGAATGGGGCATTACTATATCTCTTATACAGGTGGAACAAGCTGAGGGTTCTTCATCAGATACTTCAGACCTTCGATTTTTGACATCAAATGAAGAGGCAAACAAAGTTGAATATTTTTTGTAAAGGCGTGTTTTCAAATAACTAGGTATACCACCAGGTACCCCAGATTTTCGATATTCCTAGTTTTTATAGTTTTTCCTTTATGTGGTCATTAAACCTTAAGTCTGTACCAAATTTCAGCTCTCTGAGTTTATGGGAAGTACTAGTTCTATTTTGATGATCATGAGTGAGTGAATGAGTGTCGTAAATGCGAAACTTTGCTTTCGCTTAACTTCGGAACTAAATGATGTACAGACTTGAAATTTTAGATTTTAAGTGCGTAATTATAGCTTACTAGATGACGAAAATTTCAGCGTTCTGGTCTTATCCAGAGGTTCTCAAATAGAGGCCTGAAAATGCGGCGAAATGGTTCCAGTAAAGGATGGTACGGCAGTGTTTGCTTCGCGCTCGACTTGGCGGGGGCACTGCCGTGCCCCCAGATGTACGATAAAATTTTCCATCGTAGTAGACCGAACGGTCAGAGCTGACATAAGTTCTAACCGAAATGGATTGTCCTGGAAACCTTTAAATTTAAACGAACGATACAATTTTCCATCGGAGTAGACCGAACGGTCAGAGCTGACATAAATTCTAACCGAAATGGATTGTCCTGGAAACCTTTAAATTTAAACGAACGAAGTGAATATTCAAATTTCGTTTAAAGGCTTTCAGATTACATGTTACATAATTCTAAATATTATTTACGATAAAATTTTCCATCGGAGTAGACCGAACGGTCAGAGCTGACATAAGTTCTAACCGAAATGGATTGTCCTGGAAACTTTTAAATTTAAACGAACGAAGTGAACATTCAAATTTCGTTTAAAGGCTTTCAGATTACAGGAAAGTGGAAACACTTGCGCTGGTGAAATAGTCCACATTTTGTCTGCTATATCTCGCTGTCTTTTCTTTGTTTGTATTTACAATAGTCAATTAACTCATGAAAATCCTGGCTTCACTTTGACTATCACCGCTTGCCCAAGAAAATACACATTCTGTAATATTTACTCTCTTCAGCATTAAAACATATGTATGCCTTAAAAATACACGAAAAAACTTAACATAGAGGAAAACTAAACGTTAGATTAACGTGTAATTCTTTGATTGTTTTAAAAACAAAATTTCACAAATCAGCAGCCTAGCCATTTGATAGTAATCGCTGTCTATAGATACTGCATATCCACGTAACATTACAGGGTGTCTTTGGCAGGTAGTCATGTTGGATATATTTATGAAGATTTTTTAAGTGCCCTATACTGAGCTATATGGAAAGGGTGCGGGAGTAAGAGACTACAAATAACGAGTGAAATTGAGACAGCCGATGACATCAGATTAATAGCGGAGATTAAGCGGCTAAGATCATCTCAGGATAGAGCACAATGTCACAATAGAAATGAGATTCTAGGCTATATACCAAGGAGTGAAGCTATATTGACCAAAAACCATAAAAATAATGAGTGAAACCACGAGTTACTAGCACTACTAAACTAATAAATGTGAAAATTTATTTGTTTGCTTAAACACACCGTAACGCCTGAACGAATCGCGTTGAAATTCAGAACATAGATAGTTTGGAACAGCACAAAAGCAATTTTTATCGCGCGAAAATTACAAGAACGGGAATTATGCGAGAACAACCGCGGAGCGCCACTAGTCATAAGTATAAATGACTTTTATGATGGATTAGTTTGTTCTACAATACACATCTGTTGTTCCCCGCCCGTGTATCCGGCGAGCGTGCCAAACACTTTTGTTTCAACTATTTCAGGACGATTCAGATTTGTGGAACATTTTATTGAGAATGATTTATATTTTTCCGGATCGCGGCAGTACTGGGACCGAGTAGTGAAAATTTCGCGTGGGATTATAAATAGATACGTGCAATTATTTATAGAAGTGATTTTCGATTATTTTAGACTTGGCGCATTTGCATTCTAGCGCGGCGATGTAATCGATTGTTTTTGTCAGGTTTATGGAGGCGTAGGATTTAAATTTAATTTTAAATCAAACCTACTTGACATAATTATATCTTCTATGTTTACGGTCGTCGCGTGCGCATCGGTAACTCCTGACTAAAATGACCTTGGCATTGATAATTCTAAAATTTTTTTTCGCTTTTTGTTTTAAACAAATTGTTACATAGTGGTTGTTAGAGAAGTGTAGTGGTAGGCCTCCTGGCGAGTCCACCTGGGCAAGTACCACACCTTTGCCGGTTTTTCTACTGCTAAGCAGCAACGTGTAAACATTTCTGTGTTCCGGTTTGAAGGGCAATGCTTCCAGAGAAATTACAGGACATAGAGATAAATCATCTTGTTTCTGGATGACGAACCCAGTGCAGTGCTAGATAATTCTTTTGACTCTTCATGCTGCAATAGATGCAGACATTGTGTTGTTCTGGGCAGGCATTTTGCTTACCGTCAGGTACATGTCCTACTCATTCGGCACTCTATAGACAAGCTCTATACCTACTATAAAAAAAAACAGATAGTGTAGGTATAACTGGACTAGGTTTTAATACATACATTTTTACTGAAATTTGATCGGATGATCGATTTCAGTGTCGGTGATTGATGCCTGGTCAGTTTTTATTTTAATTTTCTTTGCAAACTGACCGTACTAATGTAAGTATAGGCTGGTTTGAAATAGAAACAGCGCAGACTTCTCCAGAGGTTAAATACGTACCTACCTAGTTCAGTTCTTAGTAAGGGGGCAGGAAAATCTTTACAGAAACTTCGTCTCGAGGCTAAATATGCTGTAAATACTGTTATTGAGGTCGAGTCGAGTGTCGAAATGTAATAGCTATTTACATGGTAATATGGAACTCCTCTGATATTTCCTCATCATCATCATCATCACCAGCCAATCTAAGTCCACTTCCATGGCTCGCCACTCCGCCCTATTCTCGGCTGTACGTCTCCATCCACTGCCTGCTGTCTTCCGTATATCGTCACTCCATCTACTCTCAGGGATATTTCCTCAACGGAATATACTAGGATAGCATAAGCAGCTCACTAAATGTTCCCACTGCTGGGACTCGGGGCCTTCTCTCGCAAGGAGAGAGTCTAGGGTGTAGGTGCCATAATCCACCACACTGGCCAAGTACAGATTAGTGAATGACACATGACCTAAAAAGATTCTAGGAACGTGTCTGTTTCCTCACGATGTTTTCTTTCACCGGCTACATCCTGCACGAGGAACTTGTTTAAGAAAAGTCAACTTTTAGGATCGCGTAAGTCTTGAGCAACTGATTGAAATAAGTTCAACCATAAAATATTGCAGCATACAAAAAATATGTATAGGTACATACGAGTATTATTTTATCTGCCGGTCTGTCAGCTGATTTCCTTCGGCGCGCCGGAGGTCAAGAGCTATCTTTTAGTGTGTTCTTTTCTTCGAATCCAAGTTAATTTTATACTAACGTGTTGTAGACGGAAAACAAGTACATAAATCTATACAGGGTGGCACAGAAAGCCTCCCACAGAGCGAAAGGGATGCATTGTACTGCTCATATACCGACTTAAAAAGACTGGCAGTCATAGGAATTGCCGACAGAAGTGAAAAAGTATAAATCAGAATTTGACAGCTTACTTTGGAAAATACGCGGGTGAAACCGGAAGGCGTGTCCATGCCCATGCAATGCTGACGCATTTCTAGATGGCCAATGGGAAATGCTGACGCCATTTCTAGATGGCCAATGGCCATGGTCCCGAGAATTCAGAGCCCACGAAAAATCTGTATGTGACGCGCCAAAAGAAGTTTTCACTTTTAAAAGGAGGAGGTTCTCAATTCGGTTTTCTTTGTATGTATGTTTGTAGCCTCGCTAACCGTCAATCGATTTTAATATTCATTAGATTTATTTTATTTATTTAATTAATTAGAACGGCACAACGCCAATTATACTAATGATAGATACATTCATTTTCTAACAAATTATTGTGACTAACAGTGAAATGTAATCATTTTATGTCGTGATAAAATAAAAAAATATATTTATAATTGAATTGAGAACCTCCTTCTTTCTTCAAGTCAGTTAAAATACCACTCTAACTACTTATCTTTTCCTTTCTTGGGACACCCTGTATAGTGTATAGTAGATAATAATAATGATTATTTAATATTGCATTTGGGTATTTACAAATAGATAAATGTCTGACCTGTAAGAGACAAACATAACATGCGATGCAACGCAATCTCATGATTAATATATTTTTTATAGTACATAGTGACAAGACGAGCAGGGCATGGGCCTGATGGTAATAAAAATGCCTGCCCGTACCATCACAGGGACACGCACACAGATATTGGAACATGAAGAGTCCAAATGTCCAAATCATTACCTACCACTGCACCGCACTCGTCACCCAGAGATATAAGATAATCCAACTCTATGCCTTGTAATTTCACTGAAAACATTTCCCTTCAAACCGGAACACAGTGATATAAATATTTGCTCGGTGTCTAGGTGCTTCTATGTATAATAAGTAATTAAGTATGTATTTACAACTATATAAGTATTACGCCAGCTGTCAGACTTCTATTTAAATGCTTAATTTGGGGTCAGATGCTGTTGTATGTGAAATGTCCACCAATAAGTATTTATTTATTTTTTCCCAACAATAAATAGGGAAATCAAGCACTATTACGCTGCGTTCAGATATTATTATTGTTACGCGAACAGATGTAGTATTACAGCCGTAACACAACATACACACAACACACAACTACACAGCCAAGGACTGTATTCCGTAACTGCTAAACTCAAACCGCAGTAATGCTCTAATATACCTTGACCTAATCCTTATCTGCGACTAACAGTAGATTAATATAGTCCAGAAAAAATTTTTTTTTCAGTAGTTATAACATTTGAAATGGAGTTTGCAAGTCTACTGAGGTTATTTTGAATTTACATTTAATTGGTAATTTAGAATAATAGTTTTACAATGCACACCAGATTGAAAAACTGTTAATACAACATGAATGCCTAGAAATCGATAGAGAATCGTTTTTTTTTTTAGGTGAACACAGTCCAACTTAGATCGCATCGTAGCTTTACACCAAGTGAGACTGTGGTCAAACACGACCTTACATTTGATACAAAACTGCTACTGAACTTTTCTTGTACACAGTTTTTTTTCACATATTAATACATGTATATTGGTGGACATTCCTTACACATTCTTAGCATGTCTGTTAAATAGTTATGATATTGCCATTATTGGTGGAACTGCCAATAAGCATAATCGCAATTAAATCTATAGGTCAAGGTATTATAGGTTATGTTCTGAGTTACGAGTTTCGTCGGTACAGAATAAGGCGCCAGTACCGTGATGGATGCTGGCTAATTGTGCCTGCGGAGTAAAAACATGCTATTTTCGTCGCGCTACGCGTTGGTGAGTATTTTTGGCCGTTTTATTGTTACGGCTGGATTAGCAGTAGTGTGCAATTTTCTTTGTGTGACTAATGGTCTATGCACTTAATGGCGGCTCGGAGATATAAGTTTGTACGGGCTATGACTTCTTACACCGTTACAAATCTACATAATTATCATTAATTACGGTATATTTAAGTAGTAAGTCTGCTTGCGAAGCCTAGGGTCGTGGGTTCGCCCCACCCAGTGCCAAATACAAATATTTGTTCTGCGTATGGGTGTTTCTATGTTTGTTTTATAGTATAGACAGTATAGAGTGACGAGACGAGCAGGACATGTACATGATTTTAAGCAACACGTTTGCCACTGCACCGGGACACGCAGCTATTGGAATATGAAGAGTCCAAATCATTACCTAACACTGCGCTGCGCTCGTCGCCCAGAGATATATGAAGTATTATTTATCCTTTGCCCTGTTTCTCTTTCTCTACAAACATTGCCCTTCAAAATAGCTGCGTGTTACTGTGCTGTGTTATGTGGCAGGCATGTTGCTTACCAACTTACCATCAGGCACATGTCCTGTTTGTCTCGTCACTCTTTACAAAAAAAAAACGAGGCAATCTTGAGAGGGAGACGCGGGAAGTGCGCTCCCAAACTACGAACAAGAAAATGCTACCAGATTGGGAGCGTGGCTCTGGGTTGATATTTGTCAAAGCCCTCTGTATTGTCCGCATTTACCACAAGTTCGAAAGCGTCTTTCTACTTATAGTTTTTAACCGACTTCAAAAAAGGTTCTCAATTAATACAATACGCCGCGACCGCGACAGGAGACCCGAGACCGGTCGCGGTCGCGGCGCGAACTGGCGCCCATACAATTCCATAGTGTCAAGTGCCTGTCGCGGTCTCCGGTCTCGGTCTCCTGTCTCGGTCTCGTGTCGCGGTCTCCGCGCCAACTCGTACCTTTAGAAATAAGAACAAAAAAACAACTGAAATTAACCGCGATGACATAGTGATTGTTTCATTTTTGATTTGGTGGATTGTCCATATTTAATTTTAAATTGAAGTCAGTTTTTGTTTTTTCGGAAAAAAATAATTATTTTTCTTCCGGGGTGTGACGCGGGAAGCGCGCTCCTGCGTTGCCTACATTACAATGTTAGTATCGCAGGAGCGCGGCTCAGGGCTGACGTCTTCCGTATGTTTTAATTTTATTTTGGTGGTTGTATTTGGTGTTTGCGACAACCCTACCCGTGTCTAGACATTATCGGCGTTTCTCCCAAGATCAAAGGCGACGAACTACTGGTAGTATTTCTTTATACTGTGCCACTACTGGGTGTCTACTCTCTTTCTACGAAAGTAATTTCGTAATAAACTCGCGACTTTCCTACTCCGACGTCCTGAGCTCACCGACGCGACGGTTATCATTTTTCTGACTATGCGGTAACTAATATACTGTATTTTCTAATTTTTGGCCTGACGGTAATTGCGACGCGCGAAATCGGAACGAACCATCCGTCAATGTCACTAGACAGATTCTCGTGAACAAAACAGCAATCAACTTAGATTAATATTCGTTTACCGACGCATTATAGAACTTGACAGACCACGTTTATAATAGTTGTGACTTAACTAAAATAAATTATCGTAACTAGTTTAATACATCACAATAATAGGTACACGCATAATGACAAAAATCTTTGTTGATGTTTGCCGATCTGGCCTTTTGGAGAGGCATGCAATATGTCTGGTAAAACCATTTGTTTTAGTTTTGATTTATACAATAAATAAAAACCTAACAAAGAAGTTATTGTCAGCTGATCATCTCATCAGAAGTCTTCTTTTTATTTCTGGCTTCTATTCGGTTGTAATAAATACTATGACATCTAAAACCATGTGTGTATCTTTTAATTTATAAACACTCTTTTAAGAAGGAATTCACAGACAAAAATACCAAAGACTTTAACGTCATGACGTTGTGCTTATGTGCTATTGCACATTATCATCTTGACACGTATAAACGAAATTTTGTTTTTCGTTTGATGACATGGACAATTCACACACAACACCATCTGACCCCAAACTAAGCAAAGCTTGTACGATGGCGGCCAGATAGCTGATATAATACTTATATAGTTTTAAATACATACTTATTTAATACATAGAAACACCCAGACACAGTGAAAACATTTGAATTCATCACACAAATATTTGCACTGGGTGGGAATCGAACCCACGACCCTCGGCTTCGCAGGCAGGACTACTACCAACTAAACCACGAGCCCAGTCAATTTATTATTTTATTATTTATTTAAATTCCTAAAAGTACGACAATAATATCAGGCGAGATGGCGGTCAAGTGCAAATCTATAAAAACAGGTAAAACGCTACTCGCGTGATATCATCAATGACAATTTAATAATGAACAATCACGTTTTTTAAATAACACATACAGATGAATAACGTAAAGAAACCGCTCGCACTATTGAACAGTCGTCCATCATCCAATCAGCACCGGTTCACCTCTTGTGTTACCGGAGTCTGTTCTTAATTATGACATCAGCCGAAACACGATTTTACAACTCAATCGTAATAAAACTCGTGGCGTTTTATTTTGCGGATTAAAAACGACCAGAATTAAAACGCGAGCGGAACAAACGACGAACGAACACACAGAGATCACAGTATAAAGAAATACTAGTATAAAAAAATACTTCATTGCCTTTGATCTTGGGAGAAACGCCGATAATATCTAGACGCGGGCAGGGTTGTCGCAATTTTAAAAACGTGGCACCAAAATAAAATTAAAACATACGGAAAACGTCGGCCCTGAGCCGCGCTCCTGCAATACTAACATTGTCACGTAGGCAATGCAGAAGCGCGCTTCCCGCTTCTCACCCCGCACGCCCCGCACGATTGCCCCGTCTAGACGACTTCTTCGAACGATTGTATGATTTAATAGACTGTGCAGAGATGACCCAATGCGGTAGCTTTTTTTCTTATCTTGATAGGACCTATGGTGGTCGGTCTCAAATGGCCGCCCGTTGATGCGACAAGATTGAGCAACAAACCATCTAAAGATCGAAAACTCCAAGCATTCGAATAGTATGCTACTATCCTACTGATGTTTTAATTTCAAAGTTTGGATGTTTTAACGAACATTGTAGAGCTGTGATCCAGTACTCGAATAGCAGCTGTAAACCAATTTACTAGGTATTAAGTAATAATTTAAATTACTAAGTAATATACCTATTTAAACTCACTAAGCATTTAATTTAATTAAAATCCGTTCAGTCGTTACGGAGATAGATGGAAACTAACACAATCTCACACACACATACAAACCTACAAATACTCGCCTTTATAATATTAGTATGATGAATGAACAAATGGTTGAGCGTTTAGTACGTTTATTGCCAACCAAACATTTTTTTTTATTAAAGTTTGACGAGACGGACAGGACATGTGCCTGATGGTAAGCAACATGCCTGCCACATAACAGCACAGTGACTCGCAGCTATTGGAACATGAAGAGTCCAAACCATTACCTAGCCCTGTACTGCGCTCGTCACCCAGAGATTTAAGATGTTATATCTCTAAGCCCTTTCATTCTCTGGAAACATTGCCCTTCAAACCGGAACACAGTAATGTTTGCACATTACTGCTTGGAGGGTAGAATAGCTGGCGAAGGTGTATTACTTCCCCAGGCGGTCTCTGCTAACAGTCCTACGTTAAATTCCACAAATTCCAACTAAGTCCATCAAAGTACAGAGTACGTAAGAGTATTTGCTGGTTATATTAACCGTAACATGTACTCAGTATCTGGATTCTGTTGGCTCGGACGCTCGGACCATCTCAAGGATTACCGACTGCGGAGTTATAAATGATTGTATTCACTTGTTTGTGTACATTCGGTACATTTCCATTCCGACGCGAACTATATTTCGATGGATAAAATGAATCACATACCTAGTTTAAGTGACATTGCTACCACCAACGAATTTACATATACTACGTATAGAGTTAAGGCTTGTTCGCATTAAGCTAGTGTATTAGTCTAGTAGTGAGTAATTTAGTAGCTAAAATACTCGCTACTATTCAAAAATCGTTCGCACCGTGCTTTAGTACAGTTCACAAGTGAGTAGCGTTTTGCAACATGAAGCGTCTACAACGCAATAAAATAAGTAAGCTGATTACGCTAATTGTAATGGCCATTTTAGAAGAGGTGGAGGAGGAACTTTTTGTGATTAAAAAAAAGAAGCTGTGGGTACGAAAATGGATCGACAGAAGAGATAATCTAGGCGAAAATTTTTAGTTTAATTTCCTTTTCACCAAATCCTTGTATATTCATTGAATTTTCCATATTCAGGTATGCAGATTGTTTTATTTGCTTGTTTTTATAGAGCGGCGACTTAACATTCCACAAACATTCATGTTTCACATTTATAAAGAAACAAATTTTAATGTAATATCTTCACTCCAGCGCACAGACTAAGTAGAGAGATACTCTCTCCAGCGAAACGACATTTTGGCGGCAACCACAGACTAGTTAGTAAGGAGATGCGGCAACTAATGAACTCGACTAATTTGACAGGTTCGCACTCGTTTAGCCGATGAACCAGAGAGCACAGACGCGTGGTGGGGATGCTACTCGCCCGTTGAAAATAGAACAAAATGGATTAACTCGACTAAATTATTCACTAGACTACTCGACTAAATTTTTACTGTTCATACACGTTTAGTTGCTAAATTACTCGCTACTAGACTAAATTACTAGCCTAAATGCGAACAAGCCTTTAGAACAAACGCTTTAAAACACCGGGCGCACGGGTCTGATCGCTCTTGTCTTGTCGCTCTTGTGGAAGTGTCATACTTTTGTCGCGGCACATCACTTTATTTCCATAGTTATAAATATATATATATATTTGTATTATATCAGTTATTTGGCTTCCATAGTACAAGCTTTGGTCAGATAGTGTTGTGTGTGGAATGTCCACCACCACCACCAATAATAATAGTTTACATACCCCTCATCTGCTTACGATTGGTACAAAAAACCGTGCGGAAAACCCTAATCTATTTACTTATTCATTATTCTAAGGCTACCACTTTTTGAGATTTTTTACGTATATTACATTAATATTTTTTTGTGTATTTATTGAAGGTTATTTTGTAACTGACATTTTGACGATTTCAACTACACCCTAGATTCTCTCCTTGCGAGAGAAGGTCCCGAGTCCCAGCAGTGGGGATACACTCTAGGGAGGGTTTTTTACAAACATAGAGTAACGGGACGGGCAAGTTTTGATAGGCGAGATGCCTGATGGTAAGCAACATGCCTGCCACATAACAGCACAGTGATACGCAGCTATTGGAATATGAAGAGTCTAAATCTTTACCTAGCACTGTACTACGTTCGACACCCAGAGATTTAAGATATTATTACTCTAAGCCCTGTAATTTCTCTGTAAACATTGCCCTTCAAACCGGAACACAGTAATATTTGCACATTACTGCTTATATATAATAACTGGCAAAGGTGTGGTACTTCCCCAGGCGGACTTTGCCAAGAGTCCTACCACGTTTAAAACGTTCTTTTTTTAGTTAGAGTCTGCAAGATTCCTGCCACTGGTGAAATAAAAATAAGCCCAGCACGTGCCGTGGTGTATAGGCGGTAGACGGTTAGTGCATTATCACGATGACCTAGAGGCGCCCAGTTTGCGAGAATCATGACATCAGCTCCGCAGGCTCCGCGCGTATCGCGACTGTCAAGGTCTGCCACTTACCACTAGCTTATTTTGATTGAACTTATTTGATCCCAGAGATTACATTTTTAACAGTTTTAATTGTACATACGTTCAATTTAGATGTTTACTAGCGGCCCGTTCCGGCTTTGCTCGGATAATAACCTAGATATCAACCGCAGCGCCATCTGCCGGGCTGATTTGTGAATCTAAACCATCGAGGGCCCTACCCAAACGCATACATCATTCAAATCGGTTCAGCCGTTTAGGAGAAGTTTTATATATATATATAGATTATAAACTAGCAGCTCCCCGCGGTTTCACCCGCGTAGTTCCCGTTCCCGTTATATTTCCGGGATAAAAAGTGGTCATGTGTTCTTCCAGACTATAATTTAATTGTGTTCCAAATGTCAACCAGATCTGTTGATTTGTTTAACAGATCGTGAAATAAATGTTCAATTGTTTTTCTTCATCCCAAAAAAAAATCCAACGCGTTTTACGGATCCTATAGAAGCTTTCACTTCAAACCCCTATTTCTCTATACACAAAAATGTCGTGCCACGTTGTTTGTCCTTTTAACTTTTGGCATTGTTTACCTAGACTGTCTTAAAAAAATCTATCATAGCAGCAATGCGCACAGGCGACAGATAAAATTAAAAATTCATTGAATATATTGAGTTATTTAATATACTAGCGGCCCATTCCGGCTGCGCTCGGATATTGTCATTTAAAGACTATTAATCGAAATAAAAACTATCCTATCTCTCAAGTTGGACCAGACTGCTCACGGTGTGTCAATTTAATTTAAAATCGGTTAAGTAGTTTAGGAATCCATCGCGGACAAACATCGTGACAGGAGATTTATATATATTAAGATAAGATTAATATATTAAGATTTGTCATATTATGTTGAACTTAATACATATCGGGAAATGTGTCCAAGAATCACACAATGTACAGAATTGTAGTTGACGATTTGCCGTCTTAATCTATACTAATGTTATACAGCTAAAGAGCTTAACCGTTTGAACGCACTAATCTCAGGAACTACTGGACCGATTTCAAAAATTCTTTCACCGTTGGATATTTACGTGGTACCTGAATGCTACAAGCTATGTATGTACCACGGGCAAAGCTGGGCCGGATCGCTAGTCTGTTATATTATGTTGAACTTGATACATTTCGGGAAATGTGTCCAACAATTACAAAATTATGTTTGTTGATTTCTAATGCCTCGGCTACATTAGCGGGCTACGGCGAATGTTCGTGTTAAGGGCGGTGAATGTGGCCGGGTACATCGTGTCATCGCGTAGAATTCGGGCGAAGACGAGGTAGTTGTAGATGTCTTCGCCCCGCCTATGCCCGAACACGAATGTTTTGTCGCGCCAACGCGATACGAACGCCGAACGAAAAATGTCATCGCTTTCATGTTTCTTTTCGCTTGAAATTATAGAGACAGCATTAGCAATGCGATAGCCGATTTAGTTAGGCGGTAGAGGCGCGGAACGGCGCCCGCTAATGTAGCTAAAGCATTACAAAATGGTCGATTTGTCGTGTTAATGAATAAATAGAATAACAGCATCCTAGAGCTGACGGCCGGTGTCGGTGATGTCATGCAGTTTACCAACACCATTGTTGCATTGATCACGCGCCGACAATTACATTGTTATGAGGCAACTCGTTTAAACAACACCTCATCATCGGTCGCCCGACGCCTAACCTCCTCCCACTTTACGTGTAGTCGGTGCAACACGGCCGGTTCCACAGTAGCATGCTAAAGATAAATTCTTTACCACCACAAGTTTGCTACATGCTCATCATTTTTGAAGTGACAACGTCTAATAGGTCAATCGATGAAAACCGGCTGCATCCACGAAAAAGTGTCCCGTTATGTCCCGTTACACTCATTGTCCCGTTACGCTCATTGTACGCTTGCGCCGCATGTATCAATATTTTGTTATGACGTAGTCACGTTAAACTATCGTTCGTAAACCAACCGACTTTACAGACAACCAATTTTTTTAGAACGAATCTTCTTACGGCAGACTTGGAAGAAATAAGGATTTAACTGGGCGATAAACTGAAAAACAAGACTAAAACCGTAAGAAAATTATACAACTGAAGTGACGCGTAAAAACTGCCCCGTGACCAGAGTAGTCGACTTTATTTTTCGGATGATTGTATCACAGAATTTTTTTTTGACGTGACAACGTCTAGAGATATAAGATGTTTTATCTCTATACCCTGCAGTTTCACTGGAAGCATTGCCCTTCAAACCGGAACACAGTGATGTATTCACATTACTACTTGGCGGTAGATCATCAGGCAAAGAGTCCTCTGAACTTCTGCACATCTGAGTTATCCATAGACCAATGAACATCTAAAGATAATCAAGATGGTGAATCCCACTACCAGTCGACAGCGTGACCATCATGCTGGTGCGTAATTATGTTATCACGTTACGACTCTTATTGTATCTGTGATGACGAATTCATTTAAACCAGGGATGTAACGGAGGTGATCTTATCGGAACCGAAGTCGGAGTCGGAGTTTTTAAATTTGATTTATCGGAGTCGGAGTCGGAGTCGGAACCGGAGTCGGAGGTAGGGTCAGAAGGTAGTGGTAGGAGAGAGATTTTTATTTTAGAACAAATAAAACATTCATTCAAACTTTTCATTGTTTTGTTTCATGAAATATCACAAAAAATGATAAAAAAAAATGGAATATTCAAATATAAACAAAAAAATCAATTAATTGAATCCCAAAGTGCCATATAAAGTATGTTAAATGAACAAAAGCTTTCAAACAAATTAAATTAAATACATTGACACCAAAAGTGTGTATATGTACTTCATGAACATAAGCTTTGAAGCTGTCTCAGTATAAGATATTTCTTAAGAGTGCCCCTAATGCCAGGAAAAAATCTGATTTCACCCGCGCGAGGCCCTTCTTAATATGATATGCATAAAGTCGAGAATAGCATGACACAGTTTGGAGGGGAAATCAATATTAAATCAGGAGTCAATTTTGGACGAAGTTTTATTTAATTACTCAATAATTAAACATAAATTTAAAAAGTATTCGGTCTAATATTTATTCTGTGGTTCGGTTACTTTAATAGAACGTAAAATTAGAAATTTTATTATCAAAAAATAATGTGGGGTCATCGCTGATAATTTCGAATACATGAATTAAAATAGTTTTTTCAGGTGCCATTTTAATTTTTTTCTGTAAAAAATCTGATCTATTTTTAAAATTCTATTCGGTTACTGTGCTTTTTCTTGGTTGTCCTTTTTTCGTTTTCTGGCACCCCCCTGTAGATTAAATCGACGCCACCAAAAAGGTATTCGCTCGCTACCGAGCCTGGTGGACACGATAATATTGGCGGAAATTTAATATAAGGTGCTGGAATTTTGCGTTTTTATATGTTGTGCTCTTTTAGTATACTTTTCATTACACTCGTGCGCGGGAGATTCCCTGCGCGACTGTTCGTTACTGTCGGCGCAGGGCGCCGCCGCTAAGTTATGCTTCGACATCCGATTAAAACCTCCGATTCAAAAGTTTCGGAACCGGAGTCGGAACCGGAGGTGTAAAACTAATCGGAACTTCCGACGTAACGGAGTCGGAGTCGAAGCTCCGTAACATCCCTGATTTAAACCTAAATCCGAGTAGTTGATCAAATGTATTTCTATATTTCTAGAGTAAAGATATTCAGGCCAGCAGACGTCGAAATTAGATTGGCGCTAGCTACATCACTAATACACATAATTAACCCAATAATTCAGCAAAAACCGCGTTCTATGATTTATATTCAGAAATTATAAAATTCATTGCAAAATATCTAGTTTCAAGATCAGAGACATCAAAATGGGTACAACGCAAAATGGGTAGTGCAAATGACGTAAGTACAGGAGTTGTAGGGATGGGGTGGCGTTCACTGCGCCGCTATCGATATTTTTGTCGACTTTGGTAACTTTTTGTAGTCGGTGTCAAATTTATTATTCTAATTTGTGTAATTTAAAATAACGTAAGCATTGTATTCATACGGAGGTTTTTAGGCGGAATTCTATTTCTTACGAATATTGTAAACCAGCGGCCCACCCCGTCTTTGTTCGCCATGTATAGGTACTCAGAACTCAGATATAATGGAACATTGTAAGGGTGAAAGAATTTTAGGAATCTGTGCTGTAGTTGTTGAGTTTATTCCTCACAAACATACAAAATACTAATCAATACTATAGCTACAGGTGTAAAAGAAAGTTTGTTCTTCGATGAGGTCGAAAATATTTAAACGGATCGGCTTAAAAATTGGAAAACACGTAAACTATGGACCATAGACATAAACTACTTTTCAAGTACCCGAAAATATGTATAAATTCTAAATAGGATAAAATTATTACCTTCTATTACAATCTAGGAATTATTATAATTTTATAATCTTCTATTATATTATAATTAACGATAAAATTATTTATTTAAAGAAATGTATTTATTTATACATAATTATGTAATAAAATGACAAAGTCATTAAATCTATGATTACATTCGTAATTTTATCTGAAGGTTTCAAAACAGAAATAACAAGCTTGCCATATCGATACTTCACTTATCGATATGGCAACGTCCCATCCCTACGGATCGATAAGGATGCAGTACAATAGTTGGAGCCCCGCCAGGCACGTCACTGGCTCGCTGCTCGCAGCACTATTCTTGTAATTTGGGTTGCGAATACTATGTTTGGAAACCTTATTTTAGTACCTACACAATGCTTCAGTATCATGTACTGCTAATTTTCCACTATAAACAAAACAAATCTAAGAACTTTACAACTGACGCATCATAAATATCGAATATTCCTACACCGATTTGACTTGGTTCAAAAGTTTCATCAAAACTTCAGATTTATGGTTTACGTACGTTTTCTGAAAGTCGGCGATAGCCTACAAACATGTAAAAAAAAAGAATTGGCAGTCACAGGAACTGCCGATAAAACTGAAAACGTATATCAGAATTTGATGGCTTACTTTGGAAACTAATGGGAACTGCTGACGCATTTCTAGATGGCCAATGGCCATGGTCTCAGTTTACCCGAAGATATCTTATCATTCCCGAGCGTGACGCTAGAATTCAATTCACAGCCCACGACAAATCTGTCTATGGCGCGCCAAAAGAAGTTTTCACTTCAAAAATACGTGTCTGACGGACTAATTAGTTGTTTAGCCATCTCGCCTATTATACCTATCGAATAATATAATTTAAGCACAACAAAGCGAATCGATCGTTCGATTAAAAACAAGCAATCGATGTAAACCTGCATCGCATCTCCAAAAGCGGCAGCGGTACACATCTGCCGAAAACATCTGCACCTCTAAATATACCGCGCACCTGCTTCCTACAGATTTGCACGATTGATACAACCTTGCACGGACGAATGACGACCAGATACCTGCATCATTTACATTCAATCAACAGATTCGTCAATCCTTAATGCCCCTTGAGCTACAAGAGGCTAGTTTTTCAAGCAAGGATAGCGAGCTAGTGTGTTAGCCAGCTAGTAAGTACTAAATGTAGACTTCAGAAAACAAATAACTCTTTTAAATGTATAGGCATTCACTTCTATAATGCAATCCCTGCAAAAGTCGAAGGTCTCAATGAAATAAAGTTTAAAAATGAAATAAAAAGCTGCCTATTGAGCAAGGCATATTATAATATAGATGACTTTGTTAAAGATAGTAACTTATGGAAGAGAAATGTGTCGAAACTAGAATCTTGTAATAAGGTAAACTAATTGATTTATAAAACTTTTGAACAATGTTTTTACTCATGTAGTATCTGTATACTGTATGTTTTAATTATTTGTTATTTTGTCTTTGACAAAGCCTTTTTACAGCTGCATTTGATTGACGAGGCTCTTTTACAGCCGCTTTTATTCATTTTGACACTGTTACTTTATCTTATTTATGTACACAGATTCTTTGCCTTTTTGTTAATGACGTTACCAAGTGTTCTTAATTTATGGTTCGAATAAATGAATTGAATTGAATTAAGTACGTTTAGCTTACGACGCTATGCAACGCTAGTTTTGTCTACAAGGAGCTAACGGACATTAGGGAGAGAAAGCTAAGCGAGAGATTTGGCCTTCTCACTCTCATTATTAGAGATGGTACGAATGCTCAAAAGTGGAAAAAGGCAGTACTTGCTACTCTGCGACAGTTCCACACTACGTCAACATAAAATTGTAAGCACCGACAGATTATAATCTAACGCGTGAAAGTATAATCCTACGGTAGGTTAGTATATAGCATAACCTTGTTAGATTCTAATCTGAGAGTATTTACAAATTCACAGTGACGTATAGATTGGTCATAAGTGAAAACGTCGTCAGATCAGCACTAGGGTCTACGCAGACCCAAACCACAAACGCAGTCACACTCAGTCAAGGAAAGATTGAAGAATTGTATTAAGTACATGGTATCCGATCTGCTTATACGTTCCGACATGATTGAGCAACACACATCTAAACACTCTCATTGACAATATTAGTAAATTGATTATGAACTGACGCACTGGCCGCACCACATACAGATTTTCCGTGGGCAGTGAATTGAATTCTAGCGTCACACTCGGTAATGACGCATTTCTAGATGGTCATGGTCATGGCCGAGCCCTCCAGTTTCACCCGCGTAGTTTCCAAAGTGAGCTATCAAATCTGAGTTTTTAGTTTTCACATCTATTGGCAGTCGCTATAACTGCCAATTTTCGAAGTAAAGACTTCTTTTGGGGCGCCAGAGACAGTTTTTTTGTGTGCTGTGAATTTAATTCTAGTGTCATATTCGGATGATAAGGAATCTTCGGGTAAACTCGGGACCATGGCCATTGGAGAAAAAATTAAGTTTTTTTTTAATGAGTGATTGTAAGTAATCTTCGTTTCCCTCCTCTGTGTCGAGTGTATCGATGATATATGAAGGTTTTGCCTGTTCGAGGGGGGTCGACAACCCCGGAGACTGCAACAACAGGAAAACTCAACGCTTCTTTATTGAGCTGAACTCATCTCCAGAATACAAACAGACAAACACTTTCCGCTGTTGGGCGAAAGACGATACATCTCCAAGAACTGTCAGTTACGAAGTTCATTCAATGTATTCTATACTAGGATTTGCTCGTGCCTTTGTCGGTGTACAATTTGAAAAATTAAAACGTTTTTTATGCCAAAATAAAACATTCATAAATTAACCTGTGTTGTGGGAGTCCAGGGTCTTTCTATTTCATTTCTTTGGCCTAGTTTTAAAGAATTTAGAAAAAAGGTTTCCAAAGGAACTCTCAAGTTTACGGGATAACAGTAGCTTATATGCTAATTATCATCTGGGGAACATATTTTTTTATAGCATAGAGTGACGAGACGAGGTGTGGTACTGATCGTCTTGTTACTCTATAGTATATATACTATAAAATAAAGTGGCCAAGTGCGAGTTGGACTCGCCCATGAAGGGTTCCGTTGCAGCAAGTAACATAATATACATAGTACACATAGTTCTTGTAGTTCCTTGTAACTTTGATCGAAGTTTCAATAATAGTATTTACAACGTACTAAAAAAACTACTCATCAGATCGAGTTCAAACTAATTTTCGTTGGTAGTTTAGTTTAGGTAGTTTCGTTCTCAGTATGGGGGGCAACCCTAGTTTTTTTTTTTAATTTTTCTGTTCAAATCTTAATACGGTTCACAGAATACATCTACTTACCAAGTTTCAACAGTGTAGTTCTCATAGTTTCGGCAAAAAGTGGCTGTGACATACGGACGGACAGACAGACAGACAAACATGACGAATCTATAAGGGTTCCGTTTTTACGTTTTACGGAACCCTAAAAATGAACCATGCACAGTGCATCGGTGACGTCATGTGCATCGATGACGCCACTAAAGAAAACCGCAACGGCCGGTTGACGTCACAGTTACGTAAACAAAGGAATATGTATAGGAATATAGAAAACCTTTGAGGTAGGAAAAGTTCTCTAAGATGATGTAGGTAGTTGTGGCGAAACCGTCTATTACGCAATCGTGTGGTCGCTAGTTCAAATTCTGCCTTCACCTCTGAGTATGTTTCAATGTACAAAGAGGTGTATGTTTGTTATTACCACTGGCTAACGAAAGAAAAGATTGTGAAGAAACCGGCACGTTCCAAGAAAAGTATATTGCTATCACATATTTCAACAACCCGCACTTGGCCAACGTAGTGGACTATGGCCTTGATTGTCTCTTTATGAGAATATACCTCTAAATGGGCCTCTAATGCCTATACTGTATATTTATAGTGTAATGTTAACCTTTCTTTGTTTATTGTAGTCTTTATTTGTTCATTGTAGTATTTCTTTGTTCATTGTAGTCTTTATTTGTTCATTGTAGTCTTTCTCTGTTCGTTTTAGTCTTTATTTGTTCACTGTAGTCTTTCTTTGTTCATAGTAGTCTTTCTTTGTTCATTGTAGTCTTGCTTTGTTCATTATAGTCTTTCTTTATTGCACACAACGTTTAAGACACTTCCGAGATTTGTTTATCCCTAAGTCATCTGTAAGTAGTCGTTTTCAGCGATAAGGTCGCCAGTCCTTTCACAGGTATTTCTGTTTTCTTATATAGAGCATGCCATTTGACGATAAATAACTCTCAATCAATCAATTAATGAGTCAGTTTCATATTTTTAAAGACTTTTCAGTTGCGAGTCTTAAAATGTATTTATAAGTAGGTAGGTAGTTAGTAAACTAAATTTAACGTGATGGCTCTAGAGCTATTCGCATCTTTTTAATGATCACAATGAAATGAAAAGATAGTTATAATTTTAATTACGGGTTAATTCCGTTTAATGATGGACCAGAGTCCAGACTCTTACGTACCTACCAGCTCCCCGATTCATAGTGACGCGAGATCTGAACACAAATGAAGGCTAGTATAACCTGACCCCTACAACACGTTGCAATTCAACGCAATGGAAGTTCAAGTTATAACGGTGCCTGTTTACGTTTCGCTAATTGATCGGCTTGAATACGACCAAAACTTAAACCCCAGGAATAAAAAAATTGGCAGTCATAGGAACTGCCGATAGAAGTGAAAACTTATAACTCAGAATTTGAAGCCTACTTTGGAAACTACACGGGTGTACCGGATGGCGTGGCCTGACCATCATGGCATGGCCATCTAGAAATGCGTTAGCATTTTCCATTGGCTCACGCATTTCTAGATGGTCATGCCGTGATGGTTAGGCCACGCCCTTTCAGCATTTCCCATTGGCTGCCGCATTTCTAGATGGCCAATGGGCGTGGCCCCGAGTTTATCCGAAGATTTCTTATCATACTCGAGCGTGACGCCAGTGTTCTAGAACTCAATTCACACCCCACGAAAAATCTGTCTAAAAGCGCGCCTGCGCGCCAAAAGAAGTTTTCACTTCAAAATACTTGGGAGGTGTCAAGGGACATTCTGATGGAACGAAGTTGTACAAAATATTGCAACTCTTTACTGTTTCTGTTGCCCTGGTACTGGTACCTAGGGGCAAACGCAACTCTTTTATATTTCTGTTGTCCTGGTATCTGGAGATAAACGCTGGGCTGTTGGAGGTAGGTAATCGAAACTCTTTACTGTTTATGTTGCCCTGGTACCTGGCCGTTTTTACCGAGTTTACACGAAGATTTCATATCCGATCCGATCCGATCCATTATCATATCCAAGCGTGACGATTGATGAATCCATTTCACAGCCCATGAAAATTCTGTCTATAGCGCGCCTAAAGAAGTTTTCACTTCAAAAACGTACGTGCTATTCTAGACTCTAATCCATTCCAAATTGCAACTTAATCTGTTCCGAAGCGATTGGAACCAAAATCAGATATATTTTTTTAGCAAAGTCAAATCCACGTTACGGCATTACGTTAAAGAAATTAAAACAAACAAATCATAATTTTCACCCCTGGCCCTGGTTGGACTCAAGTGGCTTCTACTACCTATAGACTATAGAACTTTTGAACAAAAAAAATTAAACAAAAATGACAGTTTTTCCTATCACTTCGTTTTGATCGTGTGTGTGAATATTATTTTAGAAGACGCAGGTTCTAGGCTATCCCAAAGACTGTCTAACAATATGCCCCGTCTAAGATCACCTACCATAGGTCGATATAAATCTAAATACTATTCATTCGCGTTACCTTACACTCAAACAAATAAAGCTCAATTCCAAGTAAAGTAGTAATACCCCGCGCCGGATAGACTCCCCAGCAGCTTAGCACATGAATGGGAATGAGTCACGCGTTTTTTAAATTTCAGCCGAGCGAATGACACAGGCCCGTGACACCGACGATTGTTCATCAAACGCTGCACAAACACGATTTGTTTACTATTTATAACTTAATGATGTAATTGTGGGACCAAACAACGGTCCTATGCTAAAAGCTTCAATTTATAACGAGGGTAACGTACTAGTGCCGCCATCTAGCAGTGAGTAGCGGCACTGTAGGAAAACTAATTACCTAAAAGACCAAGCTAGGCAAACTAATATTTTCATTTTGATCCACTTTACACTTCTTCAGCATGGAAATCGGGGAATTTTCAAAATTATTTAGTACAATATACAGTTTTCATTTTATTATAAATCAGCTAGTTTAAATCACCTTTAATCTATACTAATATTATAAAGCTGAAGAGTTTGTTTGTTTGTTTGTTTGTTTGAACGCTAGGATCTCGGAAACTACTGGACCGATAGGAAAGATTCTTTTTTTGTTGGATACTCCATTTATCGAGGAAGGCTATAGGGTATATAACATTACGCTACTATCAATAGGTACGGAGTATGAGTGAAGAATGTAAAGAAAACGGGGGAAAATATTTCTCTTCGAGAGCTTTAGTTCCGTGAATTTAAATTCTCTTTGGTCGTTGAAGTCTGTGACGGCGCGTGTCTACATTTGAAGTTTGTGTCATTTGAAGTAATCAAAGGACAATGCCCACGTCCCATACATTGAAAAACCTGGCCAACTTTTTTTGATACTGAAAGTGTATAGAGATGAATAGTATCTAATTAGGATTGTTAATGCTTCTATAAACGTCTGCTGTTGGTGTTTTTCATTTCCTAAATACCAAAAATAAGTTACAGTTAAACCAAAAGTAAGGTTATGTTTACTGTCAAAATATTTTAGAATTATGTTTTCTTTTGGATTAGAACAGAAAAGAAAAGAAAGAACTATGGTATTGCCTTTCAAAACATATTTCTTATCAGAATAAATAGGAATAATAGTACTTCTCACTACCAACTGATTACCATAAAATAGTTCTCGGATGGAATTATCATAGGGTAAACAAGCCTTAAACTAACTGAGTGCAGGGCTAGGTCTGATGATGTAGACTTGTCTTCATGTTCTAATAATTTATGACACAAGACAGTGTGTCTTGTTAAAGGCAAGCATGTTTTCTTGCTTACCATCAGGCACATGTTTCGCTCATCCTATCATGGTTTCCTGAAAAAATACTTAAATCAGTGTAGATAATAGGTACTGTTCACCGATATCTTTCTACTGAATCTATATTCAAACCAAAATCTATATTCGTTGAAGTCTGTGA